>JAZDUH010000518.1:8322500-9522500 GCA_036419115.1 Scarus forsteni
CTTGTTAGGACAACAATAAAGCAGTAGGTGTGGTCCCTTCTAACCTGACATGCCAGATGGACCATTCTATATATCCGCCGTGGAAACTTTTCACTAGTCCATCTGGAGAAGAGCCCATAGAAAATGCTTTCAGGGGCAGAACCTCCAACTACACCTGTTGATTGGACGATTTTTCTGTCGGTCCCGCTCATTTCAGACCAATCCATATCAGGCCACAGTATGACGTAACAGCTAGACGACAATCCCCACTAAGTATGAGTAAATTTCTGAGGAAAGCATGTTGCACCAGGTATTGAGTAACCATGACTACCATAGACTAATTGTCATCGTCTGCGGAGGGTCCCATGTTCTCTCTCAGTTTTCCAGCAAGGATCCTCAGTGGGTAGAGGAGCAAAAATATGACTTGCCATAAGACAATCTTTAAGTGACATTCCTTTCTCCTCTTTTAAAGAAGTTTAGTCAATTTCTGAAAAAACACAGACATTGCTGTATCCACGGAGACCGTTGCAGAGGCAACATTAACTATGTTCGAAATCGCTCTATAGTGTGTATAGTGTGTTTGTAGTGTTGTTCGAATTCTTTGCAGTTAATTTCATTCCCTATGTAGTGCACTATAAAATACCCACAATGCACAGCAAAAGTGCATGTACATACAATGTACCCTATATTGCACTCCCGTATACCACAATGCAATGCGGTCGTGTTTTTCCATAGAATAAGAAGAAAAGGGAGGCTGTTAGGCATTGCTTTCATTCATAAATGAAAAAAAAACATTAAAGTATCTTTAACACATTTGTAGCGTAGCTCCTTTACGTCTTTAAGTGGCTGTGAACGGCTTCAAAATTTGCTTCTTGTCCTCCAGAGTGCCCGGTTTGTTTACGTGATTTTTGGCACAAAAATCTGTCACAGGAATATCCGGCTCACCTACTGACGTTACGACGTTTAGAAAATTTCATTGTAGTGTCGGAAATGTCGTTTGGTCATTCCCTATGTAGTCCACTACTTCATTTACACTACATAGGGATAGTGAGTGAGTGAATGAGTGGACGATTTCGAACACAGCTATTGTTTTCAAACATGCTGTCACTTCCTGCTGTCGTCACGTCTTCAGCTTCCGCCTCTTTCCTCTGATTGGGGAGGATGGGGCTGAGCAAGATGGATCTGTGCGATTTCAGATAATGAATCACGCAGATCCAGCTGCACTGCAAGGTCCCTCATTTAGAGAAGGCTGGCTCTAGAGAGGGGAGGTGGCAAGTCCCTTCTTGGAAATGTTCTGGGGGAAGATTTTCTTTTCTTTTTCAAATATCTTTATTGTAAAGCATATATACAATTGTAATATAAATGTCTATAGAATAGACACATTGCTTCATTTAAATGATCAAATCATCAAAAAAAGAAACAAAAGACAGGTAATACTGAGACTTAAAGGACATCACCTCAAAATCAAATAATTGGCATTTCTGCTCAGAACAAGAGTGAAATTACCCATTAGTGTTTGCATATTTCCTATAATTGAACCATCCCTGTGTTTTTGTACAGATACATGCGTATTTCTAATATATATCTTTAGATTCTCAGGCTCAGACAGCTTCTATATTTGGAAACTTGGGATAGTCATGAGAAAACTGGTGCTCTTTGAGGATCACAGTCATCTTAGATTGGGCGAGAGTGCTTTTGCATTTTGAAGATACAAAATCATGGAGCTTCTTTGCTCCTGATGGTCGATATTTTAGAGATATCATGTATTTTACTTAACATTAATAAGAGAAAGTCTGTGAATACTTGTCTGTGATAACACCTGGACAGTGACAGGATCAAAACTCTGCTCATGTATATTATTATTGCCTTTTTTATTTTCAGGCGATCCAAAGATCTGTGTGGACGGGACGTCTGGGTGACAAACGGGACATACTGGAAGCTCAGAGAGGATCCAGGTTTTGCTAACACTTCTAACATAACTCTTTGGTGATGAGAAACATCTCAGGAGGATTTAAACTATATTAGGGATGGATATGAGAATATATCAGAGGTGGATATTTGGACAGCATGTATGAACTGCTCTGAGTCACAGAGTGGAGATGGTGCTGCGGATCTGTCCTCGTTTGTTCTGTTTGCACATGACTGGATCATGGGAGGCCACAGTGAGGGAGGTAAAATACTTCAAAATGGAACGATCAGTTTTCTATGCATTTGTTATTTTTAGTTTACCACAATAGATGAATAAATGTTTATATTTTTGAGAATTTTAATGAAAAGATGAACTTTGTGATGCACACAGTGCAGATGTTTCGATGATCTTATGACTTGATATGAAATCTCTTAAAGCTGTCCAGTTTGAATAACTTTTCTGTGGTTTAGTGAAATGCCTAACATGCTAGTGGATGATATTTATGTATCAAAATAAATTACATCCTTTTAACCATTTGGTTGTAGCATTTGTTGTCTTTATAAATCTACTATTGTTGCTACAATCAGGGCTGAATTATCAGCAAGCTAACACAACAGTTCATTTGTGGTTATTCTTAAATTTGCAGCAGGTAAGAGCAATTTCAAAAAGCTCATCTCATCCCCGTCTCAGCATTAGTGTGGCCTTTTGTATTGGTGGGAATAATTGTGCTGCTCCTTGTATGGTAAAAACTATCTTACCATTATTGATTTTAGGGAGGAATTGTTATTGTTCTCTTAATCCAGATATTATCAGCAGAGTAAATACTATGAAGCTCAGTATCGACTGTGTTTTTACGATATGAGCTCTTGGTTGTCCGTCTCTTTATGATCAGCTGGTTCGGGGTGTATTGTGCCTCTAAGTGGATAGGCTTCAGGTCCTGCAACTCTGAAAGGGATAAGCGCTGTAGATAATGTATGGATGGATAGAGTAATGTCATTATTCTGGATTTTTAAGAAGACAGAAGAAAACATTTTATGTGAGTAGTCACATTTAGCTGATTGGAAACATGCAAACAACACTGTATCCATACAGTTCAAATTATCATTGTTAATCTCAATATATTCAGTTCAGGGATGAACAACCTAGGTAAAACAAAGAGCCTCCTTCTTTTTACTCTTTTTCCAAAGGGCCAAATTGTAAAACTGTACTTGTAATCACTATACATCATTTATTTTATTAAAATCCTCAGAAAAGACATCGAGCTAGTGGTGTAGGCTGTGGTGTAGAGGTACATAAAACGTACTTATACTTACAATTACAAAATTGGAAAAAAACCAGAGGTTAACGTAAGTAAAAAATAATACGCTTTCTTCAGAGTGAATAATATCAGCATTATGTTTGAAAGTCAAATGCAAATCTTTATGCTGAAGAATATGAGCTAAACAAAGAACAACAACAATGTAATAAGAAGTTTTTCAATGCAGTTATCACTGTAATTGTATTAACTTGTTTTCAGAATAATTATCTTACTTTGCATATATATATCACCGATCAAATATATATCTTGATATATTTATACATATTCTAATGCATCAGATTTTTGTGCGTCTCTTGTGTAATTATTACCGTAAATTGTGTAATATTTTCACATTTTCAATTAACAGTAATAACAAACTGCTGCAAAGGTCCACATGCAGCCCTGAGACTTTTAAGTTGCGTACTCTGGTCGACTCCATGCATTGTAAACTTGTGTGATTTCGTCAAGTTAAAATATATATTTTTTAAATATGATCTAATTCACTTTTTTAAGTGCTGTAAATAAATGAAAACAACACTCTTTATTTTCTTCTTTATGTGTAAGCTTTAATTCTCATGAATAAAAAAACAACAGTACAATACAGTTATGCCACTTTTTAATAAATAACAATTTCCCCTCCAGAAATCACTTATTTTTATGTATCACATTTTAGAAGCTCTCAAAGAAAGATTTAATGAAGGCATTCTCCTTCGACAAAGACAAAGACAGTGCACATGGACCACACACAAAAATAACATACTTTTTGTTCGACCGCGTCTTCCCTCTTAACTCCTTTGTTTTTTTGTTTTTTTTTCTTAACTTATTTTACAGTAAAATCTCTAAAACACAGCTTCCACACAGTCTTTTTTCTCTGCATTGGTTCAGGGGAAGCACAGACTCATGGGAAATGGAGATACTGAAGGTTTATCATCAGCCTAAATTGACTGTTATATTCTAACATGTCCAGCAGAGGGCGTTTCTGAGGTGTTTGGGGGGAGATTTCACACAGAATTAGAGTGAAGCTTGAGAAAAAAAACAACACTATAAACAAATAGTTCATGGTAAGCACCTAAAATTCTTCTTCTCAATTTATTTTATATTTATTGCACTTTAAACATTGATTGTCCGTTCGGCACTGCTTCACTATTTTCCTTCAGGCAATTGTTAAAAGATCTTTTTAAATCAGTTAACGAATCAAGAAATTAACCCGTTTCAGCATAAAGTGATCACATTATTACTTTAATAGAATTTTAACACTTCGTCAAAGGCATCAACTCCGAGTGCTTTTTTGGGGTATCAGGTCAACATGTCTCAACTTTTATCTTGTGACATTTTTTGCATTCAAGTGGACTGAGCTGATGCTAATATTGATTCAAAACACTGAACATTTGTGTGTGACGTCGACAGGTGCATCACAAGTGGGATGTCTTACATGAAAGTTAAACCTCTCTCATCCTCAACGACAACCCTCTCTTAAACTCTCACCGTCTCACTGCTAGTGGATTTTTATTTGCAGGAACATAATGTGACTGAACTGAAATGGATTTACATATTTTGACCATTTAAACTTTATTTGTTCTCCTCTGATCTGTATTTGGTATGAGTAGGGATGGTAATTGATGCAGTTGTACTTTTGATTTATTTGGAATATCAGTTTTACTTATTGATCCAGTTTTTATAGATTCACTCATCTCTTCCTGTGGATTCTCTGCATGGACAAAACAGCTGTCCATTAAAAGCTGTCTGCATCAGCAATGTCAAACACACGTCAGTCCTGACATTAAACGCATCAACAAATGTTTCTACTTGTTGCTGCCGTTCACAACCTTGTCATAACACACAAAAACAACATTGCACACTGCTGTTGATGTCATTTTATGTCACTTTTAGCCTCTCTTTGGACTACTCCTGTCAGATATGATCACTCCCTAGACCAATTTGTAGTTTGTGCTTACTGCCTCTCAAAAGTAAGCCATTACTGTTGTGCAAAAAGTGGAAGGACTCTATGAGGGATTGTTTAGCGTAAAGGCTAACTATATTGATTCCCGAAGTGAGATTCTTAGCTGGGTCTGGTTCTTGATTCTTGGACAAGAGTCCCAGAAAATATTAAAAAGTGAGGATAATTTTATAGTATCATGCATAAAGTTATGATGCAAGTAAAGTTTGAATTTGAAGCCTAATTTACTTAATTTTTTGTAAATTTTTGATGTAATGTCTGGGCCCCAAAGTAAATGTAGACTCCTCTTTATTCTTGTAGTAGGCTATAAGTGCTGGCCTCTGATTACTTTAATAAGATTCTGTCTGTATTATCAGAATGTACGATTTTTTAAAATCTATTTTTAATATGGCCCTTCAAGTTTTTCCTCATACTTCTGCAGTTAAACTACCCTTACTACTTCTTCCATTATCACAGCATGGCAGTCTGGACAGCTTGTGCTGTGCAGATGGATCTGACTGATTCAATGTCTGTAATGGTCCATCTGGTGAATCAGGGTAGGAGATTTTTTTTATCTTTAAATATTTCAGAAATATTTTGGAAACAAGACTTTCTTTGTCATATATGTTTTGAAAGTATACAGTAAAAGGGCTAAAAATCACACCAAGACTGAAATGTTCAACCAACTGAGTTAGCTTAATGCTAAAACTTTACAAATATTGGCATTTAAGGGTAACAGAATTGGCATTGCTTTGTAATAAGTTCAATTTAACATATTAACTTGTTTCTTTCATATTTGATAAACTAATGAAAACCATTCCTAATAAATCTACATTGCTATTTGGTGTTGATACTATTATTGCGTTAATCAGCCAGGAGATTGCATCATAAACATGTAACTTATTTATTCCCCTTAAAAGGCCTAAAGTAACCCGGCCTGCCCTGAACAGAGGAAGCTCTTGCCCTCTCGCCTCTAGTGTTGTCTGACACCATTAGCACACCTGGTGAGGAATGAGGGGCCGCTCTCTGATTGGCCCCGACTGCGGCCTCACTCTTCATCTCTGTCAGCGGGCAGAGAGCCGCTGCTCTGTCGCCCGCTGTCACAACATGATCGGCCCGACGACCAGAGGGGGAAATCCTGTGTCTGTCTGGTCACTTTGTGCTTCCTGCTCTTCTGGTGACACTGCCTCATCTATTTACCTGCTGCAGGTGTGAGGAGCCATCCTGATTGACCCACTTTTCACATGTTTGAGGCTACTGTACGGAGGGGAAGCATGCAGCCACACAGCACTGAATTTAAGGGGCTTAAATTGTTTTTTCTGATTTGGACTAACAGGGCTGTCTTCTCTCATGCACAGATTCTCTTTGTGTTTGTTTGTGTGTTTACAGTGGGCACGCCTCCCTCTGCCAATACTGTTTTCCGGTTACATTTTTGTCAATGCAGGTATTGATCTGGAGCTTTGTCTGTGTGTGGTGACAGGAGCGTTTTCACATCGACTGGTTGCAGCAGAGAGTCAGGCGAGCTTAACGATGAGGAGGACTTTTATTCTGTAAAGGCAAATATCCATCTGGTCTGCTGTATTTGTAGTTCTTGATAGCAGTTAATTACCACTTATAATTTGAAACATACAGCAATTCCTTTGTGGACAATATCAAATGCATTTTACTGTTTCAAAAATAATCCCTGTGTGTGTGTGTTCATCACATATCTTATTTTAGACATGCATCCATTGTACTATTGTAAAATCCCGTGTACTTTCAGCCTTGGGAACCAGGGGGAGCATTTAGCACTTCCTGGTTCCCAAGCCTGTCACTATAAATGGGATATAGAATACTTGTTTCAAATAAAAGCCTAAAATAAGGTTTATGGTGAACATGCACACAAGATTTTGATATTTAATATGAAATAATAACATGCATCTGATGTTGCCATCTTTTGAATCATAAACTGTTGTATGTTTGAAGTGACAGTTGTAAACAAACTGCTAACAAGGACTACAAAACGGACAGGGATCACTTCTGATTGCCTTTTTATAATCAATTACTCAGAAACTATTGCCACAGTCATGAAAACCAACTTGACAATTTAATTTAATTTAATACAGAGGAACCCATCAATCAAGAGGTCACAGCAATATGGAATACATTGGAAATTTTGTAGTTGATTCTCAGTAGAAACGCCATGTTGTAGTTCAATTTTAGCTTCCATTGTAGCGTCTTACTCTCGCTAAGCTAAAGTTTAAAACATTGTGAGAAGTTTGTTTTTTAAGATTATCACAAAGAGCAGAACACAAAGTTTCATTTTTTTAGTTTGCTAAAGAGCTCTCGGCACTTGTCCAAAACGCAGTAAAAAATTCCATTGGCTTTTTGTAGGCTTACAGTTGAGGGAAGCAGCGCAGTGCTAACTTCTGTGATAGCCTAGAAATCAGAGCAGCTGTTGCCTGGTTAGCAAGTCAGGGAATTTCTGTGTTGGTTAAACTTTGAAAGTACTGTTATGAATTAAAATGATTTAGAATACGTCAAAAGTACGTTTTTACCAATAGTTTCTGATGGGAGAGGCCGGCAGTGACAGTTTGTCTAACCTAGTAACAGTTATTAATGAAGAGTTACTTCCTGTAAATGACCTGGTTTTAGAAAGGATCAATTGTGCATCAACCACCTTGTTTGTCTTTTCATGAAGGTAAGCAATTTCAACTTTTTTAATTTATATATTGAATTGCTTGGTTGTCTGCTGGATGAGTGCTTTTTACTTATTGTTTCAACCCAAATAAAAAAGTACGAGAATCATTGTAGGATGTTTGGCATGTATTGTGCTGAATAATTCTTTAGTCTTTATTCTCTCTGTTATCAAATCTTTTATCTCGCTCAGTTACTATTTCTGCACGTGAGCACACAGAGAAAAGATTATCAGATTTGTACCTCAGAACATGTGCCAGCTAAACCCTCTTAACCTCTTGACATAGGTAAACTCAAACAGCTCTGCTCTCTGCATTGTCAGACTGCAGGACTCCTCTGTGTCCACCAGTGGGTACTGTACTGCACATTTAGGGCCCGATTGATAAGGAGTTAAATCTAATTTCTGGTCAGACGGATGCAGGGGAAAACAAACGTGAGCTTATTGTGTGAGAATGTGTGAATGTCTGAAGGTGAGAAGAGGGGACGGACGGAGACGAGACAGAGCGGAGGAGACACAGAGACTGTTTGATGCAGAAAGAAGCGACAAGGCCTTCAGGCATCTGTCAGCAAGCAGATATGCAGATCATTTTTTCACCCCCAAATCTCCAGAAGCTTTTGAGGCTAAAGTCACAGGTCTGTTTGTCCGTCTGCGTGGTGTTTATGTGACTGTAGGGCAGCGTCCCAGTCACATCCACTTCTGTTCAACAAGAGGAGTTTGACAGTAACCTTGAAAGTTTCTCCTGTAATTGTTTCACGCTGTAGGTGCTTTTCAACCAGAACCACCAGGAACTTTTAGAGCCAGGAACTTCTCATTGAGGTACCAAATAGTTTCCACAGCAGCCTACAAACCCAGTGAGATTATGTAAATCAGGGCAGTGTTACATATGGAAGCAGTATTTATAGATGACATCAAATAACCTGACAGACAGAACAACATTATCATCCTAGCGACTCCAAAGCTAGCCTTTAGCTTTGAGAATGTTTATCTTGTGCTGTTTTAATGTATTTGTTATGGCACAATTTATCATGAACTCTCTTCTGTAGCATCATTTACACCTTGCATTGACAGCCATCCTGTCTTAGCCTGGCCATTTCTTGGTCTAGATAAGTATTTAAGTCTAACAGCGCACAAGGTTTATGTGCCAAATATTATAACAATGTTTTATGTAATAGCATGTTTGTGGGAAATTGAGGGAGAAAAGCTGTTAAACAAGCATAAATGGATTAGCACAAGGATTAATTGCTTCCCTTAAATTGCATTTCAGGCAGTTTTATGCACTTTAAGGCTTTTTTCCACACAAAAATATTAGAAATGTCAAAGATATCTTAACACTGTGTATGAAAATAGTTCAACCTTATTGATCTTTAAATTTAATAGTTCTCTGTTTGTCCTCATTATTCTGAAGACACAAAGCAAGATGTTGAAAGTGAACTGAGCAACATTACCTATTTAAAAAAGCAAAACAACACAAGACTGATGGGTTTACAGTAGATACTGTACTGCATTTTACTAAAACCTAAAACAGTCTTTATTTTAGGACAAGCTTTTAGATAGGTTGGTTTTGCTACAAAATGAGATTTTCATCATATAGAAATTCTTTTGGTGGCTGAAAATTGGGATCTGACTGCAGGTGATCACAGGAAAGGTGTTGTTAATGCAAAGTGTAAAAAACTCAACCATAAAAAATATGCAGCACTTTAGGCCTATCTCCAAAGTTCCAGTGACTCTTAAATTAATAAACCAATAACCACAGAATTAAAATGGATCCTGCTCCAAATAAGGTTCCAAGTTTCTGCTGTGGAAAAGCACCTTTTGAGGAGAGACTTCAAAGACTGTGTGGTGATGCTGCTGTGTGGTTTTGTCATGGATTGTTCTCGCCCTGACTGGACAGACAACGTTGGGAAGACACAGGGAGAGACTGTGGTGATGCACGAGGTCGTCCGTGTGAAGTCATCAGTGGGTGTAGTAGCCGTAATAGTCTGCGTCGCTGTTGCTGTCTTTCTCGCAGACCTCTCCACTGCGTGGGGGCGGGGAGTTTTCAGTGCTGGACGTGTACGGCGATACCCTTCTCTTCTTGTTGTCTCCTATGCCGCCTGCAAACAGGCCAGAGTCCGCTGAGGCCTCAGATTTCACAGACGGGGGCTCGAGCCAGGGGTCCTCGCCCACTGTCTCTGCTGAGTCTTTGAGTTTCTCCTGCAGCAATGGCGCCTGCAGTGGCTCCAGGGTTGAGGGAGGGAGCAGCCTGGGGTTACCGGGGGATGTGGAAGACGAGGAGGAGGAGGAGGAGGATGATATATGTCTGAACCAGCTCAGGCTGGGCCCGTGTTTGCTGGGGTGGCTGAGGTACTGAGGGGTGGGCCGGCTGGTGGTCCAGCCTGCTGGAGTGGTTCCTGATACTACAGATAAAAACATACAGAATTTAAGTTTAGCTATAAGACAATTCAGACAATCATGGTACCTGTTTTGATAGCAACAGAATAACAAAAAATGATCTGCTGCACAATCAGTGCTGACTAATGTGGTTACTTTTGATTCACTGTCCATGCAAGGATTGGACAATAGATAGAAAGAGGGGGGTCTCTCATTCCTCTTAATCCAATACCATTTTCTGCCACTTTTTGTCCACTTGGCACGTTTTCTGTGATACTACATGTAGAAACTCGACCTCTTAAGACACAGCCAACTTAAATATGCTTTTATTTTCAGGACAACCTGAGCTATCAAAATATTTATGCTGTAATTATTTCAGATAGATGACCAAAAGAAGTATGACCATGAAGACAAAATATAAAATCCAAATGCAGTTTAAATCTCTGAGAATCTTATAGAAATCACACAAGTCAGCGATAAACAGTTGGAATCCTATTCCTTTAGTCTTTATGTCTTGAGAACAAAATAAAAATAGGCCAAGGTACTTTAGGCAATAAACTATTCATGTTTGCACATATTCCTGCAATTTATTTGTTTTTTTTATTCAGCCATTTGCACCACTCCTGGAAGTGTGTTCTTTTTCCAGTGTTACAAAGTGCCACACCACATTGTTAGGACTTTCTTTTTAAATATTTCTGGAACTGATAGATAACTGTCTATCTGAGGTCTTACTCATAACATGTGGCACACTCAACAAAAGTGCAATTTTTGACCCACTTGGTTATTTGATTAATTATTTCTTTATTTATTTGGGACACAGATACCTGTTATCAGGACAACAGCCTTATACATAAAGACATAAACATAGCCATAGGGCCTTCTGCATCTTTTTCTTTCATAACTTTGATAATTTGGAAACTCTTCAACTTTTAAGAATGACTACTATATGCTCCATGGACAGGGTATCAGAAAAATATCAAAGTTTTGAACACTTTGCCAAAATTACCTGATACGGACACGCTGGTGGACGCGAATGGATTCTCAGTGTAATAGCTGAATGGGTGTGGGGTGGACGTCTGCAGGGGGAAAGGCTTATAGAAACTGTTTCCAGAGAAGTCGCCCTCATATGAGGAGGTGAAGTCGAGCCTGTTGGGGGTCGCGCCCTGCTGCGGCGGCAGGTACCAGTGGCTGTGAGGGCCTGGGCTAGAGGAGGGGTCTTTGCGCTGCTGACCCACACTGAAGCGGCCCTGAGGGAGGGGGCTCATGTACTGCTCAGAGAAGTAGCCCTGGGGGTAGCAGCCCCCTGTTAGCAGCTGCTGGCTTTCTGTTGGTGAGGGGGTGAGGCGGTCAGAGTCAGGAGGAGCATAGAGCCTACAAGGAGGAAGATGGGGGTGAGAGTACGGAGTGAGAGGAAGAAAAAAAAGAAGGTGTTATTTCCTGAGCAAAACCTCAAACTCAAACATCTCATAGCACCTTACACCCTCAGCTGCTGCATGCTCACACCGCACAGTTATTTGAGCTATTCCAATATTCAAATAACAAAGATATTTGGGCATATAAGATGACTCCATCGCTATTTAAGGTGAGCAAATGTAAGATTTAAATAAAGATGTGTTCATTATCACTTCAAACACTTTTTGGTGACATTACTCAGCATTGGTACAACTTAACTCGTGATCTTAAAATCACAAGGAATGATTTAAAAGTTGTTTATAAACAGCTCTAATTGCAATATTTATGTATTTTGAACAAATTAAAAGAAAAGCAGTTATTTTTAACTGTTTTTCTGTCAGTTACCATGACAGATAAGCCAAACCAGACATTATGGCTGTTTTTAGAAGCCGTATACTACATTAGCAGAATGCACTGATTTTGCCAAAATGTAAGATGAAGTATGCAATATGCAAACATTTTTTAGATACAGTTGTGCCCAAAAGTTTACACCTCCCAGCAGAATTTCTGATTTTTTGGCCTTTTCTCAGAAAATATGAATGGTAACACAAAAACCTTTCTGTCACTCATGGTTAGTGGTTGGGTGAAGACATTTATTGAAAAAAAGATAATTTTACTCTTTTTAAATCATAATGACAACAGAAACTTCAAAAATTACCCTGTTCAAAAGTTTACACCCCCTGGTAGTTTCGGCCTGATAACATGCACAAAATTTGACACAAATGGGTTTGAATGTCTGCTAAAGGTCACCATCCTCTCTGTGATCTATTAGCTTGTAATCTGTGTTTGTGTATAAAAGCTCAGTGAGTTTTCTGAGCTCCTGACAGATGTGTGCATCTTTCACTCAGTGCTACGTTGAAGTTTCTGGTTTCTGCATCATGGGTAAAGCAAAAGAATTGTCAAAAGATCTGCGAGAAAAGGTATTTCAACTGTATAAAACAGGAAAAGGATTTTAAAAGATATCTATGGAACTGAGGATGCCAAGAAGCACTGTTAAAACTCTAATTAAGAAGGGGAGAGAGAGGGATTCTGTTGAAATCAAACCACGGTCGGGCAGACCAACAAAAATTTCAGCTCTAACTGCAAGGACAATTGTCAGAGACACAAAGAAAAACCCTCAAATAACTTCAGCTGAAATACAGGACTCTCTGAAAAAAATTGGAGTGGATGTTTCAAGATCCACAATAAGGAGACTCTTGAAGAAACATGGGCTACATGGTCGAGTCGCCAGAAGAAAGACATTTCTACGCAAATGCCACAAAATATCCCGTTTACAATATGCCAAACAGCACAGAGACAAGCCTCAAAACTTCTGGAACAAAGATATTTGGAGTGATGAGACCAAAATTGAACTTTTTGGCCACAACCATAAACGTTACATTTGGAGAGGAGTCAACAAGGCCCATAATGAAAGGTACACCATTCCTACTGTGAAACACGGAGGTGGATCACTGATGTTTTGGGGATGCGTGAGCTACAAAGGCACAGGCAAATTGGTTGAAATTGATGGAAGGATGAATGCAGCATGTTATCAGAAAATACTGGAGGAAAATCTACACTCATCTGCCCAGAAGCTGCGCATGGGACATCTTGGACGTTCCGACACGACAATGATCCAAAACACAAGGCCAAATCAACCTGCCATTGGCTACAGCAGAATAAAGTGAAGGTTTTAAAGTGGCCATCTCAGTCTCCTGACCTCAATATCATTGAGCCTCTCTGGGGAGATCTCAAATGTGCAGTTCATGCAAGACAGCCCAAGAATTTACTTTTTGCCAAGAGGAATGGGCAGTTTTACCATCTGAGAAAATAAAGACCCTCATCCACAACAACCACAAAAGACTTCAAGCTGTTATTGATGTTAAAGGGGGGAATACAAGGTATTAAAAACTGGGGGGTGTAAACTTTTGAACAGGGTCAATTTGGAAGTTTCTGTTGTCATTATGATTTAAAAAGAGTAAACTAATCTTTTTTTCAATAAATGTCTTCACTCAACCACTAACCATGAGTGACAGAAAGGTTTTTGTGTTGCCACTCATATTTTCTGAGAAAAGGCCAAAAAATCTGAAATTCTGCTGGGGGGTGTAAACTTTTGGGCACAACTGTATAGTGTCCAAAAAAAATCCCAGGTATCATGCTATATGACAAATTAGCAGTACGCACTACGCGTGGGACTAGTAAATGTCACGTTTTATTTACCACAATGCAAAGCACCGTTGGGTCAAGGTCTGAAAACAGACAGATCCATTTTGCCAAGCTCCAATCTACAATTACTGTGCTTGACCCGTAGCAGCATGGTAACATGGCACACCAGACAGACTGTCTAATGTATTTCACTAGCCCATAGAAAAAGTTGAGGAATGGATAGAACCTTTCAATAGCATATTCAGCAGGTGATTGGATGATCATTATGTCAATCATAGTCAATACAGGCCAATCATATTATGTAGTAGGTGGGCGCTACCCCTGCGACCTAAAGAAGAGAACATGCACCACTTAAACAAACTATCATCAAACATTTTGGGAGAAAAGCGAAAACACCTTTTAGAGAAATGTGATGTGTTGTTATTTTTTTTTATTTGACAAGGAAATACAGTCCAGATCTGCTGTTAGCATCCATGCTAATCTCTGCAGAGGAGTCACTTCCTGTTGCCGTCTTGCTCATACCTCACATCTTTGCCTTCGGTGGAGGAAGCTGATTGGGCCGTGCCACTTTGAGCCACTCACAATTATAATATGCTGGAGCTTGGCAAGATGGATCTGTCTCATTACAGACATTGAATCAGAGTGATCCATCTGCACTGCATGGTAAGTAATTTGGCCCAAAAAGCTTCCTGTGGTGCAGGAAGAGTTGGGAGCTATGAATGAGACGACAGCAAGAAGTAATTACTTGTACAGAGATTAGCAGAGATGCTAACAGTTTCAGTAGCAGTTTTAATAGACCTGGACCACATGTCTTTTTTTAATGTTTATAAAGCACCAAAATACTTAAATCTGAGAAAAATTGAAGGATTGTAAATACATTTTAAAAGAAAGTGACTATCAGAAAAACCTCATGATTAATTAACATAGATTATTACATTAGAAAAGCATTATAAAGGTTTGAATAATCTGTTTGAATGATACAAAAACTGTTATCCAGATAATCCGATCAACCACAAACACATTTTTAATAACTGCTTTGTCGTTGATCCAGTTGTTAATTTGTAAATATGAATTTATAATTTTTTTAAAAGCAGGATTGTGGATTGAAATCAGTGTATAAATAATAAATAAAACAGTTATCACTGTGTTTATGAATAAATTATATTTAGTTATCTTACTGTGTAATAAATGATTTGTAATGCAATTACAAATGCATCAATAAAGCATTGATAGTTATGTTTATTACTGACATGTAAATCAATGCTTGATAGGTGATTGTTAGAGAATAAAATAATACCAAACTATTGTTAAATAATTTGTAATTACAAGACAGTATAACCACTTTTTAAAAAAACAGATTACTTACCCTTCATAACTGTCGCGGAAACCTTTAGCAAAGGGGTTATGGTCTATTTTCAGCTGAGTGATCTGTTCAGGGAATAAGAGGAGGGCAATGAGAGAAAAAGAGAAGGAGTGAGCGACCGCACCAGAGAAAGAAGGGAGCAGACAGATGGGAGGTCAACAACAAATTATTAATGACCACAGTGAGCAATTCATTTTCTTCTTATCTCCTGGAAAGACTTTAACTCATAACTGCCGATTTTGTGTAGATATTTACAAACAGTGATGGAACAAAAAATACGGACAGTGTGACCGAAGGCCAGGGAAAAAAAGACCAAAATCCAGATCTTTCCATTTCTTTATGATCTGAGGAAATGGCAAAATTAAATCAGTGTTTAGTGTGACCTCCCTTTTTCTTCAAGCAAGCATCAGTTCTGTAAAGAGTATCTGCACAAAGTCTGGGATTTTGAAGGACTGCAGTCAAGTGTATGATTTACCAGTTACACCAAACAGGTGCTAATGACCTTCATTTTAATACAGCTTTTCGAGAACAAAGAGATTTGACTAAAAGATTTGAGACAGCTCACATCCATTAAAGATCTGTTAGGCCAAATTCCTTTTAAAAATGGTGTGGTGTATCTAAAAGCATGGATGCTGTACAATAGCAACAGGAGGTCACACCAAATAATGATTTGATTTAGATCTTCTGTTCATTCACTTTGCATTACTTCATCGATAAAAGATAAAGTATTTACACTTTTATTTATGAAAACATTCTTACTTCACAGCATGTTCCACACGTGCCAATTCCAACATCATAAATATCAGTATAATTCTAGCAAGGATCCAATGATACAGCACCTTTTTTAAATACTAACACCAGGAATAGAAATCTCAGAAACGTATGCACTATGTCTTAGTTGTACAGAAGTATTGACAACCTCTTGGTTCAGGAGGTCGTAATTTTTTTAATAATACAATTATTAAGATAATATAATAAGATCTCAATTTTTGATGATGCGTGGTAAAGGAATTCTGTGATCCTCTGTCATATATTTAACAGGAGAGAAAGATTGTCTAAAATGGACAAATACTGGGCAACATTTACAATAGTAGGTGAAATCAACACAATCTTGACTTTTCCACCAACTTTCAAAATGTACTCCTCGAAAAATTTGGAAATGCAATTTCTATAGATAAGTTATCTTTCAAATACCAATTGGTGTCATTTTTGAGATTGTGAAAGAGCCTTATCAGTAACTTTTACACCTACGTACAACAAAATGCGCCAAAATCCGATGCAACTTGATACTGGTGTTTCAGTACATAGGGTGGCAGCATTGTTTGATGTGTGCCCTGGCACCCTTTCAAAACTTAGGACCAAGTTACATTAAATTGGTGAAATCAAAGAGACTGCGAAATCTTTGCCACAGGAAGACAACACCCAGGAAGAACGGTTCCTTACACTTGCTCCCCTGAGGAACTACAGTCTTTCTTCCAAATGAAGAGGGGATTTTTGCACTTTTGTTTAGCTGTTTTTTTCCCCTATTTAGCTGTTTGCTCATTCAGTGTTTTTCACTTTTATATTTGTTGTGGTGGTATTGAGCAGGTATCAGTATCTTTTGATCTTTACTAATAGTAAAAATGCTCCTAAAAATAAATGAATCGACTTAGGCGCAACATTTTAAATACATTAACTTGAGTTATCAATGAGAACTTTGTAAATGTCACAGCCATATGTTTGTGTGCATTACATTAGAAAATGTCCCACTATGAGCAGCTGTCGGGTGAACAGAACACCGCACATACTGTCAATGACTGAGTTTCTGACCTCGGGTCGGCCGAGGTGATGTGACTCTTCTCTGAACTTTGCTACTGTACACTAACCCCTGCCTTCACTTACAGGAGGTTGTAGAAATGTAAATTAGCGTGTTAATTTTTCATACGTGCATACATAAATTAGAGCCTCTATTGGAAACATGGCTCTGACATGAATCATTGACGTCGACATTCCAATAAGATGGTATCAGAGAAGTTAGAGGAGGTAATGTTTGGGTTTTTGGGTGGTTTTATGTATAAGCTCACAATGAAACATAAAGATTACATGAGGTAAGATTAGGGATGGGCAACATAGACTGTATTTTAAGGCAGTTTAGTTTAATTTAGTTTATTGCACATTATAAAAATTATATAATTAAACACAAAATATTGAAGCAAAACACTAAAAGGAAGATTAGAAGCCCCAAAAGGCTTTTATACTGTAAGTTTCTCCCTCTTACAATAACAAATAGTATAAACTGTGATTTGACTGGATTAAGTGAAAAGCAAATCATGGAGTTGTACGGCAAACACATCATAAACAACCACATCAGAATCAAGATCCAGGGATTAAATGTGCTGTGAAATTAATGACTTCTTTGAATGCTTTCTGAATGATGACAACATAGATGCTTAAATGTAGGGGTGTAGGAAGTTTGTTCCGAAGAGATGATTTTGGAAGGCAAATGTCAATCAATCAATCTTTAATCAATCAATCTTTATTTGTATAGCGCCAATTCATGACAAATGTTATCTCAAGACACTTTACAATAGAGCAAAAGCTCTTCATTTTGTGGATACACATATATGCATAGATACATATATACATATAAAATACACATATACATATATATACAAATATATACATCCAACACCCAACATGAATCCATATAGCCAATCATGAATCCCTCCATCATGGCGGCAAGAAAAAACCTTCTGTTAAGCAGCAGAAAATCTTGAATGTGGATCCCAGTCTCATGATGAACAGCAAATCCGCATGATGCTGTGTTGGGAGTGTGGGCAAAGGAAGGGAGGTAAGAGGAGACAAGTGGACTAAAATAAGAACTAAAGTTAGTGACAGGTCCATGAACCATAGACCTGTCGTTTGATTTATTAGAGGTTAGCCTCTTGAGATGCTACATCTCATTTTCAGAAGGGTCCTCATGTCTGAATGGTTGTGGTGATCATTTTATAGAAGTACAACCAATGATATTCTTACTGAAAATAAGAATTTATGGTAGTGATGAACTCATGGATGCCCAGACCAAAAGTGCATCCCTACCATATTTGTCTCCATTAAGTATGAATGTGTTAAAGGCCTCTTGAGATGTGACATCCCATTTTCAGAGGGACCTCATGCCTATGTGGTGATAAAAAAAATAGATACTGTAGATGTATCGATCATGGATATGGAGATCATGCTAATATCTACATGTCCTTCAAATGCCTTTTATGATATGAACAAATATCCAAAGAAGACTTAGAAAGATTCTAAAAAGTGCTGGGTAGGTCTTGGATTAAGTACAGACGGGTTTTATAGGTGTTGACATTTGAAGCTGATAAAAGTGTACTTTTTGATGAGTCACTTCTTTTAGTAAAAATAATCATTCAAAGAAACATTTTCGGGATAGCCAAAATCTTATTTAAATAAGGGGGAGGGGGGCTGCCCACATGGTGTTACTGGACATAGCATAAGGGTATTTCACTCTAAACTGTAATACTGTAATATAATGCAATAAAGCTGTAAACTTCTACCATGACAGTTTGATTTAGATCAAATTAGAGTCAAATTACTTTTTGTGAAAAACCATGTTTTTATACTTTAAGTTGGAAAAACATTATGATTGGTTGCATTTATGAACCTCCTCGTGCTGATGATAATATGTGCAGTGTAGGTTGTTCTGTCCAATATTTCACTAATTAGAAAAGCAAATGAAGAACTGTCATCTCTTCTTAATTGTTTCAAATGAACAAACTCTCGATCATTATAGATTAATCCAATTGTATCATACTTTGTGATATAAAACACAAATATGCAAAAGAAAATGTTCTTTATATATCCATAGATAATAATAAAATAACTCCAGTCACTTGAAAAATTAACATGGAGGATGAAACGTGGAAGTACTATGTTGAAATACAAGAGAACAATGAAATCAACTGGAATTTTGAGTCGAGTTAATTCTTTGGTAAATCAACAACTATATTTTTGTATCAAAGAGCCTCCCTGCTACTTACGTCTGCGTTCTGATAGGCAGTGACAGCAATGAACTGAGTCTCAGGGAAGATGAAGGTCTGAGCTTTGGACAGAAATGGGTCCTCAGTACCATCCTCCTTAACCTCCATGATGTGAAGACGGGGCTGGTACTTATGGAGCGACTGGAGCACAATCATCTGCATGGGAGACACAGGTTTGAAAAAAACTCTATTATGTTGTGTTTCTTTAAAATTCATGTTAGCATACCATATTCTGATAGGAATCTCTTGATTAATTTGGAGAAGAGCATACAAAGAACCAGGGAGGAATATAAGACCTTAAAACACAATGAAAGATCAACCAAAGGTTTTAATGGCATCAATGTTATGTTTTAAGACGGCAGATCATGGCCTCAGAGGAGAGTCGGTGTATGAGTGAACTGGAGCTGCACTCTTATACACTGCCAGCAGGGGGAATCTGAGTGACCTCACATTTTACTGCACTTATAACCCTATATGAGCCTATGTCTTAATTTCTGAATTCAAACCTCCTCAAATAGAGAATGGTGCTCTTTTAGTGCACTGCAGTCACATCCAGAGTAAAATGAATCATACCACTGACCTTTGCCCGGCTGCTCTTTTATCAGCATGAATAATATCTTGTTTCTTTTTGCATTGATTGAAAACATTCTGAGAATGTTTTTTTTGTGTGGATGATTCCTTGGATGCAAATTTTAGCAAATAAATCTTAATCGTGGTAGTATTTCTGAGAGTAGAAGTAAGAAAATAAACACAAAAAATCAATATCATGATTAAATATTCATTGACGACTGATGACTTGTGGTCAGACCTCACCATCAGCATCACCTGCACTCAGTTGCTGCTGTATTTTCCTCACTTAACATTGTAACAGTCTTGGTGTAATGTTCTAACTAGTGACTGTGTTAACTGATGACCTGACAGTCAAAGCACCAGTTAAATAGGAGGGTGTACTCTCCCATGCTTTATTGTTTAGTGTTTTATACATATCTCTATCAAAAATACTAATCAGTAGTTTCATGTGACAAAATACAGAAGAAACTAAGCTAACATAAACACTGAGAGACAACCATGCTGTCAACACAAAGTCACCAAATGACATGATCACCAGTTGAATTACTCACCAAACTTATTTCCTGACCTCTCAAACGTAGTTTATCTCTGCTCAGTCAAATTAAAAGACATGTTTGTGTCTGTAACATCTCATCATTATTGAGATGTTGAAGATTTTCATCTTGATTTACCAGTTTATTCCCAAAACTTTCTGTTGATGTTTCTGCTACTGTGATCAGACTGTCACATCTTCTCTTCCTCTACACCAGTCCTATGTCATGTGTCGGTAATTCTGGACAATGTACACAACATCATACGTCCAAGTCTCTGGCTTTAATGATAAAACACTCTCTGGATAGTCTGAGCAAATGTTTTTTTGGGCATGGTAGAACGAGGGTGAGGACATTTCCATTAAATATTTCATGAAAAAAATCATGAATGCTACATTTGCCTTCGATTATGATAAAGTCTATTGGTATACTGTACGCATTTATGATCCATATCCATAGTGAGCTGCAGTAATGTGTCTGGGTTTTAATCACTCAAAGGTCAGAAATTATGCTGATAATGCATTTCAAGGAAAAAGATGTCAGTTGTGTGCACTCTTTATGCCGCACAGTCGTGATAAAAAGTACCTGTGCCACGTTATTGGTGCTGCCCTTGTTGTTGGTGAGTTTGAGTTTGCTGAAGGAAACTTCTTGTCTCATCCAGTGAGCTCCTGTGTTTGGGGAATCGGGGTGCATGTACGTCCTGTTGCCTGTAAAAAGAAAACAAGCATGTGGGATATGTTCTTAAAAATGTTGCAGGTGTCTCCAATTTATAGATCTGAATCTGGTTGAAATTTAAGACATCTCTTGTAGATCTTCAACACTAGATGTTTAGTAGGTCTTAATTTGACACACTTGAAAAGGGGCCCACATATCCATGTTATATGTAGATCTAGTGAATCAAGCTGCTTTGCAAGGTTGTTAAATGCAAATTTTATTTTGTGTTTTTTTTCCAGAAGTTCTTTTAATAGTTTGAAGATTCCATCTACCAGCTTGGCTAAAACTGCATAATCTGAAGTGATCAAACATGATGTTTCCAGATTCAACATAGTGCCCCTGTTTGCCATGCTACTGTTTGTTGACAACCTGTTACTTTGATTTTTCACATTGTTACCACACCAACCTACTAACCTCCTATAAGCTCACCACAAAATAGAATTTTTGGTTCATTTGAGTACAGTTGATTTACCACATTTTCCACAACATTAACACATCAGCTGTCACTTTCCACAACACCAAGGGCATGTGTGATATTTAATAGTCACCCAATTATATTATTGTCCTTTAAGATTCATCTATCATGACCAACTGTTTACATGCTAATGTGTTTGTTATTGGTGTTAATGGGAATATACTGGTTGATTGATGTCCCTTAGTGCAATGAAAGATGGTTCGAGAGGGCTTACAATGTGTGATGGTGCTAATAACATAAATAGAAGTTAAACAGAATGAAATCTAATTATGTTCAAAGTTTTATGAAAAAGCTGTGTGCCTGCGTTAACAATCATGATGAATATTTTTCCAGAAATATTCACACCCTCATGCTGTTTACTTGCTCTGCTCTGTGAGGCTGCTGACGACAACAACTCTATCAAAACGTCCTCAGAAACCTCTCACACAACATTTGCATCATGATGCTCATTTTGGTTTCCAACTGCACAGGTAGATTTGTAAACAACTTGACTAAATTAACCACTTCCTCAGAGTCCTTCTTGTCACACTGAGCTGAACAGAAGACCTAAGGGTCCTAGCCTCACTAAACACATTTATGTTCACTAGCTGGTGAGTTTTCATCATTTTCTCTGCTTTGGCTATTGGGAAAAGCAAGCATTTATGTTTGTCCATTACTGTGGGTATCTAATTTTATAATGTTGCTATATTGAGGAGTTCTGTGACTGAATATCTATTTGCAATATATGTAAGCCCCTCCAGGAAGCAGAGAAGACTTGCAGCACTTGGTGCAAACTGAACAACTCAGATCTCCCTGAATCTTGCAAAGGATTGTCAAAGTAAGAGCCAATCTCTGTATCAAACATATAAATGAAATACTTGCACAAATAATTCTTAATAATCTGGTAACTCTGTGTTAAGTTGCACTCTCTTTTCATGATGATCTTACTTTAAGCAACCAGAAATAGAATATGAAGGAATTGAAAGCTGCTGTTGGTAAGTCTATTGGTAGTTTCTCATACTTATATGACATTCCTCTTCCTTTTTTCTATTAAATGTGGCCCTAATATACTGTTTTAATGTGATATTTTAAAACAGATTGTATTTGTAGTTTCTGTTTTTCAGTGATTATTTCAATATAAAAAGTGATAATGCCAATAAAGTTTGAATGTAGTAAGGATACATTGTATTTAAATGGCAGAATGGAGATCAGCAAACTGAAAGGTGCTTAAGTGAAAAGTTCTATAAAACTATTTAACTAAACAACACCTTATCTTTACAAATATATATGAAAAAAGGTTGAAAGTTATTTCCTGTAACCCTCTTGAACAACCTTTGCAAATTTCGTTCCATACAAGACATATTTTTGCACATGAACACATTTACAGTCTCAAAGACATTTGCTGTGACGTGTTTGTACCTGGCATGTTTCCTTCTGCTTTCCCACACTGGACCCACTTTCCTCCCTGATATCTCCAGTGGTGCTGATCGGCCAGAACGACGTCCACGTAGACGTTATAGTGAGTGGTGGGATCGAGATTACTGATGTTGAAGCTAAGGAAGGGGAACATCCTCCTGGAGACACACAGTTGATAAAAAAAGACAGGGATTGTTATTACAGTTTGTTGGACATTTTGTTTTTAATGTCATCAAAGCTGGTCTTCAATGTCTGGGAACAAATATTCCTCTACATTTATAAAAAATGTGATATTTTGATAGATTCTCTTGGACATTTTAGTCAATTGGCCAAAGAAATAAGACTTCTTATGGTTGTGACCTTAGCCAGGGAGTTAATGTTTTAGGAAATACTAGTTATCTAGTTTGTATATTAAAGTGTATCTCAAAAATGAATGAACAAAGTTTGATCAAATGTTTAGAGAATGTGTGTCATGAGACAAGGAAATGGTAATTAGAATATAGTGGTGTTCTGAATCTGGATGTGGATCCAAAAATTTTTGCCAAGCACTTTTGCTAACAGTGCGAGCTAGGGCAGTTTTCCACATTTATAACAATATGTAACAGGGGGTTGTGCTCTTGGAGCTCTTCAAGTAGATCTATTTTTCACCCTTCTCTCTCTTACTCTGTATTGCATTTTGGCAAGTCTTGGTTGTTTTAACTGTGAATTTGGTGACTTGACTTCACACCAAGAACTATGCTGTGCAGGACCAAAATAAGGGCCTGAAGGTGTAATGACAGCTGCACTCTGTCTCTGAACTAGTGTTGAGAATTACTACAAAAAGTCAAGTGTGTGAAAGTGGTGTGAAAGTGTGACTTCTTCGAGGGTTCAGAGGACTGGAAAAGCCCAACACAAGATGAGTCTTGCAATATTTGTATTTGGCAAATTTAAGCAAAAAAAAAAACTCATTTACCTTAGTTAGGGTTTAGCAAAGTTTACTTTTGTAAATGATGAGGAAAGTAAAATGGTTGGAATAAAGAGGAGAATTGATCTTGAAGATTAGGACAAAACATCAAGACATAAAAGGAGTTATATGATGAATGCAGTCCAGTGCAGTGAGGAAAGCTCAGACCTGTACACTGGGGAAATGAAACAACCACTTCAAAAGCGTGAGCCTCAACACAGGAGAGCCACCTCCTCAGGTCAGGACTTGGCTATCCATCTTCACTTAAAGGACACTGGACACTCTTTTCAGGACAACCATGTGCAGGTTTTGGCGAGAAAGGAAAGATGGTTTGAAAGAGGAGTTAAAGAAGCCATCTTCACCACACTGGAGAAACCTTCTCTTAACAGAGGGGGTGGACTCAGGGCGTTTTCACACCAACCACATTTAGTGCGCACCAAAGAAGTTTTGGGCCAGGGTTTGGTACGTTAGTGTCAATGTGAATGCAACCACCGCACTTTGGTGCGCACCAAATCAGCCAGTCCGAGACCTCCATGAAGGGGTGGTCTCGATCCGCTCCATCTCCCTACATTTGGTGCGGTTTCACTGGTGTGAAACAAAGTGGTCCGAACCGGTCTACTTTTGATGCATTACTTCCTGTTAATCCTGCGGTTGAATCTTTTGCTTACTCAATTTGTCGATTTCTTTATTCTGGTTGAGGATTACCATGATTTACAAGGGTCCAGAAGGTTGCTGATGCCGTCTCAAACATGATAAAAAAACACATTTGAAGGAAAACGTAGAAGAGAGCGAAACGTAAACATTGGTTGTCTGGTGTAGGAAATGGTTACCATGGTAGCCTCTTCTTCGTTCTCCTCCGTAACTGGTTACCAGGTTTGGTAACCAGTTACGTGCATATCGCCCCCTGCTGTTTCAAACTGAGTAAATACACAAGTGGGTCCGGGCATGGTTCGATATTGCCAGTGTGAATGCAAGCCAGCGGGGGAGTTGGAGGGGGAGGGGGGCGAACCCATGGCAAACTGCGCCGCAGCACGGTTTGAAACAAGTGGACCTAATGTGAAACCGCCCTCAGACACAACCTCTCAACCACATGCAAAGAGCTAAACTCTCTCCCCAGGAAGTAGTACTCCTAACATTCACACCTGTGATCATGTGACAACAACACCTCACATGACAGGGGGAGTTAACGACCCACTCAGGAGGATGATTCACCCTGTAAAGGATTTCTATGATTCCTTTTTCCACTTGTTGTGTTTCTCTCCAGTAAGATAAGTATCTGCTTCCTTCACCAGCCATTCAGAACTGAAGAAGCTTCTTGGATGAAAAGTGAAACATTTTCCCAAAACTCAACACGGTCCAGTTGCCTTGTTTTGAATTTTTAATACAATCATGGCCATGGACAAATGAGAATCTACATGGACGTAGAGAAGTGATGTGTTAATATGTAAACACTGTAGATGAAGATAAGATCGGCACAATAATTGTATTCAATTTGAACCAAGAGTGCAATGAAAAATGGCAAATGCTTAACATAAAAATGCTTGAAAAAAATCCAAGAATTTGATAAAATGATGATCAGAGCTGTGTGCTTAAGCTAAATGATATTGCAAAATATTTTGTTCTGATTGCAAGATATATTGTGGTTTACAGGGGATTTTTTCAGATGCCTTATCTGCTTTTTTAAATCCTCCATCTGTAGATTGAATCAGTGGTTAAGAGTTTATGAGGACTCATAGTGTCCTATGACTCCCAAAGTGGGGTCAGAACATTTCAGGGGGTCCCTAGACACCAAAATGGATGCTTTCATTATAAAAAAACCCCAAATAATCTGAAATTATATACTTAACCTATCATTGTTAAAGATTATGCCAAAGATAATTTTGATGTTATATGATATTGTAGTAATGTGGTGCAATATATGAAAAGATAAGATAAAATATTTGTTAAAAATCCAGGCTTGTACTCCTTTAGTGACAGTCTTGGTCCCTTGCCTCTTGCACTATTAATTATGTGGTTTTGAACTACAAAGTCCTGGAAGCCTTGGCCAAGATGTTTTATATATATTAGAGTTCCTATGGTTGAAAGAAGGTAAACGAAAGGAAAAAATAAGCCAATAGTTTATATTTAACATTGTGTGCTTACTTCTGTAATGTGACCATTGTGCATATATATATACATACTGCATATGCCTTGTAAAAATGATTTATTGTTCAGTCAAGCCAGGATCATCTTAAACTTAAATTGACAGAAATCCAGAGGGAATTCTTACATGTCACACCAAAGGTAAAAATTACAATGTAAAAGAGGGCCTAATTAACCATCAGCAATAATGTCACAGTCAGTAATACATCACTGAGCCTTTAGTGCGTGCATCTTTCATAATTCCCAAATAAAATGACAAAAATGCCTCCAATCCTCTTAAAGCAGACCAGTGAATGTAGGCGATGGGTAAAGATGTATGTCCTGTCTACACCTTGAGGATTCTCACTGTGCATTTACTCGACCTGCTGAAGAATAGTAAGAGAGTAACGGATGAGAAGTGGAGGGGATGTCTGATGAGTTGGAGGGGACGAGTGCGAGTGAATATTTAATGCTGCTGTTAATAAAAGATGTCTCTGAAGCTGCCTCTGATTGCTGCGGCTTTACGCATTGAACTTATTTTGATGTCAGAGGGCTTCAGTGAGACGGGGTAACTGGGAGGTCAGGGCGTCCCAGAGCAATGCTGCCCAGGGTGGAGAGGGAGAGGTGGGGCAAAAGCAAGAGGAAAGGAAGCACAGACATAGGATATGGACACCAAATACACAAAACCTCAAACATACCACAAACATGCATGTAAAACAGTCTGCATGTTGAAGTATTCAATAAAACATTCAGAGTGACTGTATGTTGACGGAGAAGCACTTAAAGCCCCGAGGAGGGTTCATATTTTCTATTTACAGAGCACAGAAATTACAAACACAAGACAACAAAAACAGGGAGGTATTTCATTTCTGTGTCAGATACCCCCGATTCATGGCAATACCCTGGTCTTTCAGAGGTCAGCAGTGTCTCCATGTCACATTTGGATGGGGCTAAGTCTGCTTTCAGCCGTGCTGGAGGCAAATCAAAAACTGTACCAGTTGCTATGAAAGATCTCTAACCAAAACAACTGAGTGGAGTTGAGCCGAGTTGAGCAGATACCAGGAAGAGCCCCATATGTAAGATTCCTGTGACCTTTAGTTTCTGGTCAGTTCACCCCTTAGTCGAAGTGCAGGCTTGCTTTTGCCTCTTTTCAGACAGCCAAACAACGTTTAATGATTTTCCTCCTATTTTGTGCCAGTGTCTGTCTCCAGCTCCGTTTAACCAGCATTAGATCCCTCTAAGTTGTAAATTCTGGGCTTAAGCATGAACATTAGCTGAATATTCGAATGACAAATGTTTCAGCCGTCACATTTATCAACAGCTGGATGCTTGTATGAGAGGATTGGCTAAATATTCATGTTTCATTAATCACACGGGAGCTGTTTTGAAATCATTTCTCCATCAAATCTACTCAAGTGTCTACAATAGATTTATAAATGACCTTGAGCTGAAAAACATCACAAATTTTACTTGAACTTTATTTGTAGAGGTCAAATGGTCTCAAATTAAGCCTTTCATTCTTAAAGGAAGTCTTCAGAGTGAACTGAGGAGTTTGCATCAGATTACCACTCTAACATTTCTTCCAATTACACAAACTAAAATCCACTCTAGCTTTTTATTTTGATCCATTGTTGCATTATATCTGGCCTACAAAGCTCTGCTAAGCTACAATCACTGGCAAAATGAACTTTAAGAAAGCAGAAACAGTAACATCACAGAAACTTTGAAAAGCAACAACTTCCTCAAATTAATATTTAACCATTAAATTAACATTTCACAATATCTCATGAGCAGTTTCCTTCACTCTTGTTCTTGCTGTGTGCCTATATGTGAATCTGCCACGCCCATTGGGTCAATAGGGGGTCACAAGTGTAGTTGGTGTTAATAAAATCAGGGCAGCATGTTTGACATTTGGCCCAGCTGTTTTACACCGGCTTACACCTCCTGAGGCTATGGAGCATTGTAATGAGTAACGGGCAACATGCACCACCCTCCACCCTTTTGTCAATGACAGAGACACATCCTGTATGTTGTATGTTTGCAGCACAGTATGTGTTTTTAAATCCATGCTGCATAAAAGAGGGACGATATAATGACTGACAGTTTTGACTCTTGTTATGTGGAATGTATGCTGTAGCTTAAATTTGGTAGTTGAAAGCATGCAAAGACTGCGTGCATATTAAAAAAAAGAGAGAAAAGGCTGTTCTTTTTTTTCTAAATAAGTTATTTAGTGTGGGATGACACAAAAATTGAATATTTCCGTGTAAAATGTGTACAGTAAAGAAAACATTGCATGTAGGCAGTGATGTACAGGTACACTATTTCACCTGTCATCTCATTAATCGTAATATCTCCCTAAAGAAGTTAGGACACCTGCAAGGCCCATTGATCTGATAAAGATTGAAGGTTTATCTGTATGTGTGTTTGTGTGAGTGTGTGTGTGTTTATGCGTGCAAGTTGGATTAGAATTACAGTCCCTGAAATGTTGATCTCAGAAAAAAGGCCATTGCATTTCAGGTGCTGTATGTTGTTATGATGGACTTCCATCTTTAAGAACTGAACAGTTAGACCTTATGTTACTGCAGATGAGGCCAAGAACTCAAACCAAGAGACAGTGCACTGCTCTGGACACGTTTTTGATGCTTTACTTTTTCACTACTGTAATTGATTTCTGTAAACTTAACATTACTTTACCATGACATCTGCAATTATCTGCTGAAAAAAGTCCATACAGTAAATTAATGTAAATGGCGAAGGATTGTGGAAAAGGTGCTTATTCCTTTAACCTTAACAGCATTTTACCATAACATCAAAATTTACCCACTGAAAAAGATCCATAGATAATATCACTGAATTGAAGCCTGCTCTATTGTAAATTGTTTTGAGGTAATATTTGGTCATGGCCAAAGACCAAATGAATTGATTCAGGGGGTGATCAGACTCTAGATCTGGGTCCAGTATTTTTTAAAACTATTCTTTAACATTGTGGGACATGGCTATTTTCAACATTTTTGCTTGTAACTCCACAAATACTAATGCTTGACAAATACAAAATACGTTTTTATCAGGTTCTACCTTACAGGTTTTACCAGAGTCACAAAATTTTCACAACATAGGGCTCATGGGGTATTGGGTACTGTGAGATAACAAATAAAACTATAGAAATGCAACTAACACACAAGCACTAGTAACTTTTTTGTGCACTTTGTAGGATACTCTTCCTTAAGCTGCCTTGGCAGAGGACTTTCTGGTTAAAATTGACTTGAACTTTATACAACCCTACTTCAAAAAGACTACACTTTTCTTTTGACGACTTTTCACTGAACATCTTCTTCAACAGGGCTGCAGCAAAACTTCTAATCATTTTGACTTTCAACATTCATACTGATTCAGCAGCAATATTACAATGATGTGGCAGAAGTGCAAGAAAGCTGGCATAACCAGCAGGCTCATAATCAGTCAGAAACGAACAACCGCAAGATGCTGCACACACTCACTCGCTGCGCTGATCTCATCTTGTCTCTGTAACACCTAACTGCAAAGCCTGAGGAGGATCACTGCCTCCCCCACAAATTATGCATGATTTTCGTATTAACTGCAAAGGGGCATAGATACTTCATGTTGATACTGTTGTGTGAATAAACAGTTATTTTAAATATACATTATACAAACTCCATTATACAGGTTTTGATATTTATAACCCTTATAAAGTTAGGGAAAAAAGTAAAACATAAAAACAGAATACAATGATTTGCAATCCCTTTTGATCCACATTTAATTAAATACCATACAAAGGCAAGATGTTTAATGTTCAAACTGGAAAACTTCATAGTTTTGAGCAAATATTCATTCCATTTGAATTTGATTTTAGCTACTTGATTCAAAAAAATCTGGGGCAGGGGCAGCAAAAGACTGGAAAAGTTAAAGAAAACTCAAAAAACAGCTGTCCAGAACATTCAACAGGTGAACAGGTTATATGGAAACAGGTGAGTGTCATGGTTATGTATAAAAGGAGAATTCTGGAAAGGTTCAGTCTTAACAAGCAAATATTGGTGGAGGTTCATCTCTTTGAGAACAACTGCATGAGCAACAGTGAAATATTTTAAAAATGTGTCTTAAATGTACATTTGCAAGTAATAAAGGGATGTCAGCAACCACGGTCCATACAATCATCAAAATATTCAGAGAATCCAACAAACAATGAATGCCCATGACTTTCAATCCCTCTGGCAGCTCTCATTAAAAATTAACATAATTCTGCAAAGGATATCACCATGTGGGCTCAGGAACACTTCAGAAAACCACTGGCAGTCAATGCAGTTTATCACTGCTTTTAAAAAGTCAAGTGAAATCCATAAATCAACAACACCCAGAAATGCAAACAGGCTAAATGGACTGAGGCTAAGAGAAAAAGTGTGCTGTGGTCTGAGGAGTTCACATCTCACACTTTTTTTTGGAAATCATGGACGTTGTGTCCACTTTTTCCTTCAAAGGAAAAAAGATCATCTGATTGTTCTCAGCACAAAGTTAAAACTCTGCATCTATGATGGTGTTATGGGTGTATTCGTGCCCATGGCATGGATAACTTAAACATCTGTGAAGGAACTAGTTATACTGACATGTTCATAAAGGCTTTGGGAGCACAGGCGCGCCCATCCAATGATGTATGTTTCCGACATGTCACTGCGTCACATTCTGCATGTGTTTTGACAGTGTGGCTTCATAGGAAGAAGAGTGCAGGTACTGGACTGGTCTGCCCTTAGTCAAGACCTGTCCCCCATTAAAAACGTACAAATCACAAAATAGAACAACAAAGACCCTTGACTTGTTTTGCAATGAATTTCTACATCAAGCAAGAATGGGAGAGAGTTCTACCAAAAAAAATGTACAATTAGTGTCCTCGGTTCCTAAGGCTTGTTGAGTGCTGTTAAAAAGAAATGTGATGTAACAGTGGTAAACATGCCGCTGTCCGAGCTTTATTAGAATGAGGCACAAGCAGTTCAAAATGAGTTTATACTGTATTAAAAAAATAGATTGAATATTAAATATAGTGCATTCAATTAAATATAGGTTGAAAATGAATAGCAAAGTATTGTATTCTGCTTTGACTAAAGTTTTATATATATGTCCCAACTTCATTGGAACTGGGCTTTGCGCAGGAGTCCAAGAACTGTGTGAAGGGTGGAGGGTGAAGTTAGTTCCCTCCAGATCCAGTTCTTATAAATAAATGCTGCCATTGAACAGTATACAGTGCAATAAGATTTATGTATTTTTTCCAGTCATATTTACACAGTGTTTGATTGATTGAGTGCAACGCATGGGATAAAAGTTTTTTTGGTTTTGATTTCAGTAGGCATCTCATGAAGCTGCACTAGCTGCTCTTTGCTATCCTTTTATTTCCACATGTACATGGTCAGATGCACTTTTAATTGCATCTTTGACTGATGGCTCTCAATGCTTGTACACATGACATGCACACCACAGAAAAACCCACACACATACCCACACACACTCCCCTTACCCTTCAGTGGTAAGACAAAACCCTGCCCTGAGCGGTCCCAGTTGGGTCTTTTTGGCTACATGGTGAGTCCAGTTTAACAATCAATCATAGTTCTCAGTGAAACTGAACCGTGGCAGCAGCTCACAGTGAACAGGTGAAAGGGCTCTCCTTCCCTCGCACACTTTAATACGAGTGAAAACAGAAACTTGGCTGTTCAGCATATGAATGGCTCAGGCCTCCTACACTCAGAGAGAGGATTTTACTAAAGCAGTTTTCATTTTTGCTTTTGCTTCAGTGATTTATCACTTCAGATACACTGAGCACAAACAGGCAACTTGACTAAAAGAAATCTGGAAGAAGTTAAAGTTATTTTTCTTTCACAACATTATCAGTATTCATTTTAGTGCTCTTATTATGTGGATCAAATTAACTTATACGGGTTATTTATATATTTCCAATGCCAGCATTTTGTTGTCATTATTCATTGTCATGATTATTTATTCCACCTTAAAAACTTAAACTGTACTGTCATTAATAGTAACTATTCACACAATAATGCTATTACACACTTTCTCTTGATTTTTTATATTCTTAAAATAATTTTGAAAAAAAGTACATGATGTTGAAAAAGCAGGAATAAAAAAAAGTAAAGGCCTTGAAATATTTTACATCTATAACAGTAAATGTCTTTACGGCGATACTTGTCAGGCTGCTAACACCACAGTTATAGGATCTACTTATCTGTTTTGTATTGAAGATTTTTTGACATCTTACATTTGTTGAGCATTGTAAGCAACGATCAGGACAGAAAAAAAACATCTTCAGTAACTGTTCCATCCAGTTTCAGTTACATTTAGTGGCTGAAAGATTCTTCGTTTCACAGACACAACTGCAATGTGAACACACGTAATGGTGAAGCTGCAGGATGTGTGATATCAGTTTCATGAATCACAGGACATCATGCTGTCCCTTTGTATAATATGTTGGAAAGCCAACGTCAGAGATGGTTTCTGTTAATCACTCAGATGTACAGTATGACACCAACCAAATGTCCCCTGCACCTCCCCCTGGGATTAACACAACTTAATAAACTGGTCTAAAACATGTATGTAAAAAATGAAATAAAACAGTTCATGGTCATTCAAATCTGCGCTTAAACTGTTCATGCATTTAGGATAACTGAGCATGTATATGTTTTTTTTTTTTACAACCCAGCTCTAACAGTAAATCTTAAATGCTTGAAAACAAATGTTACACTTACACTGCCAAGCACAAAAAGTGTTCAAATGAAACCCACTCTCACTGCAATGAATGCACTTTATTACGTTAAAGGTATAATTAGTGGTATCATTTTAACTATAAGAGTGTGAGTTTTTGACACTGTGCAGAAAAAATGAAGTGGGATATACTTATCCCATTCTGCCATAATCTTAAATACATGGTGGCATCATGACCAAAAAATGGCATTTGAGGAATACAAACTTTTTATGATATCTGATGAGTATGTTTGGAACTGATGATTATCTAAATATCAAGTCTAAAAAGTTGGAAATTAAATCAATTTACAGTATTTTTTCATAGCTTCATTACAAAGGGTGCTTTTTCTGATATGCTGCTTATGTATGTGTATTTGACACTGGCAGAAAATAATGTATACAAATTCTGTGTTTTTGCTTTTCATTGACATAACCCAGATTGAAATAATAACAAAAATCTACTTTGCTTGTTGCATATTGACACAATATGTTTTTCAGTTTCTTTTAAACCTGTCAGCATGAGGGTATCATGAGAAAAACCTGGCATTCCAAGGGTTAAAATCTTTAAAAAAGTAATTAGTATTTGATATTGTAACCCAGGGATAGTTTTTGACTGCCCACCTCACCCCACTCTCTCTTGCCCATGCATAGGAGTGAAAGCATTGGATCAAACAACTGTCAGTCAAATGTTTGAAACCAGTCAAGGATGATTTCCTGTAGTTGTCCCACCCTCCTCCCCATCGTGCAGCACACCTGCTGCTAATCGGCCATGATTACCTGTGAGAGCAGAGCAAGCCAAAGCATCCAGAGGCACAGCAGGCTCCAGACACTCACTTTACTCATCTAAATAAGCATGGGTTGGAAAAGGGGACTGGAAACAAGACTGAAAAATTCTCAATACCTCATGGAACTGGTGAGTTTCGCTTCCTAAAAGAATATTTGGCTAATGCTAACAAAGCTACACAACCTACAACTTGCAACATTTACAACATTTAACTATTCAACAGACAAAGATGGACCTTATCAACGTGTAACACGGGGAAGGAAGGATATATTGCTAAACCACTTCAACCTGGAAAGAAAAGAACATGTGAAGAACATGCTTTACAGAACTTACTTATTGAAATGCCTGTTTATCTTAAGAGGTTGGGCTTTATATTGCTGGAGTAAACTGAAGGGTGGCGAGCTAAGATGGGACAATTTCACTTGATCCAACCCCCACTAGGGCTGGGTATTTCCAGCAACCCCACGATACGATACGTATCTCGATACTGAGGCCACGATACGATACGTATCCCGATACACATAAATTGTGAACATTGACTACTCTTTTAACAGAATCCCCAGCAACTTTTGTTTTTATTACAAGGAGAAAATGAACGAGCATGAGTTTTAAATAATTCTTCAACTTAAGAACTTTAATTCAGGTCCCCAAAGATAGTAGACCTAAGTTTAAATTTGGAACATGTGTTTTATCATGTAGCTTGGCTTCTACTTGGAATTGTGCCATTGTTGTTAACATTACCCAAAGTGTATCTGCAACAGCTGTCAAAACACTGAGGCCGTATCCAGGGATGTAGCAGTGATTTTAAAAGTGAGGGTGTTCTCAGGGTAGGGCAACCTTCGAGTCAAATTTTTGTTTTTACAATACGCTAATTGAAATTGTATTTTTGCTTTTCATTTCAATAATATGCAAGTAAAATAGCATTAAGTATCAAAATGTACATTGATGTACCACACACTCCACGCTAACATCCTTTTACACGTTTCTCATACCATTATTGTTAAATTATGCTATGATTTAAGTCTTTTTTTATATAATATCGCACTAACCATGCCCATGACTCATATCCAATGATATTTGTGGGTGTAAAAAGTGAGGGGGATGATTTTTTGTTACTGTGAAAGCGCGGGTGTCTCAACCCCCTCAACCCCCACGGGTGTGACGCCCATGGCCGTATCGATTCTGTAGAGTCCGTATCGATACATGTATCCCCAAGAAGTGCATGACGATATTTGCCGTATCGTAGTTTGAGCACAGGCCTAACCCCCACCCTGCTCAGTTAGTGTGTCTAAATAAGCCTTAATATTTGACACAGTTACACAATTTTAAAGCAAGTTGTTGTCAATTATTTCCCATCTTGCAAAAGATATTTAACATTTTGAACAACTTTGAACTGTTTTATTCTTACCTTTGTGTGCCATATTGCTCAACCTTATCCCTGTATGAGTACATTTGAAAATCAAGAGTTTCATTTTATTTATGCAGGCTACACACAAGGGTTTTCTAATTCTGAAGAGATTTGTTTTATCTGTTAGGGACCCACACATGAAGATAAAAATCAGACTTTCAACAGTTTTGATCGTACTGTGTGTGGTGTGCTCTGATACTTGCAACATGATTCTGTCCCCCCACGATCTACAATCTAGTCCTTAAAGCCTGAAATCTTGTGAACAAATGTGATCTGACAAAAATGACAAAGAGGCAGAGCGAGAACTGAAAAAACAACACATTACATTTAAGAGGACATATGAGGAAAGTGAACGAAAGCGTTTTTTTGGGACTATTTTTGATGGGAGAAATTCCAAAAAGACTGGTACACGCTGTGAACGTGTGAGTTGGTCCTTCGTTTCTGAGATCCACTGAACTTTACGTTTCGTGTCGGCCATGCTTGCTTAGTTACGGCTACTTCCTTATTCCTCAGTCAGCTCACTTCTTGATTGGCTACATTACGTTTCACATCACAGTTCACGGAGTCATTACTTGGCAGTCGTCGACTTTCTCCACACAGTTTTGCTCGTAAATGTTGAACCAGTTTAATATTTATGATTGTCGGTCAGACCTGTTTCAATTTCACCCTTAACACACCTCAGACCACAGGATAATCTGAAAGGATAAACATATAAGACACAAGATAATCTGGCATCTGATGTCCTTCTTTGGGGAGGGGAAAAGTCAGGACAGAAACAGACAGATAATCTTTGTGTGACCCCGCTTAAAATGTGGCACCGTGGTTCCTCACACAAATAGACTGTCAACCTGAAAGGGTCAATTTTTGTAAAGGTTGTTGACCATAGATATAGGTATCTGCAATAATGACTTTAGAAATATCAGCATATCAAATATCTGCAAATATCTGCTATACCCCATTCCTATGTTATATTAATCAATTATTAAATATGATTGTTATTTTTATTCAAAAATACCTCATAAATGTTACAATAGGTGAAAAAATAGCCCAGTGAAAGCAGAATTTGATGTGATTTATTCCTTGATTTAAAAAGGGACATTTTAATAACATTAAATACTAATATTAGAACTGGTTCAAGAGTTATTAATTATTGTAAGTAACCTCTCATGACCTGCTTACTGTATGACTAGGCCCAAGAGGAGGCCACACTCCAAACTCAGGGAATCATTAATCCCAACAGAGAGTCACCTGCTGGGACATCTTCAGTTTTAGAAACCTATAAAATGACAAAAGATGCTTCGAATCACAAGACAACACTTTTACTCATTGACTCATAACCTCCTCAGCATGTTGTCTGTATTCTCTTGTGTGTGTGTGTGTGTGTGGGCACATCTACCAGTTTGGTAGATGTGCATTAAAGTATCAGTTGTAAACATTTGAAAATCACATCAAACATCCAGGTGATGGCAAAGCAATGGGTCAGATTAAAAAAATCAAATATGGAAAGAACTGATTCCTCTCAAATTACTGGAAGAAAAGTTAAAATTTTGTACAAATCTAAAAGTCAAGATTTGTACAACACACTTAAAAATCTACCTGGGGTAAAAAAACAAAACAAATTACTGTACTTTTCTCACTTCCACTTCAGTCTGATATCGTAAGTTCACTGAAACTAGGCCCATTTATAGGAAATCACAACCTGGAAATGGGGGAAACCATAGAAAACACAACACAGAAGGTATTTGCATGTGTGGGTGGTACTCAGGCTTCATGTACAAAGTTCAGAGATAGAAGCTGAAAACAAGGTGAACAAAAATGAAAATTAATGTCGTCATACAGTGTGTTGACAATTTGGTTCTGTAACATGCCAGTTATCCTGTTATATAACTAAAATACAGTTTTATTAAAAATGTTTATTTAACAGGAAAGCAGGTCTGTTGAATTTTAGAGCTCGTGTCCACAGTCGAGCTTAGATTGGGCCCAAAAAAATTGTTTGTTCCAAACCAACCCTTAAGCTGCTTGTTAAAATCTGAATTTTGCAGTACAATCTTGAGTTGTTAGATTTTAAGTAGTGTATCATTGAGCAGGGCTGGGAAATTAATCAATTTTCAATTACAGTTTCTGCTTCCCACAATTATGAAAACTGAAAGAAGGGAAATTGATTACTAGAAAACACATTTTCTTTTCATCTTAATTGTTTCATGTAATTGTATTTCACACTTTTTTATGTGTTCTTTTATGTGCTCAGTGATGGTACGAAAAGTGTTTAAAAGGTTAATTATTGCACGCGGTATGCATTATCAGTGAGTAATCGTGTTCTCACTATCAGTCAAAAACCAGGATGACAATTTTTACCATAACCCAACTTGTTCTAACATGAATTCATGTGCTTGAAAAATTTTAAGTCTAAATGTGAAAAACATCAACAGCAGGTCATACCCTTTAAGGAACATTTTATCTTTTCATCAGAAATCTGTATTTCGTTCAGCGTGTTCGAGAGATATGACTTCAAAAAAGAGTTGGCATTTACAATTAATGAGTCAAGAATGACAAGCAGGCCCACAGGAAAGATGCATAATGTGTGCAAGCTAGGAAAAGCGATATTCTGAAAACGACTGAAGTCTGCAGTGTTGTTCACACACTTGGTTAATAAACTGCTCCACAGCAGATGGACCCTAACCCTAACCTTACAAAGCTGCTGGTTTTGCTGCATGTCCATCATCAGACAAATCCTCCTGTCAAATCTTCAAGCTAAAACAATTATATTTTAGTCAGAAAATGTTCAGAATATTAATGTCAAGGGAAAAAGAGGCAGTAGAGTCGTTACTTGGTGAATTCTGCAAGCCACTGATTGACTCACAATGAATACGAACAATACAACCGGTAACAATAAGGCAAATATGGGAAAACAAAACAAACAAAACATTGAATTAAAAACTATTTTTTTTCCTGTAAAGTTTGACCCTTTCCAATCACTTCTATAAGGTGTGAAATAAATCCAATGGATGGGTGAAACAGTCCTTCTGGTTTGTCAGGTGAAGTGCTCCCCTCTCTTTTGTCCCCCACAGGGTAGAGGATGTACTTGCTGTTGACTGCAGGGATGAATGATGTGATGGTGGTGGGGACTCAGGAACATTTTAAGAGCCCATAACTAATGGGGGGAGGGGGGGGCTAAAAATATATCAGTAATTTTTAGAGATCAGTATATCATGATCATCATAATTATTGCCAATTTGGCACATGGACAACCTTTGGTGATCAACTGCTTGGACGGGATCTGTGTTCCCACAGTTGAGTGAATTTCTCATTATTTTGCATGATTCTTAGGTCCTGTTGTTTACCAATTTCAATATCTTCCTGTAGCTCCCTCTAGCTTTTCTTTCTATTAAAGAGCACCTACTTTTGGATAGAATCATTGCTCATGCAGCAGAAGCTTTAAATGGCATTGTTGTTTACACCACTATTCAGTGGAAGAATACTTTAATTATAATAGCTTTTTAAAATACTGCACTATATAAAATTCTCTTTTATTTTGTGGCAGAAAATAAAAAGTCAAGCAGTAGCACCATTCACTGCAGAATTTTTAATTTTACAGTGATGCTTGATGGGCTTAGTAAAATGCAGTTAAATGAGGCCATCTTGTTTTTATTTAATTTTGTTAATAACCAAACAAAAACAGAAAACTGAGCAGCACTATTGATACTGTACAGATCAGATGGGGAATCAGTATTGAGAAATTATTTTATTTAGAGCACTGGATTGGAATTGGGGAGGTAAAAACTGTTTGGGACATCCCTAAAATATATATATTTGAAATATTTAGTTATTAATTTGCTTTGCAAGTGAATGGTTTAAGAGAGAATGCAGAGCTTGGTTGGAATAGGGCCCAATCGTATATCTCTCCATGGCGTTCAAAATTTCTGGCAGCGCCCCTGGCCATGTGTCCCTCGCATCTGTGAGGCGCCTCAGCTGTGTACGCCCCTCAGAATCAGCATGATACATATGCAAGATGCAATATTTTCATGGCTGCTTAGGTCTGTGTAAAGGCAAAGAGGATGACACAAGCACAGCAGCGGAAAAACAGCAGGTAGACTGAATTACAAATCAAGTCCTCAATAAAGCACATGTGAATAATGTGTTATCAAGACTGAAAAGACACAAACTATAATATGAGCCAGAAATACAATTCCACTGCGCTCTCCCACAAAAAGCAAACCTGACTATCTCTACTATACATGGACTGTTTTGACACCAGCAGGAATCAAACCTGCAGCTTCAAAGCTACCAGACAGTCTCCCTAACCGACCTGCCACAGTGCCACTCTGATTCACCGGAAACTTGACGGTAATGACAGGCGGCTGTTTGTCGCTCCCTCGGCCTCATCCAGGTGAATACATGTGCACATGGAGACTCATGACTGTTATCTTTTCTCTCAGACCAAATACCAAAGAAACAGGAGTGTGGTGAACCAGCCAGTAATACAGAGATGGAGCACGGCTGCTGCTGGTGACATTTACAAAAATCAAAATAATCTGTGCGGATGCTTAGGGGGGAGAGAGAGGGAGAAAGAGGAGGGACAGGAGAAACCGTGGGGGGGAGGACGTAGGTTATTCACCGGGGAGAGGACTTTTCAGCATGAATGCACCCGCTGATTCATCCGGACAGGAGTTCAGGTCCAGTTTTTGTCACTGTGCGAGCGCCTGATCATCTGTGACGAAAACGTGCCAGTCTACAGCTGCTGCCGGACACAAGCACTCTTTAACACGGACACTCTGCTCCTGTGCTGACGGATGCAGAGGAATTCAGGAACTACAAGTGTTAGAATTTACATTTTGTGGAGTAGCATGTGATCTGATACTGCTGATTTCTATGCATCATACTTTGTTGGAGATGATCCTTGGTGTAGGTTTTGCAATACTCGGTCAGGATGGAATTTTCAGAATGCTATCTGTATCTGTAAATGTTTGCTTCCAGTAGCTTAGCACATTTACTGGAAACATTTTTTTACTGTTGTGATTTTAGCGTTTCATTGAAGTTTGGGGAGTTTTTGCAAACTATTGGTAATTTCAGAGAATCAAATCCCTCATGAGAGTACAACTGTCGTAAAGAACAAGGTCAGTGACTGTCAGCTGGTTGTGACTTATCAGCTTGGATTTTTTTAAGATAACTTAAAAAAGATCCAACATGGTGCATCACAAACATTGACTCTTACAAAACAAGTCCCGGGGATTTCAATACACAGATAGGAATTACAGTTTTAACAGAAAGGAGGCGTTCAAACCTGAGTAAAGAGTGCAATAGCTGGGGATCATTTCAGTGATTGGTTAATTTATGTATGTCTTGTAGGTAGGGACACAGCATTTCAGGAACTTTTCAAGACACTGTCCATGGGAAGATAAGCTTGGGGATTTGGAAATACACTTCCAATCAAAATCTTAAGGCCAGATTCTGAAGATGTTCTGTGTAGAGCTTCAAAATGCAAAAGAAATGAAGATAAGAAATTAAGTAAGCAATTAATTGAAAACGGTTAAATTGAAATAGTCTGTTCATCAGCTGATCAAAAGTTTAAGACCACAGCTCAAAAAAACCTGAAACCCATCTTAGACTGAAGTAAGTGTTAATAGGGGGCTCAGTAATAAGCAGCTGTACCGTTCTTTATGATCACTTCAGAAATTTGCTTAGGCATGCTTGATGCAAGTGTTGCCGGGAAGCTACTGAGAACATTGATCCAAATGGTAAAAATGGCTTCAAGAATGGCATCCATCGTCTGGAACTGATGTCCATTTTTGTTAACCTCCTTTAGCCCCTATCAGATCAGGGGGACACACGGGATGGTCCAAAAGAGAGGCTGGCCCACCTTTGTCAGGGCGGAGAGCCACTGTTTGACGGTTTGCACAGCCTGAAGCTTTATTGAAGGAAAAAGCACCCAAAATCGTGATGGCTCCCTGTCCACTGTGCAGCAGAGCAAACATCTCTAATGGGATCTCCTTTTCATACCGGTACCTTTGGAAACCAGCAGAACCATGAAGACTATATTTCTTTCTTTCTCTTTTAAATCCTGTGTTTTGTGGTCTCTTGCAAAGTCTAAATTGGCAATTTTATTAAGTTGAACAAGGCTTTTTCACTTTTTTTTATAACCCTCAGGGTCTTTTAAGAAATTCAAAATGACCATTTTGCTCCAACCTCAGCAGCAGAGGCACATTGTCAGAGGCCTTCCTTATGCAGCTCTTTCAGACAGAAAGCTTTATTACCTTTGTCATTGGGAAGTCATGATGGTGTGAATACCTGAAAAAATGATATACTTGGAGGAAAATGACATGGAATCCAAATTTCTGCACAGATATTCACTTTTACAGGCTGTGGTCTTAAACTTTTGATCAGCTGACAAAAGCATGTTTGAGTTTAAATGCTGTACTCAAAAAAAGTGTCTGACTTTTTTCAACAGGTCTTAAGATTTTAATTAAAAGTGTATTTCAAATTGGAAACTTTCCATGGGAATTATGGTAATTAACTGGAAATCGGAGGCAATTTAAACATCCTGTATCATCTCCAAACTAAAATACAAACAACTGGTTTTGTCATTGGCAGACATCCATGCAAAATAATGCAATGAAAAATTGAAGATTTAAGCACTCTTGTCTCAGTACGTGGTAAGTTAATACATTTTTAATCACTTTTTATTTCTTGATCTGATACTGATTTGTGGAATATAATGCCAAATTAACTTAATGAAATTCAACAAAGCAAATGTATGTGGCACAAAAACAGCCTATTCTTGTAGCTGGTAAAAATATACTTCAGTGTTGTTTTATCTACTCCCTGACTTGACTGGTGAATCAAAAGGTTAATTTTGGATTCACCATTACACGCTGTGCAGTAATGTGATGAACTGGTGTGTTTTTAATACATTTTACAAAAAAGAGCCCTGTGGTATAGAGAAGAAAAGAGATGACAGGATATTACAAATTTAATTTTAAAGAACCTATTTACACAAGTAGATAACACTCTTTATATTTGGTAAGTACTGAACCACATAACAAATTAAAAGTATATTAACATCCCTCCTAACCTCAGCCTTTCAGTTAAACCTCTTGTGGACCAAATAAGGAGCTAAACATTTTCAAAAAAGCCTACACTAAACTGACCTGCGGCTCCGAAACGTGCAGGCCATTAGATAATCAGAGATTGTGATCTGTTTGACTAGTAAGAGGAAGCTCATGTCTAACCAAGAGATATTGGCACTAGATGTTTCTGCGAAAAGCTGCATATACACACATAAACAGCTGAACAGGAAGTGACAGGTCATTCTCTCAAAACCTTGAAATAGTCCCACTTCTGCTTTCAGATGCACAGACAGAATGATAGACTTTAAGAACTAATTTGAATAGATTTTTCAGATAAGTTTCTCCTTTGAATGTAGTCTTTGACTTTTTATAACTGAAGATAACTGCGTTATCGATATGAATAACGCAGCAGAGAAGACACCCACTTTATTTCCCTGTTGACGTAAAGTGAAAATGCTGAAGCACTGAATTAAGCCCAGTATGACATTCTTACTTTGGAAAGAAAATTGACCATTTATCTTGTGAAAATGGTGATATTTAACTTCACAGAATAAACTAACTCAATAGTTTTTGCCTTCCTTTTTTAAAAAAAAAAAATCACCTTAATAATGCAAGTTAAATAAAAGATCTGTATGCTGTAGATACAATCTGTCCTCATTTAAATACCTCATTAATGTTTATTATATGCATTATATTGGCAAGTAAACTGTTTTAATGAAAACAGAACTACATCCTTAGCTCATACTTGAACACTGAAGTGTTGACAGTATCGGTTTATCTTGCAATGAGTGGAGCGATTGTTTCCCCTCAGTAAAACTATCAGCAGACACCAGACTGATTCATATTAGTGTTTGGACTCAGTGTAGCAGAGAGAGCATGAGAGCATGAATCCTCCGTCTGAAATTTAACTCACCAATTCTGTGAAAGGTGTTTCTATGTGTGACTTTACTCAGTCCCTTCTTCTCAAAACTGATGCATATCTCTGTATGGAAAACAAAAACCTGACTGGGCATGACTTTAGACTTGGACTGTCGCAGTATCAGTTAATGAAACTGTAATTAACTGCATAATTGTAATATTAAAAAAGGTTTAGGTCATGCTGACAACATAAGGAAAGTCAAAGGCATGTACTTTATGATCCTGACTTTGAAATTTGTCAAATGAGTGCTGCACTGATACACCACTGTGGTGTGACTTGGAAGTAGAGTACACCTTCAGAGTGCTTCTTTTAAACACACTGTTTAATAATGTTATACATGAAGAAATATGCAGGGTGCATGTACAAAATGACTCACTTATGTCCAATGATCTACAGTTAATGTGACAAAAGACGGGAATCGGTCTGATCAAAGCCATTATTGATTCAGAAAGCATATTCACACACTGACGTTTTGGAAAACTTTCGCAGACGTAAAGGGAAACGTTGAGCTGCGTTGAGCAAAGTCAAGCCACACAAACTGAGTAAATGTTAGGTGGGCAGTGCTGATGTTCACAAACACTGACACATTTTTACACTTGCTTAAAAATATAAATGTCTGATCCAAGTAGTTGACCTTCACTACCCTCGGTTACAGCTGCATTAATCTCTGCTGGTGACTGTTGCCAACCTGCTGACAGGCTGCTGTTGTACAACTTGAGAAACCATTTTGGGCACAGCCGTCTTTCGACCCTTCACATGGTGTCGGAAAACTGAGACCAGCTGCTGCTGCTGCACATGATTAAATGGCATGTACAACAGTTTTATATGGCATTAGTTGAGCAATGTCACAATACATTTGTACAACATTTAGCAGCGCCAAGCTCTGTTAGGCCAAAGTTCCCTTCACTCAAAGTTCCCCCAAGTTGAGAGCACTGTGGCTTTACATTTACATTTGGGAACATTCAAAGTCCGTCTATAGATAGTCAGAGGGCCATCGGAAGATGTCATACTCCACCAGGACATTTCTCTTTGCTTTAGATACATCAGCCTGCATTAAACCAACAAGATTAATCTCAGCAACATATTTTCACTGAAATTCTGATCATTACTTTGTCAGCTACTATACGTTGATGTGTAAATTCAGAATAACGAAAGTTCTCTGTGTCAACAACTACATATACACGGATATTTGATATAATGTGCCGTTAACGCCAAAATGAATGCCTCTATAAGTACCTAGTTCCTGTTTCCGGCATTGCTTGAAACCAGATTAAAAAAAAGACAGCGGATGTCACGCAGTTTGCATCATATTGTATAACTTGAGTCACAGTTTTGACCACTTCTGTCTCCCGTCTGCCATGATCACATCTTTGTTTTTGTTGTTGTTTCTGCTGATGACCTCTGATATGAGCATGATGCCATTGATTTGCAAGGCATGCAGAACAAGGTGGAAGGAACTGTGGGAGAACTGTAACTCAAAGAAGAAATGATACAGATTTCTTTGGCTAGTTGTTATTTCTCACTAGAATTCAGTTTCCATGCCTAAATGTGACAGCATTTACACTTCTCAGAAGTTCAAAATTACTTTCTGTGTGTGTAGCCCAGTTAGTGTTTTCAGTCAAACTATTTTCGTCAGGGTTTTATTCTATAATCCGAAGACATCTATGCCAGAAGTTTACTTGCTGTTTATCTTTGGGTCAGCATTTGTGTACCCAAGTGTCATAGGCTTGACAATTCTTGAAGATGTTTCACCTCTCCAAAAGGCAAACTTGTTTTTATTGGTTCAACCTACATTTTAAAGACCTCATATAATGCTTTTTATGCTCTTGTATGTTTTACATATCTCTGCGTGATGGAGCACTTCTATGCACAAGACAAAAAGTCTGCGGCATCAGGACTTCTACCCCTGCGTCAATGCTTTTAGATGCTTGCAATACCCTCTTCCCTCAAACATACCTAGCATGTTATAAGTCAGAGCAATCATAATGCAATGTCCTGTGCATCTTTCATGCATGGCCCACAATCACTCTATTCTGATTGGTTGGTCAGTCTTCTCTGCAGTAATTGGTTAGTTCAACTCTGTTAAGTGCTCCAGCTCTGCAGTTTTACAACATTAATGGGCTTTAACAACTGACCCAACAGTGGTTGGATGTCACACTGGTAGGTCTTTTGGTGGTGGTGGTGGTGGTGGTGGGGCACGGTTGTTTCAAACAGGACCTGGCACTGATCACAAGGACAAGGGCAGCTCCTGATACATTGGACTTTCTTGTCTTGTGTGAAGAAGTCCTCTATCATGCAGCAGAGACATATGAACAAACTAATTGGCCTGTAAAACTCGAAGCATTATAGGACCTCTGAATACCAAGCCAAAATAACTCTTTAAATAGACCTGATACATTAGATATATTAGACCTTATGGTAAAACCCTAGGAAGCAGGAGTCAATCAGTAAATCAGCAAGAGCACAGATAAGAAGTGCTCTTAAGCTGCAGATGTGGGTGCTGCCAACACAAGAAGTGCCATCAGTACACTCAGAAACATGAAAACAAACACATTGACATAAAACTGTTTTATAGGTGATTTGTAGGCTTTCTAATTGGATTCATTGCAGTTTGTATCAGTTTTGCATGATTAGAACGGTTTATATGTTTTTGTTCTGAGGGATTGATTTATAATACATGTGCCTTTTAGAGTAATACAGTATATCTGTTAATAATTCTGATGAAAAGTCCCTGCTTCTTGGAAACTATTGTAGGGAGAAGTTTGCCCTGTTGACTCATTTGTAGATTAAGCACACAGCAGGTGTAGGATCAGCACATTAGTTTAAACCAAAGTAATGAAGGAAAAATTTCACTTTCTCTTTTCAATCTTAGTCACTAGATTCCTTTCTTACAAACTCAGAAACCCCCATTATTTTGAGCCCCAAAAGCATTTTTCTGCTTTTACTGTGTAGTTTTTTTTTTTTTACTTCCTGAACCGACAACCACGTATCAGTGCTGCTGCATTTGTGGTGTTGGTGACTTTTGCCTCAACGACGGAGACAAATTGAGACCACATAGCCTGAAATGGCCCTGACCGTTGTGCTGATGTGAATTTAGCTCATGAGAAGTGCAGATGAATTCACCTCCCTCCACTACAGGCTCTGAAAATGTCTACAGATTTCAAAGCCCAGGTGTGGCACACGAGAAAAACTTCTGAGAGATCAGTCGGGCTGTACACCGAGCAAGCATCTACTGCAGAAAAAAAAGAGAATCTGATTTTTTACTTCCTGGACTTCAAAGGTGCTTCACCTCCTCAGTGTGGCTATCTAAAGGCGGTGTGGTGTTTGACCCTGCTCTTACTTTCTCTACAGTCTTTCACTTGTTCTTCTATAGATACCAAGGTTTTGATTAACAATGTAGGGCCTCAGACTCTCTCTATAAATCACAGCAAAATTAATGTAGAAGTCTGGACCAAGATGAAAATTTAAGGAGGAATCCACCTCTGATATTGAAGAAACATTTTTTGTGCAGTTCTTTGGCTCAACTTCTCAAAAATCTTGCAGGAGTTTTGTTATGTTGTCCAAAGGTGCACATTAGGGCTGGGCAGTATGGACCAAAATTTACCTTGATATAGTTATCCAAACTAAAACCGTAACTAAACTGTATGTTAGTCCCTTTTCCTTCAAAGAAGTAAGAAACAGTTGGCACAGATAATAACCTCCACCAAGGAGGTTCTGTTTTTGACATTTGTTAGTTTCTTTTTAAGTTTGTGAAATTGATAACTCTAAAACTTGGGAATGGATTTAAATGAAATTTTCAGGAAATGTTCGTCATAACACAAGGAGAAAGTGATACAATTTTGGTGATCTAATTCCTTATACAAATCTAGAGACTTCACAAGGAATTCTTAAAGAGGGCATATCATGCTTGTTTCTCCTTTTCACTATGCCAGACTAGGATGCCTGTAAAGCATTTCTGCCCTCAGTACAAGTCATTTAGTTCCTTCATTGCCCCACAATTGCGTTCTCAAAATCCTCATTTTAGGCCATTATCAAGCTCTCGTTGAAATGCTCGGATCTCAGGATGACCTAAATTTACCTCGCAACGTCACAGCCCTTTGTGCTCTGATTGGTCAGTTCTATCGGGGGTAGAGCCAGCCTGTCCTTCTTCTACTGTATTTTCCAGCAGGCTCAATGCAGCAACCGCGTATTGAGTCCCCCTACAGGCCAGAGCTGGTAATGAGTGAATGTGAGCTAGGGATCTATATACTGCTGCTGGTGGATGTGTTCTTCGGTGACGGTTTTGTGGCTAACGGACATTACAGAGGAGGAAGTGTTTTATCAGATTACTCCAATAAAAAGAAAGGTACCTCGTGTCGTCACGACGTTTGAAATCTCGCGGACATCTTGCAATGACCTATTTTCAGAGGCATCAAATCTCGTTCTAGGATATCAGAAAAAATACAATATCTCATTTTTTGAAAATTAAGGGGATGTAAGGTCTTGTTTTCAAATTTATTATATAATATGTAAGTATTAAATCATGCATCAGCATGATATGTCTGCTTTAACATTGCAAGATATGGCAGTTGTCCACACTTTTACTGCTAATTTAATATGATGCAAATGGACTTTGGTGGAATTTTCAGGAAATTTTGGTCATGACTCAAGGAGGAAGTAATATTTTGATTTCAGATTCAGGTGATCTTAATCCAGATGCAGATCCAGGACTTTTTTTTAAGGATTTGTTAATATTGCAAGATTGCAAGGGTATTTTCCCACATTTCCACTAATTACATAAGTTCTTAAATGATAGAAATACACATTATAAACTGTATGTTTTCCATTCTTACATTTTAATTATCAAATACTTCAGGCAAACTTTAACTTCTGTTTATATTTGGTACAAACCTTGACAACATTTTACTAGATTCAGGCAAATCATTCTGCACTCCTGAATAGCATGTCAATCAATCATTTTTGTGTGGAACCAAAACATAACAAATGTCATCTGAAGAAGCTGTACAACATAGTATCTCAATGATGTTCTCTTTCGTTATATTCTATTTTATTTTCGCAAGAAGCACAGACATCTCCCTATGTGATAAAAACATGACTGAAGACCAACAAGCTTGTGTCCTTTTTGATAACAATCATTAATATTGTGGAGGTTTGTTGTTTAGAAAGCATGCAGGAGCTCGTTTGCAACTCATGATTTTCACCTTTGATATCATGCGATCAAACGGGTATCAATAGCATTTGATTTTTATTTATGACAAAGAGATTAAAAATGAAATGTTTTCATTATCTTACCTCAGAACTCATCTGAAAGAAACCCACAAAAAAACTGACACCCTCTGTATATTTCCCAGCCCTCTTCCTCGTCCTGTTTTGTCTGGAAGTTCTACATGAGAGGACGCTGTTACATAAGAAGGGAGAGACTGCTTTTTCATCACTTGAAATATTTGAATTATGAGGTTTGTGGTTTTTGCGCAACATGAAAATGTGCTTTTTAGTGTCATGTGGAAAGGTAACACCTTTGCACCCATTTCACAGGGTTTGATATTGGAGGTAATACAAACGCTTTTAAGTTTGTTTGCATCTCAGAACGATGTTTGCTTTGGCAACACATGACAGACTTTTAGGATGTGGGATGTTCATATCTGAGTAACTGTGGTATCATCGGATAGTAGGTTATAGACTAAATCATCAGTGTCAGCATATGTGAACATACTCTTATTAAGAGCACTAATTACGTTTGTGTCATTTGTAAGAGGAATAAGTAGTGATTAATATTTTACACCTTCATTTTGTCATCTATTTATGGACTACAATGCCATCAAATACATGGAACATAATGATAAACACTTCCTCAGCTTCAACTTTAATGAACTTAAAATCGCAGGCCGTGTAAACTTTAGTCTGGAGCACCCATTTCATTGTTACCTAATCAATCGAACATAAGTGGGCACCCCATCTGATCATTCAGGTTTGTCAGAACTTTTCAGTTCTTTGTTTTGAGTTTTGGGCACATAAACTGATGATTATAACAATTGTCTTAAAAAATAGGTCAGTATTGTGAGATGTATCCATTTATAGGCTCCTTAAGCTGTCAAAAATGAAAACTGTGTGTTGGAAAGATGACCGGTATATTTCGCTTAAGAAGCAGCGAGACCTGACCTGCCTTTGAAACTTGAGTGTGACAGTTTAAATCATTAAAATATGTCAACAGAGATTTTTCTGTCTCGTTTAAAGACTTAGCTCCTCAGAACTTTTGACAAAAAAAAAACAACAGCTTGTAAGCTTTTCATCCTCAGCAACAATAGTAGAAGGCCTGACTTCTGGAAACCAAAACAGACCTGGTTGAACATTTTAAAGTCAAACCTGGTACATTATTTTGTAAGTTATCCGGAAGTGTAGGTATGAAAGCAGGACTGGTCACACTTACTGTCCTACGTTTTGCTTTTCTAAACATTTTTTCTTCTCTCATTTGTCAAAAAGGAATGAATTTTCCTCTGCATTCTTACATTAAATCATCATTTAGTATTTGTTACAAACATAAACCAATACTTTGCAAACTGATTAGGTCATATTAAAAAGTGTAACGGAGCTCTTTCTCCATATTACTATATTAAGGGGACTTGGATGAAATTAAGAAGGTGCTTTTCCTCCCTAAAATTGTCTAAAATCACCTTTGTATGGCATGGTGGATATCAAATGAGTGATTTGGCAAAGGTAATTGCTTGCAAGGAACTCACAATCACATTTCTCATGGAGCCGAGCACAACTAATGTCTGATCCTAAACCTCCCCCTGCTCAGTCTCTCTGGTGGTAACGCCGTGCACAGAAAGTTTAGTTTCAAACCACGCAACCTAAAGCACCAGAGTCACCAAAGTCTACCTGCTGCAAGAGAATGCAATGTACACTATAACTTCTAATCTTCCTGCCATGAAAAGAAATGAAATAGCACAAATATTTTTTTTTATAATTCTGTGTATTTCATTCTATCTTCATAATTAATTGACCTTTCCTATCTCCTTTGACCTTTTAACTTAACATTCTGTATACAGTCCTTGTCTTAAGGGTCAAAATGATCTGCATTCAGTGAACTCTTAAAATAAAGCAGCTGATTACATTTAAATCCCATTTAGCGTGTCAAAAGAAATTGTTTGAAACTCAGATATTCATGAAGCTTGTGATAAATGACAGAGCAAGAACGGCATTTTCTTACTGGGGAGCACTCTTTTTCTTTTTTTTTACAACTCCAACATAATTTTAATTCATTATTAGCAGAACAATGATTTTTTTTGGCTTTAAAAGGCTGAAGAAAGTTTTTGTTTAAAAACATGGATGCATATGGCCTGGAGCTGTTTCGAGATGGCTTTGCATGCATCCTGATGAAGGGAGATCATAGAGGATCTGTGTAGTCTTTTTGTGTGTGTTGGGGAATTCAGCATCAATCATCAGTCTTTTGCTTTTTAATCACCCTTCCATTCTTTCTCACAAGTTTTTTTATATAAATAAAAAACTTCAGGGAAAAATGAAGTTGGATAAAGTGCAGGACAACTTTTTATTGATCATCAAAATTGACTGAATCTTCGGCAGACAAAGTGAACTGATTGGATGAATATCGCTGCCCTCTAAAAAACGCACGACCCTCTGACATCACAGAGCCAGTGGGAGAGGCACCACCTGTGCGCGAGAGACACTAGATGGTGTGTCCACGATGGCATAAATATAAAATATAGAAATTAGTTTTGCCAGGGCCCCACTGATGAAGCAGAGAAGTTCTACGAAGTTTTGTGAGGACAGGTACGTGGAGCTGAAGCCCAGCCTTACAGATTTGACAGACATCTCCAGACGAAGCCTCTGCAGCATCAAGGAAAACCACAATGTTTGGTGTAAAATTAAGTGCACAAAATCACCTCGTAAGGCAGGCATTATGTTTGCGTGTTGCATTTTATATCAGCAGCTTCATCAATCTCCCGTGCGCAGAATCACGCGCAAGGCAGTAGCGACTGAGACTCGACAGTGACATCACGAGAGGGCCTTTTTAACTTTTAACAACTTTATTCTAAACCACAAAAAGGCTGATAATAAATCACAACTTCAAAATGAATCTGCAGACTCTACTTAAGGGGGGCTTTTCAGTAACTGGGAGATACAGACAGCCCTGTTCTTAGGGGAGACCGGGGACAGCTGCAACACTTAAACACGTCCTTCCTCATAACTTACAGGTACTTTGACAGAAATACACAACAATCACGAATAAAGTTATTTCTGTATTTGACAAGACTGTTTAATTCACTTTAATAAAACAAACTAAAAAGGGAAACCGTAACAATAAATCGGTAATCACAAACGTATACCATAAATCCTTACGTATCTAAAATATCCTGTTCTATTTGAACTTCTGCTGTCTTCTTCTGTAATGTTACCCCAGACTCTTCAATTCTTTTAAATTCAAGACAGTTTCATTAATTCAAAGCAAAATAGGGTTCTCGTTGGGCCTTGCCTGGAATGCTCAAAAGTATATTACACAAAGAAAATTATACTGACTTGAGACTCAACAAGTGCAAAACATGATATGATAAGAATATATGATGCTTATATTCATTTTTTAAAGAAATTTTAAAATATCACTCTTACGGCTTTTATTTAATTGAAAATATTACTTTGCTGATGAAAACCCACAACACATTGATATGAAAAACAACTACGAATATAAAACAAACAAAAAAAAGTTGTCATAAAACCCTACCCACCCTTCCAATATCTAAGTCCTTAATATTTTGTTCGAGCCAAAATGTTTTTTGAAGTAAAAAATGACTGTCTCACAGATTAGATGATATACTGTACTGTTTTATAAGTTTTAGCCCACGGAAAAGAGTACGTTTCTAATTTGGGTCCTGAGACGAAAAACTTAAGGAACCCCTGCAATGTTATATTGTTGGTGCTTTCTGCAGACCCTGCTCATGAGAACCTCATGGCCTGAAACCTTCTGTCAAACACAAGTGTCGCGTTTTACACGATTAATCCTCCTCGACATGATGCGTCTTAATGCGCGCTGACCCATCACCAAACCCGCCAGCGCCGTCTCTACCCTCGCTCTTTCTCTCCTCTCAGAGTACACACAAACACACTTTTTATGTTGCCTTAATCTCAATTTCACTATCACTGTTTCTACTGCAGCCACACGCTCCAGATACAGCGCTGAGGTTTGATTATCACAAAGTTTGTCTGTTTATCAGCGAAGTCATTTCAGTCTACCCTCTTGAGGCATCTGCAGTTTGATTTCTGTTTTTTTTTTTTTTTGCATGATGATTTTTATTATTAACGAGCAACCGGGGACCACATTTTTCACACTTTTGATCATACAGGAAGAGATTGACTCGGGATGCGTAATTAAGCGCAAAAATTCGTGCGTAAAAGTCATACACTGGGCTCCTTTTCGGTTAAATCCCCGCTGTGAGGGGACCCCTTTAAGTGTGGAGGTCAAACTGAGGTGTCAAGATGTTCTCAGCCAGCAACTGATATTTTGCTCCCCCTCATATCTTTTTCTCTTGCTCACAAACATCTTCTGCCCTGAGCAAATTTCATACCTGTAGCCCTAAAGCATATTTACGAAAGGGAACATAGGAAAGCACTGCTCGAGTTTCTGATAACATACATTTAAATTCCTGGAGCACAGTCACAAATTGCTTGCTTATCATTTTGCACTTTTTAAGGATTTATGGAACAGACTTTCTAGCTGTCTATCGAGGTGCAACAACTATTTATACCATGCAGTGTGTGTGGTTCAGAGGTCATTCCCATCATTCTAACAGCTCAAACCCAAAGCTGCCAACACCTCCGTCAACACCTGACCAATGATGTGGTGCTGAAGTCGGCAAAGTCCAGTGTAGAGTTGCAGAAAAGTCAATTAGGGCTCCAACTTCGAGGACAGAATGGAGAACAGAGAAAAATACTTAATTTCCCCTAAATTAATAATACAAGACTATAATAAGATTACCAATAACAGGAGGCGGAGAGGCGAAAGGTTCTAAACTAACACACAGTGCTGAGAAGGTGAAAAAGAAAAAGAGTACAGCCTAATTTCGTACCGAATTTGCAGTTTGTGCCACATTTTCCTTTCACTGAAAAAAGAAATAACTGAATCTACTTAAATTTGCTTCCATTGGCATCAAGACTTTTTCTCGAGTCATAATGCCAAGATGAAGCTCCAGCAAACTTTGTGCAAGTGGCATGGAATTGACTTGAGAGATTCCTTATTTCTTGCTGTTACCAGACAGTTTTTTTCAGTTTGTCAAAACACAACGAAGCTAAACTTTTTAATTTATATCTTAGAAGATAAACAATTTCTCGAGTATCTGCCACTTTTTCCTTCAGAGAGCCTTCGTTATTAAAGGAGTTTTCATGAGTGCTGAGGAGGCGAAAAGGAATTGCGCATATTTCCGTCTGAAATTCGCAGTTTGCATCACTTTTTCTCTGGCCAAATATTCTAAATAGAAAAAAAGACATTCAAAGGCCAACTTTGAAAAATGACTTCAACGATATTAAGATATAAAATAATGCTTTACACCACAGGCTGATAAATGAGCTCATCTTCGTGCAGAATTTATGAACTAATTTAAAGATGTCAATTTTATAGAGGACAAGACATGTTTCCTTCCCAGCAGGTAAACTTTTACTCCTGAAATTATCTTTTCCAAACTTTGTCAAAAGGCAACGCAGCAGCACTTGCAGAAAATGTTGTTGAAAAATTAAAAACATAATTTGTCTTTCACATTTTAATATCCCAACCACTCATAATTAATGAAAAACTTATACTAAGTACAAAGAAGTTGATATGAGACCAGGGATAGTTTACTGTCGTGCATAAAACACTTTCTTCGGTTAAATATACAGGGAACCAGACGCGCCTTCATTTAGAATCGTGAAATAAATAATTCAATTTCATGCATGGAAAAATAGGACCGGTTGTCTCGTGTGCCATTCTTACCTCTTTAGCGACTATAATTAATGTAAAACTGCTGCAAAGCACGGAAAATGTGAAAAAATAAAGTCGACAGCGCCCAACTTTGTGTGTAATTTACAGTGTGTATCGCCTCCTTTGCTGGACTATGCTGGCATCCAAACGAATTTTCAACTCAATTTGTCACGCAGCTTACCTGGCAGATTACATTTTTTAAAACAAGAGGTCGACTAGTATTTCATCGTTTATGGAAAACTGATATCGAGTCCTGGAAAGGTCAAAAGAAAAGCGATAGCGCGTAATTTTGTGCGTAATATATTTTTCCATCTTCTCCTGTTTGGCAGAAACAAGTTTGTCTCCTGGTCCATCAGAAACAGACGCAGCTAGACTTGCTGATATTTTTCCTCAAAGGTAAGCACTGATATGTGTGTCTGCCAGTCTCTTACCTCCCCTGTTTGGTGATGATCATCTCGGTTTGAAACTTGTGGAACTTTGCCCACAGCGGGTAGTTATTGAGCAGTGCCTGCGTCTTCCCGCACACCTGTAGCCCAGGTAAAGGGTAGAGGGGTCGCTGGTAGCCGTGCTGAAAGCCTGACGGGTAGTTCTCCGAGGATGGAGTGTATAAGTCTTTCCCACCCGGAGGAAACCCCTCTCCTGCCGCCGGGATGTAACCCTGCCCAGCGCCGCTCCGTGGTGGAGAGCGCACGCCGCCGTAGGGGCAGCTGCTGAGGCTTTGTGCGTAAAACCTGGCGGGCTGCGCTCCGTAGCCTCCTACCGCCTGCTCAGAGTGGTAGGGCAGAGTCAGCGCGTCTTGCCCGCTCTGAACACAGTCTGAGTAGTAAAACCTCGCGTCCTGAATCCCCATTTTGAACTCTGTTAGATCCTTCCCGCCGCGGTGCAGGTGGCTGCTGATGTCCGTGTTCTTAGCAAAAGTTTGCGTTTCAGTCCCATTCAACATACTGAGGTAGAGGTTTCCACCTATGCCGCCCATTTGCAGCCCCGCGCTCGCTCTGTGCGTAATGTCATAAGGCTCCACTCGTGCGTCCGGATGAACGAGAGCACGAAGATTGGAAAAAATTTAAAAGGACAAAATTTGGACTCTCATCCTCACATAAATCAGCTGGAGCGCACAGGCCACAAACTTTAAAAACAGAGACTCAGCCGTGGAAAAAAAACTTATAAATTAAGACATAAATCCATCGAGAGCATTTATCTGTAAACTTTTTATTATTCCGTCAGCTGATTGTCCTGTCTTATTTGACATGTGGAGTCGCTGCCAGTGCCTGACTTTTCTAACCCATGATATATACATTTACTGAGCGCTTATGTTATTGGAGGTGTGTCTGATGCAGCGAGAGGACGTGATAGGTTCACATGGTCAGAGACACGTCCCTCAGCTCAGCGCGGATCCCACTCTGAACTCTGAAATGCACGCTTTAAATAATTTGATATGACAAATATTAACATTTGATATGAAGGATGTTTATAGAATTAAAATGCAAATAACAGCTGTGAAATAAAACTGTAATGCCACAAGGACTCAGTGGAGATTGTTTTCAGGCATCAAATTAACTAACTTACTGTCTCTATTTTCACTAAATGACTCTTTTCAGCTTCCAAAAAGCTTTTTTTTGAGAAGTCACTCAAAAGAAAAAAGAGATTTGTGGTTCAGTATCAAGAGTGAAACTGTTCATCATCACCTCTTGCGTGTTCAGAGGTTTTCCATGAAATCATGCTGTTTTAGATAACTTCTACAGACATAATTGAAAAATGTTGCATCAACTTTAAGTTTAAATACATTTTAAGGCAAAAAAATTTATTATAAATATTACTACATGATATCTGTAAATAAAATTATTCCAAGTTGAACTGTTACATTGATTTATTTTTGTAAACATTTTTGAAATAAGCTAAATAATTATCCTTACCGCAGGATGAGGTAGGAGATATGATCCAGACTAAAGCAGGAAGTGTCTGCCTGTATGGAGATTAGCATATATGCTAACACTTTCTGCAGCTGTTTAAGCAGATCTGGACTGTATTCCTTTATCAAATGAAAAGTAATGAACAACATTAAAAGCATTTTTAATAGCAGGACATCTTCACTCCACTTTGGGCATGTTTTGATCATTTTTTCTTTAAAGTGGCTCATATTTTGCAATTTACACATCAGCAGGAGTGCCCACCAACACTATTATCTGCTTGGCTGTAATAAAGGTGACTGAAGGAACAATCGTCCAATCACCTGCCAGATATGTGACTGCAGGGTTCTGCCCATTCCCAAACACTTTCTGTGGACTGCTTGGGTGAGCTATAGTGAAATATATTGAATGGTCCATATGTGCCTGATTCAAGTTGAGCTTGATTAATAAATACAGAGATTACATCTGTGGATATTCTCAGTCATCCAGGCCATGACTCATCTCAAACAAAGCGTAAATCGTGTCAACTGGACCAAGCTCTACTCACACGAGCTTGGTCTAGTTGACATGATTTACGCTTTGTTTGAGATACAGAGATTACAGGCTGCATGGTGGTGTGGCAGGTAGTGCAAGGTTGCTGGTGCGATTCCCCAGTTTGATGTGACCTTTCTGTGTGGAGTCTGCATGATCTCTCTGTGCATGTGCTGGATAGGCTCCAGCACTTCTGAGACCCTGACACGAAAAATTAGTATAGGGTATATAACGGACGGGTAGAAACAAAATTGATGTTCATTTTAGCTCATTTTTTTCACATTTCTTAATTTGTTTAAAAAAAATTAAAAATTAAATACACTGTTAATAGCATTCGAGATAAAAAAAATATACAGCATGTAAATATGACTTTTTTTTTCAGTGATCCCTGGTTAATGTGACACTTTTCTAAGAGTTCAACTTTAGGGTCTGTTAACACAGTTCCACTTTTGGCCTAAAACTGAGAGCTTTCATTGCATTCTCACCTCCTGTTCACACGAGAATGGTGCCCGGAGTGCCTGAATCTGAATCCACTAACTTTTGAAACCAGGGTCCGTGCAGACAGGATTTAGCATATTAGGGTGAAACGCTGACATTTCTGCATGCACTCTTTCACATGAAAGCTTATGAGGAACAACAGCAGCTTCGGCCATCTACCAATCAACATATGTGCTGCCTACCATGCTCGATTTTGTTATCCAGACAAAACTATTCAGACAAATTTGTTGTTCAGACAAGAAACTCATGCGTCTGCATGCGCCCACTCACCTTTTTTGTTTGTGAAAAGTTTTTCTTCTTTGTACATGTGTTGTAACAGCGCTGTTTCTCGACAAACCTACATCGCCATCCACTGGCCTGGAGTGCATGCTTCAGTGCATTCAGTCGTTCTTGCGTCTCCATGTGTAGCGGATCGATATTGAAAACGCAATGGAAAAACCTTTCCAGTTCTGGTGAAAATGACTTTAGCTATTTTCTATGTGAGCTATCCAGTTATGGTGCAGCAAAAAGCTTTTATAACATTCTTTTCTTTTCACACATTTACTTTGGGACCATCTCCTGCTAAGGGTTCTGTTTAACCTACTGGACTTTGGTAAATACCACTTTTATTTCGACAGAAAATGAGGATCTAGAAGATGGACAAAATGAGACAACAAAATGAGCAGCCGTGCCCTTATAACATCCATGTGACAGCAGAAAGATGCCAAGGTGAGAAGAACTCGGCTACAGTCTGGCTGTGGTTATTTTATTTTTATTTAACCAGATAAAAGACCCATTAAGTTCAAGATCTCCTTTACAAGGGTCACCTGGCCAAGAGGTCTGCAGCATACGCCATGAAAAAACATATTAAATGGTAGTAATATACAGTAAGTTAGAATACACATTTGTGAGTACAAGATTTTGCAATGAAGTAAATTTTAACACAAATAATAATTCAGAAACACAGGCACTGTTCGATGGTCTCATGCTGTTTATCCAGTGCTGGTTACTTCATTATGGCGTGCCTAAAAGGACAAAATGGTAGAAGTGTTCTCTCTGGCAGCCTTACTTGTACCTAGTTGGACCCTCTTTTGCCTTTTAAGGCCCCTACACACCAAACACAGCAAGCGCAGAAGGTCGGCGGCAAACCCATTTATTGTGTATGTGCTACCACTGTGCAAGCGCGGTCCCGCGGTGCGCGGAGTTCAGCGGCGCGCAAGGGGGGCGCCTGCCGCTGTGCCGCACGAATTGAAAAATTTTCAATTCGGGCGCAGCGCGCTTTGACGACATCTTTAGCGCATCCAATAGGAGAGGCCAATTAAGAAAAAAGTGGCCGCGGATACACAGTTGAACTGTGCTACGAAAGACTGGCTGCCTGAAGTTTGTCTGCATTCTTACCAGACTTTGACCAACTCGGGACAGCAGGCTCTCAAACTGCTCCTTGGTCAGCCTAAAGTACATTTAGAAGCATTCTGTGAAAATGCAGCTCCCGAACGAGCCTGTACTCCCCCAATACCTGTCTTGCCATCAGGATCGGGTGGACCCACATCCTTCTCCTCCCCGGTGCTGATGCTGCTACTCTGGTCCAGCTCCTCAGGAGGATTACAGCTACAGATTTGTGCTACATAGTTAAAGTACTACTCATCGAACCAAGCGCGCCAAGAACACTTCCTGCTCTGTCGCTTAGCAACTGGCGCTCGACACGCCGCGGTGTGTAGGGGCCAGACTGCCTCAATTATTCGTGGTATATTTTCAACAAGATTTGGATCCATGTTGACATGATGATATCATACAGCTTCTGTAGGTTTTTCTGCTATATATCCATAACACAAATCCCCTTTTTCATCACATCTCAAGCATGCTTGTTGGATTGAGATCTGGTGACTGTGGAGGTCAATCGATAGGGTGAACTCATGCTATTGTGCTGAAAGAATCCACCCGCAGATATAAATTGATAGACATGAGCAGCATCAATACTCAGGTAAGTGTGCCCGGAGAATACTCTACACACCATTACACCACCTTGAGCCTAAACCGATGCTACAAGACAGGATGGATCCATGCTTTCAAGGTGTTAAAGCCAAATTCAGCCAAATGTCTTGTGTTTTTAAGATGAGGGTTGTTTTTATTGTAGGCCCAAGATCTGAATCTGGTCTTTAATGATGGTTTTCCAAACTTTTTAGCACAATACTGCCAAAATATGAGTTCCAGAGACAGGGGGGCCTCCACTGTCCCTGCAGGGGTAAATGTACATGATGTTGTGTAAAGACACACATTATGTCACATTAATTTTACTTTAGAGTAACACAAAACCATTGCTTCAGCTTGAAATGATATTAGTTCTGAGAACATATTTTCAGATTTGAAATCATTTTGCTGGGCATCATGTTTCTCCTCTTCGTATCTTCTAACCTCTTTTGGGTCCTGACTCCTGCGATGGGAACTTCTAGTCCATGATTGATTTATCAACTGGTATCTCATTACCTCTGCCAAGGAGGTTATGTTTTCAGGAGAGTTTGTTTGTCCATCTGTCCGTCCATCCGTCTGTGAACAAAATAACTCAAAAAGGGGTGGATGGATTTTGATAAAATTTCAGGAAATGTTCAGCATGGGAAAAGGAAGAACTGATTCCACTTTGGTGTTGATCCGGATCAGCGTCTGGTCGTCATGACGAAAATGTGATTTTTGTGAATAACTACTGAACTAAAATAGATATCATAGTGAATCCAATTGCAAATGATATGTTTTCATGGTCAAGGAATCTAAATATTTCGATTAAATAAAGGTGGGTCTAATATTTATTGTGAAAATCACAATATGGGTGAGGGCTGTGGTGCTGGCAGAGGCGCTCTGAGTGCTGTTCTAGTTAATGCATGATATTGGATTTTGCCAATATCCAATATGCAAATATTTCGAACTTGATATTTGCTGATGCCAATATTTTTGTCAAGAGAACAGAGCCTCCATTTCTTTGCTAAATTTTACATTTGACTTATAAAAGTGGACTTTCAGTGTTAATATAAACCATGATAATACATTAGCACATTTGGACAATGTTGTAACTACTTTGTATATGACTGATATGTAAGCTCAAAATATCTGCAAATTGTCAATACTGATAACCACGTTTTAGGCAATTATTAAGTATTGCTTTATACTGATATTGTTCTGATAATGTCGTGCCTCCCTCAATGAAAGTAATACCAGGCCAATGGCATGTTTGAATTAAATATGCAGTTTGGATTGGCACAAAATTTTCAGATTTTCTCAAAAGTTTGGTGCTAAAAATAGATTCTGGCCTATTTAATCGACTCAGAGGATCAACTGAGAAAGTCTCAAAAGTAATTCCCAGTCACATTTCAGAATCAGAATCAGAATCAGAATCATTTATTAAGGGCCACACAACAGAGTTGGTGGAATTCATCTTCGGTACAACACTTAATGCTCAACATTCTCCAGTGTCAGTCTCAGTACAGAACAACAGAACGTTACAGACACATCACATTACAACACATACAGACATACACACATAAATACAGTTAGTCAGTTTGAGTCAAATGACTGATTTAATGTCCGTATGGCTATGGGGAAAAAACTGTTTTTAAACCTGTCTGACTTTGTTTGCAAGGACCTGTATGAAACAGTATAGGTTTAATATGAATTTTTTTGTACTCTTTCTTTCATTTAGCTACCAATCACACCTCTTTTTGTCACTGTCTAAATGAACCCTTAAGATATTTTCTCTGCTCTTAACGGCCTTTTAGCGGCTTGTTTAGTCCATCAGGTCAACCTGCTCAGAGAGTCCTCTGCATAAACACAGGTGAAAGAGATAACCCTGAGGTATTAACAGCTGCACGTGTGTGTCCAGTCGAACACACACTCACATAATGGATCAAAGCCCCCCGAGTGCAGGTACGACACAGTGATCCCCCCTGACACTGTCACTGCTCTAATCCACTTCCTGCGTCTCTCCTAGCAAGGTGAGCTCATAAGGGCACATGCTGAAGTCATCAGTGTTGACACAGGAGGCGAGAGGGCCTCAGTGTGAGCGACATGGCGGACGCCACGACCAGCCAGGCGTGTCTACCAAACCCCCCATGCTGTCCCCCCCGCAGGTGTCACCACTTCCTGCTTTGCTTCTGGCGAGAGTCTTCAGGCCACCACCTTGTGCTGCTCTCATTTTCTCCTGATGGTGTTAATAACAGGTCAGCTGGCTCATAAACAGGCAGGAGGACAAACAAGCAAAGGTTGATCTCAACAAACGATAATGCTATCGCCAGACCATCTCTCATGAGGCATCCAAAATCTTTATTATTGAAGGCCTCAAGATCACAGATCATTTTTAACCCTTCATTCAGACAGGGATCAGTAATCGTGTATTTGAAGTGCCATATCAGTCTTATGTGGGGAAAGCAGCTGAAGAAAACTGGCCTGTTAATTATGGTTAACCTAATGCCAAAAAGGCCTCTGACCAGGTGTAACAGTCCCAAATCTGTCAAGACTTTTCTCTGTTGGTAGCTTTGATACTTAACTACCCCTTCTTTGCCAGTGTCTGGTTGAGGTAGTTGAAAATGCAGTTGAAAAGGGGTTGGTGTCACTTGCCTCGGAAGCCTCGGGGCATAGGGTTTGCACCATTGTGCCCTTAAATCTCATCACACCAAAACACCTGTGAAAGAAGTGGAGTTAACATTGTTAGTGGTGCAGATCAGTCGTTAAGAATGATGAACAGCAAAGTGCTGACGTGACATATGCTCCCAAGCCTGACCTGACTCCATCCTTAGATTTCACACCCTAATAAGGAATGAAAAATTAATAACTACACTTATAACTTCTGCCAAGGCATGAATGATTTTGCCTGCATCTTTCCTGTTTGACTGTCTGTGAACAAAATAACAAAGTTCTCTGCTAATATTGAGATAGGATCTACATAATGTTTTAAGTATTTAACATTGCAGGACTGAGAAGTTTTACCACATCAGTGCTAATATAACTCTAAAAGTTCTTTATATTTTTTGATAAAAATTTGATAAGAAATTTTAGTCATGGAACAAGAAATAAATGATTTGATTTTGGCGGTGATACAGAATTTCATTCTTTTAAAAAGATTTAAATATCTAAATACTTTTATGACTGTTTTAGAAGGAAAAACTTTTTGCTCTTCACCTAAGTTATGGGATTTGGCAGTAACACATTCAGAAATGTTATCACATTGGATATCGAATAACAAAAAATTGTGGGTCCCAAAAGAAGCTGATTTGATTTTGATGATGAACCAAAGACAAATGCGGATCCTGTAATTTTTTTTTTAAAGTTATATGTCAACATTGTGTGATAGGGCAGTTTTCACATTTACACTTATGACTTGTCTAATGGAGTCAGAAATGCCTTGGCAGAGGTTTGTGCCTTTGGGGCATGTTTACTTTTGAATGATATTGGGATCACATTTATCAAATATGTTACTCTGTAAATCTTCACTGATTGATCTTTTCATGTAGTCACAACTGTGTGAAAACCCTACAAGATGTTTACTGTTTCTGTCCCTTAAAGTGAGAGCTGTTTTGCCTGGGAGGGCAGAGCACATGTTGTGCTGTCCAGGATGAAAATCTATGGGAAAAAAAAAATTAAACAGGACATGTAGCACAGTAACCAATTTATCATCATTATCATGTTTTTATGATCAGGAGAAGCTAAATTCATTAGTGAAATCAAAAAATCCATTGATCTATACAAGAAGAGGCTCACTTTAAAGGACATAAGAATTAGTTAGAACCAGTATGAGATCCATTAAAAAGAAGTTTAAAAGAAATATGCAAAGGCCAAAATGAAGGACTTCTTCAGCCTGTTTACATGCACACAATCAGATAACTGCAAATAATCAGGTTGTTGAAATAACCAGAGTTGGTGCATTTACATGCACTTTAATGATCCAATATATTTTTTAAAATGTCTTATTTTACTCCAAAAATCTTTAAAGGAGACATATCATGCTGATGCATGATTTAATACTTACATATAATTAATTTGAAAACAAGACCTTACACTCCCTTAATTTTCAAAAAATTAGATATTGTATTTTTTCTGATATCCTAGAATGAGATTTGATGCCTTTGAAAATAGGTCATTGCGAGATGTCCGCAAGATTTAAATCGTCGTGACGACACGAGGTACCTTTCTTTTTATTGGAGTAATCTAATAAAACACTTCCTCCTCTGTGATGTCTGTTAGCCACAAAACCGTCACCGAGGAACACATCCACCAGCAGCAGTATATAGCTCCCTAGCTCACACCCGCTCATTACCAGCTCTGGCCTGTAGGGGGACTCAATACGTGGTCGCTGCTTTGAGCCTGCCGGAAAATACAGTAGAAGAAGAAGAAGGACAGGGTGGCTCTACCCTCTTGGCAGCTCTGACAGAACTGACCAATCAGAGCACAAAGGGCTGTGACGTTGCAGGGTTACTGTAGGTCATCCTGAGATCCGAGTGTTTCAACGAGAGCTTGATAATGGCCTAAAATGAGGATTTTGAAAATGCTATTGTGGGGCAATGAAGGAACTAAATGACTTGAACTGAGGGCAGAAATGCTTTACAGGCATCCTAGTCTGGCATAGTGAAAAGGAGAAACAAGCATATGTCTCCTTTAAAAAGCAAACCTGACTTTTTACGTCCTGTATTACCTACTGTTGCTATGTCTTTTGCTGTTGTGGTACGACAGTTTAGGTGATAGGTCCTTGACTGTTGGAGCAAGAAATTAATTTAATCTTTACTCTAAAATTGCTGCTTCAAAAAAATGTTATCTTCCGCTCTCTTTGCAGGTTGTTTGTTCTACTGCTCTTGATGTACACTCACCAGCCACTGTCCAACTGCTCGTTAACACAAAGAGTTGATCAGCCAATCACATAGCAGCAACTTAGTGCATTGAAGACATGGTCCTCAGAATGGGAAAAACAGGAGATTAAGGTAACTTTGAATGTTGAGTGGTTGCTAGTGCCAGAAAAGGTGGGCTGGGGTATTTCGGAAGCTGCTGATCTTTGGATTTTCAAGCCAAACCATTTTTAAGATTTACAGAGAATGGTGTGTGTATATATATCTATTTCTAGAACAAAATATCTTGTTGATGTCAGAGGTGAATGGCCAGACTGGTTTGAGATGATGGACAGGCAACATTAACTCAAATATCTGCATTACAACAAAGGTGACAGCCTACCTGAAAAACAGAACTGACCATGTCCATCTCCTCATGACCACAGTTTACTCTTCCTCTGGTGGCCTCTGGCAGGATAACGTACCATGAAATACTACACTGCAGCTGTGGATACTTTTATTTTTGTGAAGTCACTGATAAGCCATTGTGCTTCTTTATGCTTGTTTGACTGAAGAGCAGTATGGAAATAGTGCTTGTGAAAATAACAATAAATCACAGCTGCAGTGGGTAGTGAAGGGTGGCTGTACTGTTTCAATGGAGCATGAGGAGTGACTGATTAAAAAAGAAAAGTGAACATGCTTTCTTCACCATCATGCTTTAATAAAAGTTGTTTCTTCATTAGAACACAGGCTAAAAATGATGAGGATGTTTTGGTCATATGGGGACATCAGTATTAAACTGTATCTATTTCATCTCCTTGTAAAATCACTTCATATTAGCATTTAAAATCAACACTCACAGGATCCTTCCACATAAAACACATTGGTTATTACCTTTAACTTCCTGCTTGTTCTATTACTCTACAAAAGTCACTCTGAGCGAACAGATACGAGAGGCAGAGGCCATCTGCAACTGGACACTGATGTAAAATGTTGACGGCTATAAAAGAATGCAATAAAAGCAAGTGTAGTTAACTTGTACACAGCTCCTGTGGTCTGACAGATTTAGACGTGATAGACAAGCACACCAGCGGATGTCTTCACATGTCTTCATTAACGCAGTCTAAATTAAAACAGATCATACTTCAAAAAGAAAAAGAAGAGGTGGTGATGATTATCAGACTCCGGGAATTACAGCGTGAAACCATTAGCTGCGTTAAAATCTGATTTAAAGCTGAAAATGACTCCCCTAAAGGTCTCGGTATGCTCCACATGAAATGCTTGCAGATGCTTAAACAGATTCTGTCAGCTTTGCTTCTTTATTTTTTCAAGCATGTTGTTTTGAATACTGCTTCTCTTGTCTGAAATTGTTTCTGAAAGCTCTTAAATGTCACCTGCAAAAGAAAGTAGAAAAGTTGGGAAAATATAGTAAAACAACCAGGAAAACTATCTGAAATTAGTTTAGATTTTATGTTTAGGTCATTAAAATGAAATTTAGAGAAACATGGTTTGGCACGGAGTGAATTTCATAGATACCTACAACTACGCTCATATATCGATCATGAATGTAAACTGACTGATTTTTCAGAGGTAGAATCAGCATTTTTCCTCACTCTAAAGAATGCCATAACTGTGATTCCCTCTAAATCTATTTCTAAGCTGTATACAGCCCTTTCCAATGCCAATAGAGTAAATACTTTTTACATTAAAGGTAAATGGGAATCTGAAAAGGGGACTGAAATCTCCGAAGACGCTTGGGGGAAAATTTGGTCCTTCCAGTGGACAACATCCAGCTCCATGGTCTGGAGAGAGCATTGCTGGAAGAATATTATAAGGTATTTTAAAACACCATATCAGGAGAAGTACAAAGGAGCAGCTATGCCTTGCTGGAGGCAATGCGGCTCGATGGTTGCCAATCACTACCATATCTTTTGGGACTGTCCCAAATTAAAAGTCTTCTGGAAGGATATCCAGACCTCATTAAGCACTGTTTTCAATACTCAAATACCTCTGAGTTTTGATATCTTGTACCTGGGTTACGCCTCTTTTCTAGAGCGCAAGAGAGAAATAAAGTTGCTGCAAATACTCCTGGTGGCTAGTAAGAAAACAATTACAAGACGTTGGTTTAGTCCATTACAGCCTACCCTAGAAGACTGGATTGGAATTGTTTTGGAGATATACAGGATGGAAAAACTGACTTATCAAATAAGGATTCAAAAGGACACATTCTACCAAATTTGGAATAAATGGATCTCATTCATTGCCACCAGGAGAGCAGACTTTATTTGACCTCACTGTTTTTTTTTGTTGTTGTTGTTGTTGTTGTTTTCTTTCTCGTATACTCAATTAATTAAAGTACGGTTAATGATGTTTGTTCCTGGACAGCGGCAGCAGATAACCCCTCCCCCCCATGAGTTCTGTTCAAAGTTAAACGTGAACTGTTCCTAATTTTAATCAATCTGTTAATGTTTCTTAAAGGTGAAATGTCAAGCATCATTAGCTCTGTTTTGCCGGGCAACTAAATAGGTTGTGCCTTAAGATAGAAGTGGTGTACCTACGGACTCCACTCCTAGACAAATGTGCTTTGTTTAAAGTTTGCAATGAACAGTGGACTTTGAAAGGACTAAGGAAGTTCAACTCAGGCATCGGCCTGCACGGTCATTGGTCTTATATACGATTGGCTTTGATGCTGCTCATACTCTGGACTACAACAAAAACTGGAATGTGTATTGCTTTTGGCTTTTAGATTGTTACATTCATGATGTGATATATCTTTACACTCCAAATAAAAATACAATTACAAAAAAATAAAATGAAATTTAATTTTTACATTTGGGGATGAATATACCAATATTAATTTTAACAAAAATAACCTACTATTAAATTTGTACATATACTACTTTAGTTGAAAATAAAGGTTATTGTAGTTTTTCAGTTTCAATTATTACCTCCGCCAAGGAGGTTATGTTTTTGGGAGAGTTTGTCTGTCTGTCTTTCTGTCTGTCCGTCTGTCTGCGAACAAAATAACTCCAAAAGTAATGGATGGATTTCGATGAAATTTTCAGTAACTGTTCAGCATGGGAAAAGGAAGAACTGTCGCGATTTTGGTGTTGATCCGGATCAGCATCTGGCTGCCATGGTGAAAAATGTGATTTCTGTGAATAACTACTGAACTGAAATAGATATCACTGGAAAAGCACTCGGAGAGCGCAGACCTCCGCCAGCGCCACAGTCCTCAGCCATATTGTGATTTTCACCATAAATATTAGTCCTAGCTTTATTTCATCAAAATATTTAGATTCCTTGACCATGAAAACATACCATTAGCAACTGGATTCATAATGATATCTACTTCAGTTCAGTAGTTATTCACAGAAATCACATTTTTCACCATGGCGGCCAGACACTGATCCGGATCAACACCAAAGTCGAATCAGTTCTTCCTTTTCCCATGCTGAACATTTCCTGAAAATTTCATCAAAATCCATCCATAGCTTTTTGAGTTATTTTGTTCACGGACAGATGGACAGACAGACAAACTCTCCCGAAAACATAACCTCCTTGGCGGAGGTAATTATGAATCCAGTTGCTAATGATATGTTTTCATGGTCAAGGAATCTAAATATTTTGATGAAATAAAGGTAGGACTAATATTTATGGTCAAAATGACAATATGGCTGAGGTCTGCGCTCTCCAAGTGCTTTTCTAGTCCTACAACTTGTAATAATTTTGCCCTTTGCCAATTAGAACAAACTTTATGTGGCTGTTTTGGTTACCAGAGTTGACTATCTCTAATTTAGACAACAGAACTTGGGGTTAGGGCTCTAAACCCTTTGAGGAGATGAACGGTAAGGTTTGGAATTATGTTTTTGCAAGGATTTTGTCTTTGATTGGACAGGGCTAAATTGGAAGAACATGCAAACTCCACACAGAAGAATCCCCCCAGACTGAAGAGTTGAGTCAGCAATCATCTGGTTGTAAGGCACGCAGACTGCTGCACCAACAGACAGCCCTGAGGATGATTCTGATATGATTTAAGAAATACAAGAACTGTTTTGTTTTTTGTATTTCCTGCTGGATCAAGACTGCTACATCAGTTTCAGTGTATTCAGATGGATCTAACTTTCTAACTGGAAAAACTGTTCTGGCACTTAGCTACACATTTTTATCAAACAGAATTGACTACGTAAAAGTATCATGACCTCGCACTGTGTCAGTCATGTTTGCACACTGGTTAGTTTGACTAACTGACTGAGTTTTTCCTGAAACAGGGTCAACTTTCTGTGCTTTGTTCATCTTTTCAGGTCATTTTGGAGGGAATTTTAAATATTCAGAGGAGGGGCTGCACTGCAGAGAGTCTTTGCTGCAGCTCCCTCTCTCACACACTCATTCACTTTAAACATGTTTTGTCCATTCTGTGAATTTCATTTGTGAAATATTATAGATAATGCTAACATCCAAATTCATAGACACATAAGACATTTGCCCAGAATTCCATGTGTTCAGTGAAAATGTAGAAAGCAGCCCTTTCTCGCAATGTTAACAAATCCTCGTTCAGTTAATGTTTTGTGAAAAAGGTACTGTATTTAGTGAATGTAGACAAGGCTGCCTATGTCCAAGTGTGCATTTGATAACCAAATTACAGCATGCACTTTAATTTTTCAGGAGGGAAATCTGTTTAGTTTTGCAAAATATGTATAAAGAATAAAGATAAGACTTTTTTCCCGTCACTTTGGTGTCAACTGTACTTTTTCTCACTGAGAGGAAAAAATTGCCCTATCGACCAGCCTTACTTAAAAGTTGAGAACATTTTAGTGTTAAGTTCATTAATTCACTGCCCCCGAGTGGCAAAACATAAAAACAACCTTGAGTGCATTGTCCCTTGATAATCATGATGTTTTGGGGGCCTTTTCCTGCAGCAAATGATGCTTTGAAGGACAACCCTCATCCTCTTTAGGACGTCCTGAGGTGGCATTCTTCACATTGAGTTGGTCTGAGCTATACAGGCTACCTTAGACCAGTCTAAAGTTTTAGGTTTGACAGCACTTAGTTTACAGCTTGTTCCCGCTGATTCTGCACTGGAAAGACCCACCAACCCCCATGTGAAACTTGAGGAGGCAACTTGTTGCTCTAACTCATGACCACAATGTTCACTATGTCAAACTCATTTATGTTTGTCATTAATGTGCACTTCCTTCTTACTTTCTTCTGGCTCAAATGTCTTCAAGAAAGTACCAAAAAAAAAAGTAAATGCTGTGTTTCTTTTTTAGTTTGTGTCATTTTTCAATTATCCTCTGGGGTTATGTTTTAACTCAACTGTTCCTTTTGGGTGCATAACCCCTCAGCCATAAATATCAGTGTCTTGACATCGCGCCGATGTGGGTGGGCATGACACGGCTGACAGAGAGTTCACAAATCAAACCCTATGTACAGGCTGAGCTGGGGCATTCATTTCACTCGGACACCAGCTTGGCGCTTGTAGCAGGCGAACTAATTAAAAAATATGACGTTATCATCACAGAGGATAAAAGATTTATTGCTAGCCTGAAGGAATAAATATATTTACAGTCTGTAAAAAGCTTAGATGTTTTTTTTTTTTTTTAATGAAAAGGAAATTTAAACCTTGATGACCACAACACATGGACCAGAATTAAATATCTGTAGTTCTGGTTCAATTAGAGATTTCCCCATCACAGACTGTTAGTACTATAGTACTATAGTTTCCTGTTGCAAAGGTAGATTAGACAGTTCAAGACTAGAAATTTAATTAGAAAATGGTAGATCAATTTCAAACCATCTTGAGAATTTCTCTCTGAATACATTTTATTTTTCTCTAGGCCCACAAATTCTTGAGAGCACTGCCCTAGGGCTTAAAAAGTAGAGGAAGCATTCAGAAACACAATTTACAACTCAGGAATGTTGATGCTATGCCACAAAATTGAAAAAGGCTGGGATATTTCCTGTTGCAAAAGAGAGAAAGTAACCTTGCATTGCAGCTGGATCCTCCTGAATCAATGTCCGGAATCAGGTAGATTCCTCTTGGAAAACTCAATCAGAGGCACTGTTCAGTCAGTGTGCTCTGAGGGCATTAACTATGACATAATGGCACCAAGGGGCATAATTGTAATCATATACAGTCATATCCTAATATTTCTTTGCTTAATGGTAAAACACAACAAATATCTTGATAGTTTGCTCTAATTAAATAACAGTTTGCTTAAACAATGCCTAATGATAACGTTTATCGAAAAAACAATTCATATAACACCTGTTTGATACTACAGCAAAGTCAGAGATACGAAATACTTTGAAAAATATCTGAAAAATCATGTGCAACTTCACTTTTTTAATAGTTTTCACAACGTTACAAACTTGTGAGATGATCATTTGCAGACAAAAACCTCCCCCAGCTCTACACTATGAAAGGGTTGACGGTCTCTGTTTCCAACTGTATATTTAATGTTTTTTTTTGTAATGAAATACCTTTATTTTCCGACTGGATGCACTAACTGATCAAGAGACAAGCCCAGATTACATCTCTACAGAGCCCCAACAATAAGAGACCTACACAAAAACAACTAGTTGATTAATGATAATGGACCATCCACTGTGTCAGTAACTTACAGCATTGGGTTTTGAACAATTTTGCCCATGGCACAGCTCAGCCAAAATCTCATAGCACACCATAAATATCCATAAAACACAGCCTCATCATAGCCGGCCTTTTCATTGGCATGTTGAAAAGTTTTATATCTTTTATTTTACATTCCTCTGATAATAAGAATACTCCTCGACTTAATGAAATAAACAGAGATAACCCCCTTTCAGTCTAGTTGTATCATTGAGGTTATCTTACTGTAAACTTACATTCTTGTTTGGGGTTTTTTCAGCTAACTATTTTTGCAAACCAAAAGACTTGTCATTCATTATTAAAACATACAATGAAGCAAACTTGTCTGATATAAATTAATCTGTATTGCCTTGTACCTGATTTAGAAATACACCAACAGATTTTTTACTTTTGATATATTCCTGGCTTTTGATTTTTACTTATTTAAAAAAGATCAAGCTAAATCTTAGATATGCTTCTCTGAGGATTTTGACATTAAGTCTCTGGTGGAGTAGCACCAAAGATTAATGTTTTATGTATTTTTTGTTACGAAATACCATTATTTCCAACTGGATGCACTAACTGATAAGGAGACAAGCCTAGATTACACTCTACAGAGCCCCATCAATAAGAAAAACATTTACTGCCACTTTAGGCTCCCCTCCCTATGTCGGCCCAATCTGCTCTGATTGGTGAACTGGTTCTCTCTGTGGTAATTAGTCAGGGCACTACCAAACTACCAAAGAAACAATGATGATGTAAAGTCTGTAACACTCGATTGGGAGGTGGCTGTTACAGGCAGTTATGGGAAAGTCACTGTGCTGCTGACATAGAAGTACTCTCTCATGACAACATGAGAGAGACAACAGGATGCATAAAACTCAGGAAAAGAATAAAAAAGGCTCTCCAAAGTAATTGACTTGGAGCTACTTTCCCCACCATGCTGAGGTGATGATAGGCTTGTGGTAAAAATATGATGATTCTGTCTTTATTTCAGGTTTGTTTTGTGGCAAAGAGCTGGCAGCAGGTGTTTTTTCCTCAGGAGTAGAAGTGAGGATGTCCCCCACAATCGCCACGTTAACATTTCTCATTAGACTACGTTAGATTTTTCTCTGAAGCTTAGACGCTCTAAAGCAGCACCACAAAGAAGTGCTTCCTGTCTGAGGCACACCATGGCACTTGTTCATAATTAACGCAACATATGTTTATTCAAATCTTCTTACGGGGTGTGAAAGAGGGCTTCAGGAGGCACCACCCACCGTGGCTGTGAAAACAGAGGGTGGTGGAATTAAGTGAGAGAAGGAGAGAATGGAGAGATCTTGTGAGCTCCAGATAGAAGTGAGATAAAAAAGATGGCACTTATTGCTCAGCGGAATTCACACCCGATAGCTCATGAACCCTTGCTGAAGTGCAAATGTATTCCTCAGCAACCCAGAAACAAACAAGCTGCCACTTCCTTAGACTATAATTAGTCGGTAATCAATGCTGGGGAGGGTTTCTGTCCCGTCAGACATCCCCAGCCATCGCGGGGCAACACTAGACCTGCAGCTGACACTCAGGTCTCAGATGACAATCCAACATAAAGAACATTAAGCCATGTTCGGAAAGTGTCAGTCACTTATCAAGGCTGCCTGAACAAACATGGAAACAGGATGCCCCCAGGGCCAAGTGATACGGACCAAAAATCGCATCCTAATATTTCTTTGCTTAATGGTAATACACAAGATATATCTTGATAGTTCGCTGTAATTAAATAACAATTTGCTTTAACAATGCCTAATGATAACATTTATCATAAAAATCAATTCATATAGCACCTGTTTGATACTACAGCAAAGGCCTAGATACTCAGTCCTGGGCAACTTTGTTTTTATCTTCTGATCTGTGACAAATCATGTGAAATAGTACTTTTTAAAAACAGTTTTTACAAAGTCACAAACTTATGAAATGATTATTTTGCATACAAAAACCTCTCTCAGCTCTACTCTATGAAAGGGTTGACAGTATATTTGATGTATTGTTTTTGCAATGTAATACCTTTATTTTTCGACTGGATGCACTAACTGATCAAGAAACAAGCCCAGATTACATCTCTACAGAGCCCCAACAATAAGAGATCGACACAAAAACAACTAGTTGATTAATGATGTTAGACTATCCCCTGTGCCAGTTACTGACAGAATTGGGTTTTGAACTATTTTTTTTGCCATGGCACAGCTTAGCCAAAATCTCATAGCACACCATAAATATCCATAAAACATAGCCTCATCATAGCCGGCCTTTTCATTGGCATGTTGAAAAGTTGTATATCTCTTATTTTATATTACTCTGATAATAAGAATACAGTAACACTTTCTATGAAACCCACATTTATAATGCATTATAACGGCAACCATAATGCATTATAATGCAGTCATAGTGCTTCATAACTACACTCAAAATGCTTTATGATGCACTGTATCAACAGTCATAAAACTTTATATCACTGATAATGAATTCATTATCAGTGATATGTTTTATGTTCATGAGTATTCATGAGCATCCGTGGAACAAGTCATTATAATTCATTATAATAAAATGACATAATGTTTTATGACTGTTGATATAAAGTATCATGAAGCATTATGTTTGCTTATAAGTGTAGCTATGAGGCATTATGGATGCATTATAATGCATTACGGATGCTATTATAATGCATTATAAATGTGGGCTTAATAGAAAGTGTTACCAAGAATAATACTACACTTAATGAAATAAACAGAGATAACCCCCTTTCAGTCTAGTTGATTCATTGAGGTTATCTTACTGTAACAAACATTCTTGTTTGTGGTTCTTTCAGCTAACAATTTTTTTGCAAACCATAAGACTTGTCATTCATTATTAAAACATACAATGAAGCAAACTTGTCTGATATAAATTAATCTGTATTGCCTTGTACCTGATTTAGAAATACACCAACATTTTTTTTTTTTTTTTACCTTTGATATATTCCTGGCTTTTGATTTTTACTTATTAAAAAAAAAAGATCTCAGGCTAAATCTTAGATATGCTGCTCTGAGGATTTTGACATTAAGTCTTTGGTGGAGTAGCACCTCTCTGGTCCCTGGCGGAGTTCATGGACATCTCCATTGGCACATACTGTGGTGTGACATCTCCAGACATTTCCCACCTTCTCCAAAAGCTTGTTTAAGAGCATGAGGTGTTACAGTGGGAGAGTAATGGGACAGTATGCACTCTGCTGTTGGCCTATGAACCCTTGCTAACCCCTATAAACACAGAGAGAGGACATGTACGCTGCAGCTCTGAGGCGCTGACAATCCAGAATTACACTTTTGACCTTTTAGCTTTAAAATATCAAACAGTCATAATGGTTTGATTGGCCGGCTAAATTATTTTAGTTGGGTCCATCAGTTGGGATGACCAAAAATTACTAATTGGTAAAACTGACTCTGTATTCTGTCTTTATACAGCAGAAATTCAGACAAACACACATCCAAACGGATCAGACCGAATCACAGCACAGATCTGTGCTTCACTGATCTCATTTACTGATCCAAAGGTGCTGAACAACCCTACCTTTACTCTTTGCTCAATGAGATGTCCAATTTGGCCTCTATTTGAAAGTTTTAGTGGTAACAGAAGCACCATGACACGGACAGTGACAACAGTAAGCACTTTTAACGCTCTTTATTTAACAAAAGTTCAGTAACTGTTTTGCCTTAGTAGTAGTACCAGGAAAAATGAACTGTACCCAACCAAAGTTCAGGACCACAATTATTGTCTCACACCATTCATGGTTTTTCTTAAATGGAACCCAGATGCCCAACTTATGAAGCTACTAATGGCAGCTGCCTGGCTGCCTTAACACTCTTGGATGTGAAAGTAAAGAAGCATTGTGAAAAGCTAGCAACAATAGAATCTCTTAAGAAACGTTTGATTTGGCAGCCTTTTTATCTGGAAAATTTACTTAAGTGGACAATTTTCTATGCCACTTACCTCTTTCAGGGTTATAAGGGGCCACAGGTACTCCCAGCTGACACCAGGTGAGAGGAAGCGACCTTATACTTGTTCTCAGCCAATCACAAGACTGACACATGGAAACAAAAAAAAACATTTCCACTTTCCAACACCTTAGGGCTATTTAGGGGCCATTCACACAGAGGCGTAGGCATTTCTGCAAGTTTTCAGTCGTAAAGACATTTCATCCACATGGATATGGTGTTTCTGGTGCTTGAAAATGCACATTTTTGGTCCCAGAGTGGATGAGTCTGAAAACGCCAGCAAAGCATTTCAGTTTAGATAATGAATACGGATATTTTCAGAAACACAGTCCCACCTCTTGCTTAAAATGGACGGCTGAATATTGTGTCGCGCTCATACTACAGGAGCTGCTGAGCTTGTTATGGCTTTAACAGCAAACTCTTCTGCTCCTTTACAACCACTTTGAGCAAAAAAAGAAGCCACGAAGGACAACATATGCCAGAGTTTGTTGATATTTGTCATGATGTTTGTGTTTGCTTCATGTCTTCTCTGCTTTTAGTGTGTGTCTGCAGCAGGGTTACAGTGCTACTTACTGGCCTGGCATACATATTACAGCATTTTTAGTGTTTTCCTGGAGAGGATGTGGTCGCATGAGGCTGCAACTCCAGCTGGTTGGAAAACTGACATTAGGTGCACAGTTTAGTTGTTGATTAGGAGTAAGCCAGCTGCTTTGCACAATATCAACACACAACCCGGTCTTGTTTTCTTTTTTTTTGCCATCAGCAGTGTGAAGCCCAAAGTGTTTCCATCTGGTACTTCTCAGATGATTTTATTGATGGCTCAGTGTGGCTTTGCCCATCCTCCTCTGAGGAATACATTCTGTTATTAAGTTCAAATGAGAGATGGATGGTTCAGGTTGTGTAAGGAGCACTCTGTTAGATCAGGAGGTTCACTGCTCTTTGTGCACAAATGAGCTTCAGAACTTTATAGATTCATTTCTAATGGATAGTTACAGTTTAGATTTTTACACCCATGCTTGAATGAAGCTTGAAAAGGCTCATATCATCTGCCACCCCAACAGACCTTACTGTGTGATGTCCTATCATTGTTTCAATGGCAGTTTCAGCCCTTTGGCTCAAGGTACCAATAAGTATTGCCATATTTTTCTCACGAAAAAAGCAACCAGGTCAATAAAACAGGCCCAAAACAAGTAACCTCCAGCATTTTTTTTTTAATGTGATACATTACTTTTTTTTTTTTTTCAGAAAAGAAAATTCTTCATAAAGCATGTTTTATTTTTTGTCTTTATCACACCACAGTTTCACAGTAACATTTTTTATGTGGCTCTTAATTTATTTATTCAACATCCTTTTGTTTGGAGGTGGAACACACCTTTCTTTATACAGAAGTGAAATGAGGGCCTCCTGTTATTTATAACTCTGTTAATACTAAACAGTCTGTCTAACCTTGTTTTTTTTTTAACCAAACAGGCATAGTCAGGCTTGTTTATTTAGTTTAATGATGATCCTCCACAGCTTCATGAAGGTGAAAACAGTAAAAGGTGCATGAAAAACTTTGATTTTGGCTGTATAGATTTCTTTTTGGTAGAACCATATTTTCTGTCAGTCTTTTTGCAGTAAAATTTACATTTGTGTTTGGAGTGGGAGAGAATAGTTTGTGTTAACTGCTGAATTGAGTTTATATTGGTAGTAGAACATGAATCAGACCATGACAAGCCCAGATGAGCAACTGCACTTTTGGAACAAACCCAAAAAACCCAACCTGCAACTTTCAATGTTTTCAAAAAAACTTTAAAAAAAGAAGCCCAAAGTCCCTTATAATATGCAGACCTGGCAACTATGCCACTTATCCAAGCGCTGCTCAGAGACTGTAGAATAAATGCAGAGTTGTTGACAACATGGCACAGAGAAGTATTAAACTCAATGTATAAAAACTTTGGCTTATTACTTATGTGGGTTAATGTGTTTGATTCAAACATTCAGCAGTGGGGTGGTATATTTTATATGTACCCATACAGAGTATCCGAGCCCTAATATATGGACGTACATCCTTTTGGGACACCAGAGTCACTACTGACACATTTAGTTTATTTGACAGTATTTGACTCATTTAATGGCATTTGAGTGCCTGCTGAGAACAGATTGTGGTTTTGAAGTTCAAGTTTGTCAGAACTTCCACTATGACTAATTTGTATCTCCTAGATTCCTGAAAATCATGCTTTTTTATTTCAGGATCAGATAACCGCACATTTTTTTCACACTTATAGCATTTTTTACCTACCAAAGCCACCAATTCTTGCATCACACCAGTGTCCTGTCTTACATATGGCAGAGGTTAGTCACATATGCACAAGGTGGTATGCTGCGTAACCTTTTAACTACATTGTCTTCAGTTGATTTTGAGGCTGTAAAAATATTCACACCCTTAATTCTTCCAGAGAGCTGTTTTCTATCTTTACTTCATCTGAGCCAATTTAAAGAACCATGTTTCTTCGATTACTCTAAGATAAGAAAAACAAAACAAAATCAGAAAAAAAACAAAAGAATGAGCAAGGAGGCTGTAAAAAGTCTAAATGCCCTCTACCTTGTCTTAACAATACTAAACACCATCTCACTGGACATAGTTATTACTAATCACATTTTTTTCTCATATTTTTCAGGCCTAATCAAAAGTACCAAAGCAATAAAAAATGATAAATTAACTGCACAACAGAAAATATATTAAAAAGAACTGTCTGTTAGTAGTTGCAATTACCAAACATTACCAACTCTATGTGCAATGTATCTGCATCCTTGAGTCTAGTTTACAGATTACAACAATAACAACAGGAAATTACTTCATGGCTGCCGGGATAGTGTTCTTGTTTTTCTGCTGTAGTATTTAAATATGTATGAAGAAACTACGTATCTCATCAACAATTACTTATTTGTACTTTTTGAAATATTTGTTTTCAGTAGGAGTGTGGGTACTAGTGTGGTCTGCCTGTCTCCCTCTGAGTGCTGTTAAGAGGAATGGCGATGCTTTTTTGGAACATGTTACAGGCATCAAATTCATCATGGGTTAACAAAAAAAAGTTTATCTGTTTTAACTTATCTTGTATCTTGTGTTTTCAAATGAATTACGGTTGAACAAATAATAATATATTTGTATATAAAACATCTATATCAATAATATCATCAATAATAGCAATAACAACAATAATAATAATCTCCTACTGCTACTACGAATAAAAAAAAAAAAATAATAATAATATAATGAATATACATAGTGCTTTTCAAGAAACCCAAGGACGCTTTCAAAAACACATAGACATGGACAAACTATTTGAGGGGTAGGATGAGTGTAAGGGTTTTTTTAATGAAGACTTTTGTGGTAAACAGGTGGTGCATGAAACATTTTTCTGAAAATGTCCAGAGATCGAGTGCTAGAGATGTCTACAGGAAGAGTTTCACTGTATTCTATTTTCACTGAAGTTGAACACAATGTCCCAACTTCACTGGAACTAAGAGTTGTACATATTAAAGACGCTAATCTTAATTTAATATGGTCAACATAATGTAAAATACTGGGCAATATGAAAAAGCTGTAATAGTTCAGCCCTCAATGATGTTTAGGAAAAAGAGCTGCAACATGAAAATAAATTAGTCAATAATGCACTTTACATTTATTACAGCTGAAGTATGTATGACATTGAAAAACTCAAATTCACATCTAAAATAAACCATCATTTGACTGTTTGCTGGTGTTACTTCCCAACCCAGGCTTGGCCGTATCAACTGGCGCTCATGTAGGTTCATTCATGTTGGGCTGTGCATCTGGGGCCTGTAGATCCATGGGAGGTCCTGCACATGAACACACAACACTGGCAGCTTTATATTACTCTGAACGACAGCACAGTACAGCGTTATGACAAAACAGGGCAGCTGTGCACTTCCACACATTCCTCTTGCCTGCTCCATGAACACAGATCACCCCACGTCTTTAACCCCCCCCCACCCTCCACTGAAAACATCGCTTGGTTTTCCTTACAGGCACCATACCTCCCAAGTCCCAACACACACCCCTATGCTACAACCACCTTGCACTTACACTGACCCCCCACCTCAGCCGCCGTCCACTTGCCCTTACACTACATTAAGAAATCATCACCCTTGTCAGGTTCACGCTGACCCTGCTACCCAAAGTGCTAATGCCGGGGTCAGCTGGTCCACAATGTGAAGCTACTGTAAGAGATTTAATTACAGCAATAATGACACAGAGAATTATGGGAACCCATGCAGTTTTCCAAAATCAAATCATTTAGTTTCATCACATGAAGATTTTCAGTGTTTGGCAGAATTTGTGAATGAGTAGTTGTATCTGTGTGGTCGTGTTTCGATTGGCTGTCAGCCCAGAGTATGTTCTTGGCATCTTGCCTGGTTCTGATAGTATGTGACTGCATGTGAGAAAAAAGAGAGGGTATGAGCGATACAAGTCTGAGATAGAGAACACATTTGTGTAAAACTAATTTAAAAAGTAGCTTTTTCTATTATACTTCATGAAGAAAGTTTTTCTTTCCTATTGTTATTATTACTTTGTGGATGTAACATAACTATGATCTTCTCTGATCATGCTCAGGACTTGCCAAGAGCTTGTGCTTTAATATATAACATTGACTTGGTTGTTCAGTGTTTTGGAAAAGTAGAGATTGTATGAGGTCTGCATCAGCTGTAAATGCAGTAGCACTGTGTTTCATGCAGGCCCTGCCCCTGTCCCAATGCTTGTATAAGAGCTTTGAGTAGTCAACTAAATTTTGGATAAAAACAAAAACAAACAACAACAAACATACAAAACAGCATTTCGTTGATTGGTTGTTCAAAATATCTACAATGCTTAACTTCTCCAATGGCAAACCCCTTTGTTTTAATATTACTTTCGCACACTGCACAGCCTTTGCATTTCACCTAGCATGGGCGAAAACAAAGTGGCTTGATAGCATAAAAGTTAATCATTGGTACTGTTTTCAAAACAGTGTGCCCACCCAGATGCTTTTTTTGTGATGGTTCTCTCCATTTGGGACCAGAGAGGACATCTCTGGGCAGAGCCACTATATTTAGAATTGACAAAACCTCATACAACACCACTGAAGGAAACTCAGAACTGTCCCTTTAAATAGTGTATTCCTCAGGCTTGTACCGCCCAGCCTGCTGGCAGATTTCATCTGGAACCATGAGATGTAACATTATATTTTCATGACAGGCAAAATTTCAGAATCACATCAACCAATAGCAGTCATTAGTAAGAACACTGCTAAGTATAGTAGATTTAAAGAAGTCTTTTTATGACCTAACAGGGCTTCACAAGTCTGATTCTGATGACTGCTGGAGTATGTTCTCACAATCATCAATATTCAACATTCTCTCAAGTTACACACACTAAGAACCCCTGATCTACCAATATTCTCACCCAGTTTGAGACATTACCACATCAATACTGGCCCTTTTCCACTAGCACGTCTTGACCCTACTCTACTCGACTCTACTCGATTTGCAGCGTGTTTCCACTAGCCTGGTACCTCCTAAAACAAGCTAGTTTTAGTACCTACTCCTCTCTGGTTCCAAGCGAGCTGAGTCGATACTAAAAGATGACGTCAGCGACTGCGGCTACTGATTGGTCAGACAATATCGTCATTGATGAGTCATGACGACGACCTTGCATGCTAGTGGTAGCTACCATTAGCGTACCCTCATACGTCTTTTCTTTGCAGCTCGATTGCTCTCGTCCTCGGCTTCATTCTGTTGTATAGCTTCCAAAACTCTCTGCCGTGCTTCTCAAGGGGTATTTCTCCCTGCCACCTGCAGCCTTCTTCTGCTTATTTCTTTTATTCGGTTTGTGACAAAAAGCCACAGATCGTTGTGTCACATTCAAAATGACGTCACCGCAGAGCCGCTCTCTGTTTACAGCAACACTGCACGCCGTTGGGCAGGCGACAGGGGCTAATGGAAAAGCAGCACAAGGCGAGTAGAGTAGAGTAGGGCTAGTGGAAAAGGGCCTTATGTGTGAATGGTCAATTTGTTTTGAGTGGCTCTACATTCATTATACAGCATATCGTTGCTGTCAGAACCAGACCTCCACTTTTTACAATTTTCATTTGTTTTTATAAAACAGAACTACTGGGCATCTTTCATGCTGGTGAGTGTTTTTTTTTTTTTTTTTTTTTTTATAATAAAATCAAGGTGTTTTTGTTAGACCAATACAATATTTATTCATTCAGTCACAGAGTGTTTTTTTCATTCCTCAAAACTAGCAATTCCGATACACTGTATGAGGTTTGAACCTGGACATGGACAATATACTCTGCTATGGGTTTTCTACCTCAAGCCAGGGGGCTTTAAATGCTTACATGCTTGGCAGGACAGCACACTCATAGATCTATTTGAAGGGCCAATGCCATTACAGGCAGCTACTGGTGCTGTTCTCAGGAAGAGGGGGAATAGTTCAAATACCACAGACCTTGTTGTCTTGTGCACTGAAGTACTTTATCACCCTAGGAGGCATAAAAGACACTGACATTAACATTAAACAAGAAAAAGCATCATAGGATCTCTTTAATAAAAGCCAAGTTGGCATCAATTCAAAAGAGGTTTGGAAGCCAAAAGTCTTGACTCTTTTACCTGAGCTCAATTAACAAATGTGAGCACAAAGAGCTACACTCTCTATCAACAACATTGGTTAAAAAAACTAAAACTATTGCCCAAAGAAGAAAGACAAGATGGCTTTGGCAGAGATCAGAAACAAAGGGATGAACTTCCGCCAAACTGGCCTTCAAATAAGACCTTTGACATGAGTGTCCTGAACAGTTTATCCCTGTTTCAGAGTAAACGTTTGTATTTGAATGAAGTTAATCCCTTAATCTACTCTTCTTCAGATATCATATTCAGTCAAAGGATGAATATGTCACACAACGACCTTGACCCTGAGTAAGAGTGAACATTTGTGCCAAGTTCAAAGAAGACATTTGAGACCTCAAATATCTGCCTTTTTATAAGTTTCACATCATTAATATCTCATATCTTTATCCATTCTTCATACTTGCTGATCTTAATAAAGTTATTTACGGCCTACAGAAATGGAGAAATACAGTATGTTGTTTTCAGCAGTAACATCCATGTTGTCTTAGTTTATCCACTGAAGCAGCTGTACATCAGCTGCCTCTTTGTATCGCTGCTTGTTCTAAAGCCTTATTATGAGCCCGTAAATCCTGCTGGACAAGGTGTCAGGTGCTACCAATTCAGACCAGGATTTCCATGAGTCCGTGTCACCTATCCAGACAAAGGCACAGCCTGTTTTTTAATAATTGATCAACTCACATGGAGGTGCAGGGCATGTGGGCATGATACTGTATCGCTGTGTACCTTGCTATTTAAATCACAATGAGACACTTGAGGTATGTCTATTAGACCTGAAGTTTTTCAAGATATTTGCCAAAAAAATGATGGGTTAAACTTTTGTAATGTCATATATTAAGGAGTCATGTCACATTACCCTTTAGCAACAAACTCATAGCTGTTTCTACTCCCTTGTGAAATCCCTAGTTAAAGTCAGAGGAGATAAACAGCCACTTCTAAGTCCTTGCACTCACATTGACCCAGTTGGCGGCTTCCCTTTACCTTTGACAACTTTCCCACTTCCCACTGAACCTCTTCCACAGCTCCAGGTTCTTGGTATCTTTGATTACTTCCATGAATAAGTAGCTCAACAAGGGATAAATAAAGGGCAGAGTAGAGATCATGACAGAGAAACTGCCAGCTGCAGTTTCTTCTCTTCTTGTGGACAGTGTTGAGAGGCATAAAGTGGCTCAGAGGAGCTGGAACACTTCAACTTTCCTTGAAGAGGCCATAATACAATATGTCTTTTTATTTTATTTGCCCTTTGTCTCCTCTGGATCAGAGAGTACTTTTATGTACATTACAACAACATATGCAGCCCTGGGACTTCTCCCTCTCCCTCTGTTAACACCACAAGTGGCTGCCTCATACTGACTCCCCCAGCACCTCCAAATAGACCTACCACTGTGATGCCCGGCCAGCATTATGTCAGCTGTTAAAGACCATTGGCTCTGGGCAGAAAGCTAAGTGCACAGCATAGACAAAAGAAAGAAAACATTTAATTGGAAATATGGTGCAGAACAACTAATTAAAGCTGGGCTCCCATGAAAAGGAGTCTTCAAAGTTTCAATAGATTTTCTCACACAGAGTCAGCATAGAGGTGGATCAGGATACTAAGCATGTGAATAGATAGAAAGCTTTTTGAAAACTAGCATCATGAACATACTCTAGCAGACAGCAAATATGAATATATGAACCCAAATAAAGGCAAAACATGACCTCTTTCAAGAGCTGATTCTGGTTTGTTTCAAAATGGGGGACCTTCAGTCATGTTTTGTAAAAGGGGCACTGTTTGCAATCCATGCAGATGTGGTGCAATATGAGTGCAGTCATCACTTCACAAGCTCTCTTCTACAATTAAACACTTCCAGCAGATCACTGCTGCATGTACATGCCCGTCTGTGTGTATGGTGAATTATGAGGTTTGGATTTTAAATCAGACAGTGACTCTCTCAGCAGCAGTGCCAGTCACTGTGGATCAGACTGATGCAGGAAAGAAAAATAAGCTGTGTATGTGTTTTATCTGAGTCAAACATGGATCCCTATCTGATATTTGAACTGTCTGTCCAGATTTGGTGGTGATCCAATCTTGATGCACGTTCCAGATTTTTAAAGATTAGTTAAGATTGCTAGTTAAGGCAGTTTTCTATATTTTTGCTAATAACCCAATAAATGAAATTCAATTTTGCAGGTATTCTTTAAAGAATCTGCAAACTTTGCATAAATGTCCAACATGACATTACAACAATTATTTGGCTTATCACAAGTTCAAGGTCAAGATCAGAGGGGATCCTGGTCAAACTTAATTGTGAATGTAGTATCTTCAGACAATAGAAAATTCTATGAAACGTTACCAATTTCCTTCTCCGACCAAAGGTGATCTGAATAAATTTTGGAGGTCCTCAGTCAAATGTTTTTCTGTAAAAACTTTCGAATGTAGTACTATGACCACAGTATTTGTTTGTTGCTTTGTAAAAAAATGACTCAGAATAACTAAAAACATTAACTGATTTTGATGACCTGAACGTGTGGGTCATAGCATAAGGAAGGAGAGATTACATTTGGTGGTGATCCAAATCTGGATGCAGATTTTTAGGATTCAACGGTTTAAGATTTCTAGAAAGAGCAATTTTCCATGTTTTTGCTGTAAACTCAAACAGTTTTAAAAGGATTTTGATGACCTTTTTTGGGAATGTTGGTCGGGGGAAACAAGAAAGAATTTATTAAATTTCGGTTGTGATCCAAATCACGTTTTTCCAAGGATTATTGCATTTTCTTGAAATATTGGGAGTTTCAACATTTTGGAAATACATTGTTAATTCATTGAAATTCATTGTTAGAGGTTTGTACACTTGGAGCACTTGTTTTTTGTGACATTTTTGCTGCAACATGAACACTTTCAGCTGGTAAAACAGACAAATTAATCATAAAGTGTATGTCTTGTATGCTGTCCTGTTATATATCTGCATTTAGAACTTGAAGCACTCTGTGTGACTTAACACTGTGTCTAAAGAATAGTGCCTGAGAAGATGCTGCTAAAGATTACTTTTGAAGGAAATCTGATCTGAATGCTGTATCAAAATAATCCTGCCCCTTTACTTTCTAACATCCTGCGAGCTTGATGCTGCAGGCCTCGATATTACAATCACTGTAATGAAGCCGGGATTGATTGAATGATTGGCAGCTGGAGACATGTGCGATGAATGACCCAAGCCAAGGATTTAATGCACAAACGTTGATGGACATGGCGTTCTGGGACATGTAAGGCCGTGGAAAGTGCAGCAGGGTTATGGCAAAAGAGGCTATAAGATGATTGTGGAGTCGGGTAGCACTTCTTTTTGCTCCTGGGTGGGCGGTGGCATTTGTGTTTGAGTGTGTACGTGTGTTTGAGTGGCAGGAGGCACAAGGGCACAGCTCGAGGTGGTCAAACAAAAGAAGTGAGGGCAGATGAGGGGGAGGAGATGGAGGAGGGGGAGGTGTATTGGTACTGAGGTGGTGTTTTTTATGTTTGTGTGTTGGGATTCAGACCTGACACGTTTATCAGGACATGGTGGCTTTGAGCGCCATTCCATCTGACAACAACTTGCCAACCAGAGGTCTTGCCCGCCATCGCCACCACCTAAGTCCTCTGATTCATGCAGCCCGATCAGTCCACTGCTATCTGTATCAATCATTAGAAATAATTTATTTTTAGTGGGATATGGCCTCTCGCCCTCCTCGCTGCCCTCTTGTCCACGCGGGCCCCCCTTCTGCCTCGGAGCCCCTCACTAATGAGTGTCAATCTGGAGGGCTGTGGCACTTTTACTGCAGACACCTCCCCTGACAAACGCAGGGCTTCAGTCAACATGAATCATGCAAGAGGACGCCAGCTAAAATGACAACCATGACATCCACCGCCCAGACCCCTCCCTCATTTCCTCCCAAGCCTTTTGGAAAGTTTGTTCATGAAAGCAAGGATATCTTTTTGATTTTCTGAACTATATATCAAAGCTTGATGCCAAGATGATTTTTTTTTTAATAAAAGGAACTCTTCCTTTGAATTTGATCTTTTCTAATACAATGAACTTTTCTGTGCGTACGCTTCTTCTATTTGCTAATTAATCGCACATAAAGCTAAATATGTTACGTAGAGAGGGGTTTCAGATACAGAACAGGAATACAGGCCAATTTCAATAATACATTTGTGAACATATCACTGCATTTAATGGATGCTCAAGTTCCATCCATTATTTAGACCGTTCATACCATTCTGGGTCCCACGTGGATTCGAGACTATCCCATCCATCATTCCTCAGAAATGGGGTACATCCTGGACTGCTTGTCACTCAATCAAAAGTCTGATATATAGCGACAAACAATCAGGCACACTCACACTAACATGTCAAACAATTTGGCATCGTCATTGACCTATTAAGCATAGAGTTGAAACAAATGCATGCACGGGGAGAGCATGCTAACTCTGCTTCGACTCAGATTAGAACCAGCTACAGTCTTGCTTTGACGCCACAGTGCAAAAACTTGCTCAAACTATTTGAAGCAATAAAAAATACTGAAGACAGCCTGCTGGTGCAGCAGGTAGTGTATGTGCCTGTAAGTGTGGAGTTTGCATGTTCTCCCTGTGCATGCATTGGTTCTCTCTAGGCATGCTGGCTTCCACCCACAGGCCAAAAAGACCTCATCTGGTTGACTGGTGACTCCAAATAGCACGCAGGTATGAGTCTGAGCATGAATGGTTGCCCGTCTCTCTATGTGGCCCTGCTATATTCGTGCGAGTGGTTCACGGTGCAGCCCCCCCCGCCAATGTCACCTGGGATAGGCCCCAGGCCCTGTGACCCTGAAAGGAATAAACAGTATAGATAATGGATAAATGAATGGATGATACTTACCTGGAACTCTTCTCACTGTCTCATTTGTTTTCATTGACAACCATTTAAGTATTAGCCACTGAAACTTTTTAAACTTAAGTGAACAGTTGCCTTTTTTTTCTTCTTTTCTCCATTTTGAATATTTGTGTCAGAGTGAGAAACTTTTCTTTAAATTAACATCTTTTCTTTTCATGAGTCTGTAAGTCAGTCAAATTGGCAGTTTATGATTTTGGGATGCAAGTAAGCACTGAATATAAGGTTATGCAGAGCAAAGGGTCGTCTGTGCATGCAATGCACTGAGGATGTTTCCCTCCTTGTGAGTGGTCTGGGACCTTTTTTCTGTATGTTTCTCCCACTCTTAATTCCGATGTTTAGGGTCTTTTCACTGTCCTTTCCACCACAACAGACTCGCTGAATGCATAGTGGAGCAGCGAGTAGCATAGTTGTCTTCCTGCAGTAAGGCTTCTGGTTTAAATCTTGGCAGGAGCCTTATATGTTAAATGTAACTGTTTCATCAGTCGACACTCTCTAGAGCTCCAGCTTCCTTCCACAGTCAAAAAAAGTGATTGCTGGACTAATTTGTAGTTCTAAGGCCTTATGGTCATAGAGGAGTAAAAGATTTGTTGTAAAATCCATAACAAGCTCTGTATCTCTTGCAGCATAAATGCAGCGATGTATTCTACCATTGTTTCAATTGCTGGGTTTAGAGCACACAGAAATGCAAGTGCATCATTTTGAGATTTATTCATTGTGGGACCAGATTTTAAAAATATGCATTTTTGAGCTCCCAGAACACCTCTGTGTGGATGAAATGTCTATAAGATAAAAAAAAAAAAAATCACAGATATGCCTTTGTGTGAACAGCCCTTGAAATGCCTACTGAAGAAGTTGTGTGAGCATATTTGGTGGTTTGTCTGTTTGCATCTACTCTGTGCTGGCGACCACTTTGAGCTGGTACCCTCCTCATGCCCCTATATGACCCAAAATTAAATACATTGGTTAATGGAGGAATGGACAAGATAGTTGTGAGCTTTAACACAAAAAACATATATGCCATAAAATCAGTGAACCACAGTGATCACTGTAAACTGTTTAATCTCAGACTAGCTGGGACAAATATGAAACTTTGTGGCATTTATAGAAATGGATTTAAGACATTTCATGATACCAATTATACAGTGTATGTTTTACGTGCTGGAGCACGATGAAAGGGTTGAAGACTCAAAAAATTCCTGTTGACTGATCCTTCCAATTCAACATATATTTCTGAGGATTTTTTTTGTCTAAATCTTGATGGCAGAATCACAAACTACTTGTCACTGAGATCTCTATCTCCTTTCCCTATATCTTAAACCACATTAAAACATGAATTTGTATTGTTTTCTTATCCAGTGTGGTTCACTGCAAGCATAAAAAGATCTATGTGATAGCTTTGGAGGACTGGCCCTCGCAGATCAGCTGCTGTGTTTTGTATTGATAATATTGATATGGACAATTAGCATGCAGGGTCATATCCTGGTCACTGTTTGAACACAGTCACTCCTCTCCCAGCACTCATTTTGCACGCCTGACATGACCAACTGAGAGCTCCATGAGAGCAGTCATGATGGTCTGACCCTTGTTTGTGATGAGGGAACTACACATGGGGTTTCTGTATTCATGTGTTTGATTTGACCCACTTTCTGTTGTGTTTGTATGATTTGGCTCTTGTTTTAAGTCAGCCTGTGTTTATGTCTGTCCACTGTGTTCTTTGATTCCCGGGACATTGGCGTATTCTAGTAAGTAGGGGGACGTCAGAGATCTATTCTGGATGCCCGCTGCAACAGCCGGCCAGCAACAGCAGCAGCAGCGGGGGGAAGGAATGCCGTCTGTCCGGAGGCCTGGCCAGAATGAACGCTGATCCTTTCGGAGGAAGCGGAGATGGCGGCTCTCCTGTTTCATGGGTTGTGGAAGAGAGAGGGAGAGGGAGAGGGAGTGTTGGAAGGGGGACATGATGCTCAGGAGAGAGAGTGAGAGTGGTGTTGGGGGGGCTGAAGGCATTTGGTTTGGTGCCAGTCGAGCCAGCTTTCTGGCATGCCGCATTCCAGGAGATCAACACCACGGTGTTTCCTTTCACTCCTAGCCCACATCCACTAGCTTGTAACCTACCCCAATTGCCCTGACCATTTTTTTACCAATAAATCTTTATCGAGCAAGAAAAGCAGACTCATAATTTATGACTGACGGTAAAACAAAGCTTTGCTGAAATAACGGGCATGACAAAATATGTAGAATTTCCAAAAAAGCATTCTTATAGTGCATAGCTTGCAAATGGAAACTTGCAGTGCTTAAATCATTGGACAATGTAGTTCCTTAAGTGACCACTTGAGGCTTGCTTCACATCCTTGATGTTCTCCTCCACACCCATGTAAAAATGCTTTCGGCAGACACAAGTTTAGACACTAGCCTATAGTCTCGATATGTTATTCTTTCTTGGTACAAATTTTACAAGAATTATGAAATAATTAAAAGTTACCAGTTTAAATTGCATAATGACCAATTTTTTCCCCATGTTTTTGAGCTCTGTTTGTCTAACAGACATGAATGAGCTGTTCCCCAGAAGACCAAAATCACATTGATTGCTCCTCTTTGCATGTTGACAGGTTGGCCAAACCTGACTTACAGGGATAGTAATGTATTTTTAAAATGGAGCTGGACAAGGTTTATTTCAACAGTAACTTAATAAGCCCGAGCATTTATTTTGTCAGCTCTTTTCCTTTGAGGTGAGAACTAGTAAGAAAGTTAGTGCCAGAAGCACAGAGTAATTTCTAGTGGGGAACTGCACTGACACACAGCCCATGCTTACTATATAAAAATCTGAGCTTATGTACAGTAGTGCCCCCAAAAAAAGTATCAGGCTACTACCTGATGAGTGTTAAAATTAAATTAACACTATCGGTTATTAGCTAAATTTTTATGTTTCTATCACTGTTAATACATCAAAATGATATTTTGGTGTTTAATATTTTTATTAAATTTTGAGATTTAGATAACATATAGGAGCACACAGCAAAGTACAAAAAAGAGAAGAATTAAAAAAAAAACCTATCCCTTCCTGGAACTGAATTCCCCCCTGCTCACTGTCACAGAAAAAAATTAAAAATTTGTGAGACGCCTACACATACACCTTCATTGTCGTGCCAGAACATAAATTAAGGGTTCATTTTCGTACCTTTGTTGATGGTCTGTTAAAGAAAGTCAAAAAAGGCCCCCACACCTGATGAAATTTTCTTTCAGAGCCACTCATTGTATATCTAATTTTTTCAAGTTTAAGATGATACAAAACATCTTTAATCCAGTGTGGTTTTGTAGGGGGGACCGCATCCTTCCGCCTTAGTAGAATCAATCGCCGTGCTAATAAATTTGAGAAGGCAATGAGTTTCTGACCTCCAGCAGGTAATCTTAGCCCTTCAGCAGTGATCCCAAAAAGCATTAAGAGTGGATTTAAGGTTATCCTGACACCAAGCACATCAGATGGCGCTTCACAGATGCCTTCCCAATACTGTTGTATTTGGGGGCAGAGCCAGAACATGTGTATTAAACTGGCCTCTGCCAATTTACATCGGTCACACGTAGGATCAAAATGAGTATAAATTTTGGCCAGCTTGGATTTGGGGAGGTGAGCACGATGAACCACTTTAAACTGAATCAGAGAGTGCCTTGCACATATTGAAGATGAATGAATTGTCCTCAACACCCTAGCCCAGTCCTCTTCACTAATATTAATTTGAAGATCCTGCTCCCAAGCCTTTTTGATGGTATATATGGAGGGAGAATCTAAATGTGAAATCTTACCCAACAATGCAGAGATTGCCTTCTTCTTAGTAGGACTGAAAGAAAACATATCATCAATTATATTGTTAAGAGGTTTGTTTGGAAACCCGGGGATGGAGATTGAAACAAAATGCCTTACTTGCAAATATCTGAAAAAATTGGAAGGGGGTAGGTTGTATTTAGCAGACACCAAAATGATATTTTAATGCAAAAATATAATTATACATTGTTATCAGTTTTTCTTAATGTTTATTAGGATATAGAATTATGGTTAGTTACTTGCATTACTGAACAGACAAAAATAGTTTTAGTGGTTGAATGTTTTGCTTGATAAGTTTCTGACTTCTCAGAAAAGCGAAGTTAGGCAGTTCCAATTTGTGTAAAAAAAAAGTGAATTCAGCTTGAATTCTTAATTCCTGTTCAAAGTGTATGTCCAAAATCAATAACGTTTTCAGTCTTTAAAAATGTTTTCGATAAAATTCCAAAATAATCTCAGTTTCTACGACAGGTGGTTGTTAGGTACTGTGTCTGATGAGCTTTGATGGCTATTATTTTCTTACATGGGCAGACACTTTACAAAAAACTGTCTCGACCTTAGTTTTGTAATTAGTTAGCACATTTGTTTTGATGGAGAATTAGCATTATGATGCAATAAGATAATATTTTGACTGTACAAAACAAAACAAGAAATGATACTTATATTTTTTGTCATACAATCTTCATATGACTGTACAACCATCTGCTGAAAAGAGCCAAGCAGGACTATGTTACTTTAGAATTTAAATCTTTATACAAGCATCTCATTAACACATTTGGGTTAACCTGTGTCGGAGTCTTTGGACATTATCCATGAGGTATCATATCTGTGGCCACCACAAGTGTGCCAGTTTAACTTAGCATCTGCTAACTCAAACAGCATCAGCTGAACTATGAGAAGATAAATGATCATGTTGGGTTTTGTTTGCACTATTAAAGTCTACTAAAGGAAAATATTACCAAACTGCCCTTTGAGTGGTCAAAAGATCTGCATATATAATCAATCTATGGCCCTGCTTACACACACATCTTGATCCATGAGTCAATCCGTGTTTAAGTGCTGGCTGCCTTGTGGTGCAATCTTTCAGTGGGTGATTAGAGATAGAGTTCCTTGACTGAGCATGAGATAGAGGTGCATCATCAAATAATTGTCACTAACCCAAACCAACACCATGGAAAGATGTGTTTCATTACATCATCGCTGGTGAGGTCCTGGAAGGACTTTTTAAGGTCTTGGACATTTAATGCTATGCTAGTGGGTTCACGCAGCTGCTCCTATAACAACATTTTTACTGGCTAATTCTGAAACTATTCTGCCATGTTAAGAATGACTGCGAATATGTAATGGGTCCAGAAGGTCATTTTTCAACTATCAGGATTTAGGTCACCAGCTAACTTATTTTTCTATGTAATCCACTCCTCCATGTTCAACAGTTTTGAGGACATTAAATGGACTTGAAGGACTTTCATTTTTTATGTTTTGTTGGCCCAAAAATTAGAGTAATGGAAGACACAAAAATATGGCTTAAATGTTTGGGAATCTTTACAAACTTTTATGGCTTAACCGTCAGCTCACAGGTTTTGTTTACTTTTTCTTCCATGCATCCTAAAGCAATATATTTCAGGAGCTTCAGTATGTGGCTTTTCATGTGGTTTCAAGTGTGTAAAAAACATTATTTATGACTCCCCAAGATTGACTACCCCTGTGATGAAAGGGATTAAAAACTTTTATCGCCATTTATTTAAGCTTATTTTGAAAATGTAAGGATTTTAACACAGCTGTCTTTAATGTACTGTTAATTGACAGGGCCTGTTTATGTATCAAGAATGGCTAAATTTGTGGACATGCCCACGAAGAGGTGGACTACGCACAAGGCAAAGGGAAGAAATTGTCTTGGGCCCAGCCACAAAAATACTTTCTGAAATAGGTTCAAATGAGAAAAAGATCTATTTTGTTGTTTTAATAAAATTTAGAATTAATATCAGATAAAATCATTGCTTTGATCGGGGATGAACCATGCCTTTGCCAGTCTTCATGGGCTCTTCCATAACTAGGGGCCCCAGAAAGTTTTGCCCTTTATCCTCCTTAGTGCGCAGCCTTGGTGAGAAACGGTCTTTTTTTTTAGTACACACTGTAACTGCACTTAAAACCGTATTAACTGATGTTAAAGTATCACTTCAAATCACTGGTCATCATCTCTTTCCAATCAATCAATCAATCAATCAATCAATCAAACTTTATTTGGATAGCACTTTTCATAAAGGACTTTGTAATACAAAGTGCTTCACATGAGAAAAAGATAAAATAAAATAAGTGGAATAAAAAGCAGAAATTGCATAATTGCATAAAATGAAAACATAAGACCCCCACAATCCCCCCCTCCCCCAAACCACATTCAATATACACACTCACTTACTCAAACACACAAAGACATAAACAGGAAATTCTGACAGAAAACGGAATTAGAGGACTGAGGAAACACTATCTTGAATTAAAAATGAGGAAACACAGGAGCTAAAACTAAAATAATACTTAAAAATACTCGAAAATACTAGAGGGTAAGATAAATAAATGTGTAAATACATAAATAAATAAAATAATAGAACAGTATAGAATAAAAGTTAGATAAATAATATGGTAAAATGAGAAAGTGTAACATCAGGTGCATAATAAAATCAGCTAAAATAGGATAATAAAAGGAAAAGCATTTAACAAAGAATAAAATTCCAAATAAAAAAAGCTGAACTGAAATGTCGTAATAAAACAAAATAAAAGGGTTAAAATAAGTTAACATATAACAGAAAATAATATGAAATACAATCAGCTAAAAGCCAGATTAAAAAGGTAGGTCTTGAGTTTTCTTTTAAAAGATATATAAAAGATCTCTTCTGATTCTCACTGCTAAAGCTAGATCCACTCACCCAAACTCTGAAACTTAATTTCCTTTTTTTCAAAGAATATTGTTCATATTTATCCACATTTAATTTAGATGATGCATTCTTAAATCTAACAAAAATTACCGGTAAGTCACAAAGTCATGTGTGCATCAACAACCTGCACAGCCAAAAACAAAACAATATTCATTACGTTAAGAGTTGAAGAGTGGAACGATGTAAGCTCATGACATATTTGAACAGTCTAACCATCTTGCTAACACTGAAACAAGAGGATGAAGGAAACTGAAACCTGTAAACAGCTGGATTTGCCTGACCCATCGATCTATGAAAAAGTTAAACAGTCCAACATCCAGCTTGCCAGATTAAGACCTAATTCACATCCAATAGTAAAGATCCAACATATATTTTTCAAAGGTTTACCCGTAAGTAGATCATGATGAAGGCTGGTTACCCCTGCCTTAAATCAAACACACCTTCCATTACAAGGTGGACTTTTTAAGCTGCTCAAGCCCCACCTCCTGTTTAGCCCAGCAGCATACTTCACTACTCATCTCCTTAGCCAGCTAGCTAACCAACATTGCTGAAATTTGGTGCAGCTGACACATCAGACTGCAGCAGATGACTTTGTGAAGAGCATGATGGAGTTTGAGGCTTTATGCTCATAACCCTCACTGCTGCTCAAATGAGTTGGAGGCCTCAAACATTCACTTCAGTCCTGAAGCTGAATTTCCTGCTGCTGGTTACTCAACATTGGACTTCAACTCCTTGTGTCATCAAGTACTTATATTTCTTTACTTTCGTACCTAATTCTATGTTGATGATTTCCTGTTATTTGTGTGGCAGTGAAAGCGACCATACAGCTTGTAAGAATGTCATGGCTCATGCTGGTGCATAAATCCATCTCTTGTGCTGCTGCTTTCTCCAGCATGCCATGTGTACTCTGGCTTTGGTTGTTGCATCTTAATTTGCCTAAAATGTTTTTTTTTATGTTTGTTTTGTCGATTGTGTTGACTATTTGTTGTTATAATTTGAAAGTATGAGGATTGATGTGTACTTGTTGTGGCTTAAATTGTTTTTTAGTAATCCTCTTGCCAGTTGATCCTATTGTTAAAGGGGCAGTTTGGTTTTTTTGAAGTGAGGTTGCTCCAGGCCCATCGCACTAGTAAATATAATTATCATAAAAGCACCTGGCCAATTTTGTCCCTGAGAAGAGATAGCTAGATACTGATGCTAGGCGATAGTTAGCAGTCAAAAGTGCTACCAAAAGCTTTTTAATTAAGACACTTTTAGCTTAAAGCTACACTAAAAATAACATTAGCTCGACACTTCAGTGAGATCCTTTACAGAATTTCACTTTCTCTATATAAAGCCCCTGTACTTGGAACTATTTTATGATGCAACACAAGGGCTACAAATCCTTCATCAGAAGAAAGAACAAACTCTGACTTAAAAATGAGTCATTTTGACTTGAATGATGACATGCGGTTAGTCGTATCTTTATGAGCTGGAACTTTTGCAGATGGAGTCGGTAGAAACTGGTAGAAACTGTTGTGGAAACTTAGGAGCAGGACTGATCACAAGTGGTGGTGCAGATGCATGAAATGTTAGCCCATGCCCACAAACCTGTTGGCCAGTTGCTGTCATGTTTGAGACCTAGTTACACGGCTTCTCCTGGATCTTTCAGTAGATCTATTTACTTTCAGTAAACTTTCAAACTGATGTTATGCGTCATAATCATAAGATGGGCAGTTCAAATGATTTAGAACAATAGGTCAAAACTGTAAAAGGCCCTAAGTGATGTGCTGGATGCTGTGAAATCTGAATTTTGTCAATTTATTTTGCTTTTTTAGTTATTGTAAGTTAAAAGTATTTGTAGGATCTCACAGTAGTGACCCTGAGAAGTTCTCACTATGTCGCCCATCCGGTTTTAACCACACCACGATGTTCAAGTGAACTGCTAGGTGTGAACACATGGATGTATTATAAGAACTGGATAGCGTGGCTCCGCCTTCTACCTTTCAACAGTTTTGAAGCCATAATATCCCCCGTCAGGGCGCCGCCATTGTAATTTTTTGAAGTTTCACTACGGCCCGTTCAGGTGAATGGGGGAGACAGAGATTTGACCTATACTGCAGCCAGTCACCAGGGGGAGCAGTTTTCGTGGCGGCTTCAATTCAAGCCCAGCGACATGACGTCCATGTTTTTTACAGTCTATGTGTGAACACCATCCCATCCCCTCAGACCTTCAGCCTATTTATACATATGAATATTTACTTCTTTACATTAATACAAAGAGGAAACCACTCTCTGATACATGCCTATATAGACCATGTTTGCTGTTATCTTTTGGACTGAGCTGATAGGACATTTATGGCAAATGATGATGATGGAGTGACACTTTATTGATCTCCTGGACTTTTACAAATTACTGTGAGTTTGCAATTTGGAGCTATAAATAAAATATGGAGACAACATTGGATGGATTCTCCCGTACTTGACAAAATCTGATTGGGCCAATTTAAAATCCTGAACTTTAATGAACAATTGGTTTTCGAAATCAAGGCCTAGTTATTTTAACATTTTTCTGTATGAAGCCCTCAACAAAGAAAAAATGGGCACCCCTGGTTCAGGTGGGTCTCAACCTAAGAAGGGGTCTAATCCTGACCTTTCACACTGACTCAAAGATGGGGCTTAATTTTTAGCCTTTGCTTGAAAATTTGATAATATCACCGAAGAGTTATTTTTAGCAGATTGCACTCAAAAGTCCCCTTTGACTGGAGGATAAGACCATGTGTTTATTAAAGTCAGAGGTTTGAGGCCAAGCTTCTTCTTTTTACTTAAGGTGATAATTCAGAAACCCTTTGACACATTTTCACTTTGCTCAACAAACTGATGAGGTCAGGCGTCCATGTCATTTTGTTCTATGTTCATCCCTTAGTTTTAAACACAGCATCTTAAGTTGGCTTAAGTGGGGGTGGGCGATATGGCAAAAATATCGTATCACGTTCTTTTAAAAATAAAATCACGATCACGATTTTATCACGATTCTTTTTTTATGTGGATTTTTCTAGACTAATTTGCATGTTTGACAATTTTTTTTCCCTATGTTTACCATATAAAACATGTAAAACCCTGAAAGAAAAAAAAAGACAATTGAAGCCAAAGAAAATTTCTGAACGGGTTTTAATTTAAATAGTGCAGTTTTTATAAAAATGTGCAATAAATGTAAACATAAAAGATAATGAACAACAATATCTCTTAAAGTGCAACAATTTAGAACAAATGTTATCTAACTGCAATGTCTATAACCTGAGTGAATAATACAGCTGCTTTAGAACAGATTTTTGTTCAGACATCTTCAGGCTATTGTCTCCTTTTCTCTTTCCGCCATGGCTTCATGCTAAATAACCAAAAAGGAGATCCCACCATGCACTGCGCGTAATGTGCTATGATTGGCTAGTTGGGTGCGCTTCAATGTCTCTGCGCCCACACAGACGATCTGACGATTTTTCTGCTTTATGAGATCATCCCGTCGTTATAATCCTTAACGATTTCATATTGTCATATCGCACACCCCTAGCTTGAAGGATTTTCTTTAAACTTTGCACACACGTCCACTCTGACTCAAGGATGAGTGATTTGATTTTGGGGTCCAAGTCAAGGTCATCAGGCCTGATTTTCATTACCCACCGGTGAAACTGATATCTCAAGAATATCCGAAGAGCTTCATTGAAACTTGGAGAGATGATCACTCTAAAAGGTAAACTCTTTGAATTCTAGAGGACAGAGTTTGAGGTGAAAGTGTGATTCCCTTCCTTATGCCCGGAAACCTGGTATTTCGAGAATGTTTTGAACAATTTTTCAAGCTCTGCCTTAAGTGTTCACCTGGACTCTCAAATTCATTGTACTTTGAAAGTATAGGCATATAACCACAAAGCAGCAGACCGAGTTTTAAATGTTTTGCAAAAATTTGCTGATGTACAAGCAAGAGTTAATATTTCCTCAACCCCCTCAGTGTAAACATAACCATATTCAAATTTTGTTTTCAAATATAACATCCTATCTTTTATATCCAGATCCGTTGAAGCTCTTATTTTTGGTCGCACTTGATCTCAGTGTATGTGTGTTGTTGAGCACAACAGATCAGACTTGTGTGAACATGGATATTTTTACCAAATATGTGTATGCGTGTGTGTTCAAGTGTGCATCTATGTGTCTGAACCATACCATGTGTGTGTGCGTGCACGAGTGTGTTCGTGGTGTCCGGTCTGTCAGCTCGGGTTAGTCTGACGCTGAGTGGCCACACCCCCGGGCTGTGCAGGCCTGCAAGGCGGGCTCGCTCTCATCAGCAGCATTAGGCCTCCGTGTGTGATGGCTGCTGACCCCCGGCGGGGCGGAGTGGTGGCCGTGGCTTGGCCGGTGTCGGGCTCCAATAACGCCAGGTCCTAGGCTCACTTCCTGCCAGGAGCGGCCCTCACTCTCCTGCTGTCAAAGAATAAGTGGCAATGAGAAAGATGGCACTCTGGGTAATGTGTGCAGGGCCTCATCAAGGACACCTTGTTAAAATGCCCCATGTCTGTGAGTCACAGAACATGAGATGGATGAGAGCAAAGAGTGTCAAAGTTTGGACCAAACTTTCTTTTAAACAAGAATTAAAGGGGTCCTCAACTAACAAAGTCCATGCTAAAGAAAGTTCTGGATTTAGGTGGTTTATTTTTTCTTATTCTATGTAGCACCAGCTCTCTGTGCTCTGTATAAGGGTTAGACACAACAGTAGCAGTCAGTGATAAATATATGAGGATTACTGGTCATAAAAGAGTGTTGGATGGATGATGGAGAGAGATGTTTTAGCTGACAAACAGATTCAAGCACTACATGGAGAAGTCATCTCTTAGTTGTTTAAGAATATGGAGAAGAAACATATACATATATAACAAGGTTCTGAAACAACGTATCTTTACACAATTTAAGTGCAGAAACAGGTTTCAATATGGGTGGTGGTTCCCAAAGTTTTCGGCAGTCCCCCATTTGTCAGATGAAAAAGTTTTCAATACTCATTATATGCTTCAAAACATACAGTATATCAATAAGCGATAAAACACTGTCAGTCGTGCCCTTAATCACCATTTTCTGTATTTCACAATTTGTCTTGAGTTGAACTCAAACAAATCATAGTCTTGATTTATCCATGCTTAAAGGTGTTGTCGACAAATGTAGTCATCGATTTGTTGTGTTACTCAATTATTGTTACTTGCTGTGATGCAGAGCTATATGCATAACACACAGATCATAGAACAGGATGTTTAATGGCAGCCTGGTAGCAGCCAGTCAGCTTGGATGTTTGGTCTGGGCTACATCAATCTTTACTTTTATACTTACAAGATGGGAGGAGTGGGTCAGATAATTATTAGGATTATCAAAATATGGGAAGATCACTAACGATTTTATCATTGAAAGACAAGACATTTTGCATGTTTATAATGGATGTTTGATCATGAAAACAACAACAGAACAGAATTTCTGTTTTCTTGTCCAAAACATAATGGGGTTTCAACATGAGCTGTGGGCTTGCAGATGTTAGAAATCTTCTTTATTTCCCCATTATATGTCTGAATGTTAGCTAAAGCCCGGGCAGAATAGGCCTGTCTGTTTACCTTTTTTCAAGGTCAGGCTCTAAAAACAGTTTACTATGACAGTGCTTAAAAAAATTTTGCATCATTAATTGATTTTTGGATGGCTAGGTGACAGATTGTCCCTGTGCCACACAGCAAGAAAACTACTGGTTTGAACCCTGGTTGGTCTGAGTTGTTTTTGTCGGGAGTTTGCAGGTTATCATACCTTGATTCTCTCAAGGCAATCCAGATTCCTCCCACGAAACCAAAAACATTGCTATTAGGTTAATGAATGACTCTAAATTGCACTTAAGTGTCGGTGGGAGCATGAATAGTTGTCTATTTCTCCGTGTGGCTGCATGATCAGCTGGCAAGCAGTCCAGTGTGTATCACGCCTCTCTCATTGAAAGGAAGAAGTAGTATAGATAAAGGATGGATGGATCATTCCAACATTCAACAGTGTCTATTTTCTGTTTTTAGAAAAAAAAGCCTTGTTACGACGTTAGCCGCTAAGTTTAGCCACTACATATGCTACGTCATAGCAGCGCTGCTTGATATGGATTAGTCTGTGATGAGTGTGATGAGCCAAACGATTGGTCCAATCACAAGCTGCTGTTGTTTTTGAAGGTTCTGCCCCGAGAACATTCTCACAGTCCTCCTCCCGGGATGGATTAGTGAAATATTTTCTAATATGGAACTGACCATCTGGCGTGTCAGATTAGGGGACTCCCCAAGTTTAAAAATTTTTAAAATCTTGGTAAAAAATTTTCAAAAATATGTGTTTTCAGGGGTCTAAAACATCATTTAATTGTGGACAGAAGACCAAAACGCACATGAAATGTGGTGTTTTCAAAACTACCAACCTAACTCTGGACATACCCTCAGGCTTTGACATGTCTCCACAGTCTGGTTCATAATTGTCAAAAATGTAATGTTGACAGTCGTGCAGACCTTACTCTGCACCAAACCTGCTGTACTCTCTAATGTCCTTGCAGTTACTCTCAGATGACAAAGAATTCTCTTTCCAGAAAAAGAACCAAAATACCAAGGAAGTCCTCTTAAATTGGCTTCTGAAAATTCTCACTTTGAACTGACCCTGCAGTGCTGTTTGGTTATGGTGATTCCTTGTATAACAGTGTATATTGATAGTCTAACGTAAAATAATCCAGGCAGCACTTCAGAAAAGGTATATCAAGCTCAGTTGTGTTATCTGTTAATGGAGACATTTGGCTTCCTGTGGTGTGATGGTCAACAGTGGCAGCAGGTGCACCGTGGGGAACACCGTCAGGGAGGCCATGCCAGCACCAGGAGATGACCTCTGCCACAAACAAGGAGGGAAAAGCCGGGGTTTTGGAGCCTTGAAAATATGAAGTGACACAGGGTGCCCTTTGTGTGGGAATTGACGTGGTACGGGGCTGACACGGTGCACCCTCTAGGGGTTGATCTTCCAGTCAGGATCAAATGCCAAAACTAGGTCAGAGGGAAGAGAGGACGAGAGGGAGAGGAGGGAGGGACCGGGTCTAAATATTCAGGGGAGCAGTGGCAGGTTGTTGTAGAGGTAAGCGCCTGATGTAGAATCAGATGTTCAGTAAGGTTAATGCAGTTTTATCATCCACTGTTGAACACTTTCAGAGATTTCCAACCAAGTCCAAGTGCTAAAGATGTAGCAGAAGACAGAGAGGTACACTTTGACAGAGGGGTTTGATGTGAATGCTGATTCACTCTGTTCTGATGACAGACCACCTGTGCTAGCATTTCCTCTATTAATATATATGTGGAAATGTGGACTGTAAAGCCCAGTGCAGAGTGAAAATGCACAAACAGGGTACCCTGTTTTGGTGACAAGGCCCGAGCCACAGCATTTACCTGCTGAAATTCAGAGCCAAGGCTGTGTATTGCAACCGGACTTTTTTTTTCAACTTGCTGTCAGTGGGGACATCTTGTGGATGGAGAGTAGAAATACGGTGATTTTGACGAATAGTGCATTAGATTAGGCGATTCGAAGTCTTGAACTTGGACTTCTTTATTACTTAATAGTGAAAGGATATTTTAATAACAGTTAATTGATGAACAGTGTCAAAGCTTTAGATAGTTCAATGATGACCACATTCATATTTACAGAAGAGAAATGATCCATTAGTTGGACCAAAGCCATTACAGTATAATGGTATTTTCTTCTAAATCTGTACTGGTGGTCATAGAAAAATATATATTCAGTTAAAGATATTATCAGATCATCATGAACTCCTTCTTGTACTTACACAATTTGAGCTGTAGAGCTGTGCATCTTTACTAGCCTCACACATTGAGTTGATTACGATTACAAAGTTAATGCAACGTAAGCAGTCAAATATGACCTAACTTTATTAATTAGAAATGGCTTCAACTGGATCAAATGGATCAACTGCAGCAAAAATGTATTTTAATCATAAGCCTTAATAAATAAATATACATCATACGTCTCATCTCTTATACTTATGTTCTTCTTTCTTTTTCTTCATTCATGTCTGCATCCCAATGCTTTGATTATGAGTCTTTTGGCACCACTATTGAGTAGTCTGTATCTGAAACTTGATGAATTTTGCTTTTCTTGAAAGATTTTTTGTGAAGAGAAACATACCTAAATTCTTATTTTGTTTTCTCTTAACTATATGGTATTAGAGTTGTAGTTAAGTTGCCACTATGCTTGGAGAGTGCTGTTTATCTGCTGTTTTTTGCATCTATATCTTAGCTCTAGTCTGTGTTAAATGCAAGACATCACATGTGAAATTGAATTTTGGAAACGGCAGATGTGTTTTCAAGGTTAAGTTGCCGTACCCCTTCCTCATCCCATAAAAACACATCATTATTTCTCCAGTGGCGTAGCTTTCTACCTGCATATATTCATCCAACAGTTCCATTTAAGGGGACAACACATAATTGCCAATTATAGTCATAATGAAAATCATCAAGGGAGATAGCACCAAGGTAAAGCACTGTTTTCTAATAAAGCCCCCTCCCCACATTAAGGTTATTTCTGTTCTAATCTGTACTAATGAGGGGGTCTGCTAGCTCCTGTCCTCCCCCTCGAATCACCTCGTGCCTACCAGCCATGACTTGCCTGTAAAGTTCTCATCTGGGAGCTGAGGGTCTGCATGGTGATATGAACAACAACAACAATAACAACAACCCCTCAGACCCCCCCCCCCCCCCCCATTTTACAGAGAAGCGAAAGTCTGGCTGGTCCACCACACCGGTGAGCGACCCCCCCTCTGGCCCTTGTTTGTCATGAGCTGACCCTTCCATTTAATTAATTAAAATTAGCATCCGTCCCCTTGGCATTGACTTGTTACGTCAGATAGAATCAGCTTTGGTATCAGCGGGCCCCCGCGGCTGCGGCCCTAACGAGGCCCAAGATCCTAATTAGACGATGAAAAAAGGAGGTGAACGGGGGGTAAGAAGGAGCTGGACAAGGAGGAGAGGGGAGAAGGGGGGTGGTCTGAGCAGGGGGCAGAGAGGGTCCTGCTGGGCTGAGTTTGCCCCCAAGCAAAGTGGGGTATTTATACACCTAAACATGATGGGGGGGTCTGCAGCCCTGGGTATCTCTCTGTCTGCTGCACATCCTCTCTCTATGTTTGTCCCTCTGTCTTTGTCCGGTACATGTCTTTACTCGTCTCTTGCGTCTTCATTCTACTTCAGTACGGGAAAATACAGGATCATACAAGGACATTTTGATTTGTAAATTATCGCTAATTCTTTAAAGTTGCATTTATTTACAGTTTCAGATACATGTTTAGGATTTCTATTGTTCTTTATTATATGATGAAAATTTTAAGGCCGTACTAAAAATTCAAATGTCAAAGCAACCAGAAGTGCTGCGAGAGCACATCTGTTCACCGTGGATTTCTCACACGCCTTACCTTGCTATGTTGACAAATCTTTTTTTTTCTGAACCTTGAATAAATAATGTTAGGTGGGGGTTTGGGTCAAGTTTTCTTGACATTATTGAACAGGTACATCAGTAAAAACATACATAAACAAACAATGTTTATGAGTTAATATTTTTAGGAGTATGGCCTTTTAACTATTAAACTGTTGGCACTATTTTGCCTGCTGGAATAAATTTATAGTTAAATTCAGCATGTCAACCATTTTGTTTATTCACATTATGAAAACAAGTGATGAATGAGCCTTTCTGCTGTGTAATACAGATATTTATGTTTCTTTGTGGAGCAAATGATTGACCAGTTGTTTGAAGAAAGAAGAAACATGATTGCTATCTGCAGATCGATGATCAGTAACAGCCAAGAAAAACCTCCCAAGGGGCACCCCTCCTAATTATTTTCTGCATGAAAGCTGCACTGTAGGGCCATGTAGCCCTTAGCTGATGCTTATGTCCACGCACAAGGGTTGGGTGTTTTCAGCAACCACACAACACGACATGCATTCTAGTACAGAAGCTATAACATGGAATGAATCCTGATGTGTGTTAATTTTGGACATTGACAGTTTATAGTCATATTTGTAAGTTTTAACCATTTGATGTCGTGTTTTAGTTTAAAATAGAGGTCATACAGAGTTTTTTATGCTTGGCTTGCTTCCTCTTATTGCCTTTTTGCTGTTATTACACTATAGGCAGTGCAACCAGAACTCTATCATCCAACATTCTTAACAGTTATGATTTGTACTGATGGAACAAACATGTAGGTTTTTGGACAAATTGTCAGTTGTGACAGGCCTATAGCCAAGCTACAATTGATAATTGGGAGGGACATATTGGGTCAAAAATCTGGCAAAAAATTGTTAAGTGTGTTGCCAGCCTTAAGTAGCCAAATACTGTCTGCCCATCACTCCAACCCCAATTTCATCCACAGTTTTTCTTGGGCTGCTGCCCTCTCTGGGTTTAGCCCACCTCCATATCAGTGTTTACTGTTTGCAGTGTTTGTTTGTCTCCTCTCCCTGTGGTGTCATATCCTGATCCTCTCTCTGTCCGGGGTCGGTGGAGACAGATGTTGGCGTTTGGGCATCCGCTGCTGATGGGGACCAGCCAACGTGAGCAGACAGGATGTGTGCAGCAACCGGTCCAGGATAGACGGGTGTCAGTAAAACAGCGGGTGACAGGAGAGGCCGCTCATGTGGAGGAGACGTTAAAGCTTCCTGAAAGTCTAGGATAGAGATGCTGAGTTTGAGTGAGGGAGAAAGTGAGAGCAGGACAAAGAGGTGCACAAAAATGTTGGTGGTTCAAGTTCTGAATGATTAGCACAATACATTCCTTTGTTTGTAGTTTTAATGTCTTGGCTCTTATCAGAATTGTCCATTTGCATTGTTTCTCACTTCATTAGTCTCCCTTTTTGTGGCTCATCAGTAACAGCTGAGACTGGAGCAGAAATTAGTTTGTCGATATGTATTGTGGTTGACTTGCTGTATGTCTGCCCAGTTCTTGTGAATGTGATTTCTCTTGGGCATGTAAAAGAAATTCATTACAGGAAGAATGTTCATCCCTCGACAACAAATTTCTCAGAACGTATTCTTAGAGTTACGAGGTTAAAAATAAAGGACTTTGAGCCTCATATTCATTTTTTGCCTCAACAAATTTTTATCAAACTTAGAAAGAATGTCCACTGTGACATGAAGATGATTATTACCTCTGCCAAGGAGGTTATGTTTTCGCCAAGGTCTGTCGGTGTGCTTGGTTGTCTGTTAAGAAGATGACGCAAAAAAATTACCAGAGGTGTAGTCTGGTCCAAGGAAGATCCCATTACAGTTTGGTGGTGATCTGCTCATTTGTCTGGATACAGAATTCCCCAAATTTGTGAAAAATCACATAAGTTAACAGCGGAGTATATTTTAAAGAATCATATCTCTGACTTAACTTGATGGATTTGCTTTAAAATTACACAACAAAACGCATGCCTGTATCATCATGGTAAATTTCATGATCTGATCCAGATTGATATCACAAAGAAACATTGAAGTTTACAACGGAAGATCCTATTCATTTCTCACCAGCTGCTCTAAGGGTTCTGCCCTCTGTACGTCATTATGGGAATTGTAGTTTATTTGCAAACTCATGTCAACGTTTTTCAAGCCTGTGTCCCTACATTACCCAGCTTCTCTTGCAATGCTATCACATCAGAGCGCATGGTGATCCAGAAATGTCAAACTTGATCCAGTTTGAGTTACATTTCTCAAGTTTTCAGAAAGCTCTTTTGAATTTTTAAACCTTTAATTTATTAGATGATACAAACTGTAATGTGTAGAAAAGTAATTAATATCCTTAAACCGTAGATGTTCTCAGGATGCTGGTTTGTGGTAAACGACCAGGCATGTACCACATGTGCTTTCGCTGGTCCAGTTAAATCCAGCCTGAGGCCTTTTGCAGAATGCCCTCCCTTTCTCTCTTGAGCCTCTCTGCTGTCTCTCTCCAGTCTTTAATGGCTTAAAACATCCAAAATATACACTTAAAAAATGAGAAATTCTTAACTTACTATTTTGTGTCTGAATTCATCTGTCAGTTCAAAGATTATAGGTCCATGTGTTGGTTTTGTGAGGGGGGGTTAGGGGATTGGGGGGGGACAGTGGGGGTCAGTCAGTCATCCTCCAGATTTTGAATGGGGGGACTCGGACCACATGCCCTCTTTTAAACTTGTCACATCGAGGTGGCCTCTCCCGATCATGATGACGTCTTGTCACAAAATTGCTTCCACCTCCAGCCCCTGCCCACCTATTTTTCGTCGGAGGAGAACCTTCTGATGTAAGTGATGCTGTCTGGGCTTTTTTCTTGCTTAAATTGTTATTTCTGGATTTAAAAGGGTAATTTTGAACACATCAAAAACTTTGCCATATGTTGCCACTATTTGTGGAAAACTGAAACATTAAAGGTGACTTTAGAAAAAAAAATATTACTAAGAAATAAGCCAATATTGGTTGTTGTAGACTTTTTTTATTACCTCAGCGAAGGAGGTTTTGCTTTTGCCAGCATTGTTCATTTTTTTGTTGACACAATGATAAAAATATATCAACTGAATTTGTAAAATTTTCCTGATCAGTTTTGAAAAGGGCAAAGCAGCAATTAATAAGGTTATAGTGGTGATCAAAATCCAAGCTGCAGATCCAGGAATTTTTTCAAGTGCAATTTTCCACATGTTTGCTAACATCCCAATAAATTTTCAACAAATTTTGACATTTTTACGGACTGTTGGTCATGGCACCCAGAAAAATTGCTGGGATTTTGATTGCGATCTGTACCCAGATGTAGATCAAGGACATTTTTGAGTATTCCCTAACAGAGCTAGAAAGAGCAGTTTTCCATATTTTTGGGAAAAATTGCTTGACAGTGTTGTGAATGCCTTAGAAGAGGTTTGTGCTCTTTGAGCATTAGTGGTGTTTCTGTGATTAGAATTGTTATACTGTTATTTGATTTCTATTTCTGACCTGGAATGAATTCAAAAATTGAAATATCGATTCATCTAATTAGATTAATCTATTCCTGATCATTTCTAATTGCAACCAATCTTTTAACTATGCAATGGACCTGGAAGCTGTTTTTTATTCAGAATAAAATCAACATTAACTCGCATAATAACTGCTGCCCTTTGTCTCATTTTAAAACTGTAAGTGCTATGACAGCACAAACCTCCAACAAAGCATTTCCATAACTTTCAAGTAATTGTCAATAATGTGGAAAACTGCCGCATCTTGTAGTGTTAACAATTCCTTCAAAAAGTTCCCTGATTCACACCAGGATTCTGATCACCACCAAATCTAATTACTTTATCCTTGCGCCATGATAAACATTCCACTGAAATTTTATCATAACCTGTTTGTAACCTAGTTATGCTGTTAAAACTACAAAAAAAGAAAAAAAACGAACACATTTTAGCAAAAAAGAATATCCTCCTTGGCATGATAAATTTGTATTTCTCTATGATTTCCCAGCCTGACATCAAACTCATGAGAGCTGATGTAAGACTGTAAAAAAGATTCAGGAAAGTGTTGATTGTTGGCTGTTGGTCAACAATAGTCTCTGTGTGTGTGTGTGTGTGGGTGTGTGTGTGTGTGTGTGTGTGTGTGTGTGTGTGTGTTGTAGCTGTAAGGAACTCCTTCAGCTAGCCTCCATGTTTGTCAGCTGGCGAGCGTTCTCAATATAAGCACTCTAATTGCTCAGAAAATTACATCCAACGATGATTGTTCTTGACACCGGCTGACATTACGGTGACACCACAACGCCTCGTGCGCCCTGGCCCCCCGACATCCTCACCTCCCCTCCCCTCCATGCTGACACCCTCCTCAGGATGTTGTGCCAGCCCCCATTGACCGCAGCATTGCCCCCGGTGGCCGCCGTGTGCCCTCTGCTTGCTGAAGCTGTCCAAAGCGGAGACGTCCTAAAGTTCAATCTGTTTTGGCATTGCTTTCTGCCAGCACTCGTCTGTCAGCCAAAGCGTTTGTGAGCTGTAATCTGCTCCTCTGTGTTTCATGCATGATCCATGCTGTGGAGGTACAGCTAAGGTGTTGTTTTAAAGAAATTGGATCTCAAGAAGATTCTGCATGCTTATGTTTTAGGAGATTTTCACAAGAACAGGATTTTTAAATTGGGTAAGATTCTAGAAAAAAGTAATATTACTGCCTAGGCCAAAGATGAACAACTTTGGTTACCAAGAGGGCCACATTAAGATCATCCTTGATGATTTTAGAGTTGATTTTAAGGTAATTTCACTAGTTTTTGAATCCCTGAAAGGTCTTGCTCCTTTTATTTATCCAATGTGCTTTTACTTTATGAACCTATTAGAGCCCTCAGGTCTTCAGGTAGTGGCCTTTTGATAGTACCCAAAGTTAGAACTAAAACGGTGAAGCATCATTTCAATACTACGCCCCCGTCTATGGAATAGTCTACCTGAAGACCTGAGAGCAACACCTACTGTGCTACTCTGTCTAATACTATATTTTTAAAAGCCAGCTCAAGACCTACCTTTTTAGTCTAGCTTTTAGCTGATTATATTTATTATTACTATAATTATTATTATTGTTACTATTATTATCATTATCATTTTTATTATTATTTAAACGTGTTTATATATTTATTTTAACCCCCTTAATATATTTTTTATTCCATTTAGTTCAGATTTATTGTTTGGATTTTTATTGTCTTTTTATAGGTTTTCTTTCCACTTTAGTGCATTTTATCTCATTTTACCATATTACTATTTAAAATGCATTTTATTGAACTATTAATTTTTATATTTATTTATTTTATCTTATTTCTTATCAAGATTTTATTTCATTTTATTTATTTATTTAATATTATTATTTTTAATTATTATTTTAGTCTTACTTCCAGTGTTTCCTCATTTTTAATGAAAGATGGTGTGTCCTTAGTCCTCTTACTCTGTTTTCTGTTAGAATCTCTTCTTCATGTCTTTGTATGTGTGTGAAAGTCAGTGTGTGTGCTGAATGTGGATTGCAAGGATGGGGGTGAGGGATGGGAGGGAGTGGAGGGTGGGTGGGTTGTATTTCATTGTATTCAATTTTTTACCTTTGATTATTTTATTTTCTTCATTTCTGTGTAAAGCACTTTGTGCTACAAAATTTTGTATGAAAAGTGCTCTACAAATAAAGTTTCATTGATTGATTGATTGACAGAAAATCACATTTTTGCATTTTGAAGGATCCGTATAGGGACAAATATTTATTGCTGCCACAAGATATTACTTTATCAAAATGTATATATGTTAAGATTCAAATGAAATCAGAAATACTTAATCCAACAACCTAAAAATGGAATCAAAGCCAGCTGTCCCTATTTTTGTGGTACCATTAACAGGACATTTACTGGTAATGGTAATATTTTGTTAAGTTTAAATTTTGACAAATGCATAGGAACAATTATGGCAAATAGTGATATCTTCTTGGAGATACTCCTATTTTTTGGTCTTTATGGCAGATTTTTTTTTTTGATCGGAGAGAATGACAGTGGATAGGCCCGTGAAAGGGGGGTGAGACAGAGCAGGGGAAGACACTCTGCAAACTTTCCACATGCTGTATTTGAACCCAGGCTGGCAGAAGCATATACATGAGACAAGCCTGGTTGCTAACCACTCCGCCAAACTAGCACCTTCATGACAGATTTGGACAGATTTTAAATGTAAACATATGTTTTCTGACATCTTAACCTGACTGTTGGGTTGCATTAATGGGATAAGAACAGAAGGTGCCTTTTTGAGTGAACCAAACCGATACTATAAGATTGAGCTAAATCACTGCTGTTTATCAGTTGGTCACAAAAATCATTAATTCTCATGGAACAGAATCAAAAACAAAAGCATGTACAGTACCTCGCCATGTTCAAACAAGCTGTCCACTGCTGTGGATGTAAAGAATGTCTGCATGAATGAAGCTTCATAGAGTGCTGCAGTGCTAGACGTCCTTTACTGTTGCTCTTTGTTTGAAGGCTGCTGCTCTGTGTCATCTGGTTGGAATATCACATAGCCATATTTGTTTAAGGGGTAGTTTACTTACCTGTTGTCTGTTTCATAACATTAACACATTCTCTTACTATGATATGGCTTTTTGTCATTGTGTTATCGTGTTGGGTGGTCTGTTCAATCATTCTGTTTAGGCCTGTTTCAGTGGCAACTATTTCACATACCGGACACCCCTGATTCATGTGCTGCTTAGGTGAATACTTCTGCAAGTTTCTGATATTTCTTCTAACTGGAAAATGTACAGTATGCATCTTTTGTTGAAAATGAAACACTATTCTGACCACTTCTGACCTCCCCTATCAGTGGAAGGGATTGATAAAGGAACAATTCAACAAACAGACTGCAATATTGATTCTTTGAGGGAGATGTTTTTGGTTCTCAACTTTACTGGTTGTCAGTTCTCATCCCTCTTCAAGACAATTGCCACTAACTAAGAGAGGAAGTTAGATTTTAGGAAATTAAGTCACTGATTAAAGACATGGGTTATAGGAATGGGAATGGATAAGATTTTATTGATACCGATTCTTTTAACAATCCTGCTGATCAATCCAATTCTTTAACGATTCCCTTATTAATCCGTGCAGATTTTCCATGTGGGCAAATGTTGGCCTGTAGATTTCCAGTGACAGCAATGTCAAACACATGTCACAGCATAGGTAACTGCTTCTGCAAGCTGCTGGTGTTTCCACTCACGTAAAGTTGTGGAGTAGACGCCTTTTGGAAAAATTAAGCCACAGTCCTGACGCTTCTGGCCCTGTCAGTGGAAGGAATTGATTAGCAAAAAGAGTCATGATATCAATTCTTTGATTAAGCTGTTAATGATTTTCAACTGGAATTGGTTTTCAGTTCCCATCCCTATGGGTTTCTGTGTCTGGATAATGGCTGGAAGGACCCCTATTGGGTTTTTCAGGGGCCCAGATATAACTATGTGCGGGGCCTGTTAGGATGACATAAAAGCTGATCAGACAAGATTTTCTTTGACATAACACCTTACATTTGTGTTAAAATGACCTCAGTCTTCATTTTGAAGTGTTTTTTTTGTTTAAAGTGTGCAGAGTTACTCTGCTCTGCACGCTGACACAAACGTAGAGTTGATCCATTGTGTTCACATGTGAGTGTGAGTAAATGCCTGCATGTGCATGTGCATGGATGTGTCTGTCCGTGTAGCTGTGGTGCTGCAGGCCGTGATGTGTCACCTCTTTGTCTTGTCAGTGTTAATGTGAGCATGGCCATCCAGGCGTGGAGCCGCGACAGATGAACCTCAGCGTTACCCCACCCACTCCACTTCCTTTCACCCGATTTTCCTCCCCTTGCTTGCCCCCCCCTACCCTCAGCGCACAGAAGAATTAAATATCCTTTACTGTCCGGGCGTCTCCTCTGGCTTATGGATGTTTTATTTAATTTCAGGTCAGAACCTGTCCGTCACTGGTGCTCGGGGACGATGCGTCACAGCGCCGGAGGTCGCCCAGTGGGTGGCAGAGAGGATCAGCGGTGATCGTTGTGTGCTATAGGAGCCTCATAGGCGTCACACTCATTGCTGAAGGCCATAATGTCACAGCGGCTCTCTGCAGCTCTAACCTGTGGCTGTAACGCTCAGGACAGCACATATATATAAAAACGTTAATGGCGCCTATACATAAAAACACAACATACAAATCTCCAGATCAGAGTTAGCTGAACATTTTGTCACCAACTTGTCTTTACTGCATCAGATCAGATGTTAACCTTCAGGCCCTCAACGGAACTTCATTGTTTGTCCATAACTTTTTTTTAATAATTATTTTTTATTATTTTCTTAAATTGTCACAGATAAAGGAACACATAAAAACAAATTCCACATAATCAGGCAAAAACACTAACCCCCAAAACAGCACACCAGATTGAGATTAACTTGAAGAGCATAGAATTGTAGCCACCAATCAGGCAAATTATTATTACACATATAAAATTAAATTAAAAAAACAAAACAAAACAAAACTGACGACGTTAAACATTAGATATGAGCATCGTTATGCAACGTTGGTGAAAATCATCAGGGCTCATTTTTTGCCACGCAAAAAGTTCAGCAGCGGTTCCCAGGTCCTATCAAACACATCCCCTCTGTCTTCATTGTAAAGTCTCCGTCTCTCCAGATGCAAAGTGTTGGCCATTTCACCCATCGTTTGTCCATAACTTTTAAGGTACAACTGTTCAGTGTCATGACTTAATGATGTACTAACAATATATTACAGATGTTTTTCTTTTGAAGACTGATTTAAAGTCTGCCCAACAGGAACATTTCTTAGAAGGCTTACCAAGTCTGGGACTTCTTTTAATGACATTACATTTAGAAATACATTCTTCAAATGTTATACTACAGATCCTTTTACCTGACCGGCATGATAATGTGGAGCACAGAATAGCACCTGGGTTGTAGACTTTCAAGATGAGCTGATAGAGCAGTCATCAACATTAAGATGGAGATCTACAACCAGTCAGAGATGAGAAAAACTTTGACCTTGTAATTAGTTATGTTTGTGCTACAGTACATGATCTGGGCCCTTTGTTTCCAATTTGGGTTTTTCAGAAATAGTTTTTGAACAGAGGAGGAATTGGGTGTTGTTGGTATAACATTTAAAAGAAGACCATTGCGATGTATGATCTGACCGGGGGGAGAGATGTAGATGTTGGAGTAGCTAAGGATCAGTTTCCAGGAGCCTAGTGGGAATGTTGCTCCAAGTGGTGAAGTCTGCTTCATGAAGGGAATCCACTGTCTTCAACTCATCCATTTTTGTAAACGTCCCTCGCGCCCTATAAATTCTCAACTGGATTTAGATTAGGGGAACACATGGGATGGTCCAAAAGAGTGATGTTGGAAGAAGTCCTTTGTCAGGCAGGCATTGTGAACTGATAGATAGGTAGGTAGGTAGATAGATAGATAGATAGATGGATAGATGGATAGATGGATAGATGGATAGATGGATAGATAGATAGATAGATAGATAGATAGATAGATAGATAGATAGATAGATAGATAGATAGATAGGAACTTTATTAATCCCTTGGGAAGGTTCCCTCAGGAGATTCGGATTCCAGCAGCAGGTAACACAATAATACAGAAAAACATGCAGATAAGATAGAAAAAAAAAAGACAAAAACACAGGTTATATACAGCAAAATACAAATAATTAAACTGTACACTCTAGCAGCAGTGGGGATTTCCAGCATAAATAAACTACTGTGCAAATTATTGAACTGTGCTCAAGCAGCAGTTGAAATGTCCAGCATAAATAAACTACAAAACAATAAGTTACCTTTACAGTGGAGCAGAAATTAGAATGTCCGTTATAAATAAAACTAAAGTACATATAATTAACATTAACACTGCAACACCAGTTCGATTCAATTTCAATTTTAGTTTATTTGATACAGAGGGACAATGTACATTCATACACACTTTAAAAAAATAAAATGTAAATGTACCCAACTCTAGCTACCAAGCTAACTTCCATTGGTAGTCCCCCCAGCTAAAATATAAAAACAAACAGGTTAAAGGAAGAAAATACAAGTATAATATTTAAAAGGTTAGATTTAATTAATTTAACTTTAACTTATTTAATTTATAAAGTTAGAATAACAGACATAAATAAGCTACAATATTTGTAGTTAAACTTAACACTGAAGCGGCAATTAAAGTGACAGGTATAAATAAACTACAATGCAAATAGTAAAACTGTACACTGTAGCAGTAGTTAGAGTGTCTGGTATAAATAAAATACAATACTAATAATTAACCTTAACACTGTAGCAGCAATCAAAAAGACTAGTGTCAATAAACTACAGTACAAATAATTTATCTAGAATCTTAGCAGTGGGAATGTCAGTATAATTAAAGTACAGCAGTGGCAGTAATATTCATTTGCATATTCATTTGATACCCCTGCACAACCTGAAGCTCCATAACAAAAGAGCACCCCAGATCATGATGTTGCCCCCTCCACTGCAGCAAAGAAAACTTCTCAGGCGGATCTCCTTTTCATACCACTAAGAAAGGCATCAGGACTGTCAAGGTTAAATTAATTTCTTGACAGAGAATTAAACTTTCCTTTACCTTGTAATGCCCCATGTTTGGCGCTTCCTTGCAAAGTCCAAAGGAGGAGGTGTGGACTTTGTAGAAGTTTTTGTTTTTTAAGCCTGATGATCATTGAGCTGCAGGCAGCACCAGTAACAGCCTTGAAATGGGTTGAAGATCATCCTGTGTCTTGAAGGACAGCCAATGGGATCCTCAAGCATAGCTAGCAATTTTTTAGCTGGTTTTGAGACACTGCTGATGGTTGAATGCTCAGAGTATCCCAACAAAATAACATTCCTCCTGTCCCCTTCTTTATGCATCACTCCCGTGTCAGTTAAATCAACAAAATAAGATTTTTAACAAGGGAGAGGCAGTGGACATACACAGAATAGGGGGGACAGAAATATAGGTAACTGAGACCCAGAAGGAATTGAACCTGGTAGCAACTAGAATGCTACTATACGTAAAAAAAAGGAAAAAGTGTGGGATGCTGTTTAATTGTTCCAAAATTTAGTTTTGAAACACAAATGCTTTCCTTTTTCTTTTTGGATGGATCGGTAGATTTATAACATTTTTCATCCGCAGAGATAAATCACACAATAAACTGTTGAAACAGGAAATGGTCATTAACATTTTATCTACATTGTATTGTCAGGATGTTGAAAATCCGCCTTCAGATTCAGATTTATTGTTGGATTATAAACATGGTCGAGATGGACAGGTATTTTGTTAGATGCTGTCATCTGTTGTAACCCTCTCCGTTACACTGACCTTTTAACTCCACAGCTGTGTGCAGATCTCCACGTACTCAGTATACTCTGTGGCTTTGTGGCCCAGACTGCAAAGTATTTCTGAGCTCTTTGAGAGCGGATTTAGACCTCAGATTTTCTTTTGATAGAAGATTTCTATAGATAAAGAGTTAGCACTGATCTGTTTACCACCAAGAGCTTCAGACACCTCACAGAGTGTGAAGATGAAGTTTCCCCCCACGTATTCAACCTTATTTATTCAAGGTTGAAATAACCTTGAATAAATAACATTGGGTGTGGGTGAAAATTACCTTAGATCACACTGATCAAACACGACCTATGACTGACTGATCAAAAATAAACCTCTGATTTAGGGCTCCTCGAGGATTCGTTAAAATCAGGACCACTTTACAGTGCCACGGATGGTCATTGCTTTGGCACAACCCACCTGCTGCTTCCTGCGCCTCTGTAATGTAAATGTGCTGTGTCGATTATAAAATCATGCCGGAAGAGAAAAGAGAGGGACAGAAAGAAGAGTTCGCAGAAGAAACGGCGGAAACTATCCTAAGTGTTGGATCACTATAAGTTAAAATGAACAGAAAACAATGCAGAGATCTATTTAAAATGGTGTTAGCTTAGCATTAGAGCTTGTTGTCAATGCTACGTCACTTCAACAGTGAACATCCGGTCTGTGCATCAAGTCCACAGACTGAACAGAACAAAGACAAAGCTCACGATACATTAGCAGTGAACAGGAATCAATATGATCAATAACTGAGATTAAGGGTCTGTCCCCCTTACCCCTTGGTTTTGCACGTTTACGTCTAGTGAGGTGGTGTCCCAATTCTTCATAGGGCTAAGGGGAAAGGGTATTGTTTAAGGGCTATACAGCCCTCGAAACGAAGACAGATCAGGACATCACTTGAAATGAAGGGGTAAGACAATTTCCTAAAATACACCATCATGAAGCAGATCGGAGACCGAAGGAAGTGCTTAAGAATAAGTAATTATTAAATCATCAAGTAAATACTTGTGTTTTTTGGTTGCATTTTAAAATTTGTCATTATAGCAAGCTGATAACTGGAATCGAGTGGCGTCTTAATTCTCAGCATTGTGTTTTCACCCTTTCCTCTTGGCCCTCAAAACAGAGGGCCAACAGGAAGGGGTAGGGGAAGGGGTAAGACAAATGGGAACGACTAAGGGGCACGGGGATCCACCCAAAGTCTTGTAAATAACTAACTTTGACTATGGTACTGTGCAAAGGCTGATTCAGAACATAAATCAATGCAGTGGCTACTTGCCTTGTAAGTAGAACAGAAACAGAACATTAAATACTGACACTGAGTAGAGGAAGCAGGTGTCTGCCATCCTTTCATGTATTGAATAAATGTACATTAGCTAGTTGAATTATCTCAGCATCTAAGTAAGATATTATTTGGGCCAAGTAATAAGGTATCTTCAATATGGAAATTACCATTGTTACAGCTGTAAGGGCAAAAAGAGATAAGCATGCTTAAAAATATCTGTAAAAATAACCAAACAAAGATATGACCCAGAGAAAAAAAACTGCAAGAACAATATTAACACAACAAATTCAAAAGTTCTAAAATATGTACACCATCGCACAAGGGTAAATATCATTATCATTCGATTAGTGTAACTGGTTTTGTGCTCACTGCAGAGAAAGTATAATTGACTTAAAGGGCCTGTTTCAGTTTTTACTGAATGTATGAGCTGTGCACTTTTGAGATATCAGCTGTAAAAGATGTCGACCTACTCTCTGGTAATTGCCAAAAGTTCTGCATGCTCAAAGCTCTTAAATGCATTTTAAAAATTAAAGCAGTGCCTCATTCATGACCCAGTTGCTCCAAATATTTTGCAGACCTTGTTGTGGGCAGTTTCATGTTGCTACTTTCTTCCAATAGAAAAATCAGTATTTTCATTTTGGGATCTGATTTATGCTCAGAATGTAAAAAAAAAAAAAAGGAAATAAATTGTTTGTCTAAGAGACCTGGCTGATTTTCTGTTTACATGTTACTGATTGTTTTCAATAAAGCCAAAGGGATGCCACGTAAAAAAAAATGCAATGTGCGCAATGTACGCACCTGCTATCTGATTACTCAATTTAATCCCCCAAATAATCGGTAGAGGATTGGATTAAAAAAGAATTGGTATAGCTGAAACTCTACACTGATTCACAATTTCAATCATCATCTTCATTTTAAAAAAAGTTAAAAAAGACTCAAAATGGCACTTATATTCTTTGAATGATGTTAAAATATCAGACAGAATTAAAAAAAGTGACAGAGCGATGAAGGATCAGATGTCTTTTGCTAACTAGCATCTAGCATTGACTAATGAAATATTGGTATTGGACTATAAGATTTTTATACAATATTGGGACACAACTTTCCTTTGAAGGGTTAAGTACATTTTCTGACTTGCTGCTGTTAGTTAAATAAATAACCTTAAATGTCTTTTGTAACAGAACAACTGCCCATCAGACTTTGTGGACTAATCTACTACTTTCTACATTTACGGTCTTAGCTCATTGATACACAGACACCCACTTCCTCTTACCGTAAAGCACCTTATAACCACAAAAATGCAGACACTGTGGGCGAATCCCCCCACACATGCATCTGTTTATTTGTTCTGGTGGTCTCTGGTGTTAACATGTAGTCTATGGAGGTGCATGAGTCACAGTGTTTTAACCCACTGACAGGCATGGGTTCCATGTAATGTGTAAAATGGTGGTTGCCAGTGAGTCAGAGTGGAAACCATTAGATATCATTGATGTCATGCCATATTTGAGTTTTTACTTGTTATTTCAGTATCCTCTTCCTTAGATTTCCACAGACCTAAACAAACCTACAGATCAGCCGGGGTGTCCACCTCTTTGTTCTGATAATGAATGAGTTACAAGCAGGCAGCTTTGGTGTAACACTTGCAGGAAATGCAAAGCAGCTGCATTTATTTGGTAGAATAGTTGGACAGTCAGAAGCATTTATCTACATGGCTGGAGATACCGTAATTTCTCATATATAAGACACATTTTTTCCCCCCTAAATAAGGTCCAGTTTTCTGATGCGGGTTATACCCAAGCACAAGCAAAAAATGTAAAATATTTCCTCTTACCAACATCGCGATTACAACACATCTGATAAAAGGCGGAAATATTCTCTGTCTCTGCAAAAACATTACAGCCAAACTTTTGTAATTCTCATAAAATTGACTGTTCTAATCCTGTATTTTGGGTCTTAATTAGCTTCCCTTTGTGTAATGCTCTTGTAATTTTCAAGCTTTACAGTATCACTCACGTATAGACACACAGGGCAGTGCCACCTTGTGAGCAAGGGGAACGAAATAGCTGTTCTGTGATTAGACAAAGACATCAGCATGTTGATAGCTACACTACAACTGCACATGCTCTGGCAGAAAACGAATAAATGCGCATGTTTGAAGCAAACGGTATTTCCGCATCCTGTTGAGAGAGAACATCGTGTTCAGTATTTGTCGTGAAAATCCTGAAATTTCATTGATTAAAACTTTTGCTAAAGGTGATTTTTGATTTGTGAACTTATGGCGGTAGAGTTAGCTGTGCCGTTGTATCTTTGATGCACAGGTCTTTTCTAAGAAACTTCGAGGCCCCATTCTTCAATCTTACAGTGGAAAGTTCATAATTTTTATACTCCATGTCTCTTTTTTCACAGGGGATTTTGCTTGGAGTGTGGTGGGCATGTTTTTGGTGTGTGGGAGGAAATCAAAGTTTGGTAAAGAAAACCAAATAGATTGGCCATGAATAGTGGCCAATTTGTATCGGTTGATCGACTGGCCAATTTTTGTTGGCAAACGCATTGGTTGAGTAACTCTGAATAAATAATGTTGATTGTGGGTGAAAATTGTTTCCTTCACTTTCATTTTAAAGATTAGATTAACATTTTAGTTTATATTAAACAGTTTTTTATTAGTCTTTGAATAATTTTGTTTATTCACATAAGTTAAACAAGTAATAGATGGGTCATTCTATTGAGTGATGTCCTTGCTGTAGTATACCTTCTTGTATTGTTCCACACAGACTTACTTTTGTATTGTTTGGTGAGCAAACACTTAACCAACTGTTAAAAAAATGCATTCAATATGATCAGAATTGATATCGGCCGATCTCAGAAACGGGATTGGTATTGGCCAAGAAAAACCTAATCGGTACATCCTTTGGCATATCTTCTCTAACACTGATGCACATATAAAAACCTTTTAACACATCATATAGCTAAAATGACTAATTTTCAATTAGCTGAAAAAAGTTTGCCCATAGCACCCAAGCAGAAACTATAAAATACAGAAGGTTTCCATGTGTGCTTACTCTGCTGAAGGCTGAGCCATGAGTTCACTGGTTGGGTTTCCAGAAAAGCTGATGAATTAGTGATTTTCTGACTGCAGACTCTCAAAGGCTCTGGAGGTGTTGATGAGCATAAACATAGAAACTTATTGTGTATGTGTGATCTCACCCTCACTCTACGAAACCGACATGAGTGCTACGATCTTTCTCGAAAAAACTGGTCCGCTTAAGTTCCCCTTCTCCTGTCTGTAAAAGTTTTCATGATAACTCCACCCAGAGGACCCCTGGCTCCGGCTGTTCGGCGCCCCTGTCACTCACTCTGCCTCGTTGATGGAGGTGTGGTTGGGGAGGAGGCAGCGGCGGTGGTTGTCGGGGATGTGTGATGTGTTGTGACAGCGGGAGCCGGGGCTGGCGGGCGGTCACCATGCGGCACCATATTGCCTGGCTCCCTGGGGACGAGGGATCAGCATGCCAGCCTTGCCAAGAAGTGCTAATAGGCGCAACACGTCTTGCTTTCACACATTAAGGCAAGCGAAGGGTGACAGATCAGAGCTGTGATACTGCCGCCTGTAAGGGGTAAAAAAAAGGGGCCATGGCGCCCGTTAGCCATGCAACGCAGGCTAATGATGAAACCCCCGAGTGGAGCAATATGCCCACCAATCACCAAGCTGATGTGTTCTCAGACGGACGTTTCTCCATCTACGTCTTGTCACAGAGTTGAGGCCAGTTCATCCTCACTCCTCACCACAGTGATGCTCACCTCCATATTGTTACTGACAATAAAGCTGCAAGTGTTGAAGCAGGATCAACACTTTTCGAGGAAGACATCCTCGTTGTCACCCCAAAGCAGCTGAGGTCAAGTGGGCTGCCTGGGGCTGCGACACCTTTGTCACATCTGTTAGCAGAACCCACCTCTCGGATGTGAGTCTGCCGAGCTTAACGCTTCTCTGTGCTGAGGAAACTGAAGCGTTGGTGAACTCGCTTTGTTACTTCCACCTCAGGGGCCATATGGTTGATTTGGCAGGTTCTCAAACACCTGCCTCCATCTGTTTGACTCAAAGATTTCTCAAAGATGTGTTTGTTTGAACAGCTGAATAAGTGATATCTGTCTGCTTTAGTACACTGGAGAGAATCTTCCTTTTCTTCCTCCGGATAATCAATATTTGCAGGATCAAGAGACTCAAAATTCTAACCATTTTTGATACTGATATTTTTCAAATATGGATATTTATTTACAAGATACTTTCAAGCGAGGGGAACTTCCCTGACCGTTCAATATGTATTTCAAAGCAAACTCACAGGTCCATACACTACCCCTCATTCTCCTGATCTTCATCGTCCAATTATTCTTACCAAACCCAAAACCAGTGAAGTTGGCATGTTGTGTAAATTGTAAATAAAAACAGAATACAATGATTTGCAAATCCCCTTCAACTTATATTCAGTTGAATACACAGCAAAGACAAGATACTTAACATTCGAACTGGTAAACTTTATTTTTTGCAAATATTAACTCATTTGGAATTTGATGCCTGCAACATGTTTCAAAAAAGCTGGCACAAGTGTCAAAAAAGACTGAGAAAGTTGAGGAATGCTCATCCAACACTTATTTGGAACATCCCACAGGTGGACAGGCTAATTGGGAACAGGTGGGTGCCATGATTGGGTAGAAAAGCAGCTTCCCTGAAATGCAGAGGTCCATTTTTATTCAGATATAAAGGCAGCAATTATGGAATGACTAATCTCAGCTGATAAAGAAAAGTTCCTTAACAAATCATTATAAAAGATGTTTAAAGTATCATTTAATAACTGTTTTGAAATATTTTTTTTGTCATGTCATTTTTGTGTAAATTTTTTAAAATTATATTAGTGTTCTTTGGTTTTTGTCATTATCTCTGGAGTCATTGGCAATACAGCCCTCAGAGCACAAACATACACACGACACTCACATTTTACATTTTAAGCTTTCCTTTTAACCTTTTGCTGTGTTTATTGTTGTGTGTATTTTGTTCTTAATTTGTCATAACTTGTGAGTAACTTGTTTTGTTATTTGTTTTTTTTTCTCTTTTTTTATGTTATATGTGCCTCTAAAATTTGCCCTACCTTTATGTACTTTAGGTGGAGGCTTCAAATAGGCCCTTTGGACCTTTTGCCTTTCCCTCCAGTTAATTTAATTTGTTGTCTTTGTCTGTTGTGTATTTCATATTTGTTCACAATAGCAGAGCCATCTACCAACAATAGGTTATTATGTCTAAATTTGGTCGAAGAAAAGTGAATGAATTTGTTGCTGAAGTCCTTTGATGTTGTTTTTCAGGCACAGTCTGACATGATAAAACTTTAAATGGCAACAAGGTTGGGAATATTTCTTTTGATCTACCTGCCAGTATGCCTGGTGGAATTAGAAAAAATGTTAACCACTCATATTTTCATGCTGTCTGGCCTGGTTGTCTGAATATCTGACAACCAGGCCACTGCAAGCTGTTAAAATTCATGAAGTCAAAAGTCATAGATTAGAGGTCCAGGTCAGTAGGCTTCATGTTCACCACATGCCCACTCTAACTCCTGTTAAATTGTTAAGCTGAATCTGCAGAAGCAGTGATTCCTGTCAATCTGGTCTGCGTATTTAACAATGTTTATTACAACAGCAAAGCTCTGCATGATGAGAGTTGCTGAGGCCCGTGTGAACCATTTTCTTTGCATGTGACGTCACACACCTCTGTCCTGTTTCAGCTGGACACCAAAAACAAAGCCATCCAGCTTGTAGCTTAATTGACTTCTACACTAGATAACTAAAAATGTCCCCATGCTGAACTTAAACCTACATGTGCAACCATAATTATCTACTGTTATGTAGTGGACCATTCTAACAAGGATTTAAATGCAGTTTTATAAATCTGTGAGTCATTTTATGAAACTAAGCAGTCACATGTAACATAAACACTAAATGTGCTGGTTGACGCTAACACTAATGCGAGCAATAGCCAAGTCAATTATTAAAAACATGGCTGTGTTGATACAATAAACAATCAGTGTAAGTCAAACACTTATTTTGAAGATGACTTTCATTTGGCCCTTCTTTATTCTTTTGATTTTATGAAACATCAGTTGTGTCTGTTCAAATATAAATGTTTATAGTACTACAGGGAGGACTTGCATGACGAGTGACACAGACTGTAGATTTACATACATCTGCCGTTGGTATCCTCTGAAACATCCTGAAGTGTTTTTACCAAGTTGCACTGGCATTTCACAGATTATGACAACATAGACCAAAATACATCTGCATCGGCAATGGCTGTCTCAGTCCGGTCTACACTCATTTTTGTGTTTGTTAGTCTTCTTAAAGTGATCAGACTCATCTGACAGTGTCAGTGACAGTTTTGTTCCGTATTGATGGCACTTTCTGTGACTTAACTTTTTTCTACACCTGAAAATAAATGTGGGTTTATCCAGTCTGCCTGTTCCCGTTGTAGTTTCCTCTAGTTTTCATTCAGATCTGTTGACTCTTTGTCTACAGAAGTTCTTTGTCTGTGCATTCAAATGCATTCAACTAAGTGTCTAAAGTTAGCAGCTGTTATATTTGCAGCAATACTGCACCTTTTTGGTAATGTGCTGGTGGCTGTTTCCTCTTGTGAACCCTGCAGACTGTACCTGGTTGATGGACACCGTAGGCTATGCCACGTAGGAAAATAGTGCCCAAAAAAGCAGCCTGATAGTGGAACAGTGAGTTAAGAAATAACATACAGCTTCATGTCACCTGTTTTGTGTTTTACACCTACAAATCTTTAAATTGCACATAGTGGCTCTATGAGTAGCATTGTATGGCTCTAGCTGCTGTACCATCTATTTCTGCACATACATTGACCTGATCTCACTTACTGTGGCTAATGTTTAGACTAGTATTATGTCTCTCATACAACTTCACTTTAGAAATTCAGAACTAACCAAATCCAGTTGCCTTGTTTGGATGAATCTTTGGGTTAATTGCAAACCAACCTGAACCTCTGGACCCAACAGCTCACTAAAATGACTTTGAATGTCCCTGAACAGCTCATGGCCTCATGTATCAGCGCCTAAACATTATGAAATGCTTTCTTAGAACTGTATCCAACCTTTATGTTCATCTTTCTACAGACTAAAAATATCCCTTTTATCCAGAGGGATGTCATATAAAGGTAAATGAACCCATCCTGCCCTGATAAAGGTCATTTCTTCCATGTCAGCAGGACAAAGATGAACTCAGTGTTACTGTGTCAGCCATCTGAGAGCCAGTTTATCTGCAAGGATACCCCGCTGAAGACCCTTCTGATCCATCATTGGCTGCCTGTTCGGGATCAAATATTAACGTGGAAGGTGGTGCTGACAGTAAGAAGCGTCACCTCCTTGAATAACTCCATTCAAGCACTGACTGTTACCTCCCGACATGTATAATGCAGGATGTGTTATGGATAGGAACATACTAATATGAATGTTTGTGCTATTTTGGGATACTATGAGAAGCTAAATTTTTCATACAGGATTCTGATGGAAGTGCTAGGCTGTATATGAATGCAAAATTAGACAATTAAACATAAAAATCTGATAAATGATTTATGGAAATCATGGCTCAACTCTGTGTGACCCTGAGGAGATTAATCTGTGGTCCTGGGGAGGTCAGATGAAAAAATCCCGACTTTGCTCCATGCAGTGGTAAGGATAAACAAGTAGACCGACATGCTGAGCAGAGTTACTCAGAGTATACATACAAGATGCAAACAAAGACACAAACAAAAGATGTACTCTTAAAGTTGGTGTTGTGATGTACTTATGACAAAAATATGTGTATATGTAGAGTACTTTGTGGGCAGATATTTTCTTTGTCATGCATTTTTGTGGATTTTACTTCTATCAAAAGGCATCATGAGACAGGTCTGCCAGGGTTAACACATAAGTTCCTTTGGCATAAAGATCTTAAAATTTACAGAGGTGTGCAAAAAAGTCATTGCTGCAGTATCATTATAGTAACATTTTCTATTGCAATCTTGTATCAATGTTTTTTGCACAATATTGGGATATCTATTGATACAATGATTTACATAAATTCAGGACAATATTTATGTAGTTTAGTGAAGCCTCCAGGCATAGCTGGTGGGAGACATTCAGCCACTTGACTTCTTTATTTTGTTACATTTATTGCTATCATCTCTGTCCTTGAGACAAAAAAATAACTTTCATAAATTCTGCAGCAATGATTCTTTGTACAAATAACACCATTTTGTTGGTTCCTTATATGAAAAATAAACTATTAATGAAATGAAATGTGATATTGCCCTGTAAATACCAGCAGTATTACAACATATTGTGATATATTGTACAGTTTCGTCGCAATATGCTATAACAGTTCATAGTGTCCCCAGACTCCTGCCAATACATATCCCTAATATTTTATTGTTTTAGAAACACAATAATAAGCTGCATCAATTTGATATTACACACCATAGCGTCTATCTGATCTTATGGCAATTTTGACTAAGCACACCACTGCCACTTTGGATGTCTCATTTTACAAAGGATGCATTAATACACTTGGTCCATTCATGCCTCAGTTTAAATTACCCTGGTTGTATTTTTTTAATTTTTTTCTAGTTTGATTCCAGCCAAGGGCATTTTAGCAAATTTTAGGAGAACAGAAAAAAAGGCTACAGAGGAGTAAAAGCTGTTTTATTCCTAACAGAAATCTCTTTGTACAAAAATGTGGTTTTAGAAGAACAACAAAAACATATTATTTCAATAACTACTCTTCATGCACTTCATGACATGAATAAAAACAAATGCATTGACAACTTTAAGTGTTCAAATAGCGCACTTCTGGCAAAGCATTTCCAACACTGTCCTGTGAGTACTTGTCAAAATTGTGGAAAACTACTCGAGGAAATTCTTGGATCTACATCCGGATTTGGATCAAAACCGTAATGCAGGCAAAAACATTAGTACTTGGCGAAGGTAATAACAGTTTTTAATACTTTTAAAAGTGTAGTGTGTAGGTTTTGAGATTTTAGCGACATCTAGCGTTCAGATTTTGGAATGAGTCCGTCTGTTACATCACTAGGCGACAAGAGACGGTGAAGATCCAAAAGGATTGTGTACAAGGTATCTTTTACAACAGTTACATGATGAGGGTTTTTTTCATTCATATTTCTAACTATTATTTTAACAGATTATAGGTCAGTTAAGATGCCACATGCAATCCAGGAAGATTTCAGGCGGCCAGACTTTTATTGAAAAATTGCGTTTTGCTCTTTTTGTCCCCAAAACCCACCCGTAGACCACATGGCAGATCATTATGTCAGCCTCCAAAAAAGGGAGACTTAATATACTTAACCCTTTCATGCACACTGTCACCTACAGTTGACAGTTATTTATTTTATATTTTGGACCAGTTAGGCTAACCATGTCCCATCTATCAGGTGGTAAACACCAAAACTACATCCTAAAGTTTCATAAAAATATGATCTTTGTCTATTTGTTCATTTTGAGATATTACATTTGAAATCCAAAATGTCCAACAAAGAGGGAAATGCACCACACCCTTGATGATTAAGTGTAAAATCCTTCTGTTCTCAAAGAATTAATCCGGAAAAAACATGTACTCTAAGTCAATGAGATGTAAGGAACACTTCGATGCAGATTTTTTTTTATCTGTGAGCAAAAATTAATCTCTAGAGGACATTATGCATTAAAAAGTAGATTCTGTGTATTATGCCTATATTCAGATTTCACCAAATTTCGTATTTTTTATTAATTTTATTAATTTTTTTAATTGAAAGTCAAATGTTAATAGTTTAATTAAACTGCAATATTAAATATGATTTATATTTTGCCTTTTATTTTGCATACTTTTAGTAAATGTTTTAACAAATTAGTTGTTTGCTGATCTATATTAAATTCCACTGAACTATTATTAATAATTAACTCACTCAAAATGTAACATATTAAAAAACTGCACATTATTTTTAGCTTGTTTAAAAACAAAAACACATATTTTAAAAATCATTCCCATGTGATTTAATAGACTCATGCATGAAAGAGTTAAATATACGTACATAAATATAAAAAGCTAAAGTTTTATGGTGATGATTATACACCTATTTCGATGGACTTTACAAATAGAAACATTTTATCTTATTTTACTGGTTCTGTTCAGCGAAAGCTGCCAACTTCTACACACTACACCTTTACCCAAGTTTCTAGCTGTTACCTTTTTCACAATGCAGGAAAAACAAACAAATTTGACCTCTGAACAACTCATCTTATCCAAGTTTCCAGACAAAAATCTAATTTTTCTTCAAATAATATTTCAGTGCATCATGATGACACTTAATTGATCATTTAAACAGTCATTTTTCTGAGCTGTCATTGAATACCTCATAATAATGATGGATGCATGTCAGGGGCCATTTACCGTAAATTTCGGACTACAGAGCGCACCTGATTAAAAGCCGCACAGTCTAATTTTAGAAAAAAAATCAATATTGTACTTGTACAAGCCGCACCGGATTTTAAGCCGCAGTATCCCACGTAGTAATATGAAAAATTAGCTCAAACACTCATTCATTCTTTCATTATTTTTATTTAGAAATTAGCATGGATTAAAGTTCTCCGTCGCTGCGACGGATTTCAGTCAACCGGGCGGAGAGAGTTTGTGTGTGTGTGCGCACGTGTATGAGTGTCTTTGTGTGTGTGTGGCGGGGGGGAAGGAGCTGTCACTGTTTGTGACATTAACGGATTTTAATGGAGGACGAAGAGCGGCCTCATTTACTGTCTAAACTCCGGAGCCGCACGCGGCTCTTAAACCTACTTGTTGCAGCTCCCTGCAGCCCGCGGTTCCGGTCCCGGATGAGGCTCTTTAGCTCGGTGTCACTCCATGCCAGTGATGTAGCGCAGGGAGCACCACGTTGTCTTCATTTTTTATTATGCGTGCTTACGGTACGAGCCTGCGGGTGCCGGTTCTTTGCAGCGTAACGGCGCGTAAAGCCCGCTGTGACGATCGGCGGCGCCAGAATACCCCTTCTCTGATGTTGGCTCACTCTCCCCGCCCCCGCCCCACTGAAGTTTACTCGCATCAACGCTGCACCTGCGGCTGCACACGACTTATCCACCTGGCCGTAGCCAGGTATGAGGTCAGCGAGGCCCGGACCTCACCTATTTTTTCCGAGTTGTTTGTCAAATATGCCCAACTGAATAAAACATAAACTCTTAAAAACTTGAAACCTCTCTGTGAAACGTGCTTGTAAGTTTTGAAAAACATCCATGAGCTTTGTGTTGTTTGTGCCTGTGTGCGTGTTGCGGTGAACAGCTGTTTGATCAGCTGATGCACGCACCGCAAATGCGCAGCAGCGGGCCAAACCCCATTCAAAAACTAGAGTGTTTTTATTATTAGCACTTTGTACACCACATCCCTGCCCATCTACACCTAGGTGACCACAAAATATTATTTTTTAGATAATTCGGCACTAGTTCGGCCCGTCAAATCATCTGATCAAAGCCAGTTTATTTACTTTTATGCACAGCGGAGAGCGCGCCATGTGCTTTTTTTGATGACGCGTGCTTTGTTTTTAGCTCATATTAATTTTTATATTCCCATTCCACAGAGAACAAGTCACAGAGAGCAGGGCAAACATGTCCAAGAGATTAAAACAGAAGAATTTTATTGGTCTGCTGTTGCTAGGCAAACTGTTTTTGCCGCCACGAAAAAAAAAAACATAAACAAGCCGCACCGTGGTATAAGCCGCAGTGTTTGAAGTGTAGAAAAAAAGTAGCGGCTTATAGTCCGGAATTTATGGTAGTCTTTTAACCAACATGCAAACTGCAGGGGACTTCTAGCTGTGAGGGGTTTAGTGTGTGCAAGAAGGTCAGAGAATTATGTGGGAAGGTCATCCAGGTATTTTCACTTATAAAAGGGCTTATGAGTGGCAAGGGTGTTCATGTAATTTATAAGTAAGCAGGTAAATTATTATATTGCAGCCAAGAAGAATTGATCATGTGTATCAAAGTCATCATACCCAACTGCTGCCTTCAAACAACACGCTTTTTAGGAATTTCTGTCTTTCCTGACTTTTAATCAGCTGACCAAATTTCATACATACAGTCCTGATCAAAATCTTAAGACCAGTTGAAAAATTGCTAGAATATGCATTTTGCACATTTGGACCTTAATGAGATTTTAAATATCTACAATATGCAAAAGCAAGAAGGGGGAGTGTGACAAAAAACACTTTGAAAAAGTAATTTATTGAAAACAAGTAAACTGAAATAGGTTGTTTATCAGCTGATCGAAAGTTTCGACCACAGGCTATTAAAGCCAAAATCTGCTCAAAGTTTTCATGTTCTGTCAGGCATTCACACGGTCATGCCCTCCTGATGGCTAAAGCTATTAGTCCATGAGCCAGACCACCAATCACAATCGAACGGGTGGGCCATTTCTAGTTGCTATTTTCTTCTTCCTATATATGTCCACATTATTTATTGGCATGATAGCCTTTGCAGACTGGTAGCTTAGTGATGGTTATCATGCGTTGAATATTTAGACTCCTTATAGCTGAAACCTGAGATCTGTGTATGGTACATGTTTGGCAATATGGGGCTTGGTGACTTTTGTGGACCACTCAGGCTGCCAAACTCAACCCAACATGTTCTAAACATGTGACAGAACAGAGATATACTCATTTGAATATGTGCATGTTGTTTAGGCAGGATGTCCATAGAATATAATCAGATCATAATAATCCCATATATGATGCCCGTTTCTGAATTTGATGAAAATTACAATATACTTACAACATACTCATGAAACACGTCTTGAACATTTTTACTTTTGAAGCAATACTTGGAACAAAGAACAGTATACAGTATATTAGATAATACAGATGACAATTCAAACATGTATTATTCAAACAACTATCGACTATCAAGCTCACTCCTCACTTTCAGAGTCAGTCAGGTCTGCATCTGTGATCAAGATTTCATGGTCATCCTCTTGGGGTTGATTGTCGCATGTTTGCAAGTTGCACATGTTGGTGCATTTCAAGCCATTGCTCATGCACTGGCACTCCGGGAGCTTACATTTACGGCTGCATTTACAGGACAGCAGCTGTAGCACTGCCTCAGGTGCTGGAGATCCCTGCATCCATTTGAAAGTGAGCTGACCATTATTTCTGGCCCAGCCATGCTCAACTGGACTTGGAACTTCCGGATGTTGTTGGAGACTTCCTCTCCAGATGCCAGCCTGGTAGTTGGCACGCATAGCATGCATAAGGAGGCAGTCCTTACATGGTGGCAGCTTGCTGGATTCAAGCTCCCCACGCCATGCACTGAAAAGATGGTAGCGGGCTGTGTTGACATCCTCTGTTGATGTGGGTGCTGAGTACAGTTTGCAGGTGAAAGCTTGCAGCCTCTTGAACAGGTCAGTGGATAACTCCCAGGACTGTCCCAGCTCCAGGAACATTTCTTGGAAGTGCTCTGATTTTGTTATGAGCTTCAGGGCTCCAAGCTTCCCCCTGCCTGCGAAGGCACTCACTGTATCACACCCAGTGTATGCATGCATGCCAATCAAAGCATTACAAACCCCGTCTCCAAGCTCCTGACGTAGCTTGGTGATATCAAGATACCTCACCCGGTCCCTTGTTCCACATTTCTGGAACAAGGGACATGAGATATTTGCAGAGAATGCCAGGCAGAGCACCAGGACATCAGTATCATCAGCTGCTACTACAACAGCACTGTAGCCTTCGTCTGCAGCATGGGCTGCATGCAGTATGATTCTCGTGTCAGCCTCTTCATGGTTTGACTGCAGGTCTGCAACATCTGCCCACTGATCCTTGGTGATGAGCAAACAGCTTTCCTCACTGGCTACATACAGCTGCTTGTCATGCAGCTTGTGCCTCAGCTTCGGTGTCTTCAACTCGGCCGCCAAGAAGCTAATGAGGTTGGTCTTATTGGCCGAGCTGCTGAGAAACTTTCTCCATTGCTGCATCCGGTGACCTGGTGCAATTTTTCGGAACTGTATTCCTGTGCTGCATCCCCGATTCTCTCTCTCTGCATTCTTGATTGAGTCCTCTCGATATACATCGAAGACCACATCAATCCTTTGGCTTCTTGCTCCTTCATGTAGGATTTGTGTCAGGAATGACTCTGCAAGTTGAGCGAAGGTCTGCTCATTGCCCTTCATCTTTTGAACCAGACTCATTCCATCGATGATGGTAGCAGATGGCTCAGGGATGGTCTCTGCTGGTCAGACTTGCTTCTCCAGCTCCCTGGCCAGAGTGGCTTTGCTTGTCTTCCTCAGTGTCCCGTCTCCATTGGCTAGCGCCCATGGCAGTGGCCCGAGTGGATGGGAAAGGACCTCACTCATCTGGAGATGGCGGCTCTCTGCTGCCAGGACCATGAGTCCAAACAGCTTTCTGTCAGCCTGCAAAACAACGTTGTTCAGGTTGCTTGTAGAAGCCTTCTTTTGGATATCTGAAAATGTCTTCAGTTTCATCTTTGTCATCTTGTCATGGAACTGGGTCTTTGGTCTTTTGTCTTCTAGTCGATCCTGCTTGAAGGTTTCGTATGCTTCTGTGCCAATTTTTTTGGCATCAAGAAGGTCCCTTACAACATCCGGGGGAGGGAGGGTACCTGTTGAAATGCTGACAAACTCTGTTTCATTTGGGTCAAAAGGGTTCATCCAGTCATCTTCAAGAAGCTTCATAACGGACTGTACATCTGCTTCATTTCTGGTGATTCTGGTTGACTGCAGGTCTGGGTGGTTGAGGTGGGACTGTCCACGTCCCGTCATTGCTCTGAGCTGCTTTAGGAACATGCAGCGGTACTCAGAAGTCAGGTAGTACCTCTCCACAGCTGCCTGTTTCAGGCTGAAGCCTTTTGTGCCTCCTGCTGTCTGGGTATCCCTGTTGACTGTTTCCTCAATGGCCTGATCCACAGGGATCCGGCCATAAGGATTCTGGCTACCAAGCTGGACACTGAAGCCACCCTGCATGAACTGCTGGTACACCTCTGGGTGATCAATTGGCAGACGTGTCATTTTTGAATAGTAGTATGGCAGGAAACGTGCATAATTCAGCTTGTCATAAGCAAAGCACCATGGGATCATAGCGTGGATTGATGCGAGGTGGAGCATCCAATGCCCTTCTCTTGTGGCACGAAGCAAGCCCAGCATGATCTCAGCCAGATCGAGGTAAGACATCCAGAAAGCTGCCAGTGGGTTGCTATTCCTGAGGGAGTCAAGATACTCTTCAAACAACTTGAAGATGCGAGTGCAAGATGCATCATCCATGAGCATTGTGAAGGAGGTCTGGGACACATTGTTGTGGAAAGTAGAGATGCTCTCAAGGGCTTCTTCCAGATGTTGAGTCTCTGCCCTGTGGTGAATTTGGATCCAAGGTAGAAAACCCTTCCAGGCTACCCTCATGAGTGCCTCATACACAACCTTGTGAAGCCTGACAGCACGGTTGTACTTGCGGCCTTCCATCACACCAGCTATGGATCCCTCTGCAATCACTCCGGACTCCACACACAGGTCACGCAGGCCAGCATCCTGAAACCTTTTCCCAATGATTGACAAGAGGTTGCAGATGGTGTGAAATGTTCCCATTCTCAGTATTATGTTCTGAAACCTCTCTTGCTTCCAGGTGATTTCTGCTGCTTTGGCAAAGAGTGCTTGGTCAAAGACACAAACAATCTCCTCCAGTCCGAGGGTCTCCATAATGTCCAGAGTTTTGGTCAGGATTTCATTGACGGTCGACATCTCAGTTGCTGGGGCGTTGATTGTCGGCAGGTAACTGACAGTGTCCTGCACCACATGCATGTCATTGCGGATGAGGATGTTGAATCCAGTCCAACTGCTAATGGTTTGCTCTTCTGGGTTTGACATTCGAGTGAGCCTCCAGATGGAGTTCTTGACTCTGGAGTTCTGGACCTGTTTGTCTGCATCTATGTCTAGACTGATGGCGGTTGGGGGCCCCACTCTCTGACCAGCGTTGTACATGGGGAGTGATGCTGGTGGTGGGGAGATGCTTCTTCTCTTAGACTTTTGAAATGTTGTCTTTTCACCTAGTGGCATTGGTCCAATGATTCTGGGCTGCACAGCAATCCCATTTACTCGATGTGATGTTCCCTCTCCACTGATTGTCTCCTCCAACCGGTCTATATTGTCCCAGGCGAGGGTGGTGAAGACTCCCTGATAGATGTTGCTTGGCAACGCTATTCCCATCTTGGATCGCTCCAGCTTCTGAAGGCACAGTGCAGTGTCAATTTCCTCATGGCCCAGTCTATTCAGAATAGAAATCAGTTCTGTATTCCCAGTCAGAGACTTGACCGCAAATGGCAGCAGGATGTGCTTCGGTGGTTTGATTTTGCCACCTGTAACGGCAAACACAATATCACTGCCTAGGGAAGTGAGTCGGTCAATCCGTTCAGATGGCTGAGGACTGTCTGACTTCCCTGTCAGCAGGGTTTGCAGAAACTTGCTGACAGATTGGGAGATGATGTCGTTGTCCTGTTCCGTATCAGGTGGCCATGCTTGGTTGGTTGCATTCTGTTTTATTTCATTCCGCAGGAGAAAAGCTGCTTTGGCAACCAATTCAACTGATTGAGCTCTCAAAGCCTCCAACTCAATCTGCAGAGCGTATGTTCTTCTCACAAGGTCACTCTTGGAGAGGCTGTCGGCATACAGAAGAAGTCTTCCATTGTCATTAGGGCAGATGTGAATATATTCTGAAAGTTCTTTTTCTAGATTGCGTCGAAGATTGTTCATGGATGATGTGGTGACTTCACTTGCGCCATGACATATCATTGATTCTTTGAATCGCTTCCTGAGGGTGACCATGGGCACTATATCATGGCTGGGCAGAAGTTGTGTCCTAATGTACATGACAAGTTCCCGAAGAGCCTGTGTTTCTGCAGTTTTGTACAGATCAGCAGCATCTTCCTCAGTATCTTGTTCTGCATCAGCAAATCCACTGCTTGTAGCTGACTCCCCACGGGTGTATGCACGATAACATGATTTGTGGTAGTGCCCTTCTGCTGCAACAAGCTCCCTGCTCGTGATTGCCAAAATTTTGTCATCCAGCTTCTTGACAGCTGCATCTCGTATCCTATGGTCTGCACGTAGTTCAGAGCACTGAATTAGTTTCTCATGGGTTTTTTGACCTCTGATGTATTTGGATTTGTCACAGAAGATGCATTTCTCCTCAAGAACCCTTGAGCTGGTTGGTTTGGCACGTGGTGTCCTGGCTGAACTCCCTCCAGCTTGCAACTTGGCCAGGGCACCTAACTGTTTCTTCAAGGTGAAGACACTCCTGCATTTCCTGTGGTACCAAACCTGAGGCAACTTCCCTTCGGGTGTTGTTCTTGCAAGGTCCATGAGACCTGCATGGCCCCTTCTCTCTGCTGCCCTGACCAATGTCTCCCAAGAGTCCAAGTCTCTGAGTGCCGCCAGCTCATCACCGGTTCGTCTACAGATGGCACATTCTTTATCTTGCATGTGTTCCTTCTTGTTTTGACCTTCAGTGGATTTAGCAGCCATTTCCTCTACAGGTCTACTGGTCTCTGAAACATACAAATATTAGTATTATTATCATTATTATTAATAACAATACAATTACAATAATGATAATAATAATAATAAATAATAATAATAATAATAATATTGTTAATATTATTAATATTATCAAATATTCGAATCATTCAAACTTTATTTTATTCAAGACAGCTATTTAGTGTGGCGTTAGCCTGTCTACAAGGATTCAAATATTCAAATCATTTAAACTTCATTTTATTCAAGACAGCTATTTAGCGTGGCGTTAGCCTTTCTACAAACGTTCAAATCATTCAAACTTTATTGCAGCATGGCTTCAGCTTGAAGCATTCACACCCACAATTTCTTCAGAAATTGCTTCTCGAGTTAATTTAATGCAATTCATCTCTACCATCATGCCACGGTTAAACTAGCAAGTAACTGGCTGGCTAGAGATGACAGGATTGACAGTGCTATCTAGCTAACATTAACAACATGACGAAGCAGTTATATATATATATATATATATAAGTTATATATTAGCATAGGCTAATTAATGAAGAGAAGAGGTTTATAAAGAATTTGCACTCACCTTAAGCATTTGTTAAATGTCACTTTGTCATCAAGTAAAGGAACAGATTCACCAATGTCCTCTGCTAATGTTAATTTCTGCTTACACAACCACCGGAGAAACGATGAGTGAAATTCTTACACACAGAGCGTTTGGCTCCATCCAGTGGCACTGACCAATACTGCAGGACCTTCCTGCAGCTGCAAAGGTTATTTTATTCACTGGTACTGGCAAAAAATATGCAACATAAAGAATGCCCATTTTTGCAATAGAAATCTTGATACAAATTACCCACTTAGATCTGATTATGGAAATTCCACCTAAAACAACATGCACATATTCAAATGAGTATATCTCCGAAATTATAAGAGCTACATGCATAAGTCTGGCACCTAATGAAAGCTGAGACCTGTGAGATTTCAAATCTGGTGTCTGAAAGAATGTCAGTATTACCTAGTGTCTCTGATGTGAATAGATACATAGAAGAAAAATGAAATTCTTATTTCCGCCTATGCATAATTTCAAGTAAGAGGGTTATAACTGCCACAAATAGATCTGAGCAACCAATAATCCATTTTTTAAAGTTCTGTCATATGTTTGGAACATATTGGGTTGATTTAGGCATCCTGAGTGGTCCACAAAAGTCACCAAGCCCCATAATACCAAACATGTACTATACGCAGTTCTCAGATTTCTGCTATAGGGATCCATATATTCAACGCATGATAACCATCACTAAGCTACCAGTCTGCAAAGGCTATCATGCCCAACTGTGAACTACAGACATGTAACAAGTCAAAAATACAAATGGCCCATCCGTTTGATTGTCGGGGGTCAATTTTGGGGCCTTGGCTCATTGACTATGAGAAGCTTTCTCTTCTTGAACGTGGTCGGATCTTCGAGCTGCATAAGCAAGGTCTCTCGCAGCGTGTCATTGCTGCTGAGGTTGGACGCAGTAAGACAGTCATTCGAAACTTTTTTGAAAGATCCTGAGCATTATGGAACAAAAAAGTCAAGTGGTAGACCCAAAAAATGTCACCTGCGCTGAGTCGGAGGATCCGATTTGCTGTCCGTCAAGACACAGGGCGGTCCTCAACCCAAAATAAGGCCCTTACTGATGCCGACTGCAGCGCAATAACCATCAGATGGCATCTATGGGAAAAGGGTTTCAAAAACAAAAAACAAATTCAAAGACCTCGTCTCCTTCAACGTCACAAAACTGCCTGTTTAGACTTTGCCAGGGAGCATCAAACATGGGACATTGAAAGGTGGAAAAAAGTTTTTTTCTCTGATGAGAAAAAATGTAACCTTGACGGTCCAGATGGCTTCAACGTTACTGGCATGACAAGAAGATCCCATCTGAGATGTTTTCTACCCCGTACAGTGGAGGGGGGTCCATCATGATCTGGGGTGCTTTTTCATTCAGTGGAACACTGGAGCTTCAGGTGGTGCAGGGTCGTCAAACAGCAGCTGGTTACGTGCAGATGTTGCAGCGGGCATCCCTCATGACTGAGGGCCCCCGTCTGTGTGGTAACAGCTGGGTTTTTCAACAGGACAACGCTGCAGTTCACAATGCTCGCCTGACCAAGGACTTCTTCAGGGAGAATAACATTACTCTTTTGGACCATCCCGCATGTTCCTCTGATTTAAATCCCATAGCGAACAATTGGGGATGGATGGCAAGGGAAGTTTATAAAAATGGCCATCAGTTCCAGACAGTTGATGCCCTTCATGAAGCCATCTTCACCACTTGGAGCAATGTTCCCAAAAGCTTCCTGGAAACACTCGCATCAAGTATGCCAAAACAAATTTTTGAAGTGATTAGCAAGAAAGGTGGAGCTTCTCATTACTGAGTTCTACTGAGAAAAATTTTTGTTCTGGTTTGGAGAGTTTTTTGTAATTTTTTGAGTGGTGGTCAACAGCCTATTTCAGTTTACTTGTTGTTTTCAATAAATTACTTTTTCAAAGTGCTTTTTGTCACACTCCTTCTTGTTTTTGCATATTGTACCTCTATTTAAAACCCCATTAAGGTCCAAATGTGCAAAATGCATATTCTAGCAATTTTTCAACTGGTCTTAAGATTTTGATCAGTACTGTATACGGTGGAAGGTCTGATATCATTACATCAAGCAGAAGTGTAAATGCATCAAGCTGTGCTTCTGCTTCTTTCTGCTCAAGAAGGGACAGTAATTGTGATTGTAAAGGGTCGGTTGGTTAAGCCGTGGTTCAAGCTGTGGTAGATATCTCCTGATGAGGGTCACAAAGTCAGGCATACATCATCTTCTCAGCTGATGAAAATATTCAAACAATAAAGAAGAAAATACTTTAGTCTCTGCAGCACCATTTAAAATTCCTTCCTTCCGGGCTCAAAGTTAACACATCTGTCCCGGTCTTTCTGTTTGTCCACCTGTACACCTTGACATATAAACTTGAGGGGTGATATGTTTCCCTCGATGGTCAACCCTTAGACCCCCCTCCTCCCCCCTCATCCCCATGCCATTGACGCCTGTGGTCCCTGGGGCCATGCTATGCCTGCTGAATCGTGTGCTGTGAGCGAGTGCGCTGCCTGCCATCAATATGGGTGAGTTACAGAGGTCAGTGGTTCAAACGCAGTTCACCGCTCCACCCCATCACCGACTGTGGCCTCCACGCGTGCAAATTAACATGTGATGGAGGCATCAGAGCGTGTATATATTAGAATGGATATGTTTGTGTCTCATATTGTGTGAGTTAAAATTGTGAGTGTGTGTGTGTCGTGATGTTTATTTTTTGGTTTGCGTGTTTCTCTCTGTCGCAGCAGAAAGGGTTTTCGATCTTTAAATCCGCAGCAGGCCCCGTGCCAGCCGACATAATGAACATGATGTGTGTGAGGCATGTGGGCCAGCAGCAGTGATTCCTAACAGAGCAGCAGGAGGTGGATGTGTCTGATCAACTGTTTTGGAGGGAAAATGTCACATAACCATCAATAATTTACTCAAAGTGCTTGATCTTTAAGCGAGAATCTATGCACACATCTACATGATGTGGTTACAACCAACCAGGGTGAATGTAAATGTTCTAACTATACCTTTATCGTACAAAGACCGCATGTTTCTTCTCTGTTATAAGGATGAACTGGTAATTTCTGAAGGTCAGATATCAAGGTCATTGTGTCCTATCTTCATGTAAGGCCTGGTACGTACTGGTACATAATGATTTTTTAAAACCTTAACTATTTGTGAAAAAGTAAGAGACCCCACAAATGAAGAGACTGACACAGCAAGCCACCCACTAACCTACTCACTGACTGACACTTAGGGCCTCTATTCTCACAGCTTGTAATCTCAGGGCCTGTTTACACAACAACAAAAACAGAGAGTTTGTGTTGCATTTGCTTGCACAAGAATGGTGAACATAGTGTCTGAAGCCAGGAACTTTTGAAATCGGAGTCCAGAGAGAAAAGTTTTGAAAACATTTTTTTTTTTTCATCTCTGTGTAAACAGGGATCCCTGTTGTCAGGGAAAAAGCTGACATGCAGCGCATGCACAATACTCATTCAGATAAAGGTAGTGCATGCACCGAGGAACAACAACAGCTGTGGCTGACTACTGAGCAACATGTGTGCTGCTAACTGTGTTAGGTTGTTATGCAACTGTATGTGTGTGTGTGTGTGTGTGTGTGTGTGTGTGTGTGTGTGTATATCTATATCTATATATCTATCTATCTATCTATATATATCTATATATATATCTATATCTATATCTATATCTATATCTATATCTATATATATATATCTATATCTATATCTATATATACATATATATATATATATGAACTCTACACATGTGTACACTACTTACAATAAGTTAGGGATATTGTTATTTACATGAGTGTTATTACTATATGGTCTGAATTTTGATTAAATAAGTAATAGTTACCTTTGATATTACTATTAATGAATGAGATTGAGAAGAAACTCCATTTTCATTAGTTTAGTATTTTTACACCAACAATTTAGACAATAACAAATATAATCCTAAATAACCAAAATTGACAAACTCAGTATCAGATGTTTCCACCATTTGCACCATGACAGTTTGACAGGGACATCTCATGTTCCTAAAAAAAACACATGATATTGTTCTGAAGCAAAGCGTTTTGTTCCTTCACAAGTGTGACATGCAGTTCTGCCAGATCACATGGGGGTGGGGGTCCGATCATCCAGTTTCTGCTTTAACTGGTCCCATACTTTTTTTATGGGGTTCAGGTCAGGGGACATTGCTGGCCGTACCATATGAGGCACTGTGACTTCCTGAAGTCGAGCTGTGACATTTCTGGCACAATGTGGTGGAGCATTAGCATCCATGAACAGAAAGTTGGGGGTGTGCTGGTAGAATTGGTTGATGATTTTGGGTTCTATGATGTCTCTGAGGTAAGAACATGCAGTGACTGAGACATCGACAATCACCAAATCTGTTTTGCACTGACTGGTGATGCCTGTCCAGACTGTTGCACCTCCTCCACCAAAGTGAACCCCAGTGACCATGTTGACCTCGGTGTATCGTTCACCTGGCCTCCAAGCCAAAGCGATAGAGTTGGTTGCGAATGGTTTGTCTGGAGAACCTAGTACTCCTCACTTCTTGTAAACAGGCCTTCAGCTGTGTGGCAGTTGCATAATGGTGTCTGAGTGCATCGGTTCTTAGGTACTGGTCATCATTGCAGTCCATCAGTTGTGGGGCTCCACTCCTAGGTCTGTTACGAACACTGCCAGTAGTTCTGTGTCTTGTTGCAAGTCTGCTGATGACACTTGGAGACACACGAAGTTCACGAGCAACATCTGACTGCCTGCTACCAACCTGAAGGCGAGCTATGGCCAGGTGGCCCTGCTCGTCCGTTAAGTGACGCTGTGTTTTCATGGCTGCTTGAATGATGAACTGTGACAATACCAGCTTTTGTACCCCCAGAATGTTGAAATTGATGCCACATTGTAAAGGGTTGTCTTTTGTAATTTTTGATTTTGGCCCCAATATATAAAGCTCACTGACGACACTGAGACCATTACATGGAAAACACAAAATGAGGTGTGTCTATCACCCTAATACAATTGCCTCCCTATCCAGAAAATAACTGAAGTGAAACATTCACATTATGTATGAAATATACAATCAATCAATATTAACATGTTTATCATTTATGATTTCAATTCACAGTGGCCTAGATCCCCCTCTGAGAGGACTGATGACGTAGCACATCTTACAGGATAATCAGGTGAGATTTTTAGGATCACCAGATAATGGGGCCTTTCCACACTTTGGTCCAAGCGGGAATCTGTGCCAAAACTCAAGCTGATTATCTTGGAATGTGTACCCTTCTTTACTTGCGAATGCACCTTAGTAGTTGTTAAGGATTTTTTTTTTCCAAACTCGAACTCAAAATTAGACTATCTATGAACTTGATGTCCTAAGAACACCTTTAAAGATTTTCTTGAAATTTGCACAAATGTGTGACCTGAACTCCTCTGAGCAAAGTAGTTCAGTTCACAGAAATCAGATGGTTTCCCCCAAGAGTGACCTGAATATGATTTTGCTCATGGCTGGAGAAATTGAGTAACTTTGTTTATTGAATTATTCAGAAATAATCAGGCTCAAGGCCCTCAGACATTTTGTGGTCTTGGTTACAATTTGGCAACAACCCTCCTTTAAAATAAACTTTAAAAATCATATTTTCTTATTTTTATTTTTTAAATACTACAAGAACATGGTATGTTATAAACAATATTTGAAAGACAACTGAAGGAGATTTTTTAATGACAAAATAAGTATTAAAAGGTAAACCCTGGTTTCAAAATTTAATCAAATAGCTCTGGGACAATCCAACAAAAGTAAAGAAAATATAATTTTTTGTCTATTTTTTTTATTAAGGTTTAACACATATTATCTGTATTTACATAATGCTTTTACTAATACCAAATAGAAAACACCATGGTGAACAAAATAACAGAAATGTGTAATGCAGAGAATTAACTTCTTTAAGTGCTGTTCTGTTTATAAAAAAAAGTGGTTACAGTTTGCTTCCAAAAAACTCTGTTTCTTGTGTTTGTATGCAGCACCCTTGAATGATTTATAAGAACCTATAATACATTTTTCATGTATATGAAGTGTGTCATCATAAACTAAAGTGCAGTACAGTGTCTTTTTCCCTTTTATTATCATACTGAACTCTGTGGTTTTTGTGGTTAATGTGGCCATCTAGTGGGCTCCTGGAAAACCTTCTGGTGAGGAATCTAACAGGATAGAAATGCTTTTTTTATCCCAACATTGATAAAAGAAATATACAAACACACGTATACATATATCTATATATCTTTATCTATAGCTATATATGTGTGGCATAGAATTTAAAGAAGAATAAGGAATTTCATACTTAATTCACCTTTAATGCCTAAATTTGAGCAGCTTACTGGGCTTCTCTGAGAACCTTTTTTTTGTAAACAGTGCATTTGAATGTTTAATGATATTTTGACATTTACGATATATCCTTTGGATTTAAGAACTTCGACATAATGATGTATGAATCATTGAAGAAACTAAATAAATGTTTCTGTAATCATCAGTGATGTTTCTTTGTGTCGCAATATTCATGTTAAAATATGTCCAATATATTTTATTTTTACATACCTGTAAATAGATGTGTGTGTGTGTGTGTGTGTGTGTGTGTGTGTAAAAACATAACAACAGTGTCTAGTATAAAGACCTCAAACGCTGGCACATTCTTTGTCTTAGTAATAAATATGATTTTACTAATCTCAGTTATTAGAGATCAGAGCCTCTTTTTTGTTAATACTACATTGAAAAGGAATTGTCAGCCTGATTCTGGCCATGGTTTGAGTTTAGTGTTTGTTTCTTCACACGGTTTATTCTGACTTTAGACATAAAAGACACGGCCTTCACTCTTATCTTGCTTCATGGTACACCTCTTAGGTTTAAATAGAATCCCCGGGGTAAGAAAAGTGTGTCACAGGTCCTGTAGCAACTAGTAACAGATGTAAATGGTGTGAAAGCATAATAGACCACAATATAGGAAGAGAGTTTACCAGTGTTAACCTCATGTGTACCTTTGTTCTTTATTATTAAGACGCGTCCCCTGTTTTATTGTTTGAATGTCAGCACTGCTGCATTTCCAACACCAACACCAGAGGACTTGCATTAGTGAAACAATCCTTCAAGTGTGATTTAGCTCTTTGATAGGACAGTGGCAGTCTGAAAGACATTAAAAGGATGTATTTATACCAAGCCTGTTTTGTTTAGTCAAATTTAAATTAAGTAGTGTGGCTCATTTGTACTGATGTTAAAGTGTGTTGCGTACAGACCCTGACCTACAATAAGCTGAAATCTTTATTGGATTCAACCAAACACCACAAAGATTTACGAGCCAATGTCTTCAGCCAACACATGAACATAAAGCCAATGCAAGCGTGTCCACTTGAGGCTGTTTGCATATGCACAGTTTTCACAACTCTGTTATAGCATTTTTTTTTGTTTGTTTGTTTTTTTTTACCGTCAAAGGAAAGACATTTAAAGCCTGGTTTAAAAAAATGATAAATATGAGCTCACACCATATATTCACATCTGTCTTTTTTTTGTATGAGCCATTCATCAGAGAGTTAAAATGTATTAATGCAAATGGTATTAATGCCTCAAAGTAGTTAGGACTCTTCTCAACTAGACCTGCTCTTCAATTCCTGTCTCTAAAGGGGGCAACCATGGATTGGCCTAAAGAGTGCTTGTTACCAAGTGGGTGTTGTTGCTTTTACATTTCACATTTTCTGGAATTTTCTCTGTGGTACAACTCCTTTAATAAACAATAACAGAAGATAAACTGCATCCTACCAACCTAAACTTTACTCAGACTTTTGAACATGTTCACAGGTGATGCAATCTGGCATCCATACGTCAAATGTGATCTGATGTGTTAATGTTTTCAATGTAACCTCCATAAAGTTTCACAGGAAGCAGCAGCAGTCAAAGAGGTCACACTTATAGGATTACTGGAAACAACAAAAATTTAAAAAACCTGTGATTTCTAAGAAATGTGTAAGTATGTGCGTGTTTGGTGGCGTGTTGTTGTTTTTGATCAGAATGTGCAGCTTTTGGTGACTTATTGACTGCTTTGTGTGGTTTTTCTCTGTTACTTCTTGCTGCAAGTAGTACCTTCTCAAGTCTCTGGGGTTTGTGGTTTTGTGGCCCCGGATGGGTGGGTGCATCTCTCTTTTTCCTGAGGTAGGCTGCATATTGAGGTTAGCGGCACAGAGCTAAACAAATAGGAAACAAGCGCATTGAGGAGCTGAAGCAGAGCGGCTATGTGAGTAAACAAACCAACATGGACTTCACATAAATGAGGTGGAGGATTTCTGTGTGGGTGTTTTAAGTTTGCTCTTTAAACACCAAGTGCTCCGTGGCCCTCTCTATACTTGTTTCTTTTAAAAGATGTTGAAATTTGCTCTGTTTCTGTGACCTCTAGATGATTGGTCAAGCTACTTTAAACTGAGGCCATTATTGACGGGTGCCTCTTCAAAAGGTTGATCAGGCATAATTTTTTCATATTATTAGGTGAGAATCTACTAGAAATAATCACACCACAAGTATCATGCGTTTGAATGTTTAATGAATTTTTAGGAATATGTTAAATGAGTGATAAACTTGACATAAGATATCTTGTGAGTTAGGCTGGTCTGGAAGGATGCCGTGAATCTCGGCATGGGGGACCTGTCTCAGGCCTATCCTGCCTGATCTCAACCCCCCCGCTAGAATGAGGTGGGCATGGAGCCGAGTGGAAAAGGGAGAAGAATTAGTAATAGAGAGGAATAGAGTAGTAATGGATGGTGGGTTGAAGAATGGCAGACAAACTGAGTAATGAGGGATGCCTAAGTATAAGAAGGTTGAATTGTAAGTGTGGTTTGTGGTGTGGTTATGCTCCGAAACTTATATTAATACATTAACCTCATATTTAATTGTTCTGAGCTTTAAAGAGCTATATTTGAAGTAGTAAAAAATGTGTTTAATATGTCTGAATACTAGTATTCTGACCTGCTTGTAATGCTCAATTACTAACAAAATGATGTTCTGGAAATAATGTAATGATGAAAACACCTTTTATTTAAGTTATTTTTGAAGAAAAAAGCATACATCACAGTAACCTGCTATAGCGTGAAATTCATGTTACTGCACATTGATGTAAATACTAGAACTTAGTCTCCCATGTAGTGAAATATGTCGCGAAATACTTCTTTAGTTCTCCGGCACGAGAGAATTGAATACTTCCAAAGAAGGACGTTTGTTTTTATGTCTTTTCTTCTTTCAGAGCTGAGCCCCCTAAAAGTCAGATCCTGATATTGGCCCAGGCTGATCTCATCCTCATAGAAATATAGATGGATTCAGTCCTTTCACGCATGAATTAATGTATATTTTCATTTAAAAAAATTAAGTCTTTTCTGTACTTGTGTGTGACAGGAGCTATACTGATACAGTTTAATTTGTGAATTGAAAATGCCTTTTTCAATAACAGCATCTGACACAAGATCAATAGGAAAAATAAATGTGAAGTGCAGCTAAAAGAAATCAAAATGTGTTGAAAGGAACCACTTCAGACATCAATTCAGTGCAAGTTCCAGTTTATTTATAGAGATATTTACAGACAGAAAGAAAGTAAAAGTGACTCTGTATGTTCTTGTGTTGGTCACATTCTCTAATTAAGTCCTTTAACACCAGCAGAGTTGTTTCACCGTGAACAAAGTGGACATTAGCTCTCATTAGTGTTTGTGGAGTTTATTAGTGCTGAGGTCTCAGTGTACGCACATTACTTACAGAACAAAGTTATACAAGAAAGGGAAATGTTAATAGTCGCAATCTCCTGAGTAAACCTGTGTAAAAATTCTTGGTAAAGTTACATTTGATTTGTTTGAATTTGTTATTTAATCCATGTGATTCTTTGTGGAAGAAAAGACCGTATTGTAAAGGATAAAAGCTGGAACTGAGTAAGAAGAAAATGAGAAGAGGATATTTCTCATCGTGTAACTTAAAATAAAAGCCAAAATGTTAAAAATAAAAGTTGAATGATCTAAATACAGTTGAAATATTGAGAAAAGAGGTTAAAATGTTGAGACAAAAGTGATAACCAATTTACCAACCAAAATGAAATAAGAATGTTGAAAAAAAGTTTTAAAATGATCAGAATAAAGATGAAATATTTATTAGTAAATGCAATAAACAAAAGACAGTATTAAATTAGGCATAAAATATCAACATGTGAGTTAAATGAAATGACACACAAGTACTTAAAGAGGACATATCATGCTTGTTTCTCCTTTTCACTATGCCAGACTAGGATGCCTCTAAAGCATTTCTGCCCTCAGTACAAGTCATTTAGTTCCTTCATTGCCCCACAATAGCGTTCTCAAAATCCTCATTTTAAGCCATTATGAAGCTCTCGTTGAAACACAAGGATCTGAGGATGACCTTAAGTTACCTCGCAACGTCACAGCCCTTTGTGTTCTGATTGGTCAGTTCTATCGGGGGTTGAGCCAGCCTGTCCTTCCTCTACTGTATTTTCCAGCAGGCTCAATGCAGCGACCGCGTATTGAGTCCCCCTACAGGCCAGAGCTGGTAATGAGTGCATGTGAGCTAGGGAGCTATATACTGCTGCTGGTGGATGTGTTCCTCGGTGACGGTTTTGTGGCTAACGGACATCACAGAGGAGGAGGTGTTTTATCAGATTACTCCAATAAAAAGAAAGGTACCTCGTGATGTCACGTGGTTTGAAATCTCACGGACATCTCGCAATGACCTATTTTCAGAGGCATCAAATCTTGTTCTAGGATATCAGAAAAAATACAATATCTCATTTTTTGAAAATTAAGGGGGTGTAGGGTCTTGTTTTCAAATGTATTATATTATATGTAAGTATTAAATCATGCATCAGCATGATATGTCTCCTTTAAATAACACTTCATACCAGTAATTCATGGACAATAAAAAAAGAAGACAGTGAACTTTTCCCCAATTCCCCTAAAAACATAAGTGTATAATGAAAAATAAGTCAAGTCATCATTTCTTGCTGATTTATGGCACATATAGTCTTATGAACAGAGATGGAGTCTGTCTTCAAGACAAAGAAAAGAAAACCCATGAGATGATTTTTTTAGTTTTTTGTTTGGCTTTTTCACATGATGCTCGATGGGCACAAAACAAAGAAGAACCTCAACCCCTCTCCATTGATTATAAACTTCACATAATGGACCTCAGCACTTCAGTTTGACACATTTTGCAACATGAGCATGTGCACATTATATATGGTATAATCACTCTCTTCCGCTGCTGGGCAGTGCTTGATGTTTGCTAACAACATCCAAGCACCTTTAACCACAGCGCAGCTTCTTCCCTGTGAATGAAATTCTCTATAAAAACCACAAACTGTCCAAACTGTGTGTTCTGACAAAACAGGAAATCGTTTATTTTCTTTGGTTGCCAGCCAAAGTAGGTCCTCTGAAAAAAGCGCAAAACTTCAAACATGGCACTTGTTTGTTTTCCAATTTGAACGGGGGAAGTCACACAGCTGTGGTCAAGTTTAAGTTCAATGCTGAAACTAAATCGCAGCAAGTATATTTGACATAGTAAGCCAAAGATGTAATACATCTGTCCAGGGCCGCATTCATCTGACAAGTCTAGATAAATATTTGATCATATACAATTAATATTATATGCATCAAAATTAACATCTCCAATTCTTGAAATTTGTAACACTTTGTCTAATGTGGCAATAAAATTTGAAGTATCTTCAGAAATTTAAAGACTGATTCAAATTGTACATCACTTCTTAAAACATTGTACAAGTAATTATCCGTTATGATGCCACTTGCTATCCTTTACCATTATTTGCCCCTCCTAACAGCTTTTAATATGTTCTTATGAGTTTCCACTGGAGGCAGTATATTGTGTAACATGAACATCCTCTGCTGGAACCCCTGCAAAACTGCAAGTTGAACCCTGTATCTTTTTGCCAGTTGATGGCTAATTGGTAGGTTGGTTGCTTAAATATGCAAAATAAGATTTTATGTCTTGAAATAAGATGTTAATCTAAACTTGTGTAAAAGTTGCTTTTAATGAGCACAGCACAATATTCTTTGACGAATAGACCTGCACAGATTTGAGCTTTTGTTGTGTAGCAATATTTTATCAGACATTATAATGCAACACTTTCACATCATCTGTATTGAGGATTACTTTACTCAGTTTGTATGTTTTGATTTTTTATTGTGTGATACAACATTAACAAAACATTTTGTCATCTTCACCAAAAATATTCCATATTGAAATTTCTATTGTACATTTGTGGTTTTATTTTCAAAAAAGATTGATTAGTTTTATATGTGCAGGCTCAAAAATGCTAATTGTTTCACATCCTGCAGCCTAAAATAGATTAATTCTTCTCTGCAGGCATGTTTGTTCTTTAATATTATTTGACTAAAGGACAAATCACTACATATTGTGTAAAAAGAGAAAAGGTGTTGGGTAATATTTGTATAACTGTTATATATTTTGTTTAGTGTTGTGGTAGCTAGGGATATATATTCTGATTAAAAGACACTCTGATTTGAAGTTGTTTGATAATAGAGTACATGTTGCATGAGTTTGACATACTTGCAAAATACCTGTCTGTACACAATTTAAATATCTTTACACAGAGTCATATAGGAACATACATACAGTGTAGAGTAGTTGGTGGTCATTAAAAGCCCTCTTCAGTTTAATGGTAAAGTATCTTCATATACAGGCTTTTTACACCCAGATGTAGCTCTTTAAAAGATAACTGGTTTATTTCTGTTTGGCCTGTCAAGACTGATGGGGAAAAACTCAAGATGATCAGTCACAGACTGATAAGTCACAGAAAATATAACAACGCAGCCATGTCAAGAGTTCAAATGTACTTGGGGTTTAACCCGTTCTTGTGAACTAATGCTCAGTTTTCAGGGTTTCAGGGTTTCAGTGGAATAAATTTGAGCTGGTGGTGCTTCTTCAGAATTTATAAAGATCACAAACAGAGATTCCTAAAAAAACGTTTTCTTCATCAGGCAGTTGTATGTGCCATGTGAAAGGTTAAATGTGTCTTGATAAAAAAATTTACTAACCTATGATCCTCAGAACTGTTGTCCTCAAAATGCATTGAACTCTTCTTTAGTTTGACTGTTGTTTGTCTCTCTTTTTGGTGATATAAAACTTTAAAAGTTCATTGAGGATTTTTGTATACCGAATGAATACTGTTGGAGTCAATGTGAAACTAAACCTGAAAACTCTTGCACATACTCCCACCAAAACTCTGAGTAATTTCCAAATCTTAGCCTACCATAATGTAATCAAATCAAGACTGGCTTATTACAGCTCTAGCAAATGGTAAAATATCATAAAAGGTCACAGTCAGACTTGTTTTTGCTTTTCATGAGTCAGAAATAAGACATCCTGGTTGATCTTTTAAAGCTTTAACAGTGAACAAAACACAATTTTGGTACTTTTTAATTTGACTTGGCTGATTGGACTAATCATTAGGCATTCATTGCCATTGCTGCAAATCTTGTTGCTACTATCACAATACAATCAAAACCTGATTTAACATTTTGAAAACTGTATTTTGCCATTTTGCTGGCTAATATTGTTGGCTGTGACAACAGTTGTAAAACATTTATCGCCAATGCCTTATTGATTATAAAACTTAAGAAAATGTAATATAAACACTTGTGATGTTGTTGATGGCATTAGCTGACTTTACTGAAAAAAAACAGAGGTGCTTGAAATTCCTTCAAAGGGTCTACGAGCATATTAATGGTATATACATTTAATTAAAAAAAAAAGGTCAAAGCATCTCAGCAGTATTTCAAATTCTGAAATTGTACTTAGGCCTCTCAGATGAAAATGGTATAGTAACCAGGGTTATCTGTAAGCATATTTAGCTCTAACTAGTAGATATTATCTGTTCAGAAAACTGGAGGACGGTGATGAACCTTTGACACACTCTGCTTGACACTGCCGAAAAAACAAAAAAACTACACTAGCCTACTAACTATTGTTGTATTCTGCCAAATTCAAGCCACAATGCCCTGCTTTTGGTTCACTTGTCTTGTTTGGTCCTTATTTACTTCAAGAACCAAACTCTAGTGAGCAAACTGGGATCCATGTCTTTCTTTTGGCAGACCAGAGTTCAGTTCTTTGGTTCCCACCAGAGCTCATTAAAACTTTCATATTATCTCAAATTAACCAAACTTTCCAAAATAGGCAACCCAGAGTTTGTTTGGTCAGGACCAAACATTGTAATTGGCAAGCACCCTAATTTGTCAAAAGATGAGACGGCCTGAGTGAAATGTAATCATAACAAAAACAAAGGGTCCCCAAAGCCACTACAGTCAGGTCCAAGAGGAGATAAACCAGAGTTATCTTTTATTCGTCCACACTTTCACTCTCCTTGGTGAAGTAACTTGGTTTTGATAACCGATAACTTCTGAAAAACCTCCACAGCGTGTTTGGACTGAATTTTTCATCAGAAGTAATTCAAGTAGGTAAAAGTTAAGTGAGGCAAAGACTTCAAAACTTTACATCATATCCTGACCTGTGTATTCTCATCTATCTTATTTCATTTCCTCAGCAACTCCTAACCGCTTTAAATGTATGGGTAGGTGTGTGGGGACATCCCCTGCGTTAGAAACTGCACATTTAACTCAGAGCCTCAAGATAGCTGACATCAGTGTAACTTTTTTTTCTTTTTCTTTCAAAAACAGGAAAATTTAGAGTTAACATTTGATAAAAACTGAAGCCAGGTATCAAAAAACAGAATTGTCTTTGCTGAAACCCTGCCGAGATAGCTTTGCTTTTCAAGATGCTCCTCCTGTTGTCAGATCTCCAAAGTAAAATTAACAGTTGACCTAATCTCCTGCAGCTTCTTCCTCAGAACAGTCCAGAAATCTTCAGCCAACCGATGTGTATCCTTGTTTAGTTGTTTTTTGTTGGGCGGTCTGGGCAGTCGTGACATCAAACTGTTTGAAAGTCAGATCTTTAGGAAGACGGAGGGGAGATCATCAAAAGTCTTTGTACAGAAAACAATCCCACATGATGGAATTTTTATCTCCGTAACTCCTTTATATACATCAGTGTACAAGCACAAGGGAGACACACCAACATGAGACGTGGTGTGTTTACAGCTGCAAAAATATATCTCCATATTTTTTGCCTTACAGATTGACAATATAAATAGTAAATAATCAAGGAAAATATATATGGGGACTGAAAACTGATACATTTTATAGGCTATGCTAACTTAAAGTGCTAAGATACTTAGTTTTTTTTAACAGGCTGCAAGCAAAAAGGTATATTCTAAAAAATAATCCATGATAAAGAAGGTGTATGAGGATCAATGCCCCGCCCTGCAGGGCATCGTCGTGACTCTGTCTGGGTCAAACCACCTGGAGGCTGCAAGCAAATTTCACATTCATGTTCCCGTGGTCTGTTTGTGTCAAGATGAAATGTGGAAGTGGAATGTTTATTCTTTCTTTACCAACACTACAACATACTTCTTTGTTTTAAAGAAGTGAAAGTAAAGTTGCATCAAACCCTGATCAGTAAGCAATCAGCTGCAAAAAAAAAAGCCCTTTCCACACATGCACATAACACCCTGAAGAAAGCTGAACTGCAAACAAAGCCTGAAATACTTGGAAATGTGGCTGGGAGGCAAAAAGAATATGATTTACATTTGGGCTAAAACTGTTTTGGGATTTCGCATGTCAGCTGTGGTGGACAACCATGTCACCTGATTAATCCCATTATGCAAATAAAAACTGCCAGTTTGTCCGTTTTTTGTCCAATCTGTGGTTAAAGTCTGACAAATATCATTATGAAAAAATGATAGTGGATAATTCATTATATATTTGTTTCTGTGCATATATGTGTATCCATAAAATGAAGAGTTTTGTGCTCTATTGTGAAGTGTCTTAAGATAACACTTGTTATGAATTACTGAAAATAAAGATTGATTGATTGAATTCAGCATGCATATATGCACATAACTACCTGATTAAGGTGATGACCAGCCAGAGAAAACAGCAACAACTATGCATAAAACTTTTTCTCTGCACAGCTCATTGTGAGACTGTCTGTATATTCTGAAATAAATCTGCAAAGTTACACTTGAAAGTGAGTGTAGAGTAGACACATTCACAGGTTAATTACAGTTAGATGTGGACCATTTTTATGCCTGGATGATTGAAAGCCTTACTTTGAGTGATATTTGGTTACATGTAACTATTCTAACATGATATTTTTTCATATCATAAAGTTACATGTTACCCTTTTTAGAAGTAGTGCCAGTGCTAACACAGATAAACCATCAGTTATGGATTTAAGCTAGTGCATTCCCACTATCAGTGACACATCATGCTGATGTTTACTGACTTTGTGATCAGACATATGGGATGTTAAAGCATCTGTTGATTGTTGCCTTTAAGCGGCTAAATCTACAGCGCACAACATAAAGAGCTGGGTACACTGAGGGCTGCTCATAGTCATAAACTCTTGTTTATTCTGCATCCTACATGGTCACACAGAATTAATTAGGTGTGGAAAATATAAGTATTCACAGTAGTAGGCAAGGCAGGCACAGTTTTAGGTTTGATTCACTGTTACTTTTTATGACAAATACTAATCAAAGAGTTCCATGATATTGTTTTTGGGAAAAAAAGGTGCAGCCCCTAGAGTTAATGTGTACAAGCCTATGTAAGTCCTAACAATATAATATACCTTTGATAGGAAAATTATAGTATGCACTTTACTTAAATAATCCTTAAATAGTTTAGTCTGGGGAGATTTTTGTATAAAATGAAAGCAAAATATGTTTAATGTCATTTTTTTCTTCTCAGAGGGAAAAATATTAATCATAATCTGAAAATGGGTTCTGTGAGGAAAACATTAGAGATTTAGCTGAGAAACATCAGCATTGGTTGATGAAGTATAGTGAACACATTTTTCAGCCACAACTTTGTCAAGGTTTTTAGGAAGTACACTACTTCAATGGATTAACTTTTTTGTTTTTTTTAGCAAGTGACAGAACGGCTGATAGATGAACCTGATTTACGATGACAAGAGGGAATTTAAATTCAAATCAAAAATTAACTTGAAGATATGAAACATAAATTTGATTATATTCTTCAGTGTGCGTAATACAATCTTTGTTCTTTTTTTCTTAAAAAATTGTCAGCCCTTATTTATATCATGCAACTTAGGCATGATTCCTTGTGTATGGTGACTCTTCATGGTATTTTCTGCTCACCAAGTTGATAATTTTTGCTTGTTTGTGTATTATGATTATGTATAATGGCTTGTGGCTCTATACTTAATTAAACTGACTGTCTTTCATACATAGAGCTATGTTGTTTTTCCATAATATAATTTTAAACATCATGTTGTGCCTCCTGAAAACCCCCTCCTCCAGTATAATAAGGAACATTTCAAGGCGTGTGGGACATGTGTGAAAAAGCAACTTGAAGGGGCTGTCATGAATGTTAAAACTTCCAGGACAGCATGTGTAAAAAGGGCTCATGTCAATTTTAACCTTAGCGTAAAGAACCTCAATAAACAGCTTTATACATCTGTCAGACCACCTTAAAAGGCCATCCTGCTCCAAAGACACGAAGAAGCCTCTGCAACATAACCAGAAGTATGTGTAAATTAAAAAAAAAAGTCAGAGCAGGTGTTCAGTGTTAAAAGCTGTGAGAAAAAGACACCTCATTTCTCCCTGATCAATAGCTTTAACACTGAAAAAAAAGACTTTTTGCCATGCAGAGCCCCTGAACCAACCCACCTGCCTCTTCGCTTACCTCGTCTTTGGCTTACTTTGCTAAATCAAAGTGTTCAAACTACACCGTGAAGCGGAAAACAGCACAACACCTGAAACTGCCTGAAACCACGCAACAAGACTCATAACAAAACAGCAGCAACCGGAGCCACTCATTATACAGGCAAAGCTCTCAAGAAAGGATCCATCCTTTCAAAACAATTGTGACTTAGTGCTTCTTAAAATAACTGCGCACATTTTGCATCCCTACACAGTTTTAGCGTGTTCACTCCCTAAATGGATCGACGCCTATGATTCTATGCTGTGACTTTCTCTCCCTTCAGGCTGGCTCTGCCAGTCTCTTACATAATCTATAAGAGGAGAGAGAGAGAGTGAGCGCAGATGTGTGCGGGCTGGTTGCCATGGCAATCAGATCTTGCTGTTCTCCAGGTGGGAGTCAATGTGCTTGATGAGCGCGTCATCAGGGTAACCGACAGGGAAGATCAGCTGGCAGAGGGGGCAGCTCCGCATGTCGCTCTCCTCGGTCTCCATCCAGAGCTGCAGAGCCAAAATACACACACAGACACACACAGGTGCAGATACAAAGTTAGACTTCAGGATCAATCACATGTCCTCCTGAACTCACTCTCTTCTCTGGATCGCATTAGTCATTCTGTGGGAGGAAACTAAATTGCACCACTACTTGGTGAGTGAACACTTCAGACTTACACAATAAGGTTTATACAGTAAAGTAGACAGACTGGTTGTAAATCCAAGAGGAAACACTCGTCAAACCACTGAAACTCTGTGTCTCAAAGTTACACTTAGGGAAAGGAAAAATCAACTTAAAAGACCATTGCCTTTTTTTAATTAAATTACATATCCTTACCTGAAAATCCTTTATAAGGAAGGTAGATATCATTTTCAAATTTCAACAAAACTAAATAATTTTGTATCCTTTGCATTGAAGCTTATAGATAAACATTTTAAAGCTGGGATGACAGAGCATTCTCCTCAGTATAAACCTTTATTTCATGTTTTGACTAATTGAGTGGCAACCTTCAGGGCAGCAAAATACAGCCGATGCAAAAATGTCCAAAACTGCAGTCAGCTTAGGCTGGCTGCTGGAAAACTGGAAGTTCAATAATTGTGTTATTTTCACAGACAAATTTGGTCTATTTATGTATTGTAATTAGAGTTGCAAAGAATCGGAAATTAGGCTAGGAAATTTTGGAAATAATCCAAACTGGAAACCTTTCTTAAGAATTTATGGGAATTATGTGAATTTATGAGGATTCATGGGAAGTAATTAGAAAAGCACTCGGAGAGCGCAGACCTCCGCCATCGCCACAGTCCTCACCCATGTTGTGATTTTCATCATAAATATTAGTCTTACCTTTATTTCATCTAAATATTTAGATTCCTTAACTGTAGAAACATACCATTAGCAATTGTATTCAATATGAAATCTATTTTCGATCAGTAGTTATTCAGTAGTTATACGAAAATCACATTTTTCGTCATGACGGAACCAGACGGTGATCCGGATCACTCCCAAAATCTAACCATTTGTTCCTTGTCTCAATCAGGACATTTTCTAAATAACTTCAGCAAAATCCCTTCATAACTTTTTGAGCTATCTTGCTAACAGAGTAACAAACAAACTAACAACAAAACAAACAGACATTAGGATAACATAACCTCCTGGTGAAATTGGGGATAGTTTGAAAAGAACTTTATCATATCCAGACATGAATATAAACATTTTGTGTTGTCATAGGCAAAAAAATAAAATTTAAAATAAAAACATTACTATTCAGGAGATTTTTTTGTAAGTAGAACTTTATCAAATTATTTTTAAGTTGTGTTATGTAGTCTCCAGGCTCAAATGTATGGCCTCAATAGTCCAGGGTCCTAGAATCATCGATGCATGTGGTGGAGGAATGCACTGGACATGTAGGGGACATCAATACCCCTGCAGTAAGCAGTGGGCTGTGTGTATGCGATTGAGGAATACCATAAATATTCTCAAGAAAACTGACAGGAAATCTAACTGTTTGCTCAAGATTATGCTAAAATATGTTTTTCTCATCTATATTTACAATCCCTGTTAATGGTCAGTTCCTATTAATTCCCATGGATAGTTTCCAAATTTGAAAATTCGCAGTATTTGCAACACTAACTGTAAAATATCTAAAGACTCAGATGGTGCAGGAGGTTTGTTTTATTTAACATCAGGCCTGTTTTCCTGGCTCCCCTACCACATGGACACTTCAGGTATCAAGATTAGACTGTGCTGTTACTGTCATTGGGAAGACACTCTCCCTTAATCTGTCAGTATTTTTTACTCATCCTTTTTGGATGGTGATAGAACACTGCTGCTGCTCCTCTGTACCTCTGCCCTCCCTTTTTACTGAGGGAGATGTAGCTTGTCTGGATACTACTGCACTACTTGATCATCAAACAAGTTAGTTACTTAAAAGCTATAAAACTCTGAAAACAATGATGCTACAAGTAAGCTACTGGTAAATGTAACTAAGCTTCTGATGTGCTAGTTGTATGATGTTACTGCCATCACTGCTCCTTTTACACAATCTGGTCAAGATGGGGCTGTGATTCTCCATTTTTGTGAATGGCAAAGAAACACAATGATGGACCTTGGTTGTTCTCCCACGAGGCAGGCAGCAGATTTAGTAATAAAAGCAGTACAAAAATGACAACACAGTGAACTATAAGTCCTTGTGATTTGTGCTGTTTATCCACGTCATGCCTCTTTGCTTTGGCAAAGCTGTAACACTTAAGTCTTGCACTGTTATCAGTGATAAGAGTATTTTTGCAGGTGTTATACCTCATACAACCTGACTACAAAGAACTTTAACTCTTACTTTCACTGTCTGACTGCATTTAGCTTCCACAAGTTGTGTTGACTCACATTGATAGAGGGCCAGGACTGGGCGTGCTCCGCTGACACGTAACCCGGCTGTGGGTGACAGGTGAGCGTGTTAGACCTCTGAGGAATGGGAAAGGCCGAGCAGGATGCCGGGCCCCTCATGACACCGCTGGGCACAGCAGAAGAAAGCACACCCAGCGTCCGTGGTGGGCTGATGGGATGTGGGCAGGTCCACTCCTCCTCATCTTCAGAGGATTGTGGAGGCTGGGGGGCTGGTGTGGAAGGTGGAGGGGGCTCAAAATGCAGGTGGGCTACCTCAGAGAGTGGAAAAGGCATCTCTCTTGAGTGGCGCATAGAACTCTCCCCATGACCCCCGTCCCCCCCTGCTCCTCCCTGATGCGAGGACGGGGAGCCTCTATGCAGTCCGCCATGAGGAGAGCTCACATGCTGTTGCTGCTGTTTGGAGTAGCCATCGATGTAGGGGCGGGGCTTAGGCAGGGTGGATACGGGGTCCAGAGAGAAGCGAGGTGGACACTGGTAAGCAGAGGGGTCAGCGACCTCGGAGTAGCTGCGGCGGCCCTGGAAGCTGGCCCTCAGGTGCTGACTGGGTGGTCGGCAGGAGTAGGAGGCCGGAGCGTCGTTTATGTCCAGCAGGGGGGAGCGGCGGTGCATGTCCGGGGAGAGACGCTGCAGTGATGGAGAGCGTCTCTGCTGGATTGGAGAGTGGTGAGGTGGAGGAGGGACGGGAGAGTGGCGCTGTGAGATGGGCGAGTGGCGCTGAGACACCGGAGAGTGGCGCTGATGGTGGATGGGAGAGTGGCGCTGGACTGAGGAAACAAAGGGGGAGAAACAAGTGTGTTCAAAAGAAACACTCAGCAAGGAAACGTTTTCTCAAATCAAAAAAGGATCAGGGGTTAAGCTGCTTTTAGGACAGAGATGCATGAAGTTACAGGAATGTTGTTAAAATATGAGAGAAGCGTAACTTTAAACACAATTAAGATGTTTTCATTTTCATGGAATACTCAAATTGACCTTTTGCTTTGAAAAAATCTTAAATAAAATTTGACCTTGATCCACAGGGACCCTTGAAAATTTCAGACTTTAAGGTATATTATTGCCATCAGAGAAGATTTACCGTATACTGTTCTGATACAAATATGTTTTTCAGAGTATTTTGTTGTTTGTTGTTGCAAAACAATAATAATTGTTACTGAGAGTTTAGACTTTCTCCACATCTCTCAGGTTATTTTTGTGGTTGCCTAGAAACAGAGAAACATTGTTGTAATTATTTTCTTATTTCTCAAAGGTCTCTGTAGACTGTTGAAGTGACTCCTGAATTTGAAAGGCCAAGAGCATTAAGCAGCCTATTTCTTTTTCAACTAACATAGCCTACGTGGAGTGTGTGCTCCTGCTTATGTTGCATGTTCATGTCTATGTGTCAAATGTACATAAGCAGAAACAGCTTGTCGCTCCATCTACAAGTGCATATTAAAAGTATACAATATAAAGCGAAAGCCATACGGGTGAGGACATAACTAATAGCCCCCCTGTGAAATTTGAGGTTTCTTGATGGTTTTCCTAAGTACATCGTGATCAAAGAAAGACGTGAAGATTCTGAAAGAAAACCTTAAGCAGTCAGTCACCAGTAAAACTGGGTCTAGGTCTTCACTTCATCTTCCAACATGACAGCAATCCAAAACATACATCTCTCTTGGTAAAAAACTATCTCCAGAAGACCAAAGCGAGTGTAAATGAGTGTTTATCACAAAGCCCAGACTTAAATCCAATTGGAAATATGTGGGGTGACCTAAAGAAGAATGTCTATGCCAGAAGGCCATCAAGTCTGGGGGGCGTAAGAGATTTGCCAAAGAAGGGTGGGCTTGGATTTCTCAAAACAAGTGTCACAGAGTTGTTGAAAACTACAACAAATGACTGCAGGCTGTTGTCCAGCAAAAATGATACACAATTGACTTTTAGGACCTGGGAGGTTAATCATTTTGACCCTGGTAGTTTTGTTTTATTGGAGTATGTGTACATTTTTGTGTACAAGCTAAAACAATTTAAGCATCCAAAATAAAACAAGGATGTCTAAAAATGCTGTGTTACAAACGTGTTGCTCTGATTAAAAGCACTTGGGAAATACTTTTAAAACAGTTGCATTTTTGTAGGGGGTTAATATTTTTTTCCTTAACTGCGTATCAACAAGAAGACGCACCATTGGCCAATCTTTTCATGGGTGTCGGGTCCACAGAGCCAAAGAGGAAAAGAACCATCCAGATTGTTATGAACACCAAATTCAAAAGCTAGCATTTGTGATGGTATGGGGGTTCCCATGGCATGGGTAACTTGCACATCTGTGAGGGCATCAGTAATGCTGAGAGGTAAATACAGCGTTGGAGCAACTTATGCTGCCAACATGTGACTTCATTTTTTTGGCCCATTCCTGCGTATTTCAGCAAAACAATGCTAAGTCACATACTGCTCCTGTAACAACAGCATGGCTTTTTTATTTAAAGAGTTCAGACCTGTCTACAAAAGTATTCAATTTAATATAGCTAGAAAAGGACTTGAAATCAATCGTTTCTGTCATTATTTACATTTCACACAACCTCCAAATGTCATTAGAATTGGTGTTTGTGCTATCAGGATTCTAAACATCTTGATGCTTTTGTCTTGCAATTTGCTAACCCATACCTATTCAACAACACAAATGGGTTTTGCCATAACAGATGTGTGACTGGAGCTATTACTTTGAGTTGATTAGCTGCCGTCGTTGAGGTGCCCAGTGTGTTTTCCTTGACTGGGACCCAAAGGTCCTTGCAGCATCCCTGCATATCATCCATCATTCAAAGTCAATGAGTCTAATTCATGAAACCAGAAGTGTGAAAAAGAATTTTGTCTATTTTGGTGAGATAAAAAGGGACAGACCAGCATTTCATGCTAGAACAACAGCTTCATCCATTAGCTGTTGACATTTGCAAGCAGAATACAATGTCACTTGTATTAATCTAAAAATGACGGATCCTTATGTTATCTGACATTAAAAACTGATCTGAATTATTTCATCAGAAGAAGGTTTGTGGCTCTTTTTACTTTACAAACCTTCAGATGTCTCCCTGTGATATTGATTTGACAGAAATCCATCTTCCTCTTTGTTTTCTTAAAAAATGCTTGAGCTCTGCCTGTGTACAGTGATACTGTTCCGTGTAATTATAAGATCTGTTGATGAGTCAGTCACCGCTTCGACTCCACTTCCCATTTCAAAGAGGAAACTTCATTCACGGCCCGTTTGTCGAGGTGTTAAAAAGGAGGGGGCGTTTAAGTTTTGAAACGCTTTCTGCGCTTCTGAACGAGGAGGAAACAGTCAAACAGGACCGCTCAAGTTCATAAACAACACCCAGGAGACTTTTCATGACTGCACAAGCTCCCATTTCTCTCCTTATTTCTCTAAAATTATTTGTTTTGTTGTGAAAGACAGCCAAGGGGCAGTGGAATCACTTCACTGAGCATGTTTCTAATTAAACAGAGGAGTCATTAAAGTCACATTTTTATATTAATGTGACACAAAACTACCTCAGGGTCTCATTTAGATTTCTTTCTCAGCATTAAAAGTCACAGCTATTCATTAAAGCATGCTGATTATTTCTCGGTTTATCTCTTATACAGCTTAAATGTTCAGTGCATGCAGGGTTTTAATGTTTATGGAGGGATGTAGTTGCACAGCAATCACACTGGCTCTGTGAATTCATGTGTGGGTTTGTAGACAGGGCTGCTACCAAATATTACTCAACTTGACTTTGGTCTTGATTTTTTCTTTCTTTAATCTTAAAGTAAATGATGCAAAAATTGTAAAAAGATTTTTTTTCAAGAGAATTTGGGTACTTTCATTCATTCATTCATTCATTTTCTATGCCCTGTTATCTCTTCCGGGGTTGGGGTGGGGAGTTTGGGTATTTTGTTTAAATTTAAATACACAAGCTTCAGTTTTTAATGTCTTTAGAGTGATAGAATAATTCTGTACCTAATCATTTTTCCCTTTGCACAGTAAGTGGTCAGTAAAAAGACAAGTTATCAAGTCTTTAAATAAAAAATGTCCTGTTGGTAAAGTATGTAGAGCATAGTAAGTATGATGTTCTTACATGGACAAAGTAGTTTCAATTACCTGCTATTCTCTGTAAATAATATTCAATACAGTTGAGTGTTGATACAGGACATTTTTGGAAAAGCAATATCTGTTCATTTTGTTTGGTTATGTAAACATTTATGCTAGATTATGACTATAAGTATCTTACAGTTAGTTGTGTGGCCTTCTAAAGGTGCGTTCACACCGGACACTACTTGAACTACCTCGGCAATCACTCTACATGCAAAGTCAATGTACAGCCGCGATGGGGTGGGGCTAACCCTCATGCGATGTGTTTGCTGCATACAAGACGATCACCTCACTCGTTGCGCGATGTCAAAGTCAAAAAAAGTTGATCTTTTCAGGCGATGTCATGTGTGGCTGTGCGGCAACAGCCACTCAGCGGTGTGTGCGTGTGTGACGGTGCCTGTGACACAGTTTTTCATCCGGACTTCGGAGGAACAATTTATGTCCCTGTGGGAAACATTAGTCAGTGAGGACATTAGTTCTGCAGGGAACTCACAGATAATGCTGCTGCAGGGCATCAGCTGCAGTGTTTTGTGGTTGATAAGTGATTGAAAAGGATACAGCTGGAATAATGTCCGCTTATACATCCTATTATATGATATATGATATGATCGCGGTGAAACTCGAGCAGACGTGACGTCACCGAGCGACGGCTGACGGCAACGGTGACCAAAATGAGGTATTTATGGACGCGCGACGCTACGTCAGTGGGCGACGAGATTTTGGTAGCTGGGTCGCTTGCGGTGTGAATGCAGCATAGCTGTGCTGATAACATTAATTTGTCCCAGTTTGCCCTTCCCTGATCTCCTGGAAATTATTTTATTCAGTTTAGTTAAGAGCTGTCTGGGGGTCTTTCACAGAAAATTGTTAAAGACCCCCTGGTTCAAAGATTTTTTTGAACCTTGTCTGTTTTGTCCATATTTGTAAGGAGAGACAGAATAATTTGGTTAAAAATGCTGAAGCACCAGGCGTTTTGACCAAATTATTCCGTCTCAAATTTCCCACTCTAGCAGACTCAGAATGCCATAGTTCAAATGTAGTCTGATGATGACCATTTAAATTAGAGCGTACGTTTCACATCTGACTAAATGGGTCTGGAGGTGGTATGCAGGAAAAACCCAGGCTGTACTTTCACTTTCAGGCAACTGAGACCTCGAGCAGACATATAATCACCAGATGCCAGCTCTAGTTTCATACAGAGGTTACAATGAAATGCTAACCTGGACTGGCCTGCTCCTGTGAAGCCTTCCTCAGGATCTCCGTCTGCTTCGAGCTCAAAGCTTGGAGGCGTCCCAGCTCTTCTGTCAGCTCTGTGTAGGCCAGAGCCAAGTTCACTCTGCAGAGAGAGGGTAAAACTATGTTATTATCGTAATGTCATCACAGAAGATTACTTTAGAAGTGGGCAAATGAAGACGCTTAGTTGTCTTCATGTACACAGCTACACTGAGTTAATTGAAGTCATTCTCTAAGATGTTTGAACTTACAGCTGATCTCCTTTCAGTCAATGAACTCTGCAGCCTCACAGATAAAGCTGGCTAATTGAGAGGTTTTTTTTAGTCTGTGAGTCACAACACATAATTGAGGAGCATGAAAATCACACAATTTCATCAGGATGTGTCATGACTCTCTGTGGGGCTGCACTGACAGAGCAGCTCTATTTCAGGACCCGTAATCAGAGAGAGGCAGCTTTACATGATATTGGAATGGTCAGCACCTGACTTTGTCTCCAATCATCGACTTTAGCCAGGGCTGGGAAAGATATCAAACCTTTAAAATGCATCAATGTATCTTTGAATAGAGATCTATCAGTAAAACAGTTGTCCACGAAGAGTATGATGCTAATTGACAAGGTAATCTACATTAATTCAGTTATGCCAATGGGTATTGCATTTTATATCGATGGAAAGCCTGATTGGTCACCTTTACAACAAGATAAAACAGTTGTGAATTTGTGAAATGGGCAACACAGTCAAACTTGTGGGAGATCCCCAAAAAATGTGTGAACTGCAGCTTGCAGTAGGTATTCTGGTACATAGAGTGGCAGAATTATTAACAATGGTAAAATGTCAGACTAGTCGATCGGTTCGGGAGGGAACAAGCCATTTTAGGCAGTTACTGGAGATGCAAATAGGGGAAAAGGGAGAAGTCCAGATGCAGAAAACTTTTGTCTTGTGCATAGAAGTAGGGATGGGAATCGAAAACCAATTCCAGTTGAGAATCGTTAACAGCTCCATCAAAGAATCAGTATCATTCATTTTTTTGCTAATCAATTCCCTGATCAATTCCATCCACTGACAGGGTTCAGAAGCATCAGAATTGTGTCTTAATCCTAACTGCACCTACTACACAACCTTAAGTGAGTGGACACTAGGGCTGAACGATTTGAGAAAATAATCGAATTGCAATTTTTTTCCCCCAATATTGCGATTTACTCTGCAATTGTTTTAATGTTCCTCATCTTTTGTATTCTTAAACAAACATAAGCAGTAGATCTTTTTATAGTCAAACCAATATGACATTAAATTAATCTAAGGATAAAAGATTTGAGAAAATGTGGAGAAGTGAAGAACAGAAGCAAAATAGGTATGACATTGCAAAAAAAAAGTGGGGAAAAATTGGCAAAAAAATCCAAAAGTTGCTGAGGAAAATTGATTATGGCAGCAAAATTGGGAATATCATTTGAAATAAATTTCCAAAACCATGTAAAAATTCCAAAAATGGCTCTGACAGTGGTCAAAAAAAGATGAATGGGGGCAAAATGGGCATAAAGTTGTAAAAAACTGGGTTAAAAAAAGGTAAAAACGGTCCAAAAGTGGGGAAAAAAAGTGTATGAATAGAGGTAAAAAAACAGGCATGAAATTGCAAAAAAACTGCATCACATTGCTATAAAAGTGTTCAACACATTTTGGGCTAAAAATATTGAACCTTCTGCGATTTGAAAATTGCAACAAGCCATATTGCGATTTAATCTAATTTGCAATTAATTGTACAGCCCTAGTGGACACACCAGCAATTTGCAGAGGCAGTTAGACATGCTGTGACATGTGTTTGACATTGTTGCCACGAAAATCAGACCAGCATTTGCTCACATGGAAAATCTGCAGGAATCGATAAGAGAATCGTTAAAGAATTGGATCGATTAGCAGGATCGTTAACAGCATCGATAATGATAAAATCTGATCAATTCCCATCCCTACATAGAAGTACTATAACCTTGGGCAGAAATCCATGTGCATTTAAAACAAAAAAAACCCAACATAATATGGTCTTTTAAAGTTTCCTTACATTTTGGAACCACTAAGCATGAACAGATAATGGAGATTTTAGTATTTTGAAGTTTAATAATGTAGATAATATTGAAAATCTCAATAAACACGAAGGCCGCAATTTTTCTGTAATGTGCTGGAGAGCTAAGGCAGCATGAAGGAGTAAGACAACGATTTATAACTAAATGCCCATTATTGGTTGACTTAGATGAAAATGTATGTTGCTGTGCTATCAAACATGTTTTGGCAGGCCTTTGCTAGTTTCTTTGTTTGTTAACTTGTGAACAGGATACCTAAAACAGTATGAACTTATATGATGATCCAGGATTTGTAAACATTGCAAGATGGGACAGTTTTTTGATGTTTTTTTAACAGATTTTAATGAAATTTTCAGAGGATGTTGGTCATAGCACACAGGCAAATCAATGACATTTTAATAGTGACACAAATGCTGAGACAGTTTCAGGATTTTTATTTGAAATGATTTGTTAACAGTGCAAGATGGGGCAGTTTCCAAATTTTTGACTATAACCGACCAAACAGTGTTGGAAAGGCCTTGGCGGCAGTTTGTGCACTCAGAGGTAAAATCGTTAAAAGTTCTGATCAACAATCATTTGGCATTCCTCACAGATATTAACAATACTGGATTGATGTCTTGAAATGCTATTTTGGTAAAACAAAACAACAACAACAAAAAAAGGTTTTTGGTCCATATTGCCTAGTTACATTATTAACCCTGTTAAGCTTAATTTACTGAGCCATACACAGCAAAAATAACTCCAAAAAACATTGGGAACATTTTGTTTGTGACAAAGGAATAGCAGGGAAATGGTTTCATATAGTCTTAATTGCACTTAAAATTGGCAATGCACAGGAAAGTAGGTGGGAATTAGAAAGGAATGAAAGTTAGGGTTAAAAATATCACACAAGATCAGTGGCTCTGTGATTGATACCACTGATCATTGAAATAACTGATTTTGTATTTTTGCAACATTAAGCAATTTGCAACAAATACAAAAACAAACAAGCCGATAAAAAGACCATAATGGCACGACTTATTGACATTATTTTACTGCTGTGGTATCAAACAGATATCAATACAGTTGTACATATACCTTCATCAGACATTTGGCTTTTATCAAAGAGTAACTGTTTTGGCATTGTGATGAATTTACTGTATGTTCTTTGTCACAAAATAACGTTACATTGAGATAAAAATCCTGTATCTGAAAACTACCAAGATAAAATTTATGGTCTTTATCATATGCTCTGGCTTTATCATAAATTTTAGTTTGACAATCATAGCACACAAGATGACATAAAGAGAATGAAAAGGTAATGAGAAATAATATAATATTTTACAGTCAGATGATGTACGTTGCATCAGTGCTGACCATGTTTTCTCAGATTTAAGCGTGTCTCTCCGTTTCATCCCTGGCAGACACTTCTAAAATCTGATAACAAGCAGCTTATCTGAAATGTCAAACCAATTTTTATAAACTCTCCACTGCTGATGTGAAAGCACTCATCCCAGCAGAGAAGGTGTGAGATTAGGCAAGTTAGGTGAGACTGAAAACCTCCAAATGTACGCTGAAATCAGATTAGATAATCAGCTTATGGTGCCCAGAGTGAGTAATGTCTGCTGCAAAGACGAGTGAGGAGGGTTAGCTGCAGAGGTGCAACAACAAATGATCGTCCTTAAGAGCAAAAGCTGGGACTGAGAGTTAAAATGCTTTACTACTAAAGTTAAGTTCATTAATGTTAGCTTAAGAACACATATTTCTCTTGCGTTTTCATTTTACTTGAAGTCTTGTTTAGCCTGTAGTCTTTTATTTGTACTTATCTTATTGGGAATTGCAGATATTAAGAATCTTTTTCACTTGTCCTCTCCTTAATGTTTACTTCTGTTCCTTAATTGTTTGCATTTTGATAATAAAAAGGATATAAATTGAACTAATATCATGAGCTTTGCCTTAAAAAATATAAATTAGTTAAATAATAATTCATCCTCTTTCCGGCTTTACTAAAAGCAGAAATGTGCTTTTTTTCTAAAAGTGGCATGAGCAGTGATGAAATGGAAAATAAGAAAGAGATTGTTTATTGCACAAATTGTTGACTGCTGCAGAGTCAGACCTCTAAAAACCTTGTAATTTCCAACGAAAGCTCTGAGTTGATTACAATAATATACTCTCTTTTCCCTTCAAACAGATGGTGACAGATAAAATACTGAAACGCATCACTTATAGACATCCTGGAAGTTACTGATGCATATATGTTTAATCACGCTCTGCGACCTTTTAGAGCCTAAAATAAAAAATTTCAACCCACACACTTTTATCTTGAACTAAAGGAACAGAAAAGTAAATGAATTGAAGAACTGTCTGCTATTAGCATTCATTAAAGCATCCAATCGCAGCTTAACAATTTTCTGCGTTATTATGCCATCATCTTTGTAGTATATATATATATATATATATCTATATATATATCTATATATAGATATATAGATATATATATATATATATATATATCTATATATATATCTATATATAGATATATAGATATATATATATATAAACAAATACAAATAAAAAAACACAACATAAATAATTTGGTTGATGTATTACAGTGAACTTGAAAGAGAAAGAAAATGATTCAGTCCAGCTGCTTTCAATATTTAAGTTAAATGTAGCTTATTTAATAATTTAAATCTATACAGCAACGCACTTTCTGTGATGTTTCTGTCTGAATTACTGACAAAATCATACATGACATAAATACATCACAGTTCCTTCACTTAATAACTTCACTGCTTGTTTTCGTTGATGCACTCATAAAGCAGGGATGAATGTATTGGTTACTAAATGGGACACATTCAATTTATTTATTTCTCCAGTGCATTAAAAGCATCCTTAATTCAGCATTAATAACTACACACACCCACACACACACATTTATATTCAATTACATACTTACAGAGTAAAATTAGTCTGACCTTCTTCTTCAATGAAAGATTCAGAAAACACATATGACAACAGTCCTATGATACAGACCAAAATCAGTTTGCCCTCAAAAGAAAAACAAATACTGTATTTGTGTTTAAATGGAATACATAAAAAAGCCAGAGTGTTGTAAGTCTTATAATTTCACACCCAAACTTCTTTTTCTGTTAACAAAATCAGTATTCAGTTTTTTTTTGTGTATTTCTACTTACATGTGTATTTCTTTAATATGATTTAAAAAATGCTTCTTAGGTTAGACTGCAATTTAAACAACCAAACATACTTTTCTTTTTATTTTAAACAAATCCTTTTTGTCTATGTGTTTCATGCAGCTTTTTTGTGTGGCCTTGAGCTGACATGTGTCACTGTCATGTTTTTGTGTGTGACTAATTATTTGTAACAACTGACTGAAATTAAATTTAGTTCAAAGTTGACATTAACGGAGGAGGGGGACTGCGCAGCGCCGATGGACCCATGAGCAGGTTGCCCACTCCTCATGTTAAGCTACCACGTCTGCTGCAACATAGTAAAAACTTTCCAAAAAAAGCTGAAATTTACTCATAACTTCCACTGTTTAGTCTGTTTTGGTACCCAGCCCACTGAGTTCTCCATCAACCTGCTCTGACTCAGAACGGGGGATCAAACCCCTCATACATCCCCCACATTTATATAAAAGATTCCCTCTCTGTGCTGTGGTTCAAGGCCATCTGTACCAAAATATACTCACTCCAGCTTAGAGGAAAACCTGCAAAAGCATTAGGGAGGAAAACAGCAGAAAACTAATGTTACTTACAGGCATGGTGGGCGGAGCTTGCTGCATCATATTGATACTAAAATGCCTGATCTATTGATCCCTTTTCTCCTCACTTCTCTCCAGATAATCATACCCATGCTTATCTTCTTTCTTTCTAAGCTTAAAGTGCGTTTAATGACACTTTTGAGTTGGTGCAGCTCTTCCTTTTTCACACCCTCAGTGCCTCACTCTTCAGTTTTATGATTGTGTTTAGACAAAGTGTGTCAGAGGCCACGGCTCATACAGTAACACCTCTGGTTCATGGTGCTGTGTAGTAAAGCAGATGTGTGAACTCACAAACACAACTGGCGCCTGTTTGTGAAAGTGTGGGAAATCAGTTCTCTTGTTTATGCTTGTCAAGAAATATGTTGTCAGCATAAAAGTTGAATTAATTTTTTCCCACTTATGTGTAAGCGCATACTGTAAAGCGTACAACAAGGAGTGTGGGTGGGCACGAAGAAGCCGATGCAGCATTTGTGACATTGAATCGATCGGATACAAGATACCATGTTGTATAGTTTCATATGTATGAGTGTGTTTGAGTCGAAGAGACGAGGTAACGTGAGTGGGCTGAGATCTGACCCCTGATCTGATCAGTAAAAGCCATTAATGAAGCTGCATCTAAGCTCCTCTTTATTTGTCAGTACAGTTTATGGAATGGACAACATAACAAGTCCACAAAAGTGAAGCCAAAACATCCAGAACCTCTAGTTTTAAAATCCCGTGCCTAAAGTAAAATGTTATAATTTTGAGTCAAGCTTGAGCTTCAATGACAAAGTAAATATTTCATTACACAGCCAAAATAGCAAAGAGTTATTATTGAATATTACTAATTACCCTGTGGATAAAGTAAGTAATTTTCAAAATAAACTTTGCAACAATAGAGTGGCCTAGGGATGGTATATTTTTAAAGGTCAACGCAGAAGTTAGCATCAGACTGGTTCTCTCTTCTACAGGCCCACTAAAAGTTCTGATTTGTTCTGGTTCTGATATTTACTGCTGATAATAAGCTCTGTAGCAAACAAAAAATATTTAACTTAGATGCTCTAGTTTTTGTGATAATCTTAACAAACTGACCTACCAACCAGAATCATCCAGTTAAAAGCTACTTCTAAGCTACTATTGAATTGTAACATGGCAGTTCAACTTTAAAGCAACAACTATTTGTCCAATGCATAGCACTTTCTTGTTTGAGAGTTTTCTCATAATCACATGAAAGGTGATCTTTATGATTGTGGCAATAGTGAATAAATGATCGATTATTTGACAATCAGAAACACACAACAACAGTTTAAGATTCAAAAGAAGGCAACGTCAGATGCATTTTATTACACATTAGACATTAATAAATCCCATGTGTGTGTGTTAGTCTCAAACATTCTTTCAGGCTCTTATATAAAACCAGTATTCGAAACCACCTTTACTCCGAAGGTTTGGGAACCAAGAAGTGCGTATTCACTTTTGTGTTTTTGACTTGTATCCAGAAATGCTATGCTATGCTATAAAAAATATGCATTAACAGCAAACATGCAAGATCCAACCAAACAAAAGAACAAAGCCCAAAACAATCCAAATTCAGAAAAAAACCCACAAGCCCACCTGCAGGCCTGGAGCAGTTCCTTCTTTTGCATCACGTTTCTTTCTATGTGTTTCTTTCAGACCTTTGGTTGTAATTCTGTACTTGAATCTTTTAAGATTGTAGATTTAGTTATTATTCTAAAAATGAGACAGTATGCATAATGGACATTTACTTGTAAATACATGGGAGCAGAGGCTAAGCGCCACAAGGGCTTGAAACAGCAGGATTGGGCTATTAATGCACTTTATATCCACGTAGAACTGAAGGTTCTGACTTGTGTTTTATAACGCTACTTTTCACTTCTCAAATTCTACTTGTACGATAAATGGGGTCTGAGATTGGAACCTATGTTAGCCTCACTTCGTGCCTGTTCTGCTGCTGCACTAAATGCTTTAAACATAAGTGTGAGCTGTCTTTCTGAACTCATAAATGTGCTTATTTTAACCAGCTTCAATTCATTCCCCCACACAAAAGAGACTAACGGGGGAACTAACACTTCAGTGCATGGTCAGCATGATGCCGTGGTGTAACTGTTCTTTATGGTCTGTCACTGTGTGGTTGTTCTGTCTGTGAAAAGTGGATGTTCATAAAGAAATGAACAAACTGAACTTCTTCTTTGAGCATTTTTGGCCTCCTGAACCTTCTGTGGGGAGGTGGGTGGAAACCCCGAGGGGCCACTTTCAGCTAAACATAGAGGTGTCAAACGTTTGTCACACCAAGACAAGCAGCAGTAGACATGCAGTTTCAAGCGTTTCTACCGTTATAGTTAGTAGAAAAAAGTCGAAAATGAGATACATCAAACGTACTGGAAGCTTGTTTTTTGGTTTTGATTTTATAGCTGCTCTCCAGTTTCTGATAAATCCTGCATATCAATGTCCTGAGCTGTTACAATGAAAAGAGACACACAGCAACATTCAAAGCACAGAAACTTCATTTTATGGTTTTCAAACCACACATTGAAAAGTGATTCTGTAGTGAGAAAACTGAAATTCCACTTCAGACTGAGAGCATCATGTCGTGATTTATTGGAAACAGCTCTTGCTCTCTTAAAGTTGAGCAGGATTAGTCAGGCTGTGCAGCGTGGAGGTGAGGGGGATGCTGTTCTGCCAGCGTCTGCAGCTCTGTGGCCTGTGGTTGGCAAGCGTGGCAGTGTGTTTTTGCGTATCATAACTGATGTGTGAGGCAATCGAAAAAGCTAAAATTTAGTCATGAAATAAGTGATGGGTGGTGAAGGGCCACAAACTGTTCAGTCTTACCAAAGACGGGGGTGACTTTACAAACAACAAAACCAGTACAATGGAAAGTTTAACCATACCAAAAGTACAAACCCCAATTAAATTATAATAGAATAGAATGATTTGCAAATCCACTGTGGCCTATTTTAACTGCATACACGACACAGACAAGATAATTATGTTGAAACTGATAAACTTCATCGCTTTTTTTTGCAAATATTCACACATTTTTAATTTGATGACTGCAGCACATTCCAAATAATGCTGGACAGGGGTGATAAAATACTGAGAAAGGTTGAGAAATGCTTTAAAAGCACCTGTTTGGAACCTGGCACAGGGGAACAGGTTAATTGAATATAGGTGATTGTCATAATCGTGAATTGAAAAAAAAAAATCTCTGAAAGGCTCAGTCATCCACAGGAAAGGATGGGGGTTCATCATTTTATTATTGTCATGTCTGTCCTTACTCCCAAATCCACGGCAAGCAGACGGACACCAACTCTGCGTGCAATAACGTTCTTGTCACCCACCACTAACTAGCTTAGCTCAAATAGCTGAAAGTGAATGGGAAATATTACCCTGCCTTTTCAGTAACTATAAACTGTTCTGTGCACCTGTTGTGACTTGTATTATCGTACACCTAAAAAAGACTTGAGACGCAGTGGCTTATGCCCCAGTCACACATTCCCGTTTCTCGTGGCAATTGTGCACGATTGTCATAATCCTGAAAAAAAGGTGCTTTAGTCGTGGTGCATCCGCTACTTGGTCTGGATCAGCGTTGTATAGTCGTGGATGAACGGCGGGGAACGTGGAAGGGTCCTGACAGTCTTGAACTGTTCAAAACTGTTGTGGAGAATTGCCGCTCTCAGTGTAGCAGGATGGAAGCCTAATGCAGTCCTAAAGAGAACGGTATTAGCGTGGCAAATACGGAGCGCAGTTGGGCCGATTGTGGCTCAATCCTGACAGCTTTATGAGGACGACTGACAAGGATGTATCCGTTTGTGCCCCGACTGTGTCCCGTTCAAGACGGCGCACTCGACGGGGCTCAGTTGGGGCTTACGTGACGCGAACTGAGCTCCAGCGGAGTTGAAATCATGACAGCAGGATGGAAATTCATGGAATCCTCATTATATCGCTGTATTAACCTAACTGGAGCGGGACGAACGCCCCCGAAGCGCTGTAGCAGCGCTACTGATGGTGTATTTACGGGGTGTGTCCAGGGGTGAGACAGTCATTTCATCCCGTATCATAGCAATCACATCAGCCTCCTCAATCATGTACAGTCGTGCACAATTGCCATGACAAAAGGGAATGTGTAACTTAGGCATTAGTTAAGTTCACAAATGAGTTGAATCTTTGAACAGCTACTTTAAGTGAACAGTGAAGACCGATTCGTTTGCGAGCCATTCTTAAATTTGCAGGTAATTTGTATTTAAGAATGGCTCGAAAATAAACGGCTCGCTCATAGCCGCATATTGGTTCTCATCGTTAACTTAAAAGAGCCGTTTCAAAGACATGACCCGTTTGCAAATATCACATTGCTAGCTCAAACCACCGCAGAAGCAGGTCAACAAAGCAAAGCTTCTGTTTAGGAGTAGAAGATGATAATATGGTGATGATCCAGCATAAGCTGTAAAAAAAATTCGTCCTAACAGGTACAAGCTATTTGAGCTAAGGTAGTTAGCAGTGGGTGACTTTTGTCTGTGTCTTACTTGTCATTGCACGCAGGGTCAAAGAATGGTGTTTATCTGCTTGCTATGGACTCAGGACTGAGGCAGACATGAAAGAAGTTTTTTGTGACAGTACTGATTCAGTCTTATATATGATTAAAATAAATAAAGTTCCATACTGACGCTTAAGTAAACAACACAATAGGTGGATAAACATAATTTTACTAACTAATTCACCCTGTAAACTTAAATGGAGAAACGTATTTAATTATTTTAAACTTCAAACACTGATCAGACTAAATATTTTAAGAACCAGACATCTTTCCAACTACAAGGTAACATGTATCTCTATATATTTTTTGCTTGTGTAGCTGAACCATAAACCCAACTACTGAGAACAACAAACTGAGTTTTCAATCTGCAGAGGCTTTGAGAACATTGCTGTGTCTTAGCGACAATTTTAGATAGCACCAGTTTCTCCAAACACACACTCTCCTCTTAACCCTGTAATGCCTGCTGTATCATATTTGATACATACTTTAATGATACCTCTATCTAACAATATGATCATCAAATTACTAAAAAGTCATCTGAATATAGTCAGATGAATGATAAAAATGTCCTCAAATGGACTGTTGGTTGCCAAAAACACCTAATATATCAAATGAGAAAAAAAAAGTGTTAAATTCAATGGAAATTTGGATTTCTTGAAGATTTCAGTAGAAGTGAAATAAACATTTCAGCCAAAAAAAAAGAAATCGTTTTCTGGCTATAACTTCTATTTTTAAGCATTAAAGGGTTAATAAACTGTGTTCATGATGATTAGTACTGAGGGGGTTGATGTTTATATTCTTCATTTTCAGAAAAAAAAAAGTTTCTTCATATCAATCTGTGCAGTTTATACTAAATGAGCCAATTACAAGAAAAAGCAGAGGAAACAGAGTCACTTCTTTACGGCTTTTTGTGGGAGGGACTGATATTGTTGAGTAAAACCAAAAGGTGACCGAGGTCTGGAAAAAAGCAGTAGGCATCATCACCGCATGCTTGCACATGCTCAGTATAGATCTCCACTTCTTCTACTGCAGTTACTTTCAGTTTTCTCCCCATCGAAACACTGTGGGGTTTCAGTGTGTGGGAGTCAGCTGCCCACTATGCTCTGTGGCTTTAACCTTCTTTATAAACACTCATGCAATGCTGCTAGTGGTATGAAATGGAGCCTCTTTCTGTTTTTCATTCTCTAATTGATCATATTTTTAGACAGTTTTGTCACCTGGTGTAGACCTAATGGAAATAGAGAATTCTAGGCAGCCACTTTTACTCTTTTTGGGGGGGTGTTTAGTTTCAGAAAAAAGTAGTTCAAGAGTCGAAAGATGCCATTGAAACACAGAAGCATATTGTAATGAACAGGAAGGGCCTCTGTCATTGTGTTCACACTGCCCCCTACTGCTGGGATTCAGAGATGGACTTTATTTAATAAGCTTTACAACAGAAAAACCTTAAAATCCCTTCAGTACACGAAACATAGGGCAGGACAAGTTTCAAAGATATATCAAAATAAATATTGATCAACTCTGTCTGTCTGTCTGTCTGTCTATGTTCTGGAGAAGTTAATAAATAACTCTTATCCGTCTGTCTGTCTACTTTTTTTCTGTTTTAGAAAATGATATTTTATCATAAAAATATCACTTGGGTTGATGCACATCTACATAGCTATGTATTCATCATTTAAAGAATACAAAAAAATGATTTTTGTAATTACCAGTGGTGTAAAAGTGGGGCAGCTGTGGCATAAACATTGCATTGGTTGTTGGTCTAATAAATTTGTTTTCTATCTATACTAAATATGGAAGATATCATGAACTCAACTATTTTGACAAGTACTGAGATCAATACTGAGCTTTAATGCTCTTGACACTGTTTAAACATTACAGAAACTGCAGTAAATCATAACATAATTGAAATTACCATACCTAATATACTGATTGAAAAAGACAACACAGGTACAAAATGTAGCAGTAATTGTAACTGAAATGTTTGTGTATGTATGTATGTGTATATGTATATATATATATATATATATATATATATATATATAGATATATACATATACACACACCTCAAACCACAGGGTTATCAGGGGAGATAATCTTTAGGACCAACAGATAATCAGGCTTTGGCTGACTTTGGTCAGATCAGGGGATCCAAGATCATACTTGAGCCAATTATGTATCTTGCTTCATACTGATGCACAGCTTTACAGAGCAGCTTAGTGTATGAATGGATGTGAATGGATAAATATAATCTGCAGTGTTAAAGTGCTTTATGTTGTAAGGTGACTGTAAGGTGACTGAAGGATTATATAAGCCTAAAATAAGTTATAATTTTCAAAACATGAATTGTGATCATTTTTCCTGATCCTTTAGGTCTGAATAAAGCATTAATGACTTATTATTAGCTTCACATTGAGTGCATTATCTGTTCACAAAATGTAAATCTGACCTCATGAGCTAAGCTCACCTAAATTATGTATTCTAAATATAGCTTATAGACAGGTACTCCTTCATGAACCCTGTGTTTGGACCCAGTTATCAGTGGATGGAGAGCTCGGCTTGTTTCTAATCAGGCCTCAAGAGGTATCACAAAGCATCACAGCAGGAGGATGACAATACGGATGAGCTGCTGATGTTTGTTCACAATCCTGATGTTATGCTCATACTTCTTTTTATATTAACACATCTCCCTCTTCCTTAATTTCTCACCTCCTTTCGTTTCCCCCCTTTGTTATTTCCTCCCATCTCCCTCCACCCATAAAGATTGGCTGCGGTCACTTACTGTTCGTCTCCCACCTTCTTTATCCACTCCACATCACACTGCTTGCACGGAGAAGTCATTTCCTGCAGAAGTAGAGCATGAAATAAGATTAGCATGCAGGTGTTGGTGGGATATTGGACAGAATCTGACAGCAAAAAACATCCAGACAACATGTTTGAAGTGAACTATGGTAGGGAGGAGGTGCTTGGGAGGGAAAATCAGGTTCTCGTCATTGATAGTTAGTGTCCAAGCACTGCTGTGTGTTTTTGTTGATGGATGTTAAAGTGAGTTTCTCAAGTCATCTAAGCATCAACATCTACATGAAATACCTGGGAAGGAAAACTTCTCAAACTTTTCTCCCAGAAATTTTGTGCAGCACTAATTCTTAAGACTGTGGACACATTTTAAACAGGGGTATCTGTTTAATATGAGAGTGGTGTCCTATCTGACGGTGTCCTTGGTAAAGCCTGGCTGTGTGTGTCGGGATCTTTGCTCTCTGCTCTTTTCATCGTCTGCAGCTTTGACTAAACTGTCAGGGTCAGGGATTTGTGTCCCTCTGAAGACATCCGTGGCAGAAATATATTCCCCCTGTGGAGCTTTAAAGCTGTTTGAATTACACTGTCCATCATCTCTGACATGCTTTATAGGATGACCGTCACTGTGAACGTGTGCAGACTGCAATAGCCGCAACTAAAGGTTATTCAGTTTGGAGGATTCTGCAGCATCATACGGCATATAACATGAGAAGAAAATAAATACTTTTGTCTGTTTCACCTTGTTGTGATCTTCTCCCATTTACAAGCTGACTGTAGCCACTGTTTAACATGTCATTGTAAATCATTTCATGCTTGAATTCCATGTCTCACATTAAATAAGTGCTAATTGCTTGAAGGGATAATTCAGAATTTGAAATTGGAGTGTATCAGGTACTTGACAGCAGTCACTGAAGTGGCTTTAAGAAGAATGAGATGAAACAATTAGTCAGGTAATCTGCGTTTTACATAAAAACTAGCCTCAACTGTAAGTTAAATGTGTGATTGGGGTAAAAGTTTCAGAGCCCTTAACTTCAACTTCAGGGAGTCTTCGTGTTTGGTTCTATTTTACCATGCAACAAATGACAATGTGTTCTTTCGCCTTTGTTCATTGATTTCACAAATCCGCTGTTTCACTCTCTGGACACAGGAAGTCACAAAAACAGCAAAAGAAGTGGGTACTGACGCAAAAATGAGAGATTTTGACCCAAGTAACAATGTTGTTCCTTTCTCTGTGTATGCACAGGATTATCTTGTACGAAGCAATCAGAAGAGTGAATGCGCTGTACCTGCTAACAGCCGAGCCTGGTTGTCTCAGCTAATTTTCCTTACAAGTTAGTGTTTTGGTTATCTCCCATGATGCTATAGGACTACGTATTGCTGTTTTTTTGTTTCCAATATATTTTAGTCCATTAAATACAGATTTAAGTTGGTACAAGTGTTTTTAAGCCATTATCCCTATTATTGATAATCCCTCTTGCAATGTCATTTTCAACATCTCTTGATTGTGCTGCAGTCTACCTGAACTTACTGCTACTTGCAGCATACACGCTCAGTGGCTACTTTAGTAGGAACACCCATCCAATTAATTGTTAAGGCAAATAGGTAAGCAGCCAATCACATAGCAGCAACTCATGGCATTTAGGCATGTAGACATGGTCGAGAAGATCAATCTACTGGGATTTTCATGTGCTGGAGAAAGGTTTGAAAAAGAAAAAATATCCAGTGAAGTGGCATGTCTCTGGGTGAATCATGCCAGAGGCTGGAGAGTGGCCAATGTGGTTTGAGACCAAAGGTGACAGTAAATCAAATAACCAATTGTTTTAATTTTCCTGGTAAAATAAAGGTTGAATAAAAAACAAATATGATATTACATGTCTGGGCTGATTTGCTGCTATCAGGATGCTTTAGAACCTCTCAACTCTTTTTCTGTTTCTCTTAAAATGTTGACCAATGGTTGTAAGAGGCAGCATTTTCAGCATGGCCGCTGTAAGGGATCGGACACAGAATCCCCCTACTGTAACCCAAAATTCGGCCCCAGGATTTGTCCAGTCTTTACTAGTCTTTGATTCGGAGTGCTGCTCTTGGCTCAGCTATGGTTGCAACTCCTAAGCCATGAGTGTTCAAGTCCAACAACTACTACAACTGTACGGGGGTCCCATTTCATATCCAGAAGTTTTGGATGGCACTTAAAATATTGGACATGTGTGATAAAGACAAACTTGTGTAGACAAAGTATGTGTGGGGTTCTTTTGAGGCCCTAAAAGTACAACTGACCCGCTCCCTCTGACTGTTCTGCAGCATTCTCATCTCCTCCTTCAGTCGTTCACACTCCCCCTTCAGCTCCTCCTCCCGCTGACACGCCCCCTGAGCTTCATGCCGCGCCCCCTCCAGCTCCGCCTCAAGGCGCTGCAGCTTTAAGTCGGAGAGGGCATCCAGGCTACGGGAGCTCTGCAGGGTCATGGCTGGACAATCCAGCACTGAAAGAGAGAGATAAAATGAATGATTGTATATAAAGAAATCTAATGACATAGCAATCATCTCACAATACATGAGCAATAAAAAGCAAAAGAGCTGACTTCTTCCAAGGCCGGCAGCTTTCAGTATGTACCTGTGTGGGCATGTTAGTGATTCAGACCCGCTCACACACATACACACACACTGTCCTTGAGCCAGAAGACGGTGTAACAACGCAGCAGGAGCATCTTTTCTATTTCAGCTTCTCCTGCCTCCTCTTGCTTGTACAATCATGCACAACAGGTTTTCTCACAATTACACTCATTCATATGCACAGATGCTTATTAATCAACAAAATGAGCTTACATTCTCAGTCTTCACAGTCTAATTTATAAATAAAATACTTTTTCCTCTGTTAGCATTGGTATGAGAGTTTGATGCAAAATTATTCCTCCTCTTCACCAAGGTGTTCACCTATGGAGACATCTGCTGAGTTGGCAGTGACACCTGTTTCCATCAGCCAACCACGTCACTGTAGAGGGGAGACTTTAGTCCAAATGACTCATTTGTATGTTAAGGGCAGTGCTAGTTATGTAAACTTTTGTCCAATCCACTGTGTTTGGAGTTGGTGTTAATTTTCTGAGCGAAAAAATGGCTCCTTCAAGAGCTAAGTTCCTTTAAAAACTTGTGAACAGCTTTTGGAGGAACTAAGCTGATAGGTAGCTAAAAACATCATGAAGAACTTACCATAACTTTAATCCCTCTGTCTCCTCCTGTAACCCAAGGAATACTCACTAATGTTAAGATCAGGGTTCTGTGGGGGCCCTCAAGTCACTCCCAGGAATCCTTGTGTTTTTATACACTAGAGATAGATCTTAAGGGATTGTTTGGTGTTTCTGAAGTGGAGTTGCTTGAGGCCTATGGCTCTAGTAAGTATGATTGTCTCTAATGTGCCATCTCCTCAAGGGGAGACAGCTGGGCTTTGACACTAGCTGACATAGGTGTGGACTCGAGCCATGTGACTTAGACATGAGTCACAATTTTGATGACTTTGGACTCAACTTAACAATATCATCAAAGACTTGCATCTCGACTTGGACTTTGTCATCAATGACTTGGGACTTGACTCTGACTTTAGTCTGATGACTTGAAAATACTTGAAATTTTCAGTAAGACTGTTGAATAAAATGTGCTGCCATTCAAAGTATTCGACTAAGTGACTGATTTTTGTCATTTCCAGCAAGACAATATTTTTCCCACAGGATCTGCCCCATTGAATGCATCTATTAGCATCCAATCAGGGTTTAGAATAATAAAGAAGGAGGGTGTGGATTACACAGTTATTTTCCTGAGCGCAATACTGCAGCATTGCGGGAACAACCCAGAGATGCGGTACCATGCTACCGAGGATGATTTCATTTGCATTCACAAACTATGATGTCGAAAGCAAAAAACGAATTGCCGTTTGCAAAACAGGCAGCATGAGAATAACAGATGGAGAGGCGACAACGTCGAACTTTGTTCTGGCCTCTGAAGCTGCACAAAGAATGGTTGGTCTGGTAGTTGGGTAACTTTAGCTTAGCATCCGTTATATGCAACAAAGGTATATGTTCACTCATCAACTCACTATGACTAAAAACTGAGACTGCAGAAAATAATTGCAAAGTTTAGGCCCAGGGTGACCAGGTGTCCTGTTTTCCCATGACATGTCCTGTTTTCATGTCCTGCCCTGACTGTCCTGGTTGTTTGATGACGAAACTTTCCTGGTTTTTATTGTTATTTTTTTAATTTGGTCAACAGTGCTTATGACTTGGAAGGACTTGAAAATTTTAAGCCTATGACTTCAGACTTGACTTGTCTTGTCTTTACTTGAGACTCAACTTGAGACTTACTTGAGACTTGCAAAACAGTGACTTTCTCCCACCTCTAGTGACATACTGAACCAGTCAATGGATAATAAAATCCTGATAATTAACCAATTTTAGGTCAAAAACACACAAAAAACAACACTGTGTCAACTGGACGCTACAGTAGGTTTTTTTTTTATTGCGTTTCATTTGTCCTTGACAAAGTTCCTGTGTTTGGAACTATTTTGTGATGCAACACATGGGATACATATCCTTCAGCCAGCAACAAGCTTCACTGTTGCCTTATTGTTGTACCTCAGTAAATAAACTGTCCCCTTCTACAAACATTTGACTCATCAGCCATGAGAACCTGATGCCATTTTTGTGCACCCTAGTTCTTTGTCCTAGTAGTTTGGCAGTTCTACGTTGTGGCACAGCTCGACATCATCTGATTTCAAAGTGAAGTAAATATGGCATGTCTCATATCTGTGGCACAATGCTTTCTTGGCTAACTTCAACATCTTTGGTTCCAGATGTTACTGTTTTCTTTGTGCTTCTTTTATAGAGCTTGAACATCATATCTTAAAACCCTAGTCTAATTGGAATCTTTGCCAGAAAGAGACCTTGCTGCTCTGGTGTAACCACTTGGCGTGTTGTTGCTGCGCTTGCCTTGTTATGGTGAATGACCCACGATCTGAAGCTGTCTGCTGCAACCTCTCTTTGGTAGCAGAGTTGGGCTGATTCTCCAGTTTTAAGTCTCTTTCACAGCTGCTTCTGTTTCAGTTAATGACTGTGTTCCAACCTGTAAATAATGATCATTAGCACTTGTGGGGTATAATTTGTGAATCATACACCTGACTATAATCTTACAAATCTCTGACCTTGTGTTAGTTTACACTTTAAACTAATGCTGGTATGAAGACAAAAGAGAACCATACTTAACATTTTCGATTCATAATTTTTTCTGTTTGCTCATTTTGCAACTTGTACATTTATTAAAGTAAACAATAAAAATCACTTTAAGGGATTTCTTTTTTTTTTGCATCTGCTGAGATGGATGCAGCATCATAATGGTCTTCTACATTGAAAAGTTAAACATAAGTGTAAACACCTGCAACAGCGCTTTGACAGAATTTTGTGAAAAAGAGCACACTCCAAAGATCCATCATTTACTTTTGTTTTTGATGTTGTATTTTGCACATAAATTCAGATTTGTTAATGATTTTAGGTTAAAATCTGTTGCAAAATGCCTCTCAACATTGACACTCGACATTGTGAAGCATTTCAAGAAAAGCTGCAAAGTAATGGAGAACATTTTTTTTAGGAAATATTCCATCTTTCCTTAATAACCCCACAATCTGAATAATTTAAAGTATTATTCCCATAATTTTCTTTGATACACGGAGTGGAAGCATTGCGGTGACCTTCCTCCCTCTGACTCATCTTTGAAACTTTAATGCTTTTCAGATAAATGAATTAATTTGCATTATAATGAGCCGATTCACCTCACAGATTTTCTTACATTTGGTGCTGCAGACTGATGACAATAGAGATCAGTCAGCAGTGCAGATGGAAGCAACAGGCTGAAAAATCCTTGAGATTGCAGCACTGGCAGCCTCACTCCAGAATTCAATCATTCTGGCTCTAAGACATTCAATCAACAGAATCGACTAATAGACTGGAGATCTTCCTGCTGTGACTCTTAGTGACAGAAGGGTTAGAACAAAATGTCCGAGTAGGTTGTCTCCAAGCAGCCAAAGATTACACAGAACGCAATTACAACATTCTTAGAGCAGACTGTTGGATTTGATTAAATATGGAGACGTAGAGGACAGGCAAGCATTGATTACAGAGACTGAGATAACTGTTACAAGACTTTTAAAATGAAGGGTGGATTCAGGGAAAAGGCAAATGATGGACAGGTAATGGATGGAGGGTCAGATGGGAACATTGATGGATGGAGGTAAAAAATGTTAAAGGGAGTAGAAGCTGGGGAGATGGATGGCAGGAGCAAGAGAAACAGATGGATAGATGAATGGGTTAATAAAAGGACTGCTAGAAAAGAAGGATGGATAAATAAAAGACAAATGGATTGAAGCCTGGAAGAACAAACAGGTAGTATAAAGATTACCAAGAGGATATATTTAAGGTAGATGGAAAGGTCGACAGATAAAGAAACGGACAGATAGTGGGGTAGATATATAAGGATAGAAGGATGTGAGGATGTTTATTAAGTTATTTCTATTTGAACAGAGGGGCTAGACTGATGCACAAAATAATGGATAGATGAATGACTGGATGGATTGATTGATGGATGGCATCATTGATGGGCTGATGGTTTGATTAATAGATTTACAAATGGATGGATAGATTAACTGATGTGTAGACCGACAAATGGATAGATGGATGATTGGGGGATGGGTGAAAAGATGGATGGATCTGTGGATGGATAGATAATAAACCCATCGATGGATGGACCACAGAGTTGTAAAACAAATAGGTGGAATGATGAATGGATAGATTGCTAATAAGCCCATAGAAGAATGGACAGGCGTACACAAAACTGTAGATTTATAGGCAAATATAGATGCAAAACTGGATGAACAGACGGACTAACTGAAAGCAGAAAGAAGGAACAAACTAGTCGACAAACAGGAAGAATGCAAGGATGGACAGACTGATGAATAAATTAATGGACAGATGGATATGGAGAGGGGGGATAGGGATGATTGAAAAATAAACTGACAGACTGGAATAAAGTTAGATGGACTCAGAGATAGATAAAGTATGATGATAATATAAAGTGTACACAGACTTATATAAAGAGATGGATGGAAACCTGAATATTTAGTGGACTACAGTGATGCATCACCTGGATAAATGGATAGATAGAGGGATGAATGGATGAACAGATTGAGAGAGTGAGGATCAGATTGATAGAAAAACAGACAGAGATGGTTAGATGAGTAAAGAAATGGATGGATGATAAATAGATTGGTGTATGAGTTAATAGATAGATTGATGGAGTGAACATTGGATTATCACGCAATCAAAAGCAGATAGATGTATAGACGGATGAACAAACATATAATGGAATAATGGATGTTTGTAGAAATGGATCTTTAGCTGTCAATATGCATATACATACACTGTAGATGCATAGTTGATAAAAATGTTTCGATCATACAACATTTAGAGGCCATAAAGTCTCTGTTTCCCCCTAGATCATGTTTATTTTTTAAAAATGTCTTCTAAAATTTGTGTGGCAGAAGGTGATGGCTGGCTGTACCATGAGAAAGCTTTACAGAGGCGAAAGATACTACTGGAATATAAAAAAAGCATTACTCACTGTGTGTATCTGGCCCGGCGTGTAGTTGTAGATACTGCATGTCTTTGCTGTGCAGCTGCAGGTTTAGTTTCTGCAGTGAGTTGTCTCTTTGTCTAAGAGCCGACTCCAGGCCCAGGATCCGCTCCACGTGTTTCTCCACCAGGCTCGTCTGCAATCACACACAATTCACAAAGCAATATTTCCATTCATCAGTTCATACAAAGTAAAGCTAAGAGGGATTTCTGCATGTTTTATAATGTATTTATAAAGGACTGATAGATTGATTTGACTGATTGTTCTTTATTTACATGTCATGTACAAGCAAAATGGTTGAACAGTTCATAACAGACTAAAATAAAGTTCAATTTTTTCTTTACAGGTAAGTCCTAAACATGGTATTGTGCCTTTTCTTTGCACAAAAACTCTGCCACAACAAAGTTCCCCCCTTAAGCACAACTCTAGATTACTAAAAAGTATGACCCTTATCATAGACAGGATGAAGAAACAGAAAAATAATTTAATTCTCACTTTCACCTAAACACAGCCAACAAAGTCTTTCTTCCTCTGGAGTAGCATTACACCTGCTGGTTCTTAAGACTGTCGGTAATGTTCTTGTGTATTTCTGTGCACAGAGGGATCACTGTGTTTAAGTGAAATTGAATTGAACATACAGAATGTTATTTTATTGTAAGTTATCTCCAAGTGGCAGTAAGTTGATAATTTTGGTTTATTATCATATTTTAACAGAACACTGTTCTTTGTACCTGATCTATGGTTTACTCCTAAGATCCTGAATATCACAGGGTAAACTGTTTGGAAAAACTTAACGACATATCACATGGGTATAAGTACAGATTTCAGTTCATTTGCCCCTGGATGACCATAAAGAGTATCCAAAAGAAAAATCTTATTTGAAGTCTCCGGTCTTAAATCTTATCGAGTCTATTCCAAAGCAGCACCATTTCACTTTTGTGTCCGATGTTTGGAGCTTCCATCCCAATCTCCACTCTACCAAACCTGATGCAAATTTATGCACTTCCCACAAAAAGATCTCATAGCTCTCTGTTGAACTACATTATGACTTTTTTCTTCAATGAACCCTCAGTCACCAGAGTCTATTATGCCGACTGATCCGTCCCCACGTTTATGTTTCTCTCTATATATCAGTAAATGATTTCTGCAGGGCTGTCATAAAAGTGCTTGAAGGCCCTCCTGGAAATATTGTGGAGCAGTTTCCCCTGCTGAGGGTTAAAGTTAAAATGAGGCCCAGCAGGAAAATGAATCCTTGAAACTGATCTCAGCCTCGGCTCCTAGTGACATTGACTCTGTATCATTTCCTTCACTGGCAGGTGGCAGTTTGGCTCTCCTCATTTCTTAATCAGTGTGACTGCAGAAAAGTGCTGATTCTGCTCGGCATGAGCCGCTCAGTGGACTTCACTCTCATATGAGACGCTTTATTATCACAGAGGGGATCTGTGAAAGAGCAGCCAGACAATCTGTTCTGTTGGAAGCCTCTACCTGGATTTGGATTTCGACTTTGATTTGTTACACAAAAGTGTCCAAGAAATGAGATTGTGCCAGTCTCACATAAATGTTCATCTGTTAGCAAAAGCACAAAGCATAGTTTTGGTCATTAACTGATGAGATGTTGCTGAATTTGCTGAATTAATTGTGTCATGAGTAGCAAAACTAATAAAACCCCACAAGTATAATGTCATTATATAACTTTAAATATAACTTTGACGGATGGTTGACTCGGTACAATAAGTTTAAAAAAATATGGCCGGTGTGTAAGTAAGTACAGTGTAAGATGAAAAGTACTGACTACAGTACAAAGTAAAAATGATTCAGCATTTTTTCACAACTCTCAGATTGGTGACAATGGAGCCAACACTTGATGAAAAAAATCGATTGTTTACTTTTGAATCGCCAACTTTAAAACATTAAGGTTTCAGAATACACACAGGCGGGTCGAGGAGGCGGTGAGGGGGTTGTGAGAGCTTCTTCCTGCCATAAATCTGTCCTGCAAACTTTGCAGAATGCAGAGCTACTATAAAGGTGACCTGCAGTAACATTCAAAGCTGCTGAAGATCCCTTATTATGCTCCTTGAGTTTTACACCTGCCTCTGTGATAGAGCACTTCTGTGCACAAGACGAAAGTCTGTGGCATCAGGACTTTTTCCCCTCCCCCTTTTTACAGTGTTAGTAACTGCCCAAAATGTCTTGTTCCCCTGAATAGACCTACCATTGTTACATCCTACTACTAGAAAAGCACTTGTAGAGCGCAGACCTCTGCCAGCACCACAGTCCTCACCCATATTGTGATTTTGACCATAAATATTAGTCCTACCTTTATTACATTGAAATATTTAGATTCCTTGACCATGAAAACATACCATTAGCAGTTGGATTCATAATGATATCTATTTTAGTTTGGTAGTTATTCACAGAAATCACATTTTTCGCCATGGTGTCCAGACGCTGATCCAGATCAACACCAAAATCGAATCAGTTCTTCCTTTTCCCATGCTGAACATTTCCTAAAAATTTCATCCAAATCCATCCATTACTTTTTGAGTTATTTTGTTCACAGACGGATGGACAGACAGACAAACAAACTCTTCTGAAAACATAACCTCCTTGGTGGAGGTTGATATTTTGTCATCAGTTTAAGCCCACTGGCACAGGGCAGCAAACCCAGTGCAGAGCAGGGACTGCACAATGAATGCAGAGTTGTTGAAAACACAATACAAGAAGTGCTGAACTGAAACAGGAACCTAAATTAGATGAATTGTTTTTAAAACATTCAGAGAAGTTGGTAAAACTAAGTTTTTTCAAAAGTAATGGATTTTTATGCAGAGTTAATCAATACAAATACAAATCCCAGTGAACTCGAGACATTATGTAAAACATATTAAAATCAGATTACAATGATTTGCTAATCCTTTTCCACCTTTATTCAGTAGAGTGCACAGCAGAGACATTAATATTTAAGACTTAAAATGATAAGCCTCATAGTTTTTTACAAATATTCCCTCATTACCAATTTGATGGCTGCAACAAAAGACTGGGAAATTTGAGGAATGCTAAAAAAAAAAAACACCCCACCTGTTTGAAATATTTGGCAAGTGAACAGGCTGGAAACGTGTGTATCATGATTGGGTATAAAAGGAGCATCCCTGAAAGGCTTAGTCATTCAGATTTTTAAGAAAAACTGTGGGAACAAATAGTCCAACAGTTAAGAACAGTTTTTCTCAAATTACATTTGCATGGTCTTTAAAGATTTCATCATCTACAGCCTATAATATCATCATAAAAATGCAGATGATCCAGAGGAATCTCTGCACTTAAGTAGTAAGACCAAAACTAACATTGAATGCCCATGACCTTCGATCCCTCAGAACTGTTTTGTTGACATCATCCTCTCATTTAGCATTATCTGCTGTTTGACATTGCAACAAGAGCACAGAAGAAGTCCTTCAGGAAGATTAAAATAGCATCCAATAAACTGTTAAGTGTTTCATTTCCAAACACAGAATGCATTTATGAACAGCAGACACTGAAAAGGTTTTTATCATTGTGGGTGATGGTGATCAGACACTCCCTTGCCCCTTCATTTACACTGTTGCCCTCCAGGCACTGTTATTAGTTGCTTAATTCACCAAAAACAGATCAAATTTTCAATTGTTACACAAACTATTGATTTTGAATGGTCAATAACAAACAGTCATGTTAAATAGGTCTGGCAGGTCATTTATTTTTTCTGTGTGAGTGACTAACTTAATAAATGACATATTTTGCTAAGGATTTTACCACATGGCTCTGTAACACTTTTGAAAATCATTGTCAGTAGAAGTTAGAACTCTAGCATACAAAGAGAAAGCCAATTATTAAACCACTCAAAAACCCTACTGCCTTCTCTGGGACTGATGAGAAATGTTAAACTGTGCAGACACCAATTTAGAAAAACTGAATATTTTCAAACTGATGAACAAAAAAAATAATTAGTTTGAATATTAGTATCTTGTCTTTGAAGTGTACTCAATTGAACATAGGGTATATAGAATATACCCCCTCTATTACCACAAATTGTGTATTAGAAGGGCAAAAAGATTTGACATGTTTAATCAATGTTGTGTTTTTCATCAAACTGGGAGTTCAGTTTTCACTTTCTGTTTTATTTTTGTTGCTCACTCTCCTCTGCTCATCCCCAGAGAAAGCAGACATACTACCCTGAATGGCAGCACATTAAACTGAGCTTTTAGGGCCAAATGGGAGATTTGGGATGCAGCTTCGGTGCGTGTTCTTTATTCCTGGGCCAGTTTACCTCTTTGCTTTCAGCCAAGCATTTTAGACTCCCTTTAAAGACCCTTTGCTTTTTTCTGCTGCCACTTGTCTGTTTTTACACTCTTGATTTTCTGCCTGGACCTTGGATCGCTCTACTTTTCTGGTTTTAAACCTTGCCAGCACCATTTGCCATAATGCTCTTGTTTCAGACACAGCATTTGTTCAGGCATCGTCTCACCCTCACAGTCTGCATTTGAGTCCTTTTCTCTTATGTAACTCTTTCTCTACTTATTTAACAGAACAGATTGTTTCCTGAGTGGAAGCCCACCCCGAAAAACTGCTGTGCATCAAAACAGAGCATATGCCAAGCGCTGTCTGCATACTTTTGACTTTAACTAGATCTTCCATTTCATTTACCCTTTAATTTGATGTCCAGGAAATTTCCATTTCATATTCTGGCTCTGTCAGCAGAATGCAGAGATATAAACGTTCATTAAACATGCACCATATGTTTCATGTGTACAGTGAAGTGAGTTAAGTCTCTGACCATCTTGTCCAGATCCCTTTGGAGGTTGCTCTTCTCCATGTGGATCTTCTCGTAGGCCTGGATGACGTCCTCCAACTGCTCCTCGCGCTCCTTCCTTTTCTGGAGCTGAAGTGAGAAATACATAAAAAGTCAGACACACTTTCCTTGTGGGGCTGCATGGTGTTGGTCTGAATGATAATCACACTTATTTTGTTCAGTGTTCTGATCAGTTATTAATCATAATTCTGTGCCAACTGAATTTTTCATTGATTGGGATTTCTCTAAGGAGCATATCCCTGGCCTTTTTTTGACAAGGCTGGCACACTGTTGTGATAGAGAATTAACCATTTTTTCCTCAGTTGTTGTGTCTTTTCTTTTTTTGCAGTTTTTCTAGAACCTGGCTGTAATAATGTTGAGCACAGTTGACCCTTCTGGAACTCACTCCCCCAAAATGATTCCCTTAATCTTTAATGCCGAGGAAACAATCAACATGGCCTTAAATTTTTTGATTGCTTTGTCATGTTTCCTTCATCATATTGGAAGATTTAAAGGTACAGTGTGTATTATTAAATGCAATCAAAAATAACAGACTTGGTAAAAAATGGTATAGATTACTTAAAATTATATTCAAATTAGTTTCTAATCAGCCTTAAATAATTAATGTTTGTTTTCGTTACCTTTGAATAAGTCATTTATATCTACATAGGAGCGGGTCCTCTCTTATGGTGGCTTCCATCTTGCGTCGCCATCTTTTCTACCGTAACTCAGAACGGACAAACTAAACGCTTTCGCGTTTTTTTGTTGATGCCTACCGGAAATGCACAGTTGTGAAATAGACGAAGAAGAAGAGAGTGATTACCAAGCAGCTGTGCTAATATAAACAAACATGGAGGACCACACATACAATTTGCCATCAGTGGAGCGTTAATCTTTGTCAAAGAAACGAAAACGCGGCGAAGCCAAACGCAATCGGGACAGAAAAACAAAAAAAACAGGGTCAACATCGGTGCTGCCTTTCCCAGATGGAAGTCCCTGAAGGCAAGGATAAGTTTGCAGACAGACGCCAAAGTTGCCTGTTTTTTGCTGGACAGGTAAGACTAAGTGTCGAATTGTACTCTTATAGGGAGCCGAATTTATTTTGTTTACTTTCAGGAGAAGTCGGAGGAAGACGCAGAGAATGTATCTGCTGCGTGAGGCTTATTTAACGGCCACAAGCATTTTGAAATGATTGTCTCTTCCAAACGACCGGTGTGAGCGTTAGTAAGACTGAAAGACATATATATATATATATAAAGACATATATTTATTCATTTTCTGTGGCAGTAAGACAAAACCTAGGCTGATAACTAAGCTAAAAACACTTTTTGTCCTTGGAAGGCCACCGTAGCTCCGGAGGTTCTCCGACAGGGTGGGGGGAGCGCCGGAGTGCTGCAATCTCAAACCTCACCTTTAGATGCCGCTAAAAACTACACACTGTACCTTTAAGTTATATTACATGTTTAACTCTCATTACTCTTTTGTCATGTTAAAATGTTTATGCAAAATTTGGAAAGCTTTCTCTTTATAAGTGGAAACAAGTTTTGCTGTCTTTCTTATCCTTAGGAGTTGTACACGTAGAGAAGAGTTTGGAAGTATTTGTGGAAGATCTTTATCCTTTGGGCGTTTCATCCACATGAAACTGGTGTTTTAGGAGCTCAAAAACACACATTTTTGAAGCAGGGTTGCAAAGTGAATAAATCTCAAAACGCTACCACCAATGTTGTGTGGGAAATCCATGTCTGTCGGGTGCCTTGGATACTGCGCCTGAAATACATCCATTGTACACTGGATTCTGATCACAGACCATAAAAAAATTTGACAGGACACCCACTCAACAATCTCGAGCAGTTTAGTAATCTTCTACCACTTCTCTTGTGTTTATATACATCACACAAGCTTTTTTGGACGTGATTCATGTCTTCTCTAGTTTTTGTGCATATCTGTGATAGTGCTACAGCGCCACCCATAGGCCTGGCATACATAATACTTATTTTTCTCATTTTTACAGATATACTTTCACATGATGCTTTATTTGCCCATATACTTATTTATTTATTGTTTTTATTTTCTAAATCCTATTTTTATCAGTTGTTAATTATCTCAGTTATTTCGTAATTTTCTTTTAGTCTCTGCTGCTCTCATTGCCTTTTACCATCTCTTCATGTTTTAGTTTGCTCCTTTTTCTTTTTCTTTACTCTAAAACGAAAAACTCCATGATGCAATTTTTATCTGTTCATTGATTCATCTATTTATTGTGTTTTTGTCTTTTTATTATCATTGTTCTCTTAACTTTTGAAATCTTCTTAAAAATAAAGCTCTTAAGCTGAAATTTTAACAATACTAATTAAATATATTCATTGAGTACTTCAAACATTTACCGTTTACTGATTCCATCCTTTTATCTCCTTTAATTTCCTTTAATTTATGAGTATGCTTTTAGTTTCTGCCCTTGTGTTCTGCTCTTTTTAGAATTTCTCTGTTCGATCTAACTGTTTATGCTGTTATGACAGTCACTGTTTCCCCTATATCTAATTACCTCCACCAGGAGGTTATATTTTTGGGAGAGTCTGTTTGTCTGTCTGTCTGTGAACAAAATAACTCAAAAAGTTATGGATGGATTTTAATGAAATTTTCTGGAAATGTTCAGCATGGGAAAAGGAAGAAGTGATTTAATTTTGGCGTTGATCCGAATCACCATCTGGATGCGCCATGACCAAAAATGTGATTTTTGTGAATAACTACTGAACTAAAATAGATATCATTATGAAACCAATTGCTAATGGTATGTTTTCATGGTCAAGGAATCTAAATATTTACACGAAATGAAGGTAGGACTAATATTTATGGTAAAAATCACAATATGGGAGAGGACTGTGGTGCTGGCGGAGGTCTGCGCTCTCCGAGTGCTTTTCTAGTTTAATCTATGAAATTATGTGGCTGCTGTTTTGTTCAATAAAAATGTCAAGTCAATGCTTTGCTAAACTTTAAAGCTTACACTTTTCTGATGCCGTGGCAAAAATATCTGCACTTCAGTAAGCAGGTAGCAGTGAAATGAAGAAGTTGCTAATTAGAAAGCAGTTCTGCATAAATACACAGCTTTGATATATAATAACACCCTGTGTAACTGTGAACCACGAGGTTCAAACCCCATACGCACAGGGTCATTGTTTAATCGTGGAACCCAAAATCTTAAGAAGTCCTCAAGGGATTTGCTTCAAATTGAACAAATGGCTTCTCTGGCTAAAGGCTTAATTAGTTACATTTAGGATGAGAAAATGTATATCATTTTTCTTCCTTTCTTTTCTTTCTGTGATGAAATGGCTAGTTTTGTGTTATTTGCATTATGCTCCTGATTAAGACCTCGTGTTTCCTATTTTACTCTCATTGTCCTGTTTTTTTTTAATCTTCGTTAAGTTACGTGTTTTGTGTTTTGTTTTCCTTGTCTCTCGTGTTTCCTGTTTTATTTTGAAATCCCTGTGTTCCTTGTGGTGTTTTCCTGCCCTGTCTTCTGTTTCTCCCTTATTAAAATTTCCCTCCACCTGTATGGTTGTTTCACCTGTGCTTGTTGTTTCCCCAGAGTATTTTGTCTGTGTTCCCTGTCCTCATTGTTGTGTAATTCATCTTCCTTGTTTTGCCATGTGTGCTCATCTGTAATTTTCTCAGCTGCTTTCTCCAGCATTCCCCAATTTTATGGGTAGTTTCTGTTTTGCTGTTGAACTTTTTGGATTGCCTTTGAGTTTTTCCTTCAGTATTTTTTTGTATTTTATTTGTTACTTTTGAAAAGAATTTGATATTGTATTTTGGACACTTTTGTTAAGGATTACATTGGACTGTTGATCCCTTTTTGTTCTTATTAAAGCCTTTTTTGTTAGATCTGCTCTTGGGGCTTTTTCCTTGTTTTTTTGTTATTTTTGGGGGGTTTTCATACTGTGACACTTTCTTTACTTGTTTCAAACTTTAAAAAGACAAACAGAAACAGCAAAGTCGAAGCAAAATAATACATATGTACACCAAACAACTGGTGATGTCCCTGAAATGAATTTATGCGTGAGTACATACACATGTGTGTCAACACAACAACCAGTTTGAGACGGGACAGAAAGAAGCAAAGAGCTTATCTAGTTCTGCCCCTTCTTTACAAATCAGATCCAATTACGTATTTAAATGTATTGCCAGTTGTCATTAATCATTGAAACACATTGAATTAGGGGTAATTGCTCCATTTTACAAACTATAGTCAGTCTTCATCGGAAATAATTCTCTTCAAGCACAACCCCTGTTCTTCCCTTACATGTAAACCCACTATCTCAGTAAAGCTTGTACAACTTCAAACAACTATCCACTTTGCATCAGGGATAAAATGATGATTTCTTGGAGGTCAAAGAGCATCTGGGTCTCATGTTCTATGAATCCCACTACCTCAGAGACCACCAAGACCTTTTCCCTCATAGGCATTAAACAGCCAGAGGGGAGTTAAGTTTAGATTTCAGTAGGTTACATCATGGAGATTTCATCCACAGGAGCTCTAATTCTGAACATAAATAATTTCAGTCTATCATGTTTCCTTAATCGAGGGAGGGCAAATTGTGATTGTGATGAAAACTGAATGAGCTGTGCAGCCCGGTTTCTTATTATTGTCAGTTTTTAAACTTCTCTACGAAACCGAGAGGAAAAGAACACCCGAGAAACTTTCTGTGAGACTCATCAAATGTCTCTTAAGAAAGTGTTACATAACTGAGCAAATTTAGGACACCAAAATCCTGACACCTCAGCATGAAGAGAACACAGCCTCCCTCGTTTCGTCAAATGGATAAATCATGTTTCAAAAGTCATCATCTAAACCATAAATTCTTGATCCCTTGCTGATTTCTTCCCTTCACAGTGAGGCAGAAGAAGGCGGTGAACGTCACTGAATGCAATGATCACAGATCTCTGCAGCGACACGCACATAAATCGAGCGGAATGAAGAGATTTTGGGAGCAGACGAGGACACAAAAATAAAGCATTAATTTATTTTTTTTCCTCCATGAATACGACCACTGCTGATAAGGCAGAGAATGAGAGTGGGAGCAGCTGGAAGGGAGTGAGATAAACAGAGATCCGGCGAGGACAAAGCGGTGTAAGAGCTGCGTGTGCTGGAGCTCTAAGGCCCTTTCGCTGTGACTATGGTAACATATGCTTGTAGAAAAACTGGCACTTAGGTGAGGATGGCTTGTCAACAGCATCGTGACCAAAGACGGCTGCTTTTGCTGCAAAGCGTGATGTTTAGAAATAGAAGCATGAAGGGATAAGACTTATAACACACAAGTATAAAATGTTAAAGCTTTCACGATTTACACTTTCACCCTTTCATAACACTTTAACTAAAATTGTTGGTTGGTTTTATAGCATTTAAGCATCTAAATAATCTCATTTCTCTTTAGAAGATTGTTGGAGTGATCAGTTCTTCACAAACAAAGAAATAAAACAACATATAATCCGAGGCACTCCGATGTAATTTATAATCCTTTATTATGTCAGGGATATGTCAACGCGTTTCGACTCATCTGGGTCTTCATCAGGACACGATCAGCAACACGAAACAGGTGTTTAAATTACCTAGAAGGTGTCGTGATTTTGTCACGGGACGCCGTCACATGACATCGGACATTAAGAAAAGACATTTTAAGATAAAACATATGAGGAAAAAACACAACACAAGAGGCCTGGCTGCACAATAATAAACAGCCTGCACCAAACAATAATTGTTTTTCCTTCTATGTTTTATCTTAATATGTCTTTTCTCAATGTCTGATGTCATGTGACGGCGTCCTTGGATCCTTGAAGAGCACCTGACCTTACCTCTGTTTCATACATTTTGACCCAGTGCAGCACTCACCCCTACCTTTTCTTCAAAGACATAAAACAGTGTGGAGCCTTGCTTTTCTGCAGCTCTTTGATTAATTAAAAATAAAGTGCAAATTAGTAAACTGGATAAACATCCATCGTTGCCATTTCCAACTTTGACAGCCATTAAATTGTAATCGAAGGAGCAAGTATGCCAAAGTAATCCCTGATCTAAAGCCACATTTTCTGGTTTTTGCTTACAAGTGTTAGAACCCTCCTGTCAACAGCAACTATTTGCACGTAGCATTACATGAAATTTGAATTTAACACTCTTTTATGTTCAAAATAGTCTTAAACTTGGGCCACTTTATAAGGTACACCCATGTAACTGCTGGTTAATAATAAAAGAAGCTCATCCGCCAGTTAAATGGCAGCAACTCAGTGCATTTAGGCATGTATACAAACAATTTCTTGTACATCACAGAGTTTGCTGCTCTACAGCGGCCTCTGCAGCAACCAGCTCTCAGTCCAGTAGAACATGTTCGAAATGTGGGGATTCACATTTGCAGGAAGAATGAAAACTCCTTGCTTTGTATTATGCCTTAACACAATCGGGCAAAGGACACCCACTTTTCTGCCCATCAGCGCTCAGTTCAATGACAATGTTCTTATTGGCTCCTCTGCTAAAGTGAAATGTGCTTGTTATATCTGAATGAGCTTTAGTCATTGTTTGGATTGTACAAATAACATTAATTCGATGAAGGGACATGTGGTTTGTGGGCCTTTTATGGCAGCTAAATGCACACAAAGACAATGGATTGGTTGTGCATAAGGGATGGATGTGACTAGGAGCACAACCACGGAAAGAAGGGGGAGTAAAATTGCTTCCACTGCAGTGTCATCCACATTGCATACCCCAGCTTTAAGGCAGTTCTGATGCAAAGGGGGTCCAACCTGGTGGAAACAAGATGCAGCTTAAAAAAGTGGCCAATAATTGTGTAATTTTGGTGTCACAACAGCACCAGCTGATGGGCAGCTTTTATTATTTTGCTTTTCATTTCAACTCAATACTCAGTATGGAAAACTAACTAAGGAGAATGTAACTAAGTACAAGAAAATAACATGAAAAAGCCATGGGCACCATTTTCGCAAACACATCAAATCCCTCTTCTTCTTGTGTTAAGTGCAAACCAATGTCTTACCAAAAGGAAAAGGAGGATTGTGTGTATGTGTGTGTGTAGGTGTGGTAAGTTATGTCCCCATAGAGCATGTTCAGTGAGCCATGGCACATTTCATCAGTCTGAACGCCCGTGTCAAAGCTGTGTGACCTTGTGTGTCCTGAGTCAAACGCTTCTGCCAAGTCCAACTATTTTCTCCCTCTACTTTGTCTTTTTTAAAAGCAGACAGGTCATTCTTCCCTTTACTTCTCCCAGCTTTACCCCTCTGTATGTGCACCAGTTATTTTCTGTCCTATTCCAAACCATTTCTGCTCACATAGTCATAAAAACAGTAGTTTTATTCTTGGAGCCAAGTTTGCAGAAGAAAGCTGATTCCTTGCCTTGCCTCTTTTATTAAGTATGCACTCTCATGTATTGTATCTTAAAATCATGCTGCTTGTGTTAAAACACACCAGCTAATTACAAAATGTGTTATCCCCTCATGCACTGTAGATGTGTTGGTAAAAAAAAGGCACGTCTGCATCATTTTTCATAACAAAATCTTGGCCAGGTTCGGTCCCAATTACACCGCCGCCTTGCAAAAATAGAACAGCAGCGTGAAAATCCCATGTCACACTGCTCGTTGGACGGTTCCCTTAAAAACACCCAATGTCTGTAATTTTGCTCGGGCAGCAGCTTTTGTGCTTAATTTGTTCTGGATGTCTTTCAGCGTACGTCCACCAGGGTTGGCCTACATTCACGAGAAATTCAATTAATGCACATTGAAGGAGGGATTTCTGCAGAATAAAGGCCCTAAATAACCTCAGGTTTGGTGAGTGTGTTTTCAAAAGAATATGAATAAGAATGTTCCTTTTCTGGGAGACTGTGCCCTCTGTATTCCCTCATATTTACTTTTCTTCAACCACCTTCACTTCTCTGCTTTAGCTCCCAGTCTTCTGTTATTCTTCCATTTATTGTCCTCCCAATTGTTCAGGAGATGAACTGCAAGGACGAAAAGTTAGGGATCTTCCATTAAAGTGGGATGTTGAGGGTCCTGCACTCAATGCTGGCCGAAAAACATGCAGGTGATTGATTCATTAAAATAGACATAGGCTTCCTATTACCCTTTCTGTGAAGCTCTAATGCCCCTTGTGTGTGTCTTCATGCACCCCCCAGTCTCACTCATGGAAGCATGCCTCGTTCCTTTGCAAGGATTCTGAATGTAAACATTACAAGCACTGCGGAAATCTTGTTTTGAAACTTTAGGATGGCAAACAGTGGTTCAGGGCCAGAGATTCTGTTAGATTTAATCATGTTGTCAACTTTGGCACAGACTAAATCCATCATTTTTAATGTTTGGACTTAGGTGGAAATTTTATTTGGCCTGATGGATATCTACCTACTTTATCAGCTCTGTAAGTAAGAAGCAATGATGTTGCTTATGCCCTGATCTTGAGACATGTAAGGGCTGTGCTCATTAACCAAGAAAACAAAATTTTCTTAGCTGATGTCTTGACTGTGGTGACTAAAAGTTTTCTAATATTCCATCATGGTCCGCTCAATCTACTCCTCCACGACAGTCTGCGTCACTCCAGACATGTTGTGTGACTGAACTGGCCTCTGAACTGAAGAAGAAGAGTGCTTGCTTCCGCACATGTACAGTGCAGCTCATTGTTTCAGGGGAAGACAGCCGGCTACACAACGAGCCAGAGTTTACAGATGAGGAGCTCATCGAAAGGAGGACGCGGAAGCAGCGCTCCAGAGAGTCCTGTACATGTGCGGAGGCAAGCACTCTTCTTCTTCAGTTCAGAGGTCGGCACAGTTGCAAAAACATGTCTGGGGCGACACAGACTGTAATGGAGGAGTAGCCCGAGCAGACCATGATGAAATATTGGTGAAACTAATGAGTTTTTGGATGATTAATGCAGTTTTAGGAGCGGCGCTGTATGCCCCGTGTGCTATCATTATACAGATGTCCGCCACTCGATTTTGGATCTAAATATCTCCTGAAGCACTGTTTGGATCAGGAAAGCCTTCTGGGTGAGTCTATTGTTGTACTTCATTCTATAAAGAGTGTGAAAGCTGTAGAAACCGAACTTTTCCTTTAAGGTGAAAAGAACGTGACTTGGCGATCCAGATCGCGATGCCCACCCAAGTCGCTTCGCCTGTCCAAATAGGTCATTATGCCGCCATCGTGTCATGATGCCACGCCCGCTCGAGTTTTACAGCCATCATATTATATCATATATTAGGATGGATTAGCTGACATTATTCCAACTTTATCCTTTTCACTCAACTATCATTGATAAAACACTGCAGCTAATGGCCTATTTACAAGTTCTCTGTGGTCCCGTCTAGGCAGAACTGATCTGCCCACTTTTTCTAATGTTAGTGACAAAGACATAGATTGTCACTCTGTATACTGGAATAAAAACAGTCTGTCACAGGTGTCATCACACATCCGCACAATGCTGATTTGCTGTTGCAGCACAGCCACATGCAACTTTGCCTGGGAAGCTCAATTTTTCAACTCTGGCAACTAAGCAACATAACCTGAACACATGGAGGGTTAATCCCACCCATCATGGCTGTACTTTGACTTTATATGGAATGTGATCACCCATGTCATGGTTGGTGTAAATTTACAAATTACCTATCATTCTGTCAGTAGCAGCATGCATTCATTGTCAATAGTCTGTGTGTTTGTGTATGATTAGGGGGGCAGACAGCCATGTTAGTGACTGTGTGTTTGTGTCCACGCTGATGAGAAGAAGGCAGTGAATGTTCAGTATTGACCTCAGTGATGTAGTGATTTGTGTGGCCAGTGCGTGTAGGCTTCCCGGGTTTTGGCGGGGTAACAATGGGGAATTTGCAGGTAGCAGGTCGGGTTGTGGTTCTTTACAAGTGGATATGGACTGGTGGGGGGTGGAAAAACTTTCTTACAGAGAGCTAGGAGATGGGAATTAGCTTGAAAAGATTAAAGATATGTCAGCCAGTTCCAATCAGTGGTTAATGATGAAGAGAAACGATGTTTGTTTGTGGCCAGAGTAGAAGCACAGATGCATGTAGTAAATGCTTATGTTAAGTTACAGTACAGTATCTTTGGCCTTAAAGTTAGAGTAGGGGTTACTATGTCATCTTTCTTAATAGTTTGGTTGGAGGCCTTGAGTGTCATTCTGACAGGGTGGTACTGTCACTCCATAGAGCCGGCATGTACGGAGCCTGAGTTTGTTGTGCTGTTTGGGTTGTGTTGGTAGCAGCTAAGGGCAATGTGACTAGTTCAGTACCACATACTGTCATGACTGAGATAAGTGATCATTATTCCCACTTATCCTTTCTTCAAATGACACGTGTATCTGTGTTTCATTTCTCACCTCGTGGGTCAGGACGTTGACCCTCTGCTGCAGGTTGCCATTTTCAGACTGCAGCAGTGCTGTCTCTTTGCTCTCGAAGGAGCAGTAGGAGTTTGTGTTGTCCCCAAACTCATTGATCATTGGGAACTGCAGCAGAAGAAACAAACAACATTAAAAATTAGACCCATAGTTGTGAGGCAGACTTGTTGAGAAGGTTCAGAGTACAAAAAAATACAGTCAATAAATGATTTCGCTTATTTGTAATCTTGTTTGTCTGTTTGCTTGTGCATCTCTCACGGCTGCATTGTGCAACTTTTTCCTCTGTGATTATTAAAGATTTATCTCACATCAACTACAACTTTAGTTTGGCCCAGAAATAACTGATTTTGTTTTAACTGAAGTCTTTTTTCTCCTCATGAACTCGATTTTATTTTTCTCCTGTAAGAAATCATTGAATTTGCTTGGCAGTGCTTTGTGATTGTACTTTCTGATTCTCAACCCACACAATCAAACATGCAGAGGGTATTTGTCCATCAATCTGTAACTCTGTTTGTCAATCTGTCCACATTTTATAACAAAACTCTGAATAATGACAAATGCTTTGTCCAAATTACACCCACTGGCCCAAGAATCTGAGCAGAACTGTTCATTTCAGTGCTCTTGCATTGCCAAAAAAAGATTTATGAGACACTTGTTTTTCTCAGATTGAGAACAACTTCTCAACAATCCATGAAGCATATTAACTACTAGACAATACAGTTTATTTTTAATGTCGGTTGATAAAAAGGACAATATTTTTAAAAGAAAAATCAATTTTCAGGCTTTGCATTTGTAAAAAGCTGCAATAGTGTATATATTGTGGTGCAGAGGTTACAGGACAAAGTACAGTTGTCTGATGGGCTGTGAAACCGTGAGCAAGGCAAATAAATGCAGCTTTTAGATACATTGACAGGAATTCCTCAGTGCACATTCATTTTGATGGCTTCAACTCTTCATTTCAAAATGTTATGTTGATGCAAGCTGTATTCTCAGGGGGTGAACTTTATCTTTTTCTTGTAAAATTACCTTTTTAATTCATATATTACTATTTACTACTTATTTAAATGTCTCTTTGTGTGTTTTCACTCTTGTCACTCTGTGTAAGTATCTGATATATATAGCTGCACATAACTGGTTAATTCTTGAGCCTGTTTAAACTTCTTTTTTTCAACTTAAGACCTACTAAGTTTGTAATATGTGTATCTGATTATCCCGATGAAGACCACAAGCCAAAACATGTCGATCTAATAAAGTTGTTTCCTGACCTACAAGTGTTGCTGGAGCTCTGCAACCTTTTGTCTTAACCAATAAGGTCTTTCAGCCAGTCCAAAATGCAGCAGCCCGACTCCTAACTAGATCAAAAAAGAGAGACCACATCACTCCAGTGTAGGGAAGCACATGTTTTAGCTTCCCTACACTGGCTCCCAGTACATTTTAAGATTTAATTGTTAACTTTTAAAGCAGGCTCTGGTCACGCTTCCAAGTACATCTCCGACTCCTCACATAATATGTACCAAGGCTCTTCTGATCATTCCACAGTCCAGACTAAGGACTGTGGAATGAGATCAGATAAGCAACCTCTTTGCCTTCTGTTCAATCTCTTTTAAAAACACATTTTTATTGATGTGCTTTTACAAGAGATATCAACTGAGTGTGCAATTACTCTTGCGATGCCACTTTCATTTCCAGTTTTAGATGGTCTTACAGGCAGCAACTTTCATTCTTTCTTTTCTTTATCATTTTAACCTTTTATCCTCTTTTGGTTTTATTTACTTTCATTTTTATCTCCTATTCCTTTTTATCTTTTGGTAGTTTTAGCCTTTTTATTTCTTTCCTCCTTCTTATCTTTGGTGATATTAATCTTTTTTTTATTTTTGCTCTCTGCTCTGTCATTTCTGGCTCTTATGTGCTTTCTGTTTAACTCTTAAACTTTTGGTCATTGTATTTCTCACATTTCTCTTTTACGTCTCTTGTATTTCTATTTTATTCTATTGTTATCTGTTAATATTGTCCGTAAAGTATTTTTTAACCCTGATTTAAACATTTCTAAGTAAAGTTTATTACTATTATCATTATCTCTCCAAATATCTTGAATATTGGTGAAGACATGGCAGAACATCACTTTAGTTAGATATAGTTTCTTTAAAGTCAGAATTGGGCTTAAAATGACACAACATTTTAAAACAAAATTAGATGTCGATTTGGTGATGCTGTCTGTTGTTAGCTACAGTGAACAACAGAATGTTGTATGATGTCTAACAGAATTAATCAACTATTTTCTCCTCCCTCTTCTCTTCTTCTCCTGGGTTTTCTTTCTAATGAGGCACAGACTGATAATCTAAGTATTAAGTGCATCATATTTAAGAATAACTTTCATTTCATTCAGGAGTCAATAACAGAAGTGTGTTGGTTCAAGTAAAAACTATAACACTATAACAGTTGATTAAATCTCGCCAAAGAAGCTAGTGCCACAGTTATAATGTTCTGTGTTATTTTGATGTCAGAAATTGTATCATTTTCCCATCATATCAATCATATTTGCATCCCATTGCCTCTCATCTATTCATCATTTATGGGGCAAATATGTTCATGGAAGTACTTAAAAAATAGGTAAATATGGCAGATTCAGCTGAAAATGTGATGCAACAGCACTTACATGGAAACGCTCAAAATATGCAGAAATAATTGCATTATAAATAGCAATAACCATGTAAGATAAGTTATGTAATAACCTGGGTATGTTTGTGTTTGTGGAATCTTAAGGTCTGCTTGTTCGGTGGTAAACCATTTGTGCAGTTGTATTGTTAAAGTGATGTCTGGTAGCTGGATCCTGTTATAAAAACAACCAAGACGAGTTATATAACGGTGTGTGGTTTAACCTAAATGAGCACATTTACATTTAGAGTGCCTCTCGTCAGCACTCAGGCTTTTTCATTTTCTGTTTGAAGTCATTGCAGCTGATGCAATGTCTATTTGAGGAGCAAACAACCCTTTTCCATTTAGCAGAACACCTCTCTCTCTGCTCAGTTTAACAGTAAATGTTCTCAACATGGGTGAACCCCCCGGGGACCGAGAAATTCTCACTCTGCAGAGCATGAGGAACTCTAAACTGGAGAACAACCTCACTTCAACTCTTGTTCAAAGCAGCAGGAAGTGCCTCCATCTGCATCATTACAGCAGCTGTACGCAGGGCTTTCTGTGTGTGGCTAGAGCCTGAGGCAATACCAACAACTCCACAACAAAAGATTTAAATTAGAGGAAATAATCCAGAATTAAACTTTCTGACATGAGGTCTCGCTACATGGTGATCCCATGAGTCAATATTGAATAATTTAGCTGAAGCTAAAACAGGCACATGATGTATTTACAGATGCACAGGTGTGACGGTTTAAACTCTGAACAACCAGCGTCCACACCTGCTTACTCAAAAATCAACACCGATTTCAGAGGGATTAAATCCTGAACAAACTAACGCAGCAAACAGGTGATAGTGATGTGGCAGACTGCAGGAGCAGCTGCTCAGCTGCTATAAGGATTCCTGCACTGACACATAAAAGACAAAGCCATACCTGGACCCCTCCTGAAAGAGTCAACCATTCAGAACCACAAGATCTTTAAGAACTCAAGAATATTTTAGTCCGAGAGAGTCTCAGAATGGTTTTGTGTTCTGTGCACTTTAAATTTTCTTCCAATGTAGAAGTTTGCCATGACTGTTCGAGCAGCTAAGAGGTTCTTTCTGTTCTCCCATTGATTACTTAAGAAAATAACGTTCCATATAAAGTAATCTTTAAAGTAGAATAATTTTCCTGCTTCAGTCAACTGTCATTCAGACCTACTGAAATGGGAGATCATTTTCCAAACTGCCAAAAATACTATCCAGACTGACCCTTTGTCAAGCCCCACCCTCCTTGGTTACTGTTGCTAGGTTAGACAAAGGCTGTGTTCGAAATGGCATACTGCCTACTATCTACTTACCTACTCAATCAGTACATACTGCATACTGAATACTCAAAGATGATCTGAGTATGCCGCGGCTGCCCGAGCGTTTAGACACAGATGCATACTCAATACCCCAGAATGCATTTCGTGCCGGCCGGGAAGCAGTGCCGGGAAAATTAAAATAGTCCGACCACAAGCAACAGAAAACGACTGTATTCTGGAAAAACTACAAATTCATTCAGTAATAATATATTTTCTAGTGAGAAAGTAAGTATTTACATCACGATTATGAGTCCAGTTGTTTGAAATAGTGACTGTTTTTAATTTGTCTAGCCGTTTTCGGAGACCGAAGCGTCCACTTGGTGGGTGTTTCCGTCTACGTACCGTAAACACCGGGCAGCAGCAGCAGCCCCCCTTCACGTTTCGGTTATTGCGAAGTGTTTTCATTATCAACAACTGCATGACACAAACCGAGCGGCAGTGGATGAAAAAAATTAACACAAACACCTGTGTATCCATGGTGATCTGTCTCCATTTTGTATATCGTCTTCCCACGTCAGAAGTGCGCAATGCATTGTGGGGCAGAAGCAGTACGTGAAGCAAGCTCCGCTCCATACTCAGAAATCGAAGCCGATTGAGTATACATGCGGGCATTTCTCGCACACAAAAAATTTGATTCTGGGTCTAATTCTCTAAAAGCTTGTTGACATTGTTCAAAATATTACCTGCTAGTGTCCTTTCAGTTGCTAGCAAGAAATGATAATGAAACTTACAGCCTTGCCATTTTGACCCTTAAGATTAAAAAAATTGATCTGTTTTTTTTAAACAGTATGAATATTAGTGCATAAATGATGCAAAGCCCTCAAGTCATTCTTGAGATATTTTGTTAAAAACACAAATAATGAGAGAGCGGCTACATGACCTTTACCATTGACCTACTACTTTTTTTTTTATTTATCTATTTTTTCCCGGTGCTATTGGAGACCTTTGGGCAACACAAAGAGATAATCCCACAAAGAATTCTTTTAAAGGAGACATATCATGCTTGTTTCTCCTTTTCACTATGCCAGACTAGGATGCCTGTAAAGCATTTCTGCCCTCAGTACAAGTCATTTAGTTCCTTCATTGCCCCACAATAGCGTTCTCAAAATCCTCATTTTAGGCCATTATCAAGCTCTCGTTGAAACACTTGGTTCTCAGACTGACCTAAAGTTACCTCGCAATGTCTCAGCCCTTTGTGCTCTGATTGGTCAGTTCTATCGGGGGTTGAGCCAGCCTGTCCTTCTTCTTCTACTGTATTTTCTGGCAGGCTCAAAGCAGCGACCGCGTATTGAGTCCCCCTACAGGCCAGAGCTGGTAATGAGTGAGTGTGAGCTAGGGAGCTATATACTGCTGCTGGTGGATGTGTTCCTCAGTGATGGTTTTGTGGCTAACGGACATCACAGAGGAGGAAGTGTTTTATCAGATTACTCCAATAAACAGAAAGGTACCTCGTGTCATCACGACGATTTAAATCTCGCGGTCATCTTGCAATGACCTATTTTCAGAGGCATCAAATCTCGTTCTAGGATATCAGAAAAATACAATATCTAATTTTTTGAAAATTAAGGGGGTGTAAGGTCTTGTTTTCAAATTTATCATATCATATGTAAGTATTAAATCATGCATCAGCATGATATGTCTCCTTTGATGTTACTTTCACACATCAGTTTTTGAAAGGAATCTGTGAATACAAGACTTTGACCTTCAAAATTCGGTCAATAAATGCTGGTGTCAGAACTTTAATTTGTGCAAAGTTTGATAATCCCTAGAAATATCACATACTCAATCAATGCATGGCCAGTAGACTCAATGACCTTGATTTTTGGCCCATTATCCACAGAATATGAATTTATTGTACTATTTTGTTTTACTATTTGCTTGTGAAGGGAAGAGTTTGTATGGCAGTTTCAAGCAATAGTATTTAAGATTTAAGTGCACTTTTATAAACCAGTGTTATGACCATGCCATTTGAATAGAGGATTTGAACTGTTTGAATAGAGTGCATTAGAGTCTTTCCTTTTTTTTTTTTAAATTTTCATCAGGGCTTTTACCTGTATGTATGAACAACCAGAAAACATAATCCCTCTTGTTGCCAGAGCAGAGGCATCAAAGGCCTTATAATATAATAAAGCCTCAGTTAATCCATGTTAAACATCTCCTGGTACCCTGTCTTCTTCTGTCAAAGTTTCTCAGAGCTTTAGTAAATATATTCCAGTAAACATGAGAAAAAAGTTTGAGTTTCAGCAGACCCCTTCGAAAAAATAATGAAGCAACAGCATGCATTGTTCTGGAGCCGTCTTCTCAGCAGTTCAACTTCCAGTCACTTCTTTGATAACTTGAATTCACTGAAGTTTTCATTCTCACATCTCTCCAACAAAAACAAGCATCCTTGTGTACCTGGTGTCAAACCGGGCAACAGAAAAATGAGGGGAAAGTGGGGGGCACATTTCTGCTCCTTCACTATATAATCCCTCGAATAACCACCCAAAGTCTAATGACAGTAAAAAAAAAAGACGTTTAAATCCCTCTTTTGTTCTTAATTTCAGTCATTTATCTCTCGGCAGCTCTTCACATCATTATCTCCTTTTACTGGCTCATTTCTCCTCCCTGCTCTGTGCTTTTCTCTGCATCCTTCCTCCCGTTTATCTCCCTGTTTCCACTTCTTTTTTGCACTTTTTGCTCATTTTCTGTCCTCCCACACCATCCCTTTACGCTTAGTCCCACAGTATATCTTCCTGTTGGCTGGGGGACCGCTAGGAGGAGGATTTCTGCTTCACCTGCCTCCTTATCCAACCAAAAACAGTCTGATTTCACCCACAATCAGACAGGCTTGCCAATGCACAAATGTTTACGGTATTGCTGACTTCAAGCCAAGCAGCTGATATTATATTATTATTATTAGATCCCGAGGAACATTCTGAATACCGAGCCAGGCTTTCTCTTGATCAAGGTGGAACATAGACTAAAAATAAATGCAAACATTTCAAATAATCTCAGCTCCTTTCATTCCTGCTCATTTCAACAGAGTTGCATCTGTCAAATGCTATTTTAGCACAGAGCATAAGAGAGTTCATGCTGTAAAGTAGGAAGCAAAATCTCACCATTAAAAGAGGGAATTATGGGATTGTTAGGAGTTCATTTATAGTCTAAATGGCCATCACATAAGATATAATGAAAATAATTTCAAACTCTAGTGACTTTTCAGTAAGAATATCTTTTTCAGTAAGAATATCTAAGATTGTACTTCTATAAAATGATCACCACAACCATTCAGACACGAGGACCCTCTTGAAAATGAGATGTAGCATCTCAAGAGGCTACCCTCTAATAAATCAGACGACAGGTTGATGGTACATGAACCTGTCCCTAATTTTAGTTCTTATTCTAGTCCACTTGTCTCCTCTTACCTTCCTTCTTTTGCCCTCACACCCGACACAGCATCGTGTGGATTTGCCGTTCATCATGAGACTGGGATCCACATTCAAGATTTCCTGCTGCTTAACAGAAGGTTTTTCTTGCCGCCATGATGGAGGGATCCATGATTGGCTATTTGGATTCATGTTGGGTGTTGGATGTATATATTTGTATACATATGTATATGTGTATTTTATATGTATATATGTATCTATGCATATATGTGTATCCACAAAATGAAGAGCTTTATGCTCTATTGTAAAGTGTCTTGAGATAACACTTGTTATGAATTGGCGCTATACAAATAAAGATTGATTGATTGATTGACTATTTGCTGTTGTAAAGGCAGGGCTGAATTGACTGAAAAAATAACGTAAGAGTATCAGGGCCATTTTTGATAGAAAAAATAGTTGTCGGCAGGTTGAGATTGAAGTCGAAATGAGGAGAATAAAGTCAATTTTTAGGGATTTAAGTCGAATTGACAAGATAAGACTTGAAATTTAACAAAGTTGAAATATAATTTCGTGATAAAAATCAAAATTATGAGATTAAAGTTAAAATGTCGAGAAAAGAAGTCAAAATTTCGAGAATAATGTTAACATTAAATACTGTATATTTCTACTTTTTCTTGACATTTTAACTTTTTTTTTTCAAAATTTCAACTTTCGAAATTTTGACTATATTCTTGTCAGTTCAACTTTATTCTCATCATTTCAACTTTAACCTCGACATTTCGACTTCAGTCTCGAATTTCTCCAATTTTTTTTCTTTATCCAACATGGCCCTTATACTCCTCCATTGAAAATAACCTCAACTGTTATTAATCATTTTCCATTAAGAAGTATGTCAGCTGAGATTAAAAAAAAATCCTCCCCCAAGTAATTAGACTTTATTAGTTTTCTACTGTAATGTGTAAATTCTTAACCACTCAAATTGAACTATTTCACATTTCCTTGGCTAACCTAGTATGGAGCACTTGCATGAGCACCATTATAGTTTGCTAAGTAGTAGATGGATCTATGTGTGACAGAAGGAGATGCCACGTAAGAGCGGGGACTTGCTTTTTCAAGTTTAATATGCCTTTTAATATATCTAACATGCCTCTGTGTGATAGAGTGCCTCTATGCACAAGTTTGCACAGGTTGTTCCATCAAGACTTTTCCCTCTCCCCCGTTTACAGCACCAGTAGCTGCCCAAAATGGCTCATTCCCCTGCCCCTTTGCATATGTCTATCAGTGTGACATATCATAGTTATGTCAGTTGTTCAAGTCTAATGGTTGGAGCTTGCAATCCCAGTGCAGAGCTTTCACTGTAGAATGCACACAGAGTTGTTGACAACATGATGCATTAAAGTAATTTAAGAATAAATAGGTCCTCTTACTTTTACCTGGATAGAAGTAGGACAATTTCTCAAAGATTCAAGATCAGCCATTCTTTACTGATTTTGATGACTGAAATGACTGAAACTGATTTTGGTGCCAAAAGTAGTTTCAGTTTGATGAAGTTAACGACAAAATATTATTCCTTGGCCTTAAAAACCTGATCAAATGAAAGAAAGGAAAAATACAAGATGATGATCAGCAGATGTGCGAATAAATCAGCCTTATTTTGGGAGACGTAGGAATTGAACATTTAAAAAAAAATCCAACAAAATGAATAACTATTAAAGAAATCAATCAGTTGCTTGGCTAATGTTGAAATAAATGTTGCCTTCCTTTGGTCTTCTCTTTCAAAGACATCCAGAGCAAGCTCCAAGACAATATACATGCCTTGCAAATTGCCTCCTCTTCAGTGAAGTTCATTTTATCAGAGCTTTTATGACAGCATGGATCCTTGTTACACAGAGCATGGTATGTTTGTTGACAGAGCTTTAAAGTTCCTAATTATCATACCAAGATTGAATTACAATGCATGAAAACCTGAGACAAAAGACGAGCATTTTGAAAAAAAAGCATGTTTACCTCTTCTCATTATCTTGTAATAACAGCCTGGATGTCAGTGTTGGCTGTAAGCAGAACCAAGGTAACGTTAAAGGTTGAGTCAGCCATATTTGCTCACGTGTGTTTAATTAGTGAAGCGTAGTTAAGATGCTTGTGGACCTCCCTCTTAGTTTAAGCTGGAGTCGATGGAGGAGAAAAATTTCCCACTTTTGGAGTTTATTCCCTCGCCGGTTAAGGATCAAAGCTCGCTGCTGCTTTTTATCTCTGTGTACAACCACACAGCCGCAATAAAAAAGGAAAAAGTTTAGGGTGAGAGGATTGCTTCTTTTTGAAAGAGCTCCAATAAATCAAAAACATACTTGCCTTATCCTCAGGGAAACTTTTGTCAAGTACAAGAAACAACAGAGACAATAACAAGAGAATAAGTTTTCTAAATCTCTTTATGTTCGACTTTGAAGTAAAAAGGCTTCACCTTGATCTCATAGATCTTGAGTTTCCTCTTGATGCTGGTGTTTTCCCGCTCCAGGCAGGCCAGCCGCGTCTTGATGTCCTGATAGGCGGTGATGAGGGCAAAGTGCGACGCCGAGTAGACATCGTCGGTGGGCAGCGTGGAGGAGTGCCATGCAACGCTGACGCAGCCATCCTCCTTCAGGCCTCCAGCGTCGCCGCCTCCTCCCAGCAGCCCCAGCTCCCCTCCGCCAAACAGAGACTGCATCACTCAGAGCCTCAACCTGCAGACACACACAGATAGAGGTTTGCTTATTAATTATTAATCCTCAAAATAGCTTCCATTCAATTACGTGCACCACCTAAAATAAAAAAAGGACATTTCGTAACTCTAACAGGGGTCGACTGTCAGGGTTTCTGCTGCAGAGCTAAAAACATCAAGCAGGCAGCCACTTGCAACAAACACCAAAGAACAAAGCAGAATTCAGCTGAGAGCGTTCGAATTTCTGGCACACAACCTGTAAAATATTCAAAAGCAAACTGAGAACAGAGGAAGACTCGGGGACAGAGGTATTCCATGTAAAAATTTAGACATGACTCAGTGATTCTCTACTTTAACTGGTAACTTTTCATGTTGGTACAATCAGCAGTTATCACTTTGAATATATTTATGAGCACAATACGAGCCAAGTTTTCAACATGTTTGAGACATCTACAGAGAACAAATTTAACATATCAGCTGTTTTATTATTGCTTAGTTGGTCCAGTCTTTTTATTCTGTGTCCCAAAAGGAGATGACAGTCTTTGGCTGAGCCCCACCCTGCCTGAACTAGCCTGCAGGCCGTATCAGGATCAGCTGCCCTCCCCTCAAGTCCAGTCTGTCAAAGGCATCTGATCATCTTAACAGATAGAGCAGCACTCCAAGGTTATTGAGTTTTAATTTATTTTCATACAATAACAACTTCTAAAGGTGCACACATGCTTTAAAGGTGCTATGAGGAGAATCTGTTTCTGGCAACATTAAGACTCTGCTACCCATGAGCACGCACAGCGACTGTCGTAATGCTGCGTTCCAGTGACCTCGGAACTGGGAGTGACATCATCTCCGATTTATCAGCGTTCCAGTTGAAGTTGGAAAAAAACATGCCAATCTACCAGGCTATTGTTAGCTGTTGTTAGCACGCCCTGTGTTGTCGTATGAAGAATGTGATTATCACTATGGCAGCATTTTTGTAAATATAAGTCCAACAATACTATGTATACAGCTGATCTAGAGTGACACACCCCAGTCAGGAGTGCAAATAAATTGATTATTACAGGAGCTAAATAACTGTTCACACTGGGGGCATCCATCTTGGATTATCAACTCGACTTCAGGGGACGTTCCAGTTGCAGTTTCCTACTTGGAACTCTGAAATTCCTACTTCTGACTACAACTACAACAACAAAAGACATGAGCGTGTTTGTTGTGATGCTAATACAAATGCAGCTTGGACCTTCCTCAGAACTCTGCATTGCTTTACAACTTCTTTTTTCAACGACTTACAGGGTGCAAAGCAACGAGGTAATGTATCTCTTTCTAGTTACGTAGCGGTAGTTTTAGATGTGTGACAACAAGCAATTTTTAGAAAACTTAGTATCGTAGTTTTGTAGCCGGCTATATATGGCTACTTACAGCCCGGTGCCCTAAGACATGCCTGAATAATATAAATTTGCTCTAGTTTTAATCGTCTTGTTCCCAAAGTTGAGTATCCAGGCCAGTCCAGCCCTGTCCGACCCAACCGGAAGGCTAAGGAATAGCATTTATAGATAACCTATTTTGATGCTATAAAACTCTTAAAGTGTGTATTTCAATCAGGCATATATCTAAAAGTGAGACTTTTCTGTAATTATTTAGAAACTCCTCACAGTCCCTCTAAGTTTATTTTGACTAGTGACATGCTGCTAAGCTCCACTGCTCACTTTTTATTGATTTTATCGATTATAGGTTTTAAGGAGCAAATCTAACCTTACATGCCAGATGGACAGTTCAATATGTCCGTTATGGAAATATTTCATTTGTCCATCTGGGAAAGAGCCATACAAAAATATTTTCAGAGGCTGAACCTTCAAACACAACAGCATCTGGTGATTGGATGATAGTTCTGCTTGTCACACTCATCACAGAGCAGTCCATATCAAGCCACAGTATGACGTGGCAGCTAGACCCTGTTGTTAGCTGTTAGCTTAAACTATGTTTCAGTCACTGGAATGTCATCTTACATTCAAATATGCAACACAGATGTATCATTTTCCATTTATATGTGATATTAACCTCATCAATTTTAATCCCCACCACATTCTCCCAGTAAACTTGTGAGGAGTAACTTCAGAACTATCATTGAGTAACCATTACTCAAGTACCACTGGCATCATTTGAGTAGCATTTCTGCATCTCTCCCAGTTTCCCAGCAGTGATTCCCAGTCAGGAGAAAAGCAAAAACATGATTTCCTGTAACAAAAGCTTTAAGTGACATTCCTTGCTTCTCTTTTAAAGATGTTGAGCATTCAAAGAGATTGCTTCAGAAGCCGCCATTATTTTCAAACATGCAGTCACTTCCTGCTGTTGTCCCCTCTTCAGCTCCCACCTCTTTTTTTTTTAAACTTTATTTTTCCTTTCAATGAAAACAGTGACAAAAACACAAGAACATTAATGAAAGTAATACAATACACTACTTTGTTGCATGAAAGTGCCATTTTGACCATCTTGCAGTGTAAAGTTCTGTTTTAATTCGTAGACTGTAGGTCATTTGTTCCATTGATCAGATTTCCTCCACAATATCCAGCCAGTGATTCAGTCCACGTGGCTCAGGACTCAGCCAGATTCTTGTAATGGCTTTCTCAGCCGCAAGAGATAGGATCTTAAACAGGTATTTATTTTCTTCACATGTCACATTGTCTGATATCAGTCCTAGATATATAAACCGGGAATCATTAGGGGTATTATATCCCAAAATTTCACCCATGACTCTCAAAACTCCATCCCAAAATATCCGTATTTTCAAACATGACCAAAATATATGAGAGTGGTTGGCATTCAGTTGCCAACATTGTCTCCAACAGTATTGTTGTTGACCTAATTTTTAATTTTTAATTTTTGGTGTGATAAAAAAACGTTTTAAATTTTTCCATCCAAACTCCCTCCATCTTTTAGAGCTAGTTGATGTATGTTGGGTCTTGAACATGGACTGCCAATCACTCTCAGACAACTCAATGTTAAAGAGACTGTGAGGAGTTTTTAAGTAATTACAAAAAAGTCTCCCTTTTAGATATATGCCTGATCGAAATACACACTTATCGATGAGTTTTATAACATCTAAATAGGTGATCTATAAATGCTATTCTTTAGCCTCCTGGTCGGGTCGGACAGGGCTGGACTGGCCTGGATACTCAACTTCAGGAACAAGACAATTAAAACTAGAGCAAATTTATATTATTTTATTATTTATATTACACGTCTGAGACCGCCGGGCTGTAAGTAGCCATATATAGCCGTCTACAACTACAATAATACCTTTTCCCCGCATTGCTTGTCGTCACACATCAAAAACTACCGCTACGTATATACATTACCTCGTCGCTTTGCATCCTGTAAGTTGTTGAAAAAGAACTTGTAAAGCAATGAAGAGTTCCGACAAAGATCCATGCTGCATTCATGAGCATTACAAACAAACACATTTGGCTTCACGTCTCCGGTGTGTTCAAGTTGTAGTCAGAAGTAGGAATTTTGAGCTCCGAGTGGGAAACTAAAACTGGAACGTCCCCCGAAGTCTGAATTTCCTACTGGGAACTCGGTGAAACCTCGCCACCCCGAGGTGTCAATGGAAGATGGATGCTCCCCGTGTGAACAGTTATTCAGCTCCTGTAATAATCCATTTATTTGCACTTCTGACTGGGGTGTGTTGCTCTAGATCAGCTGTATACATAGTATTGTTAGATTTATATTTACAAAAATGCTGCCATAGTGACAATCACATTCTTCATACAACAACGCAGGGCGTGCTAACAACAACTAACAATATCCTGGTAGTTAGGCATGTTTTTTTCTGACTTCAACTGGAACGCCGATAAGTCGGAGATGATGTCACTCCCATTTCTGAGGTTACAGGAACGCAGCATTACGCCGGCGATAAATTCTCCTCATAGCACCTTTAAATTCCTTTTCCCATTTCATTTTATATACATTGTGTTTCTTTCCTGTTACTTTAATAAACCTCTGTATAGTTCAGAGACAATTCTTAAAGGAGTTTGCTCATATGCACCTGTTAACACCTCAATCACATCATTCCCTTCCACTGAGATTTCCTTCTTAATTTCTGTCTCATGAAAGTGTCTTAGTTGAAGGTATCTGTGTAAATCTCTATTTTCTAATCCAAACTCATCTTTTAACTGTCTAAATGATTTAAAATTTTGCTTATCTACAAATGTACATATGGCTGTCATTCCTTTGTATTGCCGCTAGCTCCCACCTCTTTACCCTGATTAAGTCGTTCAGCTTTTAGCCGAGTGCAGTTGTAGAGTAATGGACTTTGACAAAATGAACCTGCTTAAATACAGACAATGAATCAGGAGGTCCATCTGCTTTTTTTCAAAGTTAGTGCACAATAGCAATGAACTAGTGTTTAAGTCGGAAAGCTCATTTGATGTTTTAAAAAGAGGACTGACCTTCTGACTAAGGGCAAAACTCTGCCAACATCTGACCCTCAGAAAGTTCTCGTGAAAGTTCCAAAACTATGGTGATACTGAGTCGAGGTTGATAAGACTTAGGAAACAAATATTCACTTCCCATGTAGTAGATATCTGACATCACTGCAAACAGTCTATCTGCTGTACCAAAATATTTTTAAAGCCCTGCTTCCCCTCTCTCAGGTTTTTGTTTAGAGCACTTAGCTTTCAGTGTACTCTCAGCTTTAGAGTCTCTGGAGGACTCAGATGCATCAGAGTTTCTTTGTGCCTTTTATGGGGGTAAATCTCTTCCTCACTTCCATCTGTGGATTATTTCGAACTGTTGCATGGGGAAAAAAAATCTTGGTTGCTGGGTAGGGGAGTTTTTGTAGCTTTTCTCTCTGCTGCAACTCACTCACCTGTCACTGCATTACATGTACCTGTTCAACTGTCTGTTAATGCAAATAGCTATTCAGCCAATCACACAGCAATAATTCAGTGCATGATACAGAGTAGAAAGGTATTTGAAGTGACTTTGAACCTGGCATTGTTGTTGGTGGCAGACAGGCTGGTTATAAGTCTTTCAGAGACTGCTGATCTACTGGGATTTTTTTGTTTGTTTCAAAAAGAGAATATCTCCAGTGGTGAGCAGTTCTCTGGGCAAAACTGTTTTGTTGATCTCAGAGGTCAGAGGAAAATGTTCAGAGTGGTTTGATATGAAAGAAGGGCAAGTGTAACACGAATAACCTCTTGCTACAGGTACTCACCATGCTTATTGTTTACAACCTCAGATCTGTCTTGTAACCTATAGCCACGCAGTACACAGTTATAAGTGTTTACAGTCGCGCCATTACATCACATCACTAATGACCTCTGCCAAGGTTGTTATGTATTTGGTTATGATTACATTTAAAGGAATGCTGGTCATGGCAAAAGGCAGCAGTAAAGAGATTTTGGTGACAATGTCACACTGGAAGGTCTATTCAGGGGGTGGAGTGTCAAGCCACTTTAGGCAAGTACTGGTGATACAAAGTGAGCAGACAGGGAGAAGCCAGATTACTTTTTGTCTTGTGCATTCAAGTGCTATCATGTGAAGGAGACATACTAACACAAACAGGTGCATCTAAAACTTGAAAAACATGAAATCCTTTAAGTTTATTTACCCCTTGATGCCACTAAATCATAAAATAAATTGAGATTTAACCATTTTGAAACATGTTTTAGTATTAACAGTACTTAAAACCTTAATAAACATGAGAATTGCCAATTGCCTTTGGCTGTATGCTCAAAAGCAAGGTCAGCAATTTGTGATTTTAAAAAAAAGACCACCCAATATTGGGTGACTGGAATATATATTTTATGTTGCTGTGATATCAAACATATCAATATTATCACCTCTGCCAAGGAAGTTGTTTTTTGGTGGTTTTTTTTTTTTTTTTGGTTATTTGTTAGATTGTGAGCAAGATATCTCAAAAGTCATGAAAGGATTTTGATGAAATTTGCGGGGATCATTACTCATACCATAAGGATGAAGTAACAATTTAAATTGTACTCATATCTATTTCTAATGTCTTTATCTCGTATTTCTTCTACCATACTGTGTATAAGGGCAAATTAAACAACTGAATTTCCCCTTTCTATTTCTGACTTTGGTGGTGATCCCAATTTTTATGTCATTTTTTTATTTAATTAGAGGACAGTGCACATTAATGAACACTGGCATGTAAATGTGCCAGATTATAGCCACAGGCTAATTTCCATCTGTAGTCCCCGGCAGGTTGATGTAACGCATTTGTACAGGTATGTACAATCTTAAAATACATAGATTTAGATGAGGATCCAAAAATTGTTTGAAGAATTTGTGAGCATTGCAAGACTGGTCAGTTTTCCTACCATTTCCCGTCAAAAACTTCCAGGGATGTTGATGACATTTTCAGGAAATGCTGCTACAGGGGAGAAGTGATTATATTATTGTGGTTACCTGGATGTAGAGCCAGGATTTTTTTCAAGAACTTGTTAAAACTGCAAGATGGGGCATTTTTCCTACACTTTGACTCACCCCTAAAATGTTGAAATGCTCTTGTGAAGGTTCGTGCTCTTGGAGCACTTCTAGTTGTTTAACAATCTTAATAATTACCAGCAAATTTTATTCGATGGAGATCTTCAGTATAAATGTCCTTTCATTAACTGGATTTATATAAAGAAGTTTTAACAACCTTAAGTGGTGTCAGACATACATTTTAGGAACACATTAAGATGTTATTAGAATAAAATTAAACACTGTTTTTGGTATGTGCCATAAAACAAGAATCAGCAGTGAATTTATAGAGCCTTACTTTATCCAGAATCACTGCTCACAGTGTTGGTGAACCTTTATGTGAAGACGCACAGATCAGCACTGTTAGTTCTAAAAGGAAAATACATTTGACTTACATATTTATTTTGGACAGTTTAAAAGGCAGATCTTCAAAGACAATGACAGAGCCAATAAGACCAATCAAAACGCATCCGCATTCGAACAAAGATGTCTATTTTGGTGGTATTTTGGCTTCATTTTTCAACAATCATAGCAGACAGAGATGTGTTGTCCATTTAAATAAACAGCCGTTAGCTGTTCCCTGATGTAACCTTGCTCACTAAAAATTCCTTTTTAAGTACAAGCTTTGGGAAATATGTCCATGAAAAAACACAGCAATAATACTACAAAATAACATCACCCAAACTAAAATCCTTCTGAGCATCTAACATCTGCTTTTTTTCTCACTGATATATTCCTGCGCCTTAAGAAGATCAGTCCTTAAAACCCTTTTCTCTTCACATCATCTTTGTTGAACATTGCCCTACAGGTGCATGAGTAACCGTTCTGCTGCTAAAATGATAATCAGTCTCTCATTTACATCTGAGTCTGGCTTCTGCTCGTTTTACATTCCACAGTATTTAAAAGAATCATGAGCTCTGACAGCCCACGCCGTCATCACGATGTGATGAATGAGCGACGCAGTTAGCTGACCATGCTAGCTCACATCCAGCCGGCTCTAGCCTCCCTCTTCAGGCCCAAACCCCTCCAGGCTGCGCTGTCAAAGGGTGATAAATAGCACCTGTGAAGTCGCCGCCCTCTTTTTTTTAATACCGCCACAGAGGGGACATGTGCACAAAAGTCGTACTAGACGAAGCCCTGAGCAGCTTGATTTACGGGTGCTGGGGGAGTTACACAACAGCCCGTTGATTTGATGTGTGCTGGAATGGATGCCTTTCTGACTCCGAGCGTTGCCTTGTGAGTCAGCGATTGCCTACTGAGCTATTTTCATCGCCTCCCTTCCTCCACGCTGCTATTTTCCTGGTGTTTTTGAGAGAGAGAGAGGGGATAAAGCCTCAGCCAATCTAACGCTCTTTTCCTTGCTGGTCTAACAGGATGATCCAAAAACACTCCCACATGCACACAAACACTATCTGCACACATGCTGCCAAAATCAAATACACAGAGGAACAGCCGCGCAGAAAGAGAGAATGCACGTGGTGACCGAAACGTCTCCTTGATCAAACACACACAGACGGACCGCGCCAGTCACCTGCCAGCTGCCAGGAGATTCGTGTTTACTCAGAGAAGATATTAACGTGGTGTGATGTGTCCTGCGCCGACGTCCTGCTGTCGAAGACGGGGATGTTTTTCCAGGCAAAAATCCTCTTTGTCTTTCTAACATCAAACCTGTGCTTAGAGTTATAATGTGAGCAACCCAAATTTATACTGTCATCATAATGAAAAAAAAACAGTTGGTGAAAATAGGTCAAAGATTTCAAATCGAGTATAATAAAGTGAGACTGTCCTCATTATACAATTACAGCACCAGCGGTTAAGAGGGTCACTTTGTCGATATCACTGATACTCAGAAAAATGAATATGTGGAAATACAAACGGGTAGGTTGATAGACATTTTCTTTTGTCACAAGATTTTAAAATAATAAGCGAAAATAATGATCAGTTTCTTCTGTTTTTGCCCAACAAAAAACAGGGTGTTTGTACCGTTACTGTTCACTATTAACACACTCAATCAACCTTTCTTTGTATAGCTCCAAATCATAACAAACGTTATCTACCAAAGAGTAGGTCAAAATTATTCTCATTTTCTCACAGTTCTCATCTATGAAGACCCAAAAAGTTCAGCTAATTTACAGTTTAGATAGATAGATAGTTCAACTTTCTTGACCCTTGCAGGATGTTTGTCTTAGACAGCAGTACTACTGGCCAAGGACGCAATATCATAAATAACAAAAACACTAGACAACATACAACAGTAACATAAGCAAGAGGTCGGCGCAGTTTAACAGTGCATTTGCTCACTCATCCACCATCATCATGAATGAAGTTGAAAATACTGTATTTCAACCCAGGGGCTCAAGAGAGATCAGGCTAGGTCCACACCAAGGCAGCTTTTTACCTCCGCCATGGAGGTTGTGTTTTTGCCAGGGTCTGTATAGGATGAATTTACCTGAACATTTTACCAGAGGGGTGGTTTGGTCCAAGGAAGAAACTGTTACATTTTGCTGCTGATTTGATCCAGATTGACATCACAAAAAAACATCTAAGTTTATATCGGGGAATCTCATTTTTACAGCATTATGGGAATTGGACTTTATTTGCAAACTGGCATTAACATTTTTAAGCCCATACATCTACATTTCCCAGCTTCCTTTGCAATGTCAGCGGAAGAGTTTTGCTAATTCATTGGCTACCAATAGTCTGGTAGATCAGGACGTCTTCTCTTGCTTTGTACTAGAACGCTGATAATGCTGCATTCTCCTAAAAGAAAGACATGAGTAGAGACTCGGCTGTCCATGTGGAGTGGAAAAGCCACGGCCGTAACTGAGCTGCTTGGCAGAGGTCTGCACTCTCTGAGTGTTTAAAATGATGCTTCTCCTGAGCATTTTGGCCCTCTGTCCACACATAAAGGGAGTTTTGGGCCCAGAACGCCATACTCTGAGCTGACCTTTTTTGAATGATGTCAGCCTATATGGCATTATCAGTGTTGCAGCAGATTTTCCTAAACTATTGTTGAGTTAAGTGTTTCTGACTTGGCTATTTATTTATATTGTTTGTCAGGAAAAACAAGCACATGGCAGTGTCTAATCTGCGCATTGTGTTTTTATTTGTGCCCCCCTCCAGCCTGCAAAAATAGTCTTGCATGAATCTGATCCCTGGTTTCTAAAAACTAACTTTCAGCCTCAGCAATAGATGTTATTTGATGGGCCTTCAAAGACAGTCAGGGTCACCTTACAAAAAAAAAATTAAACAAGCAACAGTGCAACAAACAACAATGAAGTGCATTTGGAGTAAAACAAAAACATATCTTAAAAGCCTGAACAAATGAGTTTTGAGTTTGGATTTGAAAAGTGGCAGAGTCAGCACTGCAGAGGTTCACATGTACATTACACACAAAATAACAAAACCCCAAATAATCCTGATATTGAACCACATGGATACATCCATCCATCGCCTGTACAATGTAACCCTTGTGCAATAACAGGGGCTATGTCCTGCCCCTCATCTTGGTCTATATTACCAGCCAATCACAAAGCTGACACTAAGACAAATCGCCAGATGTGCTCATATCAACAACAAGCAATTTAGATCACCATTCATGCGTATGAGCATGTTTGTTGTCTGCAAAAATATATGTATGCTGTTTGGGAACATGCAAACTCCACACGGAAAGGCCTGAACCAGGAATTGAACCAGCAAACTTCTCACTGTGAGGCAGCAGTGCCGCTACGCTGTAAACTTTTAATTGTTGAATACAAGGATACACAGCTATGCAAAGCAGACTGGCACTGCAACTTTTTCTTTTGGGACATCTGCCAGTGTCATGTTTGCTGTTAGTTACTGCTGGACACAAAATGGCCAAAGGGACCAATGTAAGTCGGAAATTTGTCATGCATATAGTGCATGTCAGGCAAGTGATTTAATGTGGTTATGGGACCAATTACTTCTCTTTGCAAAATGTTGTGACAAGACACGCCATGGTTCACGAAGCATCACAGACTAAGTCTAAACATAGGTATTGTTGTTAATTTAGTTCTCTTAATTTAAATCCTATATGTGACAGTATTTTCAAATTGCTTTTGTGTCCAACAAATTGGAATATACCTTAAGAGAATTACGATCAAATTTTCATTTTTTTTAAATTTGACTTTTAGTGTGACTCTGATGGACTCTCCTTCTGAAATAAACTGATTAAACATAAACTCCAAACACCATTCTTGGAAGTTGACAAACAGAAGTAAAAGAGGAAAAGTATACATATTAATGGTTGAATAACTTTAGCTACTCATAGAGTGTTGAGTCAGAAAGTTTGCTCCTATTATTTAACAAAAAGATAAGGACTCAGGTGTGCTCACAGCTGGTTACACCACCAACAACAACAGAGCTGCCTCAAAATGCAGCTTTTAACAAGTCCATGTTGTTCTCCATGTTTGGACATGAATTTGGGTAATTTTGAAAGATACTGATGAGCAGCCAATTTTCCTTTTCATGTTTGCGGACTTGTTGGATGGTGTTCAAGGTTCTCAGCTGGGTTTGTACAATCAGAGGGTTTATCTGCACAGCTGAGCACCTCTCTGTTTTCACACTTCCCCTTCAAATAACCTCAAAAACAACATGTCAACTACCATGGGCTGCTAAAATCACTACAGATGTTTGCTATTTGGATGGAAACTCAAAAATGGCTCATAAAAGGTCCAGGAAAAGATAAAATAGAGATTTTAAACTAAGTACAACTTTTGTGATAGGACACAAATAAAAACTAATCAAGTGGCAAAGGTCTATCTTTGCAGAGCAGATGGACCTGCCTGATTCATTGCCTGAAATCACGTATATCCGTCTTGCCAAGTTCCAGTCCTTACAATTTACTCAGCTATAGGGAAGAGAGGAGGAAACTGAAGATGTGACAACAGCAGGAAGTGACTACATGCTTGATAATAATGGAAGCATGTGGCGCAATCTCCGTGAATGCAGCAATATCTGCAGTTTTATCAGAAATTGACTCGATTTCTCCTTTGAAAGAAGAGAAAATGAAAGTCACTTAAATCTTTTCTTTCAGGAAACAATGTTTTTGCTCTTCTCTCAACCAGTTTCAGGAAAAGTTTGATCTATCAACTGGCTCCTCTGATCGTGAAAAAGAAGGGAAGGACTCCAAACCCCATTGTGATAATTGAGTCTCCACTGGTCAACCTCACGGATGATCAAATCAGAGAAGCCGGGAAGCTGGGGATCACTGCTGGAAAACTGAGGGAGAGAATGTGAAAATGCCCCTGACAATGTCGTTAATCTATTGTAGTCATGGTTACTCAGTGATACCTGGTGAAATATGCTCTCCTCAGAAGTTGACCAGGAGAACTTGGAGAAGATTGTCCTTATGAGGTTCATGTCCCATATAAGTGATAAATGATGCATGGTGAAGGCCCAGTGTGGTACAACTTAAAGACAATAGTGCAAGGACTGAAGCGCAGTTTAAGCTAACGGCTAACAACAGGGTCTAGCTGCTGCATCATACTATAGCTTGCTCTGATTGATCCGTGATGAATGCAACGAGCAGAACTATCGTTTAATCACCAGCAGCAGTTTTTTAAGGTTCTGCCCCCTAAACATTTTCAAATGGCTCTTTCCAAGACCAGTGGATGGATTAGTAAAATATTTCCATGATAGATATATGGAAGTGTCCGTCCGCCATGCTATGTTAGCTGAGGTCAACAACACCTTTAAAACAGCAACAAAAGAAGTTCATAGATGTAAAAACAAAGGAGTGCATATAAAACTAGAAAAGCACTCGGAGAGCGCAGACCTCCGCCAGCACCACAGTCCTTAGCCATATTGTGATTTTGACAATAAATATTAGTCCTACCTTTATTTCATCCAAGTATTTCGATTCCTTGACCATGAAAACATACCATTAGCAACTGGATTCAAAATGATATCTATTTTAGTTCAGTAGTTATTCACAGAAATCACATTTTACGCCATGGCGGCCAGACGCTAATCCAGATCAACACCAAAATCGAATCAGTTCTTCCTTTTCTCATGCTGAACTTTTCCTTCAAATTTAATCAGAATCCATCCGTAACTTTTTGAGTTATTTTGTTCACAGACGGACAGACAGACAGGCAGACAGACAGACGGACAGACAAACAAACTCTCCCGAAAACATAACCTCCTTGGCGGTGGTAACAATACAGTTAATTAAGTCGAGACCAAATGGTCATGCAAAACTAAAGCATGGCAACAGAGTGGTGCAGGGATGACATATTTTTGTAGTCCATCACGAAAGTTAGCATCATGCTGGTTCCATCAGCTACAGGCCTACTAAAAGCCTCGGGGACTTTTCCCCGTGTTTTGGATCATTGCTGATTACAGGCTATGTAACAAACTAAAGATTATGAAACTTGCATGTTCTGATCTTTGTGATCATCTTAAAAATTTACCCTTTTACCATGCTTGATGCTTCTATGTAATCGGCAAGAGTGAAAAGCTTTAAGATCATTGAACTACAACATGGTCGCACAGATCTTTGCCAAGGCATTTTCATCATATTCAGGCCACTTGTGGGCAAAAATGTCAAACGCTGACCTATCATGCACTGTTCAGAAATCCTTTGAGAAATTCATTGATCCAGATTCAGATGACCACCAAAGGTCTGATCATGAAACTCTGTTCTCAACTTTTTGAGGAATCTTGTTAAAAAAACATCTAACTCCCCTTAAAAACATAACGCCCTTGGTGAAGGTGATTATGTCTCTCCTTTAAGCCTTTAACAGCTCGATGTATGTCACAATAGAGAAACTGGTCGCTCTTAGAAGAATAAACATAACAGAATAAATGGCAAACCCAATATGAGCCTATCAACCCATAAAGCAGCTTTTAAAATCAAGACTGCTTGGGACAGGAAGCTAACAAAGCTCAATGTTTTCATTGGTCAAAGACTGGGCCTTCACCTGATTGTACATGTAGTGACCACATTTGCAGAAAAATACACCGGATAATTCAACCACCTACAACCTGGCTAGAGGATGTAATTATCCATGGAGCGGAAATCAGACTAAATGTCCAAGTGGATAATTATGATTCATAGTTTATGAAGTACCCGGTCCCTGGTTGTATCAGTACCTGCAGAGAAATACATCAGATTTGTTATTTTAGAGAAACCACCGTGGCATATATCCACATTTTCACTTTCCAGCAGCTCACACTATCTATTTGAGCCTTCTCCGTGGCCAAATTTGTCCTCAGACAGGATGAAATAAGGGACAGTGACACAGGAACATCCATTTTGCCCATACTCTCTCTTTCTCTCTCTCATTTGGCAGCAGAGAAATGAGGCATTTATCACACACAGCTCGCACTAAGCTTCTCCTCCCTCTTATCCCTCTCCTGCTCCCTGCTCCTCAACCCAAAATATCCCTCACCGCCCCCCACACCTCCCCCCATACCTCCCCCCATCCTCCTTCCAATCACACACCACCCATCCTCTATCTCCTGGATCTCTGGGCTCATTTGCAGCGGCTCTGAGGTCCATGCTGCTCTGTGCACTGAAACCAGCTCGCAGCTTCATTACAGCCATTACAACAAGAAGTCATACATAACCCAGGGCCCATATGGCATACGCTGTTCCACCGAGACTTCCTTCTTTTCTCCGACTCCTCATCTTTTTCTTCCTTTCTCTCCTGGGATTAAAGCCCCGGTCCCCTCCCTCTTTGTCGCCGAATATGAGGAGGGAAAAGGGCAATCACTGCTGCCGTCATAAGTCGACCTGGATAGTGTCGAGGCCAGAACTGAGCGGGAGAGGATTTCATGTTAATTATAAACACAAAGGTGACATTTATGAATGTAATCTCATGTTTTAACAAGATTCCTGACAACAGCAACGTAACAGGGTCTGACTTAGTGGCATTTTGATCTTACTAGAGTTGAAATGCTAACACGCTTACGTCATGGCTAGAGGTTAAAGCTCCATGAGACACACAGAAAGTAGAGCTTGCATTAATACTGTTGCCTCTGTATGTCTGACAAACAAAAACAAGACCACCAGTGAGATGCTTGATTATTATACATGCAGGGATTTTTAAAGCCTGTCACTAATGCCACAAGGTTTACTGCAGCCAAAAGTCAATACACAGCATGCAGCAGAAACAGCCTTTGTTTACATTTTCACAGCCAGGGGTCTTAGTGAGTGATCTGTTTCACTGTCAAAGATAGCAAGAGGGTCTTTTTATCACAAGGAGTGTTCATCATGTCCAGGACAAACCAAGCAAAGGGATCCATTTCTATGCTTTCAACTGTGACTTGTCTGTTTTAAAGAGACTGTGAGGAGTTTCTAAGTAATTACAAAAAAGTCCCACTTTTAGAAATATGCCTGATCGAAATACACACTTTAAGATGAGTTTTATAGCATCAAAATAGGTTATATATAAATGCTATTCCTTAGCCTTTCGGTCGGGTCGGACAGGGCTGGACAGGCCTGGATACTCAACTTTGGGAACAAGACAATTAAAACTGGAGCAAATTCATATTATTCGGACACGTCTTAGAGCACCGGGCTGTAAGTAGCAATTTATAGCCGGCTACAAAACTACGATACTAAGTTTTCCAAAAATTGCTTGTTGTCACACATCAAAAACTACCACGATGTAACTACAAAGAGATACATTACCTCGTCGCTTTGCATCCTGTAAGTTGTTGAAAAAAGAAGTTGTAAAGCAATGCAGAGTTCTGAGGAAGGTCCGAGCTGCTTCACAACAAACACACGCTTTGGATTGCACACGTCTTTTGGTGCATTCCAGTTGTAGTCAGAAGTAGGAATTTTAAGTTCCGAGTAGGAAACTGCAACTGGATCGCCCCCCGAAATCTGAATTTCCTACTGGGAACTCGGTGAAACCTCGCCACCCCCGAGTTGACAATCAAAGATGGATGCCCCCAGTGTGAACAGTTATTTAGCTCCTGTAATAATCAATTTATTTGCACTTCTGACTGGGGTGTGTCGCTCTAGATCAGCTGTATACATAGACTTATATGTACAAAAATGCTGCCATAGTGATAATCACATTCTTCATGTGATAATTGTGAACAACAACACAGGGTGTGCTAACAACAGCTAACAATAGCCTGGTAGATAGACATGTTTTTTTCCGACTTCAACTGGAACGCCGATAAGTCGGAGATGATGTCACTCCCAGTTCCGAGGTTACTGGAACGCAGCATTATGACAGTCACCGCACGTGCTCATGGGTAGTAGAGTCTTTACGTTGCCGGTAATAGATTCTCCTCACAGTCCCCTTAAGGGGAATTCTGACTTGAGTTTGGATAGTAAAACTGGTCTTGAAGTCGAGGCTGCCCAATCATCCATTAAAAAAAAAACAAAATAAGGGTCAAAATGCATCAAAACAGGCTTCTAGTCAGCACTAAAGTATAAAAATATAATATTGTAGTGTTGTGTTTTTTGATGCCAAAATAGAGAAAACAGTGATTATTGCTCAAAGCTAAAACTCAACCAGTCTGCCCCTTTTATCACTGTTAACTTTTTTATTAATACCCTTGAAAATTAGTGATCTCACTAAAAAAAAAAACAGAACTACGGTATCTTGCAAGCAGCACTGGGAAGCCGTCGTAAATTGCAAACTGACTTGAGCTTTTAAATAACACTTTTCTAATCTGTTTTGACTACTCACTCTTATGCATTCACTCTTACATTCACTCACTGATGGCTGGAGTATCTTTGTCAGTTGTCTATCAGTATCAACTGATCTGCAACCTTCCAACCAAGTACACTGTAAAACTGCATCACGTGACTATAGCCAGTGATATCCAATTGTCTTCCTCTAGCTGAGTGTCACCCACCTACTGAAGTGTTTCTTTAGCCATTCAATACTATTCATTAATGTATGAAAAAAGAAGACCTTGCATGGATCCTTGTGGAACACCACACCGTATGAGGCGTTCAGATGAAGCTATAATAGTCTGTCTAAAACAGATAGTGTCACAGATGTTATTGTTTTAGAAAGGTTGCTTTGAAATACCTTTGTTAATCCTTTTCTTTCTGACTAGATTTCTTTATGTCTCATAATTTTATTTTATGATCTGATTTCAGCCTACACTATTTCCCAGCAAGCCATGTTAGTCTATTTCTAGATCTACTGGTATTTCTCAATAGAGAATGTGCCGTCCTTATTTTGACATAATTTCTTATTTAAAAAAGTAAATACAGCATAACCTTTAAACATGTGCATTCAGGGTACTGAATTTGTTTCATAACAGTACCTTTGCTCCTTTTCTAAATGCCGATTTGATTAAACTCGGAGGGTATTATTTCTCTGATAGGAGGAATAAAACATCAATATTCCTAAATGTCAAGCTTCAATTAATCCAAACTGCTCACAGAATGAGCCATTTAAATTCAGCTCATATAGGTCATAAAGGATGAGTCTGCTATTTTTAGCATTGCTATAAAGAAGGCAAGGTTGGAGTGCTGGTCCTTTTCCCTTTACGAGATGGAAATTTGAAATTCAATAGTGTGTAAGAATTATGTAGAAACTTGTACCTGCTCCAAAGAATCATTCATTTAGAGATGGACTTTTGTGGTTTTGAATGTTGACGATCGTTGGATAGATATGACATTTACCTCTCCTGTCTTCAAGTGGCTTGATTATAATGTCATTGGTGATTTTGTAACATCATCACACAAGCTCACAGTCTGAGAGTCTTCATGCATTATTTACAACCCATTATACAAATGTGCTGACATTTTCATCTGGAATATTATGTCACATGCTGATTACTGCCCAAACAGCATTGCCCCCTTTAACAGACCAAGGCACTGTATTTATCACATTTGGGGCCCTAATTGGATGGCCTGAAGTACTTTGTTGAAAGCATGTGGTGGAGAGCAGTTTGGGGGTGTTGGTCTAAATCATGCTACTGTATTTTGAGGACACGTGTTCTCAGCACAAAGCCAGGCACAGGATGAAAAGACGATGGACTATATGCCTTGATTATTCATGAGTGTGTTTTGGGTGTAAGACAGATCAAACTTTTCAGAGTGTTTGCTCTAATCCCCTTTAAAATCAGTGTGCACCATGTTGCTGGGGTTTTGATATTTACACAGCTCAGCACAGCTACCTCAGTTAATTAACAGATCACTGCATCACACATCTTTTTTTACAACTAAAAATAAAAACACTGTATTCTGAACACCTTTTAGCACAGTAACTGTTACATTTATATCAAGACAAAGCTGTTTTTAAAGTATGTCAATGTTTCAAAAATTTTAAATGGAAATTTCGTCAGAGAATACAGTTTTTGGCCCCAACTGGTTTTTGCATGGGTTGCATGGTACTGGTAGTGTATGTCTCTCACAGCAAGAAGGTTGCTGGTTTAATCCCTTTGTTGGTCAGGAACTCTCTGTTTGAAGCTTGCATGTTCTCCCCGATGCGTATGTGGGTTCTCTTGGGGCTCTCCAGCTTCCCCCCACAGATTAAAAAAACAGGCTTGTTAGGTTTATTGGTGATTCCAAAATGCCCTTAGGTATGAACGTGAATGGTCGTCTGTCTCTATATGTGGCCCTGCAATTGGCTGCCAACTGATTTGAGGTATACTCCAACTCTGAAGTGCACTGATTTGCAGACAGATGCTTTACCTCCCTTTGCCTCCACAGAAAGCACAATGGATCTCTTCATAAAAGACTTTAAATACAGCTATATATTTTATCTACAATGCTTTAAATTCACATTGAAAACTTAAGACAAAGTAGACAACAAACACCACACATAGTTAAAGTGTTGACATTTTAAGTTTTCACAGTCTGTCCTCACAGAGCAGCCTGAATTGATGAACACTCTTTGTCTCTTCAGCTAAACTCAGCCATTGTCAGCTTGTATAATATATTTAGCCTTATAACCAGTGACACTAATGAGGGTAGTCAGCGTTATAAATTATACCACGGAGATAACCATTCAAGTGCAAAACACGTCCTAAAAATCCATCATTGATGCAGCATGGGGAGATAAATGAGAATCTTGTCGGCCTTAATATTATTATTTTTCCAGCACAGTGCCATGCTTCCTGCTCATACACCATTAATGAAAGCTGAGTGAGCATTTTGGCTCCATCCATAATGATTCTGCCATTTAAACAGAGCCATTATAAAACTCTTAAATACACAGGACTCTGATGAAATACCAAGACACTTTTTTATTACTTTGGCTGATAGATGGACCGAGTAGTATTACTTACATTATAAGACCTAAAGAGAGCTTGATCTTCTTAAGAACACCAAATATGATCCATCACTCTAGCTATACATGTTCATCTTGTAAACATGTGATGGACATATCTATGACTTTGAGTCTCTGAAGAACAATCTGTTCTGTTTGTTATTGTATCAGAGCAGACATTTGAGCAGGGTAAGACAAAAATCCCTCAAGGAGATATCACATTGACACGCAAGAGGTTAACATCAAGAAAACATTATCAGTGCCCTTTAATCCCCAGTTCACTTTACAGTGAGAAAAGACATAAGGTTGAAGTAGGATATAAATCCTAAATATAAAACATCCTCAAAATAAAATATTCACAAAGTATTAATAGGCTCTGTGAGGACTTTTGAACTATGCCCCCCCAAAACTGATTGATTCAGCCATGAGTCAGAGTGGACAGTTGAGGAAAGCTGAGGAAAAAACGCTTGAAGCAAGTTTGAAACATAGTATATCTTCACAAGAAACAGTCAGGCAGAAATCCTGAAGATTGAGACTGTATATTAAAACTAGAAAAGCACTCGGAGAGCGCAGACCTCCGCCAGCACCACAGTCCTCTCCCATATTGTGATTTTTACCACAAATATTAGTCCTACCTTTATTTCATGTAAATATTAAGATTCCTTGACCATGAAAACATACCATTAGCAATTGGTTTCATAAAGATATCTATTTTAGTTCAGTAGTTATTCACAAAAATCGCATTTTTCGTCACGGCGGATCCAGACGGTGATCCGGGTCGACACCAAAATTGAATTAGTTCTCCCTCTTTCCATGCTGAACATTTCCTGAAAATTTCATCAAAATCCATCCTTAACTTTTTGAGTTATTTTGTTCACAGACAGACAGATGGACAAACTCTCCCTAAAACATAACCTCCTGGCAGAGGTAAACATGGGCAGAACAAGGGGCATTGCAATCTCTTTGGTAAGCTTTTAACATTACTTACTAACTCTGTCATCACCTTAAAATCATCCCCCTAAAATATTTTGATACAACAGAGTTCTCTATGCACCTTGTACAGACAATCTTAAAAGTATGAGCTATTGAAGATGCAGCTCACTTACTTCTACAGCTCACTGCTGAGCAAATATGGACTCATGATGCCAGACCCCTTAGAGTTAACTTGAAACTTGGCATTAATTTGATCAGTATATATTATTACTGCTTTAAAGACTTTAATAATTTACATTACTTAACATACAGTTACATACAGTGCATGTGACTACTTGCTGTCCAACACAATGAATGTATACGTTTACTGCAGTTGCAGTCACTAATTGTCCAGATAACTGATTAAGAATATAATTTGTTGTTAATAAAAACAGATATGTGATTTATGAATTTAAGCTATTGTAAAAATAAAATAAATTTCAGACATTAAGCTAGAAGTGGGACTCTGCCATGGGCTTATGCTCCTTGGAGCTCCTGGTCATCATTAAGTAGGAGACCCACTGGTCTAAAATTCAATTCAAAGTATCACTTGAGGCAGGTATCACTCTTAGTGATTTTACACTTTCATAAATCTCCTTCAAAATCTCTTTTTGAATGTGTGATTGCAAAATTGAAAAAAATTCCCCTTGACTTCAGTCAGGCTTTTTCTTGCCAGTCTTAAAATAAAACTTTTGATTGACTGTTTTCCTGCTAACAGCGGCAGCCCAGTGAAGTGTTATTGAGTATTAATACTTGCAGAAAACCAGAGCACTTACACAACTAAAAACATTACCTGTTACATGCTGACTCTGTGATGTGGTGCAAATGATGTGCTTACTGCCTTATTGCCAGATTAGCGCGTAGTGCCAACTTGATGGCTGATTTCCGAGTCACTGTATATTTAGCACTGAGACCTGACCACAGAGCGACTGAAAGGATGTAACTCTGTATTATCTGTCCTTTCTTTTTGTCCTCACTATCCTCTGGCCCCTCCTCACTCTTAATTTCGTCTTCTATCTGTCTGTTGGTACTAAACAGTCCATCCCTGCTCTTTGCCTCTCTGTGACCCCTCACAGACTGGACGTTTGGCACCTCTGACTCCAACAGTGTGTGTGTATGTGAATGGAGAGACTGCAGTAGAGTGCTGTGCCTTTCTGCCCTGCACTCCTCCTCCACCAAATGCTCCCATCATGCCTTGCTTGAATCTGCTGCACCTGTTTCCTCTGTGACTGTCTCCTTTAACATTGAACGAGGCCGGAGCTGGCGGCTGAGGCGCACACCAAGAACCAATTAACATGTCGGCGGGTGGGCTTTGATTGTCTGTGTATTCATCCACCTATGTGTGCGTGTTTGTGTACATCAATGCGGCTGTGTGCAGAAACCTGGCGGTGACAGTGTGTGTTTCATGTGTCAGCACAAGGACAAAGCAACAGCAGTGGTTGTGTGTGTTTTTCAGAGACAGACAGGTAGGTATTGATGCTTTAATCCAATGTACTGGCACTGTATTGACTGTGCTCTGACCTTATTAAACAGAGCTATCAGACAGACGTGTCTGAGCCTCAGTCTTTATAAAACAAGTTCTATAAAATTTAAAGTGGAGGACAAGAAAATTGAACATGAACCAGTTATAGGTAGGATGGAGCATACATCTACAGCCTAATTATTCCTCAGAGACAAAGGTATAACCATTAAGGGATTAAGTTGCCTTTACCGACCCCTTTTAGTATCTTCTGTCATAGCAGTTGCATAAACTAAATTTGTACAAAGTACACTCTGTTGCGCCATGACCAACATTCCCTGAAATTGTAATCCAATTCTGTTGAGAAGTAATTAGGTTCAGGTGGAAAACTGTCTCATCTCTCACTGTTAAGAAATCTTGAAAATATTCCAGGATCTACATCAAAATATGCATCATGAATTGATGACTAAAATCTTTAAGCTGGGGTGCTGGTTTGGCGTAGTGGTTCGAATCCCGCCTGTGACCAGTTTGCAGAGTGTCTTCCCCTGCTCTCTCTCCCCCTTTCACAAGCCTATCCACTGTCTCTCTCCTATCAATAAAGGCACAAAATGCCCAAAAATATACATAAAAAAAAAAAAAAAAAAAAAATCTTTAAGCTGAGCAACAACCGATATTTGAAAATTTGAGCTAACTCTGTCTAGTAGTTTTTGCCTAATCTTGCTAACAAACAAAGAAACAGAAACAAAGACATAATATCAGTATTTCGGTCTACCTAACATATCATTACTTCTTTTTTTCCCCAAATGTTATCAGGTGGTTTGTCACATAGTGAATGCAACCCAGCTGTAGAGAAACTACATGTTGGAGACTCTGTTTAACATAATTACACCGAATCATTAGCAGACAGAAGAAACAGTAATCCTTTAGAGAAATCCCATCCATGTATTCTTGAAGTATTTAATTCACAAAAGATGAAGAGGAGGAAGGCAATGTCTTAAACACCCACTGTATCACTTCTGAAGCTTTGCATCAACACATCTTTAATCTACTTAAGATATACTTTACATCACCATATATTCACATGGGTATGTGCATCTCATATTCAGCATATGAGATGTTGTGGGAGTTAGTATTGGATATAAAAATAGATGCAGAGAACAGCTGGACAACAAACAACTATTTTCAAATCCAAGTATTTACTGAGCTATATAAGTAATGTTGGCGTTGCTCTGGATGTAATGTGCTGGTTATGAAATACTCTTGCACAGGTTTAAAGCAGAAGTAGACCTCCATCTTAAGCCTCAGATCCCTGCAAGCAGGTTGGACATGAACTTGTTGTGATGAACTGACGTGTAAAGAAGCAGCTGTTCTTACCTTTACATACAAAATCATCAACAGCTTAGTCATCATTCAGACCCTGAATAACAAATTCCAACTATAAGGAGGGTATTTAAGGTCAGTAAAACAAGCTGAAAATCCTCCACAGAGAAAAAGCAGGTCGACCGTCGATCATTGATGATGATAGACAGTCGAGTCTGCTGGGGTTAGCACTGTGGGTAAATACCTCTGATAACTGTCAGATTCCAGGCAAATGGTGAAAGAGGTATTTTTTTTAGCTGAGCAGACGTAGAAGGGGCCTCAGAGGACAATTCAGAGGTTTTTTTTCTAATAAGAGACATTAAAAGCCTTGCTATAAAAACACATCAGCCTAGTCGTGCCACAAGATCTTGTGTCTCTTGTCAAAGTTTGTGAAAGGTTTCAAAAACAGAGAACAAAGCTCTTTTATGTTCGTAATGAAAATTATGATGCTAAATTATAACAGAAAACCTTTTCCTCGTGAGGCGGGTGAGACGTTGAGCTCAAAATAAATCTATGATTGCATAAACTTTGACACGTGTTTTGACTAACAAGGCAAGATGGGTGAGTAGTCAAACACCCAGAATCCATGACACTTAACTTATTATTTATAAGATCAAGAGCACTTTTTATTTCCTTCATGCTTGAAACAACCAAGGCCAGAGCCGACCATTTGCAGACACATGATTAACATGACGTCTCTTAGCTCTATGTACGCTGGAAGTACAGCTGTTGTCAGTAGACTATAATGCTTTTAAGCTGATAATTACCGCAGAGATACAATTGTGAGACACTGAAGTAACACAGTGTATCATTAATACGGAACAAAACTGTTTCTGTAGCTGTCAGATAAGTCTTGACGCCTTGAGAGGACTCATAAACATAAAACAAGCATAGATTGGGCTGCAGAAGCTGCTGCACAGCAGTCAGACAGTGTTTAGATCAGCTGTGTACTGGGAGGCTCAAAAAAGGAAAAACAACCACTGCCCAGCTCGATAGATAGTTTGCTGATCTTTCCAGGGTTTATGACCACTGTCTGATTTGGATACATGCGGATACTTGTATGGACGCAAAATGCACACAGCGAACCCGGTCAGGCAGAAGTATGCATATGGGACGTGCCTGGTTGCCAACCACTCCGCCAAACCAGCACCCTGTCAATTTCATTAAAAGTCACCATAGCCCATATTAGCCTTCCACTGTACAAATGTACTTTCACTGTGTGATAATTGTATAGCCTGAGGAGGAAAAAAATACCCTTGCAGTGGTTCAGGTTAAATAGATTTTTGTGCTTTGGTTCATTTATCTTGTAATTCCTTTTGTCTTTATCTATGTTCTACAGTTTAATTCCACTTCATGGAGTTATCTTTTAACATTCTTCAAGCACAGCTGAGTAGACTTCCTGCTGAGTATTAAAAAATGCTGCATAAATAAATCTTCACATCTTTACTCAGCGATGCTTGAATTCTCCAAATTCAATAAAAGGTGAGAGATGATCTTGGCGTCCTTGCAGCTCCTAACTACATGTTTGTATCTTCAAATGAATCACTCTCGCACATGACTCATGCTTTTGAATCGTGCCTTTTACACGACTTCACAACTGCTGGTTTAAACTGGCACCTTTTAAAAAAAATCCAGTTCAATGCCCACTCTGTTTCCTTTAACAATGTTTTCTGTGCTACTAGTAAATGCTTCTAAATGGAGGCACTGCAAAATAAGTTAAACCATGAAACTTTTAAATGACGACTGATTAGAGAATAATGTGCTTAATGTAATGCATGCCCAACAACTACTCTAATTGGTCTTGATTTTCTACACTGAAGGACTTAATGTTTCAGAGGCTTACCACAGAGATACTGCTGCTTAAATGAAGATGTTTTTCTCGCCTGTGACCTCAACACTCAGTAACTTGAAACAATTTAACAACTGTAGTGTGTTTGCTTTATTTTAAATCATGTATAAATATGTTACAATGTTGCATATCTTAAGTTTGGTCTGTAAATATGATGAAAATGCTCTATAATATTGGCATTTGATGATTTTCAGATCTTTTTCATTTTAAAATGATGGGAGACCAAAGGCATGAATATAGTTTCAATCAGTTTCTCACTTAATAATCCTCAGAATATACTCACATTGGAAAGTAAAGACCACCAATCTCACTTTGACTTTGACAGAAATACACAGTTGGTGATATGGTCATGGTATCATTTTTGTAATACTTCAGCACACTGCATGATCTACATGCCTTTTCTGGAGTGCAGCTGTACCAAAACAAAGGGCCTTGAAAGTGGAAAGTAATATAAATGTGCACTGTCCAACAAGTGCTGTTTTTGGATATTCAGATACTTTTAACCTATTTTTAGTTGGATACATTACAATGACATGGTTCTAAATATTCAAATAGATAAACCTTATTAGGTTTTTTGCAAATAGTCACTCATTTTTAATTGGATGCCAGAAAACATGTTCCAAACAAGCTGGAACACGTATATTTGCCATTCTTACATCAGCTTTCCTTTAATCAACACTCAATGATCATATGGGAACTAAAGATACAGACTGTTTAAGCTTTGCAGGGAGAACTGTTTTTTTTTTTGTGCTTGATATAGTTTTTCAGTCACTTTGTAGTCCTGAGTCCAGAACTCCAGGTGGGCCGGTCTGGTATATGCACCCTTTTTCTATAAAGGCACACTGTTGTAACACATGCAGGATTTGGCTTGGCATTGTCTTGCTTAAATAACTAAGGATGTCCCTGAAAAGGAAGCTGCTTAGTTGGTAGCATATGTTGCTCCAAAGCCTGTATGTACCTTTCAGAATGAATGGTGCCCATGCCATGGGCACTAACACACCTCAAGCCATTTTATAGGTGGCAAAACATGCTGTTCCAACAGTTTGGACTTTTGAACTTTCTGCTGACAACAATCTGAATGATCCTTTTCTTTCTTTCCATGACATCCACCATTTACAAAAATAATATGAAATGTGAACTCATCAGACCATAGCACAGTTTTCCACTTTGCACCATCACAGATTAGCTCAGATGGGCTGTGTTTCTGGGTGTTGTTGATCTATGGCCTTGCTTTGCATGGTGAATGTTGTTTCCAATTAACCCATTCACCTGTGAAATGTCCCAAACAGGTGCTTTTGGAGCATTCCTCAACATTTCCAGTCTTTTATTGTCCCTGTCCCATGTCCGAGCCTTTTTGGAACGTGTTGCAGGCTTCGAAATCATAATAAGTCAAATCATATGGATTTACATTTCATTGTTTTCTATATATATTTATTTACACAAAATCCCAACTTAACTGGAATGATATTTTTGTAAAATTCACTAAACAGCAATAAGCTGTCCCATTTCACAGTCCCATTTGCAGTAATGTACAGCCCAGTCTATGTGCCAGTTCTCTCCTCATAATCACTGTGGTGATTTACTGATCACATGAACTTCATACAAGACTGTTGTAAGACTAAGAAACTTTTTTTATTTTACTCCCCCAACAAAATGAATAACATTGGCCAATAGACCAAGGCAATTAGGGCATTTACATGGACTTGGGTACTGTGGGGCCTTTTCACATTTTTTAACCAATCCACAAAAAGGTTTTCACACGCACACATGAAACTTGGTAAATTGTATTCCTTATACATGATAAAAAAAAAATAACAGCCTGCTTCAGGTTACTCCATCTTTTAACATATATATCTTTGATTTTTATTATTCATGAAGCAAATGACACATTTTTTTGGATTGAGAAAGAGAGGCTTACGGTGGCTTATTGCAGGCTCCGTTTTTTTCATCTCTCGAGATCTATAACCCCCTCTTCACCATCACCATGTTTGTTTTGCAGATATGTCACTTGGCTACAGCTGGTTCTCTGCAACTAAGTCAGCAAATGTCAGAAATGTGAGGGAGCCAGAAATATACCAGTGACTATCTATACAGTATGTGCTCAGATGCATGGTGGCTGCCACGTGCCCCTCTGCATTATGGCACATTGGCTGAACACGTTCTTTAGAGTAAACAAGACAAATATGCAAGATGCAGCATAGAAAGGACCAGTAGGATAGGTTTTGAAGCAGGTTAACAGAAAAATACTTTGCTACTTTGATGTAGTTGTTTCACTGCTGATCTAAGAGTACATTTACTTTACAAAGACATTTGTTTCCAGTTTACTCCTCATCCTATAGTTTGCTTATTCACTTTTTCTCCCCTTAGCTTCATCCATCACCATCCTCTCCCATCTATCTCTTACAAACCCTAATTCCCATGAAGTTGGGATGTCCTGTAAAAGGTCAATCAAAACAAAATATGTTTTGCAAATCTTTTTCAACCTATATCAAAGAGGATACACCAAAACAAGAAGATATTTGTTGAGACTGATAAACTCCTTATTCTTTTTTGAAAATGTTTACTAATTTTAAATGTAATGCTTTTAACATTTGAAAAAAAAAAACTGTGACATGGGCAACAAAAAATACTGAGAAATGACAAATGCTAAAAAAAAAAAAACGCTGTTCAAAGCATTTAAGAGGTGAGCAGGTTAATTAGACACTGGTGAGTTTCATGATTGGGTATAAAATAGCATCCCTGAATGGCTAGGTAATTATCAAGCAAGGATGGGACACTGTACAGTAATGTACAGTTCTGAAGAACGTAGGGTTTTCATTATCTAGGGTCCATCATGTCATCAAAAGATTCAAAGAAAGCACAATGCTGAAAACATGTTTTACACAACATTCCTGCTTCACTGGGATTAAGGTTTATTATGAACAAAAAACAAGCTGTTTTCTTGTCTCGCTTTCCTTGTAGCAAAATCTACTTTTTGAAACAATGATAAGGATTTATTTTAGCTTCTGAAATCTTAACACAGTGTTTCCAAGGCTATTTATGAAGGTTGATCCTCAAGACCCAATCAAAACTGGGATATTCATGTCCAGTTAAATGCTCTCACTGAACCCCTTGAAAAACATATGGACCAGGAGTTAAATATGTACACCAACAGCGGGTCACTTTTGTCTGTTGCAACAACGAACACACACTTCATCATGTATACAAGCACGCACGGAGAAAAGAAAACAGCTCTCCAGCCTGTCAGTGCAGCAGAAAAACACCAACTCTAACAAATACCGTGCTGTGCCATGCCATACCGCGCCATGATTCATCACTCAGGGAATCAGCCACGTAGGAAGGCAGGCAGAGTTTGTGTGTGTTTGGGCTGTGTGTATGTGTGAGTAAGGCGGCTGCCATTGGAAGATTGATAGCAGGTTCAGGATGGAGACAATGAGCTGTGTTGCTTTTTTTCTCCCATTACTGTTTTCCTCTGTCTGCTCCATCGCTCTTTTCTCTCCTCCCCTATAACTCCCCTCATCTCTCACAGCTGTAGCAAACCATCAAATCCTTCCCCACCTCCTTTTTTCCCCCCTCCTGTCCACCCTCTCACCTCGTCCTCCTCGGCTTCCTGACATCCATCCATCTTTGTTTGCAGCTGCAAAGTTCATCATGGTAACCCCTAAGCAAGAGAGAAAACTCCAGCTTGACTTTGAATGAGAACTTTCCTCGTAAAAGACATTAATCTACCCGTTATTACTACCATCATTCCCATTCTCCAATTCCCGCGCTCCAAAATGTGAGTCGAAATGGATTTGAGCTGCCGCCCGGAAGCAAAATGCAGAGGGAGAAAAAAAAGGCACAGATAAGAATGGCTTTTTTTATTTCCATCGGCTGCAATTATTGGCCACCCTCCATTTAGCATCTCCGGTAGCCTCTCTAATTAACCACAGCCACACACGGTCACAAACGCGGTGCACAACACACGCTCTGACAGGGTGAGAGTGTTGGATGACTCACAAGCAACAGTGTTTCCCTGCAAAATGTAGCCCATCATTTGAATTCAGCTGTCGTACATCACATCTAGAAAAGGCTGTGACATGTTCTGCTGGATAGAAAGATGGTGGTCCACAAGTGGAAAGGTTCATCAAATAGTTTAAGGGTTATGAATTTTATTCCTTCTCAACAAGTCCAGGATGTCCCCAGAACATAATTTTGAAGTTTCTTGGCTAAAAGTCTACTCAGATATCTGAATTTGGCTTGCAAATAATTCCCTCTATTTCAGCCCTGAACAGAACTGTCTGATTTACACTGAATCCTAACTGAATATTCATTCATTCATTCATTCATTTTCTATACCCCTATACTGTACAGATATTGTGAAGTGCTGTACTTAGGAGGGGTGGTCTCAAAGATTGATTAATACACAGCTTTCTGTGAGCCAAACAAGGTTTCTCTCTTGGTATTGAAAGTGAAAGTAAATCATTTCACTCACTGAAATAAGTACATGCCTCACTACAATGTCAAAAAGATTAAAGCCCCAGTCACACATTCCCGTTTCTCATGGCGAGTGTGCACGATTGTGATAATCCTGATAAAACGTGCTTTGGTCGTGGTGCATGCGCTACTTGGTCTGGATCAGCCTTGTATAGTCGTGGATGAACGTTGGGGAACGTGGAAGAGTCACGACAGTTTTGAACTGTTCAAAACTGTCGTGGGGAATCGCCGCACTCAGTATAGCGGGATGGAAGCTTAATGCAGTCCTAATGTGAACGGTATTAGCGTGGCATGTACGGAGCTCAGTCGGGCTGATCATGGCTCAATCCTGAAAGCTTTGTGAGGACGACTGACAAGGATGTATCCGTTTGTGCCCCAACTGTGTCCCGTTCAAGATGGCACAAGCGACAGGGCTCAGTCAGGGCTTATGTGACGTGAACTGAGCTTGAGCGGGGCTGACGTTGTGTCAGCGGCATAAAAATACAAGGAGTCCTCGTCATATCACTGTATTTACCAAGCTGGAGCGGGACGAACACCCCCGAAGCGCTGTAGAAGCGCTACTGATGGTGTATTTACGGCATGTGTCCAGGGGTGAGACAGTAATTTCATCCCGTAACATGGCGATCACACCAGCCTCATCAATCGTTTCCTGTCGTGCACAATTGCCATGAGAAACGGGAATGTGTGACTTAGGCATAAGATCCTGACTGAGGAGAGCCAGACAAAACCAAGAAAATCTCTCTCATCTTGTAAAATGTCTCTTCCCTTGCTCTTTTTTGAGTCAGCGCGCATGACGGAGAGGAAACTCACGTATTATCTAATGTAAATGGCCGTATTTTATCAATGTCAAGTGAATTATGTTCAGTCAGAACAGTGTAAGTGTAAATTGGCATGAATTGTGTCTGTCAAAGAAAGAAATGGATATGAATTTGGCTTTCTGGTGCTGTACTCTAATGTTTACTGTGGTTGGACAGACATGTTCCCTCCATTGGAGTCACGTGTTAGTCAGTATATACCTAGCTCAAGAACTGTCTTCTCTTTGAAGATGTGTCTTATCTCCTAACAATATCATTAGTTGAAAATTATGGAAGAGACTATTCTGATCAGTTCATTACAAAAGAGCTTAATTGGTGTGGAGGCTGCAGAGCAGTGATGCCAAAGTATTTCATGGAAAAAATATTAAAAGAGTTGAGAGCACAAACTTCCACCTTGACTTTCCCAACACTGTCAAGCAAGTTACTGTTAAAAATGTGGAACACTGATAAATTCTGCTTTGTTTAAAAGTCCTTTACACAATCCCTTGATCCACTGCAGGGTCCTTCCACTAAAATGTTTTTGCTTCTTTTTGTGCCATGTTCAACATTACCTGAAAATGCCATTGAAATCTGTGAAGAACTTGTAAAGTTAAAGGTGCTATGAGGAGAATCTATTTTCAAAGACATAAAGACTCTGCTACCCATGAGCATGAGCAGTGACTATCATAATGCTGCGTTCCAGTAACCTCGGAAGCGGGAGTGACATCATCTCCGACTTATCGGCGTTCCAGTTGAAGTCGGAAAAAACATGCCGATCTACCAGGCTATTGTTAGCTATTGTTAGCACGCCCTGCGTTGTTGTTCACAAATATCACATGTAGAATGTGATTATCACTATGGCAGCATTTTTGTACATTTAAGTCTAAAGATGCTATGTATACAGCTGATCTAGAGCGACACACCCCAGTCAGAAGTGCAAATAAAATGATTATTACAGGAGCTAAATAACTGTTCACACTAGGGGCATCCATCTTCGATTGTCAACTCGGGGTGGCGAGGTTTCACTGAGTTCCCAGGAGGAAAGTCTGACTTCGGGAGCCGTTCCAGTTGCAGTTTCCTACTCGGAACTCGGAAATTCCTACTTCTAACTACAACTAGAAAGCACCAAAAGACGTGACCCAAGCCAAAGCGTGTGTTTTTGTGATGCTAATATATGCAGCTCGGACCTTCCTCGGAACTCTGCATTGCTTTACAACTTCTTTTTTCAACAACTTACAGGATGCAAAGCGACGGTAATGTATCTCTTTCTAGTTATGTAGCGGTAGTTTTTGATGTGTGACAACAAGCATTTTTTGGAAAACTTAATATCGTAGTTTTGTATCCGGCTGTCTGACCCAACCACTTGGAATAGCATTTATACATAACCTATTTTGATGCTATAAAACTCATCTTAAAGTGTGTATTTCGATCAGGCATATATTTTAAAGTGAGACTTTTTTGTAATTACTTAAAAATTCTTCATAACATCTTTAAGCAGGGTACACACAACACAATTGTCAACTGAAGTTTCCTGCTTTTGACCAGAGTTAGCAAAGGTCTAATTGTCTGGAGGTCCCAGAGTTTTACCTGATTGTCCTGTGGTGTGATTTGTGGTAAGCGACGTATCATTCTCTCAAATGAGAATCGGGGCCACCCGACCTGAAATTGTCAATATAAATGACCTTAAATCTTTATGTGTGGAGTGCACCAAGGACAGCAAAGCATGTCCTCTATGTTTTGGCATGCAAGACGGAGCAAAGCCATTCAGGGAGCAAGCTCGATGGAGCAGGAAGTTAACGTAGCCATGGCAATGAGAGAAAAGGAAAAGCATAAAGTGAGACAGAGGTCAGAAATGGTGCACTGACATACAGCGTAACCTGCATACTATATATGACAGACTGATAAAGAGAGAGGCTGGATTCAAAATGACAGAGGCTAACTGCTAACTGCTAGCCACATGTAGCTTAGAAATTCCTTCCTACATTGTCTGCCATTTTTGTTTGTATGAAAGTCATTTTTGATCATGAAAGATTACAAGCTGTGAGAGTGAAGGCACTGGTGAAGGGGCAGTCTTTCTCTTTGTGTCTCTAGCAGCAAAAATGTGAAAAATCCCCTATTTTACAATGTTAAGAAATCGTTTCAAAAACTCTAAAATCCACTTCTAGATTTGTGTCGAAATCAAAATTAGTTCTTCTTTGTGCCAGGAGTTACATTCCCCTAAAATTCACACATATTCATTCACAACTTTTTGAGTTGTTCAAAAACTGACAAACAAATAAATTACCTAACAAATTCCAGCAAAAACATGACCTTCTTGGCAAAGTACAATACATTATTCAAGCAAGACCTGATTCAATGTGAGCCTGATCGGGTTTCTCTTTGAAAAAAATGCAACAAGTCTTCTGAAACAAAAAGATTTTTTTTCAGTTTCTGTGGTTTTTTTTTCTAAATATAATAGTTTAAAAGTAAGTTTTAAATTGGAGGTCCTAAGAAACAATCAAAGGATGCTTCCTCGGCATTTATTGTCTCTTTTTTTTTTCTTTTTTCTCTACTTCAACACTGCAGCATTACAGGATTGTTCTCACACTCTGATGTCACATGTGTCCTGCTATGTAGTGCGCTTCTCTGTCGAGTGCAGAGCGAGGGTTCGATCCCTCATGTGATGTTCCTCATGGTTTATTCACGAGTAGTTTGCATTTATGACGCACAGCTCAGCATTGCTCTGGTTTCCTGCTTCTGTGATGTGATGATGCATTTGTTGCTTTTTTAAACTGCAGAGGAGGCTCAGGTGGTGAGGAATCAGTTGCTGAGATGCAAAACACTCAAGCATGCTTTGACTTCACAGCCTTGACGTGGAAGTATTACAAGTCAGAACCAATCACATGGACTCTTACACACACGCACGCACACACACACACACACACTGCAGCAGGCCCTCTGTGAGGTAAATTCATACATTAACGACAGACGGGGACCTTGACAGCTGCAGTGGCTCGTATCCTTCCAGCCTTGGCGGCCCAGACTCCTTTTTGGCTCTCGCTCTCATCTTGTTCCCCGAGCATCTAAAGACTCGTGTGCTTCACAGAACATCACATCCTCCTTCGACATGTCTGAACCATTGTCAAACAACGGACAATTCACACATCCTCACGTAAAAAAAAAAAAAAAGAAGCCTTTAAACAAAAGCATGTCGGATTTAGTGGCAGATTCTGCCAGTATTATATACACAGCTCATACCCATGGACACACATCATTCTTGTATTTCTGTATTTTTAGATTTCAATTTAAGCCCAATTCAAAGCCAATTATATGCCTTTCATTGGAAAAAGCTTTAACCACTGTGTAAGCATAAAATACAAAATACAAGAATATACAATCACTGCGCCCACATAAATTCATCATAAAATGAAAATCCTGATGAGAGTCTCTGCAGACATGGCTTATGCAAGAGAGCAACAGAAAAAAAAATCTGTGTCCAAATCATAGAACAATTTAAGACAAAGCTTTAATATACTGAATTTTTAATTGGCCAGATAATCGGTCGAAAATATCGATCTGTTATATATAATGATTGGTAACAGGGAGATAAATTTAAAGAGGCAAAAAAACAACAAAGCACAAAACAAGAAATGCAAAAAGACAATAAAAAATCTGCAAATCTGTAGAAAAGTAAACACATCCTGGAAACTGTTCCAGATTAGGTTGTGATTAAAGTCTTGTTTCTTGTGAAAGGTGTTAGATTCTGACAGACTTTGACAGTTTTAGGTCAGTTAACTGAAGGCAGATACTTCAGCGGTTTCTGCACACTTGTTCAACTCTTTTTTATTATTGGAAATATTTTGGGTGTTGTGCATTACAACCTCAAAGATAATTGCATTTATGTATTTGTAACCTTGATTTTCATCAGGCTGACCAATGTCATGAAAGGGAACACGTGCCATTCATCCATCCATCCATTCATACCCATACTGCTCTCTTTCAGTGTCACTGCAAACCTACCACAGCTGACATGGGCGAGAGGCAGGGCACATCCCACACTGGTTGCATAGTCCAATTGCAAAGTCACATAGAGAGACAGACACCTATTTACACACTCAACCTCACCTAAGGGCAATTTAAAGCCACTAATTAAACCAATAAGCAGTGTTTTTGTGTTTTTTTGGAGGGGAACCTGTATTCCCTGAAGAGAACATGTATAACTCCACAGACAGGCCACAAGGTTTGAACCTGCACCCGTCTTTTAGTGAGACACGCACAATACCTCGCAGCTAGTGTTTATCTCAAGCAAACATAGGCCACAAGATGCCCTATCGTGGACATGTGAGGCACTAGAACCATTCCTGTGTCTGAAATTAGGTCTTTTAAAAATACTTGAAGTACTTTAGACTTTACAATGACTTTTGTGCGAGTAATGAGTTGTTTGCCTGCTTCTTCTCATTGATTTGTGTCTGCCAACAAAATTGGCATTCTTGTTTTTATACTTACACCACTAATATTAAGCATGTTTGTGCAGCTACAGTAAACATTAGAGCACAACACTGGAAAGCTGAACCCATAATCACTCCCTTAAAGTGGTGTAGTGTGACTGCTCTTGAAGATTTACGTTTAGGGCCAAATGTTGATCAGACGTTTTTCAGATGTCCAGTTGAAATCGATTCAACTTCTGAGACAGTTCCGTGCTCATCAATGTCAGTCCTCACCAACTGATCAAGGTCAAGATGGGCAGGGTACTTCGGCAGATGCTGTAATGTCTCCATGCAGATATATATTTTTTCATACAAGGAATTCAAGGGCTGCATGTGGCCCCTGGACCACTAGTTGCCCACTCCCACACCAAAAGACGAGTTTTGATTTATTTGTTGTGTGTACTTTTTCAGTAGAAATGCTGCTAATTAGAAAAAAAAACTAAGCCTATTCTACACGTCGGTGAGTAATTTTGAAAGCTGAGGTTTTACTCTGGCACTTCCTGTCCACACATGTTAGGTTCCAATCAAATTTAAGAGGAGGACTCCTGCTGTTCACTTTGTAAACAACAATAACGGAAGTTAAAACGAGCTGCATCATTTTTACAAGGACACTTTCATCTGATCTTCTGCTTTATCAGTGGTGGAACATGAAATATTGACTTTGTGTTCACATTTTCTGATATTTCAGTGAGTCAAGGGAAAAAACACAAAACAAAACATGCAGATGCTACTGAGCGATACAGAGGTCAACTCTTGTTAAATATGTTCCAGTTACAAACTGATAAAGTTGTAACTGTAAAAGTTGGGATACCCAATGACTCTTCAACTTCCCAGTAGAATCCAAGTAAAATGGGTCAGTGTGACATCTAATTTGCAACTCAGACAATGTGACTTCTGAGAACAATGAAACGTACCATAAGCACCAGCACTAAGTGCTCTGAAACTGAGGCTGAGGGCACTGCTTCCTACATTGATACAAAACCCTTAAACTGTCTGACTTTAAAGGCATGCCAAAATCACATATGTCCGTGGATTAATTGGGTGAAGAAAATATTTTATAAATGTTTTTTAATATCTGGGGGAGAATGAACTGGTTGAAAAATAGCATAATATGACTTTAAGTGAAAATAGGCCACACATTGCAAAAACTAAAATCATGAGAAGGTTTATGTGTCCAATTTCAAGTCTGAAAATCTCACTAGATCTCTTGTAAGCAAAAATTGCCCAAACTGTCCTTTTTCAAAAAGTATTTCAATACATAAAAACTAAAAATCCTTATTCTAAAAGCCCAACTTATATGTACAAAGTAAAACTATCTGCCGGTGTCCTTATCTAGACTTTCGATGAATATGAAATTTTAACAATGTAGAAGCCTCAGATGTTCATAGATGTTGCTCCATGTTTGCAATCCTCATCCAATCCCGATTGAAGAAGCCCTGGATGAGTTTGCGTGTAAAAATCTGATCTAGTATATTGTCAGATTGAACCTGTTTAATATTGATCATCTAATGGTTACAAATACACCAATACACCATTTTATCATTATTTATTTTCATTTATTGTGTTATTTTTGTTTGTTTATTATATTATTATTTTGTTGTTGTTTCGTATATTCGTATATTTTGTATTTAAAACTTAAGTGAATATACTGTCTGTATGATGTTTGTTGACAAAGGAAAATAAAATAAATATTGAAAAATAAAAAAATATATGAAATTTTAAGTGGTATTATAGATATTATTGACTTTCAATTTGACAGACACACTTGCTAACATCTGAGTTTGCAGTGCTAAGTCAGCAGTTTCATCAAAGCTGTACGTTACAATGTAAGTTGCAGTGTAACAAAGAGGAAATACAAAAATAAAAGAACATTCAAGTCTGTATGACCCATAACCCTAAGAGTTTCTTTCAATTTATGTTATTAAGTTGAAACCTAGTAAATAACATTTAAATCAAAGTGTTCAATTTGCTCCTTGAACATTAATGACACTGTGCAGCTTCTGATTAATTTATGTTTGATTCTGCTGCTGTGTGTTCAGTAAGTCCAGAGACAGAAGACATGTGAGGAGCAGAAGAAAAAAGCATACATTTTGATCTGAAGGAATATATAATAAACATGCAGCAGTGCATTGTGGGAGGAGAGAGTGCATACAGTCCATGATGTACCTATGTGTGTGACGTCGTCTGTGTTCGATGGATTTATCTCTGCTGTAAAAACATTCAGTGTGTGTTTGTGTGTCTGTGTGGAGGCGCTAGTACATTACTTTAATGAAAGCCACTGTCCTTGGCAAAAGGACGTACGCACACACTCTGACACACACACATTAGACAGTTCAGCCCTCCTCCCTCTGCTGCTGCCCTCTGATGCTCATCTTCTCACAGTGACTGTTAGAAATGAAAGAGAGAGTGTGGATGTGTGGATGATGGGAGTGTGTGTGTGTGTGTAAAATATGTGTGTGTATGTGTGTGAGAGAGAGCGTCTGGGCAATCAAAAGGCAGAGAAGGGAGGGAGTGTGTAAGGGGCAGAGGAAATGTACTCCAGCTACTCTACAGAAGTCTTGAGGGAAGAGAGGAGCAGTGAATGCTGGGTAAAAAAAAATGTAGTAAATATATATGTGTTTCAGTGGAGCTTCTGAGAGATATTCAGACCTTTGGTGTGTCTCCAAATCTAATTTATACCAATTAACTGATTGCTTACTTCTTTTTAGAGAGGCATAAATGAGGTTATTTTTTGATGCCTGCTGGGGAATTTCCACAATCAGTCATGTTCAAAAAACTGTCTGGTTTTGATAGTGCTGAATTCTCTCTGTGTCTGAGATGCTCTGTTGGAGCTCCTGCCTCTTTCAGGGTCCTTTTCCCACGTGGGCCCAGTCGACTTTCATTTGTCTATGGGCTGTTACCCAGATGGACTCGTACAATTTATTCTGTTTTGTATTGAACAGACTATCTCGTGTGTCTAACCTGACACGCCAGACGGACAGTTCCATATATTGGCCACGGAAATTTTTCATTAGTCATCTAGAAAAGAGTCCACCATATAAAATGTTTTCATACAGAGAACCTTCAAAGACAACACAGATCAATCCATATCAAGCTACAGAATGACGTAGCAGCTTGACCCTGTTGTTCGCCGTTAGCTTAAACTACATTTCAGAACCTTAGTCTATCCTCTTAAATTAAATTATACCAAAGAGATGTATCATTTACCACTTATATGTGACATGAGCCTTGTCAGCCACAATCCCCACCAAGTTCTCCCTGTAAACTTCTGAGTCTATTTCACCAGGTATCGCTGAGTAACCAGGACTACAGAGTGATTTTCGCATCTCTCCCAGCTTTCCAGCAGTGATCCTCCATTTGGAGAAGAGCAAAAACATGATTCCCAGTTAGAAAAGCTTTAGTGACATTATTTGCTCCTCTTTTAAAGAAGAAATTGAGTCCATTTAAGATAAAAACGCCTCATCCACAGAAAATGCTTCATGCTTCCCCTTGTTTCCAAACATACCCGCTGTTGTCACATATGCAGCTCCCGCCTCTCTTCTCTGATTGGGCTGTTAAGCATCTAACCAAGTGAAAATCTTGAGTATTGGATCTTGGCATAATTGACCTGCAGGATTTCAGAAAATGAATCAGGCAGGTCTGTCTGCTCTGCAAGGTCATGGTGTGTCAGGGGGATGCTGCAAAATTAAAAATATGTATTTTGGGCTTTTCCTGAAAAAAGCACACCTGAGTTTCCCATCAGTGTCAACATGTTTTGTGACTATGGCGAAAACAGACACAGGCAACCATGACTTGCCAGTTCACATGGTCATTCTTCAAGCCTTTACACTGAGTCTCATCCATGACATTGCAACCTGCCTAAATACTTTTCTTTACTTTTCAATTTTTCATTTCATTTTATTTCTTTAAATTTCACACTCTTATCTCTTTTGATGTCTTCATTTGATTTTTTCCACTCCTACACTGTATAAAGGAACAACTGAAACAACTGTATCCCCTTGGGGATCAATAACTTATGTCTGATTCTGATTCTGAACTGGAAGCAGGTGTTCCTGAGCGGTAACATTATTCAATGTCAGCCCTGGTACCAACACCAAACCATGGACTAAGTTTTATGGACTAGTGAAGACAAAGACAGACTGTGTAATGGACATCAAGAAAGCACCCCAAACTGGTTCCTGTCCTGTTTTTCACCAAGGAACTGTAGACTTTTTTCCAGGGGAAGAGGGGATTTCTGCAATTTTTTAGGGCTCTATGCACATGTTTTACTTTGCAGTTCATCCCACAAAAGCATGATTCTTTAAAGTTGCACTTTTTTGTAAAGGTGACTTATCAGGCTCTCCAACTATATAATATACAATACCTGTTAGTATTATTAAAGGGGAGAAATTATCAACCAAAATGACATTTTTTGTTTTGAGGAGTGTATATTGCCCGGCTCTGCATGCCAAAATATCATAGTTTTTTTAGCCGCCCTGCAGGTTGGTCAGTACAGGTCCAGCCCATCCCTGTATGAATCTAACTCAAATGAATGAACAGTTTAGAATCCTACTTACACACATGCATACACACAGCCGTTAACAAGGAAGGTTTGCAAGCAGCAGCCACTACACTCTCCTGCTAAAAAAAGGCAAATCAGCAGCTCTGAAAACGAAAGGAGAGGGGAAAACAAACAAAAAAATGACAAAAGAAGGAAGGATTACTTTATAGTTACCAAGCAACCTGGGGGCGAAGTTATAAAAAATCTACTATAGAAGATGAAAACACAGCTTACAGGCAAACAAAGGAGCCATAAAGGAGGGAATGGGAAAGCAGGAGAGACAAGTGGACACAGACTGAAGATAAACAGGTAGAAAAGCTGCCTTCAACAACCAATTATTCCCCACAGACACATGCAACAACAGCAGACTTGTTAGGCCGTTGAACCCATATGTTCCACTTCACGTGTCTGTGCACACACACGGCAGCAGAGAGCATGCGGGCTCATCGTTATCCACAGGAACAGCCAGAGATGCAGCTCCTTGTGTCTGTGTGTGGATTCTAACCTCTGCACACACGAAACACCTCTCTGTCTTTCATTCTCTGCAGGGAAACAAAAGATGCACAGGGAGGCATCTGAGAAAGATCTTATAACATCTACCACAGGACAAAAAAGGGAAATGTTACAAGAGAGCCCTTTTAACATGAGCTCTGAGGGTTATTGCTTTATTATAATGCTGTGTCTTTGACTCAATGTAAAATCTTATACATCCATAAAGAAATGAGGTCAAGGCAGGGCTAAAGTATATATTAAGTTTATTTAACAAATACCCCTAATTCCATTAAAGTTGGTCTAAAATATAAATAACATGAGAATATGAAGGTTTTCAAATCCTTTTTAACCTATTGTATGTGTGCACTTTATATTTCATATTTTATATTATTATTGCACATCTATGAAGACACCATTAATGCTAAAAGTTCAACATATGCTGCCTTTCAAGCTATTTCTTTTCCAGTGACATCTCTGCTTATTTCAGTAAGACAATGTCAAGCCTCATTCTGCAAATTTAACTCTGTGGCTTGGTAGTGAAAAAGTGCAGGTACGAGACTGGCCTGCCTGCAGCTCAGATATATCTCCCAATGGAAATGTGTAGCACATTATGAGGTGCAAAATATGACAAAAGAGGCCCTGTACTGTTGAGAAATTAAAGTTGTATCTCAAGCAAGAATGAGAGAGAATTCCACCAACAAAGCTCAAACTCGCCGTCTTTTATGGATGATACGCAGATTCGGCAAAAAACGTATGCGTTTTGACCTCGGTTTGTCTTCGTGTGGATGGGGCCTAAATATCACTGAATTTATTGATGACCTCCAAGCACTTACGCTGGTAGTTAAAGGGTGAAAGGAACGGTAATGTAACAGTGTTAAACTTGCCACTGTTTCTGATATTTTGGATTGTGTTGCAGAAATCAGATTTAAAATATGTGATTATTTGCAAATAATATCAAATGTATCAGTTAAAACATTCAATGCCCTTTCTTTGTTCTGTATTCAATTCAGTATAAGCTGAAAAGGATTTGCTAATCATTTTGTTTTGATTTACTCTTTACACATTGTCCCTACCTTATTTGATTTTGGTTTTCAGGATGAATATTCTTCTAAGCTTGTGCATTTATGCAACATTTTAATCAAAGGTGTGAATGTACTCAGGCTGATTGCTTCAGTTAACCTTTCAGTCTATCAACACTTCAACTAACACATCCCCTAAAATACAGTCATGCACACAAACAGCCTCTTTATACACAAAGCTGTTCTTACTCTTGAATAACCATCCTCAAGGTCTGCTGACACAAAACATCTCCTTAGAATGAAACTCAATACATATGAAACAAAAGGTAAAATGTTGTGTCACAGTTAATTAATCAGACCTTTTCAAACATCGACACATTCTCCTGTTCAGTGTTTCAATGACAGAATGTAAAACCAAAGGAAAAGACAAGCCCTGATATAAATCATAGTGTACTGGACTGAAACCTTGTCTTTTATTGAGCTTGAATAAATATTAGATTTTTGAGATATATTGTTATTCACTTAGATCAGATGAATGAACATGAATATACTTTATCTTGCTGTTGATTTGAAAAATAAAATTGCTAGGCCTAATGTTTAGTACAAAGATTTGTCACAATATTGGCCTTTAGACATTGATTCTGGCATTTTTAGAAAGAAAAATAATCAAATGTTGTGTTATCTGATTGGAAACTTTCCTGACCAAGCCCAGTAAGGACGAAAAACAATGAAAGCATATATTTTGATTAAAAAAAGTGAAATTAAAGAATGTATTAAAATAGAAATCAACTTGCAAACAGCCTTGTTTTTTTGAGTAATCAGGTTACTAAGCAAGACATACTAGAAGAAGTAAAGTTAAAGAGTACTTTACATTTGTAAAAATTAAACTTCTGCTTATTGTCTGTTTTTGCTATACTTTTGGAAAACAGCCATGTGTACCATTCATCTGCTTCTTGGGTAGTTTTCAGGACTAGACTGTTTGGAAGAGTTGTTCTGACATAGACTGGGAGTTCCCTTTTTTGGCACGATTCATGTGAAAATATATGAACACATTAATCGATCACTGTGTTGATAAAAAATACTGCACTGAGGTAGCCTAAAGAGGTGGTTTAAGATGGGCTCCAATCAACCACTGGAGCGGGGACCTGATCGACCAAACTGACACAAACAGGATGATGAGTTAATTGATCGTGCTGTGGTTGTAGAAGCAGCAGTCGCAGTAATTATAATAATTTCATTACAGCTACCAGGCAGACAGCAAAGTACATAATAATCATGGATCTCACTGTTTTGTCACTTTCCTTGCACAGGCACAATATTCCATAAAAACAGCGACAGGTTAACATCACTCCCCCATGAGAGAGGATTAACAGGACTCAACAACACTGACTTATTCAAAACTCATCAAGTTCCTAAAATTTTGTCCAACAGGAGGACTGATAATCTTTAAATGCTGCTTTTACCAACCCACATCACTGACAGTCTCTCTGGGACACTTCTACAGATGTTATGATATAATAAGTTACCATGGTATCTGGTGTCTTCTGTGGTATGTTGTAGACATGTTAAAACCCCTCTTCTTTGTGCCCTGAGTTTGATTACATTCATAACATAAGGTGTGTACAACATTAATATATAATATTATCACTACTGGCATTAGGCCTGTGCTCAAAATATCGATACGGCAAAATATCGTATCGCACTCCTTTGGGATGCGTGTATCGATACGGATTCTACAGAATCGATACGGCCTAAATATTTTAACAGTTGTTGTAAATACACTTTGGGTAATGTTAACAGTGGCACAGTTCAAGGTAGAAGACGAGCTACATAATGAAGCATATGCTCTAAATTTGAACTTAGGTCTACCATCTTTGAGGATCTGGTTTTATGTCTCTCAAGTTGTAGAACCACTTAAAACTCATCCTTGTTCTTTTTCTTCTTATAAGAAAAAACTAAACTTGTCAAGAATTTTACTTAAAGCATAGTCAATGTTCACAATTTACGTGTATCGGGATATGTATCGTATCGTGAAGTTGCTGAAAATACCCAGCCCTAACTGGCATAAAAGCTTTGTATCTCCAATTTTTATGGCTTTTTGAATTAAACAGCTATTGTTCACCTTTCATGTTGGTGAGTGGGTTTTAGAAACTTTTAACAAATAATAATGATAATAATAACAATAATAATAATAATAATAATTAAAATAACAAGCATTTGTTATCAGGAAAATAAAATATTCATTCATTTAGTGGAAGAGATTTTCTATTTTTTTCCTGTAAAGCAGAAAAATTTGGAGATAGGTGGCTTATGCCCATCAGCAATGACTGTTCACAAGACATTTGACCTTCTTTTCTTTTATTCTTACTGTGAAATGTTGTACTGTCTCAATATGTTTCTATGTTAATGGGACTACGGATGGAAATTAGCATCAAGCTACAATCTGGCATTTTTACATGTTTTAGCATGTTCATCAATGTGCACTGTCCCATTCAAATAAACAAAAAAACAAAAATAAATAAATAAATAAGACCTCCTCTTAAAAACATTGACTTCTTTTGTAAATAGCTTAGCCAGTAAACTCCTTTCCCATAATGCAGAGTGTGACCCTTTCTCAAAATAACACTGGCTGTGATGTAGTGACGATCTCTGCCTTTTTGCCTCTTCAAAATACTGCCATGTGAACATGAAACACACCAAGATGCAAGAGACATGAACATCTATAGCGTTTTTTCAGTTAAAAGCAACAAGGCTGTATGTGTGACATGTATGTAAACATGGATTTGTCATAACATGTCACTATTTTTTTACTCCTACACGAATCATATTGAAACATGACTGCTCGTACTGTGCAGACATGTTTTGTGTCTTTAAAGAAACAAAATGTCAAGATATAAATCCTTCATCTAAATATAAAAATATAGAATGTTTTCTGGACCATATCCCCAGCCCTGAGTCAAAGGGTGTAAGACTTGAAGAGAAATCATTGTTTTTCAGGGTGGTTACATAATATTAGGTCTCAGTATGTGAGGTAGAAGTAACCAAAGTAGAAAACATGGAGCTCCTGATTTATCGATATTGTTGTATTGATTTGGATCCATGACTTCTTTGTCTCCATCCTTTGTGTACAGTTCAACCAGATATTGGCTTTCAGCTCCACGGACATCAGCCCACGCAGTAACAACACCACACAGGCTTCCCTGAAGGAAACACAGAGAGCTTGTACACACTTTTACTCCATTTATAGACCCAGTGGTACTGTTTTAATGAGCCAGAGAAGACCGTTAATGTGCAGTCATGAAACTCAGCCTTTCCACACCTCACTTATCTTGTTTCATCATAATCAAACAGCATTATACTGCTGCTTTATCTTAAAGTAACAGTTTAAAAGGCAATTTAATAGTGCAGTAATGTGCAAGAGAGAAAATGCCCTATTCATTTCTAAAGATCTAACTGGTTGTCTGTTTTCAGCACTATGTAACATTACAAGGTAGGGCAGTTTTCCACATTTTTTACTAAAAACTCAATCAGTTAACACATTTTGATGACTTTTCAGGGAATGTTACTCATGACACAAGAGACAAGTAAGTAGATTCAACAATGTTGATAATGAGGTTTTGTGATCTCTGGGCACTTTGAGTTTGTTTTAAGATATTCACATAATTTAGTTGATTGTAAAATTGACTTGCTCACTGGGATTAGTAACCAATCTGATCATGAATGAATCATTACTTGGCAAGTAGCTGTCAAATATGTAGAAAACTGCTCCATATCACAGTTAGCAAATCCATGAAATTAATGTGGATTTGGATCACCACCAAAATTTAATCACTTCTCCCTAGAACTAAGACCAGCACTTCCAAAATATGTCATCAAAACTCATGGAGAAATTATTGAGGATTACAGAAAATGTGGAAAACTGCTCCATCTCACAATGATAACAAAACCTAAAAAATTTCCTGGATCTGCATGAGGATTCAGATCATCACCAAACACTATTTCTTCCTTGTGCCAGGACCAACGTTCTCAAACAAATGCCATAAAAATCTGCCCTCGGCTGAGTTTTCCTGGTCAGAAACAACAACAAAAAAAACAGGAAAAAACAAAAAACACTATCAAACATGATGTCCTTGGCAATTATAACATTTTAAAATAGGTTACCCATAAATAAATGGGTAGAGAGCAACATTTTTTTTTACATCTGTCATGTTAAAAAGAAATATTGGATATTTAGGTCAAAATAAAAGGTTAATATTATTAAGATAGAAAAATATTTTAGCTAACGTTGTGTGGGCCACCTCATGATTCTGGACCCTATATATATATATATATATATATATATATATATATATATATATATATATATATATATATATATATATATATATATATATATATATATATATATATATATATATATATATACATATATATATATCTATATATATATCTATATATATATCGCTATATATATATATATATATATATATATATGTGTCTATATATATATATATATATATATATATATATATATATATATATATATATATATATGTATATACATATATATATATCTATATATATATCTATATATATATCTCTATATATATATATATATATATATATATATATATATATATATATATATATATATATATATATATATATATATATATATATATATATATATATATATATATATATATATATATATATATTTTACCAATACCCATAGCTGAGCTCTTGCAGGTGTATTGGCCATGACTATCCCACATTTTCATTGTCATACTGACAGAATATACAAATGAGACCTCAGTTTACATCTGCATCTTTAAATGTCTTCTTTTATAAATTAAAAGTGCCATTCATTAAATAATAAAATGCTGTTTTTTTTCTTGATTCACACATATTTCTAACACAAACAAACTGTTAACATCAAATGAACAGGTGAATTTAGTTAGGTGGAATCTTTGTGCTCTTAAAATATCAATATAAATGTCTGTGTAGGAAATATTGGCTGTTGGATATTGTCAAAATCCAATGTCACACGTCCCTATTTGCAAGTGGCCTTAGATGACACAGAGGAATGTTCAAGCCGAAAACCTATCGATCATTGTTTTCTTATTCTCAGACATTCTGAAAATCTCAGTTTGCTCATTATTAAATGAAAGAAGTTGGTATTTCCTGGAGAAAAAATTATCAGTGAGAACCATAAAATCATCAATCAATGCTCATTATTAAATGAAAGAAGTTGGTATTTCTGTAGCTTTTTAAGCAGATAAAAAAAGCTCAGAGGGAAAGTCAACATTTTGGGATGCAGTGTCACCTCAGTTAGCACCACCTCAGGCACATTCACCTCTATTAGCGTCCACTCACGTCTCTGTGTTGCTGTTTTTATGCCCCATCTAAAATTCCCCTCACATTTCGTCTGAATAAACCTGCAGGGCTTTCAACTGCCCGTCATGTCCGCTTTTACTTTCAGACTAATAATGGTGCTGGGTAAGATAAATTACAAGCCGGGCTTTTATGCACTGAGTCTTTCACGAAAAGAATAGTCAAAACAAACAGGATGATTAATTCATCACATTTTCCATCACTCTATGCGAAGTACAATTAGTGAACATCTTGGGGCTTTATACAAATTTTCACCCACGGCTTCACTGTTGGGGCTCGATGTTCTTTGAGATTCATAAAAGACTGATTATTAATTCAGTTAATAGGAAGTTGAATTGCTTCTTGAATTTTTGATCAGCAATTATCCAAAATCATTAAGACTAATTTTGTCTATAAATAATATAATTTGCAAGTCAGTCTGAAGACAGTGCATTTCAAGTAACAGATTAAAAAAAACAAAACCATGCCATGCTTAGTTCTTGTCACTGTTTTCTGCTTTTAAATATCGGCCTATAAGAAATATATTTTCTTGATCTTTCATGCTTGCATTGATTGGATAGTTGATAGCTAAAAAAATGTAGTAGTGAGAGTGTAACTTCACACACCAAATGGGTATATTTCACAGGTCCATCCAGTAAACAGCTCATGGAAAGTGTTTAAGAATGGGCAGATTTTAAAAGCATATCCGACAGGTGATTGGATGGTTGCTCTCCCAAGCAAATTCATTACTGGACAATCAGATAATATAGTAGGTGTGTGTTACTGACTTAAGCTATTTCATAGAACAAACTATTGCCTATTTTGAGAAGTGCTTTAAGTTTCTATTTTTAAAATAAGGGATTGTGCTTTAGATCTGATAAAACTGCTATTAAAGCTGTAGCATCTCTGCTAATCTCTGTGTGAGCAGTCACCTCTTGCTGTCATCTCTCTTGTAGCTCTGGCCTCTTCCTGCTGTAAAGAATGCTGATTGGTCCATGCCATTTTGAGCTGCATTGGAGACTGGAGCTTGCAAGCCAGATCTGTCAGATTACAGACACTGTATGAGGCAGGTGCAGCTGCTTCATAAGGCTAGAAGAAGGCTAGAGAAGAGAGAATTACAAGTGGGAAAGGAGCCACATGGTTGAATGAGATCCTTTGCTACACACTAATAGGGCTACATTTCTTCACCACATGGGGTGTAACCTAAGTACTCAGCTCCCAGAATGGAAGCTCTTGTCAGCAAAGTTATCTAGTCCAAAGAGAGCATTGATCCTGATAAAGTTGGCAGGCTTGTGTTTTATATTTTCTGTTTGGATAGACAGAAAGTCCGATGTTTTTGTGGAACCTGGTGTGCAGGATAGCATTTTCATTCAAACTCATAGCAGACTGCAACTCTGTGCTTTGCTATCATTGTTGTATTCTGATAAACTATTCCTCATCTCTATCGGTTTTGGCTCCCGTCTGTCTGTCCTTGAGGAGACATATCTACTCTCCTGGAATGTTTTGCTAACAGAGGCTCGATCCCCTTCCTCCACTCCCTCATCCTGTGAACTTTGCTCTGGAACAGAAACTCTTTCTCTCAATGCCGTACAGTCATTATCGGACAATAGAGACTTTGTGAGGTCTGAGCTAAGACAAGGTCACTGGTCTCCCTTCGAATCAACGCTTCCGCTGCCTGTCCCCCCGGACCCCATGTGCTCGTCTCTGTGTTTGCTGTCTCATGTGTTGAGGTGTTTTTTTTCCAATCTCACACTGTGCTCCCCTGACAGGTGCCTAGTTTGGAATTGTTTTTTTAACCACTCTTCTTTCCTCTTGTTTCTTTTCTGCAAGCACTTTGAGCTGCATATGTTGTAGAAAAAATACTATATACATAAAGTTTGATTGATTGATTGATAAAACTGTAAAATGACCTAATAGGCTTTTTGGTTTCTCTGTTGCAGTAAGATCAATGTGTTATGTTCGAAATTTATCTGAAATTGATTAATAGGAACAGCAAAAGCCTTACAACTTGATGATGTCACCTTCTAATTTCTCTGCATTAAAACCAAAGCAGAGTGAAAACAGGACAGAAAAGTTTGATGTCCCCCCCTGATCTGCTCTCCTCAAACTGACAAGCTCCCAGAAACCCACCATTAAAAACTGCATGGTCGTAAACACAAAACATCTGGCTATCTTTTGTTACAGTCACTTAAGAAGACAAGTCCTTCACTCCTCTGTAAAATATAAAAGATGCAGCCCACATCCACTCACAATTCTTCTTCTCAGAGTTTCCCAGCTGTCTGCCCGTCTTTGTCTCTGATGCTAACTGTTTCTCATCTTCATATTTATTGGAAATCTATGAAGCGTCTCAGACCTGCTGCAAACACAAAGATTATCTGTGAGATGAAATGACTCTTTGTTTCCTCCGAGTCAATTTGATGATGGTTTGTTTATTAGGGATGAATCCAGTCTGGGAAGGCTTCAGTGTTCAGAGTGATGTGTTATGAAGATTTTATTGATGACTCTTTTGTGTTTGTAATTATTTAAAAGCCTCTGAATACAGGGATACATCTTGACTTTTTAAATTGGGGCTTGGAACATTTTCCTTTTTTCTTGTATGAGCAGATTAAGAGAAAATTCTTCCTCTACTGACTTTTGTGTAATGCCCAACCTAAACTCTCCCATGCTTTGCTCACTATTAATGTTTTTATGCCTCCTTCTCGTGTGAGCCGTGAAGGAGGTTTTTCTGTTTTTGCCCTCTTTTGTACATCTGTATGTCTTTCCATCTGTTCAGCAGTACAGGTCAGATTTGTAAATGCAATACCTCTTCATAGATTTTCTTTCACATTAACCTCAACCTAGACACAAAACGGTCATAGTCATGGGACTGTGCAGATATTTATAAGAACAATTTAAGGGATTTCCATCAGGCTTTACCCAAATGTCTGTTCTGACTCATGTATATTTGTATATTTATACAATCAGCACCTTGTACAAATGTCCATTATGACACAGGACTGAGCTGATACAAGGTGAAGCATTTTTTTTTAAGTGATATCACAATATGGTGGGAGGCACTTCCATTAAAATCTCACACAAATGTCTGTTACGACAGAGGGAAGCCCTCACAACATTTGAATGGTCAAACTTTAAGGGCATGGAGCCTTTTGGAGGTCTAAGTTATAGTCCTGGCATCTTGTTGTCAACCTCTGCTTGTTGAGTTGATATCCTAAGAATCCTTGAAGGAATTTCCATCAAGCTGCACAAATGAATGATCCGAATCAAAGGTGAACCAATCAAATTTCAGGTCAAAGATCAGAGTTGTGAAGACTTGTGTTTACCAGTAATTTTCTAAATCAATTTGTGAAGATTTCTTTGACTTTATTTAACCAAAATAGTATTATCTCTCAGAAATCGACTCATTTAGTTTTGAATGTCATGTCATGTTTAAAGAGACTGTAAGGAGTTTCTAAGTAATTGCAAAAAAGACTCACTTATAGATATATGCTTGATCGAAATACGCACTTATTGATGAGTTTTATAGCATCAAAATAGGTTATCTATAAATGCTATTCCTTAGCTTCTTGGTCGGGTCGGACAGGACAGGGCTGGACTGGACTGGCCTGGTTACTCAACTTCGGGGACAAGACAATTAAAACTAGAGCAAATTTATATTATTCGGACACGTCTTAGAGCACCGGGCTATAGGTAGCGATATATAGCCGGCAACAAAACTACGATACTACATTTTTCAAAACTTGCTTGTTGTCACACATCAAAAACTACCGTTATGTAACTAGAAAGAGATACATTACCTCGTCGCTTTGCATCCTGTAAGTTGTTGAAAAAAAGAAGTTGTAAAGCAATGCAGAGTTCTGAGGAAGGTCCGAGCTGCTTCACAACAAACACACGCTTTGGCTTGGGTTACGTCTTGGTGCATTCCAGTTGTAGTCAGAAATAGGAATTTCCAAGTTCCGGTTGCGAAACTGCAGCTGGAATGACCCCTGAAGTCTGAATTTCCTACTGGGAACTCAGTGAAACCTTGTCACCCCCGAATTGACAATCGAAGATGGATGCCCCCAGTGTGAACAGTTATTTAGCTCCTGTAATAATTAATTTATTTGCACTTCTGACTGGGGTGTGTCGCTCTAGATCAGCTGTATACATAGTATTGTTAGACTTATATTTACAAAAATTTTGCCATAGTGATAATCGCATTCTTCATGTGTTATTTGTGAACAACAACGCAGGGCATGCTAACAACAGCTAACAATAGCCTGGTAGATCGGTGTGTTTTTTTCCGACTTCAACTGGAACGCTGACAAGTCGGAGATGATGTCACTCCCAGTTCCGAGGTAACGGGAACGCAGCATTACGACAGTCGCTGGGCGTGCTCATGAGTAGCAGAGTCTTTCTGTCGCCGGTAATAGATTCTCCTCACAGTCCCTTTAAATGTAGAGGTCATTAGACCCATCATCATGAGGATGATTTAATTAAATATTGAAGATCAGGTGCCAAGCGGTCAGTGTTACTGGACCTCTTGGTCATCCTTTGCTTTTGTGCTCTTGATAATGAAATATCTCAAGGTATGACTTTTAGAAGGTCAGACAACAGAAGGTCAGAGTCGTAATAATGAATTCAATTTCTCAAGAATGCTCCTTTATTATCATTTTTTTTACTTTGAAGAAATGACTACTTTTTTGAGGGATGGCTTGATCAGACTCTCATGGTCACTCGTCAAGGTCAAGGTTGTTGGATTAATGTTAATTAGGCTTATGAATAAGCATTTGTGAAACCTGATATAACAAAACAAGAAAAATGTACAGCTATGATCGAACTCTGTTAAAGAAGTGAAAGGTCAGGGTTTTTTGTTTTTTGAAGATTTTTGTTCAACGACATTCTTGTGCGGTTCCTCAGGAAATCAAAAAGGATTTTCAGTCACACTTTGCACAAACGTCCTCTCTGTCTACATGATGGGCTGATAGCATTTAGAGGGCATAAGGTCAGAGGCCGACACTTTCATTCTCTGGAAATATAAACCTTATACAGGTGTGAAATGTATATTAAGTTTTCTCTGATTTACTACAACACAGTATTTGTTTGAAATCAAAATCAAACCATTATGTAATTATTTAAGAGGTAATTTGGCGTCATCCATTTGTAGAATAATGTCAGCTGGAGGTAATTAGTGATGGAACGGGTGTTTGGTGTTGACAGTGGTTTTCTATTTGTGGCTCTGAGAATTTACTGCAGGATGTTTATGATCTAATTTAGCCTTTGAGTGTTCAGAGTCTGCGGGTGAAATTTGATTACATAACAATACGTCACCACTCATTACTAGAAAGCCCCCATTTAACGACACATACTGTATAGAGCTTAAAACACACTAAAGCATCTTCATTTACAATGCATTTATATGTATTATATGGTTTTAGGGCTGAAGTTTTCTCCCTCATTTTTATTCATTACATGTCAGAACAAGCAGTCAAGGTCATGTTCTATTTGTTGAGAGAGGATGCAGCCTGAAGCCTGAAGCCACTCTCCCTCTCGGTTGGTGTCCTAATGCTGTGTTTGTAGTTTCTGTGAGCTCCTTTTAATTTCTTTATCTTTTTTAAATAAAACTCTGTTGTCAGCTACATCTCATTTGAGTTGTGTCAATTTGAAATGAAGGGTGACTTTATTATTTTCTTTCCTTGAAAAAGTTAATTATTCCTCCATTAGCTCTAACTTAACCTTGATTGTCTACCTCAACCAGAGATGTCTGATTTTTTAGTCTGGGCTTGCTTCACAGGGCCACTGATGTCAGTACTTTTAAAAACATGGTCTGAAAACCATAAGTTGCTCTATCTAGCTGAATTAAACAAACACATGGAAACATCTATGTAGTAGGGATGTAACGGTTACCGGTAAAATGGTAAACCGCGGTAAACGTTAATGTAAACCGCGTAAAATTTCCCTACTGTAGTCATTATCTTCATTCCATAAAAATTTCTGAGAGTTAAAATTTCTGTGTTTAAATTTTGATCTATTGTTTAGGAACCGATAGGAAGACACTAAACAATAGGAACTGCAGCTTATAGCAAGATCTGAATGAGCCTACAACTCAAAGAGAATTATATAGTTTATCAGTATTCTCTGTCAAGTAATGTATGTAAATCAAAGTAAGATAATAACATTAGTACTCATTCAAGTGTGTTCTTGCTGTTCTTTTTGCTATCATTCACATTATATTTTGAAATTGTTAGATACACCTTTTTCCGTCAAAGTTTTGGTGCTTTATGACTAATTAATCGACTGTATTCTGAAAAGATTTGAAGAGGAAATGCTCGAGGATATCTGCCATGGAGAGGAGACCAGAGGAGCTTGTGAAGGTGCCGCTAACTGCTTCGAGGACGTGCCAATCTGAAAAAAAAAAAAGGCTATGAGTATGGCCTAATATAGCCGAGCTTTAACACATGCACACTTGCAATGCCGCAGGCTAAATAAAAAATCTGTGGAGTGTATATAAAATAGAAGTTATTTGTTGTTCATTTTCAATTGTTTATGAAGAGAATCCTGTTTAAATTGTTCTTTTTTTTTTTTGTAATTACACACTGTTCACGCATTCATAACACAATAATGAGAAATACTGGCCAGAATTGTTTACTTTTATTTCTAATGAAAGACGGTAAAAAAAAAAAAAAATACTTAAAGGGCATTTCTAGACACATTTAAGCTGCGGCAAAAAAAGAAAAGCGTGCGATTAAAACTGCCGTAACTCCTCAAGTAAATCAGCTGACCGAGCTGTAGAGGTAGAGCGAGAGAGAGAAGGCGGGAGAGCAAGAGAAAAGATTCAGTGAGCCATATCCAAGAGAATTACAGGTGGTTATCAGTATTCTCTGTCTAACTAATGTATAAATCTTGTAAATAATAGCATTAGTATAATTCTGGAGTGTGTTCTTGCCGTTCTTTTGCTGTGTATTCGCCGTATTTTGAAATTGATCATCTTTTTTCGTCAAAGTTCGTGCTTTATGGATTTAATCGACTGTATTCTGAAAAGATTTGAAGAGAAAATATCGAGGATATCTGCCATGGAGAGGGGAGACCAGAGGAGAGTCAGGAAGGGGGCTAACTGCTTCAGGGACTATCGTCAGAAAAAAAAAAAAAAGGTCATGACATGGTCTAGTATGACGAGCTTTAACATGTACACTAATGCTGCAGGCGAACAAAAATCTGTGAGTGTATATAAAATAGGTTATTTGTTGTTCATTTTCAATTGTTTATGAAGAGAATCCTGTTTAAAGTTCAAATTTGTTCTTTCCTTTTTTTGTAATTACACACTGTTCAAGCATTTATAACATAATAATGACAAATACTGGCCAGAATTGTTTACTTTTATTTCTAATGAAAGACGGGTAAAAAAAAAAAAAAGTACTTAAAGGGCATTTCTAGACACATTTATTGACAAAAAAAGAACTGTTAAAATTATAATATTAAAGGGGTTAAATGATTTCAATTCTGTGTTAAAGAACATTTTGAACATTTTGAGCACACTGCAACAATACCGCGATAATAACGATAACCGTGATAATTTTGGTCACAATAACCGTGATACAGAATTTTCATATTGTTACATCCCTACTATGTCGTTATTAAAAGGTTGCACTATCTCATTGTATGTTTCCTAAGATAAGTTGTTGATATTAATATTTCATTAACTGCCTTATGATTTATGTTTTTTGCTGACTTCAAAAACTCTAAAGCTTTAACCCTCAGTCTCTGAGATTTACCATATTTGACATTCCTTGAACCTCCTTTGTCTTTGGTAAAAGAGCTTTTAAATGTTTTTGCTGCATCAAGATTTTGCACAAAGATATGTAATCATAGTTATCCTTTATCCTTCTTATATAAAGCTGATGGATGATGAAAACTGACTTTAATTTACAGTTTTGTATGCAGTCGTGTTCATGTGTCTTGTTCTTCCATCATATTTGTGAAGTTGAATAGATTATGGTGGTGATTTGAATCCAGATGGAAATCCAGGAATTGTAAAGTAGGGCTGTTTTCCATATTTTAAAAACTCTTTGCCCTGTTAAGTTGGAAATCTCTTGGGGGAGCACTTCTAGATTTGCCTTCTGTTTTTGTAGAGATGTGTGCAGCTCATGGAAGAAATAGACAAGCCTCCTATTCTTGAGATCATAGGTGCAGGAGACGTGTGGCTCAAGCTGGCGGTCTGAAGACTCTGAATTAATGACATGTTTGCAAAAAGAACACGCAAATGCATCGCTGCCATCATGCAAGTAAAATGCATTCAGTGTGAAAAAGCCCTAATGGTTGGCTACATTTGGGAAGTAATAGGCTATGTGATTGCTACCTCTGACCGTGCTAATAGGGTGTGAGACAAAAGGAACTAAACTCTGCATCCTTAACTGACTGACATCAGACATCAAAACATGATCTACACTGGCTTTCCACAACCCCTGTAAAATACACAATTTTGGATCCACACCAAACTCAGCACAAACATGGAGGTTGCAATCCTGTATGAACACAACAAATCTGGGATCTTGACTTAATATCTTGATTTATATCAATTATTGAACGCCGTTTATGGGATTTCTTATTATGAAGGCCTTGTTTGTGGCATCAATCTGAATTAGATTTAGATGAAATTTAGCTTGATGATAGAGACATGGACCCCATATTGTCCTGTAAAACTGGAAGCGAATTAGTTACAAAATGGCAGAGATACTATTTGTTTAACTTCCATCCTATGTCAACTTATTGGAATTTTTTTTATTTTTGGATTCATTGCATCCAGACAGATATACGTATCACCACCAAAATACAGCCGTTTCTAAGTTGGGCCATTACCAACATCTCCTGAAAATTTCAGTAAAATCCATCAAGTAGTTTTTGTGTAATATTGCTAACAACAGACAAACATTCACACAAACATATACTGGCTAAAATGTAACCTCCTTGGCAGAGGGAAAAAACTGAGACAAATCAAGAAAAGATATATTTTGTGGACTTCATTTTTTTTCATTTAAAAAAAAAAAAATTTCACTAGAATATTGTTGTAAACCCTTCGTGAGGCTTTCATTACTGACATCATGCATTAATTTTTACTATTTAAATCATACCTCCAAAAGAAATAGGCCCATAAGTAAAGAGCGAGCAGAGAAACAATAGCAGTTATTTTCTGAGGTGTCAACAATGAGGCCTTCTTTTAAAAAGCACTGTTGGGGCATTCTCAGCGTGTGAGCAGCTATTTTTAGGAGCACCGAGGGGAGTAAAGGCAGTCCAGTAGCAAGTGACAAGCAAGTGGGTAACCTGGTTTTCAAGAGACACAAAAAGAATCATGTAAATCCCATGGGAGTAAGACTCCAGGACTAAAAAAAACACACTCTCCTTTTTTCATCCACATGAGATCCTTTTTATAGTGCCTGTTGTCTCTCTTACTACAAACCTTCAAAGCTTTCCGTCACATGATCATTTCAGTTTCTCTTGTCACATGCACACAGTCATATCATTTGTATTACTCCACATTTTGCCTCCACAGTCGGCACGCTGCCTTGTTGAGTGGGCAGAGAGAGTGAGTGGTCACATTACACTGCGGTTACATCACATTCCTTCAGTCTCCTTCCCAACCAGGTGTCCTCTAACAACCAAACGACACAACCACAGCACAATTCTGTAGCCCTGCAGTTGTCACGCCATGTTCAAGGCTCAGTATCAAACCAAACATCCATTTTCTGTCATCATCGGCTCACTGTTGTGCTCTGAAAATCCTCAGCAATGTTTGGTAGCAGCAGAACAATGAAATGCAGCCGGGACAGGACAGTGGGAGGTGTGAGTGTGTTTCTGGGAGTTTTTAGAGAGAGGTGAGGCTTTCTTCCCTAAAAGAATATGGCAAAGTGACTCATCTGAAGCAGAGAAAAGATGGGAGGATAAAGCGGGTGGGCAGAGCATGGCTTCTTCAGAAGAGAGACAGAGGATCTGTGGCCACTGCTTTGGCCCACAGATACGCTTCTGTTACATAAAAATACAATAAAACAGAAAAATATGGAGGAAAATATGGTGGAGCAAATAATGAAGAACTGTATCTGCTTAACAGAGTGTTTTCAACACTGTTTGATAAAACTGTAAATTAAAGCAGCAATGAATACATGCAGGAAATTAGGTGTCCTGATACTAATCAAAAGTATCAGATCTAGAGCTAAACAATATACCAATTTAGCAATGTGTGCATGTGGAATAGTCACAATGCAGGATATGCAATGATAAGCTGGAGATATACTTCCTGTTAACTATGCAGGCATGTACGCATGATGGCTGCCATACGTCCCCTACGTTGAATAATGACATAAGCTGTGCACCAGAACATATAGGACGTAGATGCAAGCTGTGGTCTACACATCATCAGTAGCGTAGAGGTAGAAGAGAGATGACTGATTGATCACAGCAGCATGCTTTCACTTACTTTTGTGTTTGCAGAAACAACAATAACTGAAAGTTTCAGAGACAATCAACATCTGAATAATACTGTGTGTGAGACTGTACAGACACAAACCTGACAGTTCATCCAGCTGATGACACATATATTCTCTTTTAGAAAACCTGAAAAAAGGAAATGATTTTAGTGTATGAATTCAGCTGGTGACTTGGACTTGACAGAAACTAGAAGGATGACACAATAGCTGGGTTTTCATTACATTTTTTCGCAAAATAAAAGTGATATTCCTAAAATTTCGACATAGTATATTTGTGCTTTAAATGTGTTTCCATTGAAGGTTGTTGTCGGCAGTAGCGTCGTAACTCTCGTCAAATATCATCCCGCGAGATTTCACTGCAGGAAGGTGGATGCGAACCCTTTCTCCTTTATTTCCATTTCTATCTCCTTAAAATACTCTGCGTTCCTCTGTTGTTTGCTGATTATTATGGCACGTGTGTTTTTCTCGAGAATAATGGCAAGAAAAGTCTCAGTCTCCCCCTCTGTCCAAACTTCCCACGCCATGTTTACTCTGAGAGAAGTGATCATGTGACCAGGTACGTCACATCCTGTGACGTATAATTGCGGAAAAAAAAGTGTTTCCATAGCGCTTTTGCGGTACATTTGAATGTCAAAACATCTGAAAAACCTCCCCTTGAGAGCGTAAAAACCTTTTTTGCGATATTTGAGGTTTTTTTTCGAAATGTAGGTGTTTCCATTATCAGTTTTTTGTTGCGATATTCAGATTTTGCGCAATTCGAGGGGTAATGGAAACACACTTAGTGATGGTCTGATGCTTTCAATGAAGCTGTAACTGAGCAGCTGGGAGTTCTGCACTTTGCTCAGAGGAATCTCAGGATGGTATCAGACCTATTAATCGATATGGTTCACCTATGCAACCCTCAAACTCCTGACCCAAGTCCTTTCTGACTGAGCTACAGCCACCACCAAACCCCTCAAGACACCAAGGAGCTGATTCCAGTGAGACTATACCCAATAATGGACTACGTGCAGTCTACGTAATGATACCTTGCATGTGAATGTCATAACTTAGGAAAGGCTTTGAGGGATTTATCTGAAATTTTGCACAAGTAACTCAAAAGGGTGAACTCTTTACTTCTTGATGTTAAAGGTACAGGTCAGTGTGACCTCAAATCGTGATGCTAATCATTCAACTAGACTATAGAAATTAGATAAGATTAGATATTCCCCACACAAATTCCAAAATTACAGCAGCTTCAGGATAAAAGAGAAATGCAAGAAAGAAGCTTACAAATGAAAAAATAATAACTGCTGTAAAAATATCTGTGTTATCACAAAAACTCATCACTGAACTTTTACCGGCCGGTATCATATACCTTGCAGAGACACTGATTTTAAAGCTAGATTTCCAGTTTTAATTGAAAATGATATGGTCTCAGAAACAATAAAAAACACTACTAAGTGCACTACTTCCAGTGCTATTAAGGAGGCAACATGATTTCAGAGAAAGTCCAGGAAATATAAAAGCATCTGCAGAGGTCTTTCACTCAGAGATTGATCATCATTTAAGTCCAGTATCATGCAGCTCATAGGTCACAGGCAGTTAAGAAGAGAACATTGAGGTCATGTTTCTACAGCCTCTGCTAAAAAGCTGGTACTAGTCTGCACGAAACAGCGGATTTAAACTCTGATTTCTGTCCAAACTGAGGTCACAAATGGGGCCAAAGCGCTTGCAAGTTCTGCCTTCAGACAGAGGATGAACTGAACTTTAAACACAAAGATGTGAACTGTCCATAAACACTGACTTTGACCACTTCTTCCTATCTTACAGTTAAAATGTACAGATTATGTGATCTGAGGAGGATGAGTCGACACACGAGTGCAGCAAATGGAGCAATCAAGACGGATAAAGATGAAAGTTACAGATTGAAAAGTCAATGTGCTTTCTTGTCTTTTATACCTTCAGGCAACTGGACTTTCTTTCTGAATAAAGTTCTCCAGTCAATGAGTTTAGAACTGCTGGACCACATTCAAGAAAATGTATGGCGCTTTAAAACAGATAGATGTCGTGTTATCCATGTCAGTAAATTTAAAGGGATTGTGAGGAGAATCTATTACCGGCAACGTAAAGACTCTGCTACCCATGAGCACGTGCGGCGACTGTCGTAACACTGGGTTGCAGTAACCTCGGAACTGGGAGTGACATCATCTCCGACTTATCAGCGTTCCCGTTGAAGTCTGAAAAAAACATGCTGATCTACCAGGCTACTGTTTAGCTGTTGTTAGCACGCCCCTGCGTTATGTTGTTCACAAATATCACTATGGCAGCATTTTTGTAAATATAAGCCTAACAATAATATGTATACAGCTGATCTAGAGCGACACACCGCAGTCAGAAGTGCAAATAAATTGATTATTACAGGAGCTAAATAACTGTTCACACTGGGGGCATCCATCTTCGATTGTCAACTTGGGGGTGGCGAGGTTTCATCAAGTTCCCAGTAGGAAATTCTGACTTCGGGGGACGTTCCAGTTGCAGTTTCCTACTCGGAACTCAAAATTCCTACTTCTGACTACACCTGGAACGCACCAAAAGACGTGTGCAATCCAAAGCGTGTGTTTGTTGTGAAGAAGCGTGGACCTTCCTCAGAACTCTGCATTGCTTTACAACTTCTTTTTTCAACAACTTACAGGATGCAAAGCGACGAGGTAATGTATCTCTTTCTAGTTACATAGTGGTAGTTTTTGATGTGTGACAACAAGCAACTTTTAGAAAACTTATTATCGTAGTTTTGTAGCCGGCTATATATCGTTACTTACAGCCTGGTGCTCTAAGACGTGTCCGAATAATATAAATTTGCTCTAGGTTTCATTGTCTTGTTCCCAAAGTTGAGTATCCAGGCCAGTCCAGCCCTGTCCGACCCGACTGCAAAGGCTAAGGAATGGCATTTATAGATAACCTATTTTGATGCTATAAAACTCATCTTAAAGTGTGTATTTCGATCAGGCATATATCTAAAAGTGAGACTTCTTTGTAATTACTTAGAGTCCTCACAGTCCCTTTAAGGATAAAATCAGAAGTTTGAGCACAATGAAATGCTGTTAATTTCTGATACTGTAACAGAAAACTGTGTAAGGGAAGATGCTCCTTGTATTTGTCTGCATGAGTTAGACAAAAAGTTCAAAAATCTTAAATGTACAAGATGCTTTCTGTGTTTGTGACCATGAGGACCTCAAGGCTTTTTCAGCTTTGAATTCTTGTCTCTGCCTCATCAGGCAAACTAGCCTTGATTCTACCTGCTCAAATGTTGCAGGGTCACGTTCAAAGTTGTATGTTTTTGTCCAACTGACACAAAATTACAGAGAACCTGTCCGCTGTGTAGTTGACTGCAAGGACCTCAGAACTTTCTAATGTGCTGGTATTGTGGTTTGTGTGTCCGTCTTACTCTGTTTTCTTCGTCAGTAGTTATTTCTTTATATTCCTTTCTTTTATCATGTCCCTTCTCCCCATTGGTGCAAAACCCTTGAGGGGATGCCTTGTTCCTTTCTTCAACAGAGAGTAAAGCATGATAAATGAAAAAATCCAACTAAAGCCTTTGTTTGCACAAGTGCAGAAAATGATAAATGCTGAGGCACCAACATGCATTCAGCCCTTTGCTTCTGTTTGTTTTCACTGAAACCATCAATATTATAAAAAAAATACTTAAGTGAGAGCATTTTTTTTTACTTTCAGCAACTTATATTTTAAGAAACATGAAATAACTCAAAATAGTTGAAGTGCATTTTTAAAGGCTAAAATAGTAGAGTAACATCTTAATCTCATGATTATTAAGGGGGGAAATGCTGGTAAAAATATATTTAGCAATTCTTACTTTCAAATGCTTTATTCATCAACAATGACAATACTCCATAGCAGGGGTGGGCAACTTTGATTACCAAGAGGACCACATAAAACCATTTTTCCAAGCCTGAGGGCCACATTGTTACAATTTTCAGAAACTCTCGATAATGAAAAAGAATGTTGGATAAACAACAAATGTTATTATGCATAATCAAATGAACTTGATACAGAATTCAAGTTAATTTAGCTAATATACATAGAATAAAAACCAATGAAGCTGTTTTCAAATCAATAAATGGTGTTTTGCTGCTGCCATTTTTTAAATATAATATTGAGTAATACTTGATATAATGTTAAATCAAATCAAACTTTATTTATATAGCACTAGTTAAAGGCTTCATGAAAGGGATTTAGACACTATAAGAGCAAAGTAAGGTAGTAAATAACTTCCATGAGATTAAATTGAATTTCTATTGGATATCTGAGTTTTCTTCATATTTACAGCTGTTGGTTTTTGGAAATGAATGGCGGGCCACATTTAGTGATGTGGAGGGCTGCATTTGGCCCTGGGGCCGCCACTTGCCCACCCCTGCTCTATAGACTACAAAGCAATGTGTCTGTCAACACAAGTCACTGCACTTGAGATAAACAAGTAAATAAAATAGACCTTTAAATGATAATTATCAACGATTAAAGTCTTTTTTATTGTTGTTGACACAGAGTACCTTTACACATATCACTATTTTCAGAAGTTTTTTTAAGCAAAGCCATAATTCACTCTAATATTTAGTTTTATCTTTAGTTGAACTTTCAATGTGCTCACTCTGCGCCTGAATCTCCTCAGACTGCAAATGGCTGAACTTAACTTACTGATGTAGTCTTCATTTACGTAGTTGAAAGTTGTAACTTTGAAGGTGTAAATCTACATGCTGACAGAAAATCAAGACCTAGTACAACAAAATAAGTCACCTTTAATCTTTAGTTCCACCAGAAAAAAAGTGATAATCAAGTAACCAGAGCAATGGGCCTCGCACTGGATGGCATCAGCATCAAAGAGTAAAAAGTAGGGATTGAAGGAGAGAAGTGCATGCTTGTGCGTGGAGGTTGTGTGTGTGTGCTTCCTTCTCTTCGGTTTGTTATCTCCTGAAGGAAAAGAGGGAGGATCTCTTTGCAGCAATGATTCCTGAAGTTATCAAAGCTTTGATATGACACGAAAATGTCCTCCAGATGTAACCAGAGACTCTGACAATGATCTAATACCTGAAAACAGACTCCTGTTGGACGAACATGACCACTGTTCTCTGGGGGAGTGACCACTCTGGACATCTCTTCCTGCCTTCTTTGTTTAGGAGAGGATTAGATATGAAAGAGGACTAACACGTACTCCTGAGCACTTTCATCGTTGTACTTCAAAAAGCAGAATCTGGGAGCATATCACAGTTAATTGGATTTGGGTTCTGCAGTATTGAAATAATCAACATTTGATCATCAGTAGTGACTGGTTCACATCTTCAGGACATCATTATTTTGTCTTTTCATTCCTCACAGTACGCACATTTAATTGAGTGCTGAAGTTTCCTTTGGTGTGACTGAATACATTATGTATATGTAAATAGATTGATGTCTTGCACACATCTTGAACAAACAGTGCCACTGATTACAAAAGATGTGTGGTGCTCTAAAATTGAATACTCTCCTCATGAGTTTATGCCGCTAACCTTTTGTTGCAAGTTGTCTTTTCATAAGTGTTTGATATTTCTCTTAAGAAATAGTCTTCAAAACAGGGCATGTAGTGTACTCTTTTTTCTCATTTACGCACACTCAACATTAATCCACATGTGCACAGCAATTGCCAACATAGGACAAAGTACGAGCAAAAGCCTTTGTTTAAAGGAGACATATCATGCTTGTTTCTCCTTTTCACTATGCCAGACTGGGATGCCTGTAAAGCATTTCTGCCCTCAGTACAAGTCATTTAGTTCCTTCATTGCCCCACAATTGCGTTCCCAAAATCCTCATTTTAGGCCATTATCAAGCTCTCGTTGAAACGCTCGGTTCTCAGACTGACCTACAGTTACCTCGCAATGTCACAGCCCTTTGTGCTCTGATTGGTCAGTTCTGTCAGAGCTGCCAAGAGGGTTGAGCCAGCCTGTCCTTCTTCTTCTACTGTATTTTCCGGCAGGCTCAAAGCAGCGATCATGATTGAGTCCCCCTACAGGCCAGAGCTGGTAATGAGTGAGTGTGAGCGAGGGAGCTATATACTGCTGCTGGACGAATGTGTTCCTCGGTGACGGTTTTGTGGCTAACGGACATCACAGAGGAGGAAGTGTTTTATCAGATTACTCCAATAAAAGAAATGTACCTCGTGTCGCCAAGACGATTTAAATCTCGGGGTCATCTCGCAATGACCTGTTTTCAGAGGCATCAAATCTCATTCTAGTATATCAGAAAAAATACAATATCTCATTTTTTGAAAATTAAGGGGGTGTAAGGTCTTGTTTTCAAATGTATTATATTATATGTAAGTATTACAACGTAAAAAATTATGCATCAGCATGATATGTCTCCTTTAACATGAAAGCAGGGATCCATCCTGCCTTGTATCATCTGCTCAGGCTGCTGGTGGTTTAATGGGGTGGGGGATATTTTCTTGGCATACTTTGGGCCCTGGATAAACACTGTGGATTATCTGTGTGTTGCTGACCATGTCCAAGACGTTCCATTTCTCAAAGCTCAAATCATCTCAAAGTGGTTGTTTAAACATTACAAAGAATTCACTGTACTCCTTTGGCCTCAACAGTGACCAGACCTGAATCTAATAGATCACATTTGGGATGTGGTGGATTGGGATTTGCATCAAGTATAAGCAGGCAACAAGTCTGCAGCAGCTGTGTTGTTTTCACATCAGTGTGGAGTGACACCTTTGAGGAATGTTTCCAGCACCTTGTTTAATGTGTGCCACAAGGAATTAAAGCTTTTCTGAAGGCAAAAGAAGGGAAAAACAGGCACTAGTAACACACACTCACACACGCACACACATTATGCTTGCAAACATTTTGCTTTCTTGGACAAACATTATAACACTCAACTGTTGTCAGGGGCTTTAAACTAGGGATGTGTGTGGGCCTTATATCCCAACATGACAAAGAGGATAAAACATCACACTTCTTTGCCTCAAGTCTTTTTTAATTGCAATTAAAAAAAACACTGTATATGTAAAATTACAGTTTCTATTCAGTGGTCCCTTTGACATTTATAAACTTAATTGTCTGTCCTAGTGACAGAAACAATCACAGATTGGTGACTCCAAAATTGCCATTAGGTATGAGAATGGCTGACTGTCTCTCTATGTGGCCCTGCACTCGGTTGGCGACTTGCTAGGGTGTCCCCACCTCCATCCTAACCTTAGCTTGGATAGGCTCCAACCCTCAGCAAAAGACATAAGTGGAATAGAAAATGGATGGATGAATGGATGAATGGATGGATGGATGGATAGTATTGGGACATTGTACCACAAAATATCTTTATACTGTACATTAGTGCGTCAACATTTTCTTACACCCTTATTGATAATGTATTATAGCTTTACCAATACATGACACCAAATACCAAATGTTAGCAATAGTTTGTCCTGGTAAAGGTAACAATACAAGTTGAGTTTTCACATTTGTTGAATCTGTACAACTTAGCTCAACCCTGCACAGTTTGAATACTTTTTTTTTTTTTATTAGGACAGCGCACATCAATCAACAATTTCGTAATTCACGTCATTGTAAATATGCCGTAATTGGCACAATAGCTAAATTTCATCCATTGTCCTCAGGCAGGTGATCAAATAGAAAAAACTAATTAGAATAACAACACTGTCCACAAAACAATAAACAGGAAAAAGTTTTAACAAACAAGATCGACACAATGTGTAAACAACAGATAACTCACAAACTATCTACAAACAGGAAACATCAAGCTCTCAGTAGAGGCATCAGCAGCAATGGAGGAGGAGACGAACATTATTTATGATTACATGACTGGTTTATTTTCAACCAATGTTTAACTTTGTTTTTAAATGCTAAATAGTTGTCACTGTCTCTGATCTGTGCTGGTAATCTGTTCCATGAATGTGCACCTCTAATAGACGCCACCCTCTGGCTAAACTCTGTCCTACACCTTGGTATATTGCAGTCTCCTCTGGTCTGTGCTCTGGTGTTCATGTTAGTGTCCTTTTTCTGAATAAAATCACTTAATGGTGGGGGAGCAAGTCGGTTCAATACCTTAAAAATAAGACAAATATCATACGCCCTGCCTTGTTTATCATTTTAGTATTTACCCACATAGAACCAGCTTATGGTATGCAGGGTTGTCATTGCATGGCTGTGCACATCCTTGCAGCAACAAGTAAAATAGAAGCAATACAGTTACAGGCTGCCATCAGCTTGTGGCTTTTTGTCACAGTAAGGAGACAAGTTTTGTTCCAGAGACAGTTTCAAGCAGCAAATTAACATACTATTGAAAGCAGAGGAAGGCTTAGCAAGTTATTGTGGTGATACTCTGATTATTTAGTAGTTAGCTGTGTCTCCATATCACATTTTAGATCACAATGCTTGTAGCCAGGCTGGAGCTGGTATGAAAACCTGGGACACGTATGAAGGAAAACTAAATAACTGAGTCGGATACAGTTGAGTTGAGTCAAGTTAATACCACACAAATTAGTTGCACAGACCAGATTTGTTTGCCAAACCAGGCTGTTGGAACACGTATTCTGAGTGGATGTGTATGTGGCATCGATTGTTTTGCTCATAGCCTCAAGCAGGCACTTGAGGAAGTGCAGTTATTACCCAGTTGGCTTCATTTTTCAACACCGAAGTTCTTCAAATTCAATCTTAAATTTTCTAAATATTTTCACTCCTGTTTCAAAAACTGGTAGATTTATAAATAGCATAACAATTTCCTTCAAGAGACAGACTTATGCATTAGCATGACATATAAATGTTCATTATCTTATACTAATCTTTTATTTCCACTTTTCTTTGCTATAATAAAGGCATTGCTTTGCTACTGTATTTCATCCAAACCTACATTGACTCTTAAAACAAACTATTGCCATAACCTACAGTGCATTATTTTAGTACTTAGTCACAAACTAAGCATACTCGACAGCTTGGACAGGGCTTTAAGCATTGTAGGATCTCTCCTTGTTCCCCCGTCTCCCCTCATGACCCTGTAAATCAGTCTATGAATATTCCATCAGCCAACCTGGTCCTTCATTTACTGCTCTAGTCTGTAAGTAGCTTACATAAACCTCCATCCTGATGTGTGTGTGTGTGTAATCACAGCATAAGTGTGTATCTTCATGGGGAGAGTGGAGCGAGTGAGCGAGCGGCAGGAAACATTGGAAATGAGTTTGAAAAGTGGTAAAGACATTGGAGGGAAATGGAATAGGTTTTGCATAAATTAGCTCAGTTTGAATTATGTCAGCACTGTTTCCAGGCAGGACGCTTCCTCTGTGTGTAGGTGTGAGAGGGTGTGTTGGTTCTAATGTATGCCGCACGGCGGTGATGAAAGTGCAGAGTGAGATAAATGACCTCATATTCTCATGTCTGTGCTCGGCTCCTGGGTGCTCTCTGGAAACTACAGAATCATCAGGATGTGGTGAACAGGGTGGGTGATTAATGTAACATCAGAGTGTGATGTTTACTCTAAAATCTACTCTAAATTGTGTTATCTTCACCATGGTGCTCCTACTGGGTTTCTGAAATAGAGCCAAACTTATATAACTGAAGATGTGAACATTTTTACCATGAAAAAGACTTAAAAGATGTTATTGTGTGGCTAAGTCATTACATAGTAATTATATGCACTATATAGAGAACTTAACAGAGAACTTTATTTAAGCTATAACGGACATACTGAATTCTAATGATCCACAAGTCAGTTCATCGTCACTTCCTGCATTTTGTGCATCATCTTATCATTAGGGATGGGTACCTTTCACATTTGAACCGATACCAAACCGATGCCCGGTACCTGGGAATCGGTTTGGTACTCAACGGCACCAATTTTCGGTGCTTTTGCGTGTGTTTATGGGGTAATAAATATTAATTTGTTTAATATTAAGATTTCAAATTTTTTCAATGTACATTTATTTCTCAATGTATAAAATTTGACAGACGTATATCAAAAAAACATTCAACTGTTTGTATTGTAACATTGTAGTTGTTCCAAAAATTTCTTCAACATGAAAACCAGTCACTAAAATGAACCACAACTTAATAAATTAACTGCAGCCCTCACTTTAACTTTAGGGCAGTTTAACAATGGGTCCGACAGAGCTGTAAATAAAAAAGCATTTACATTAACATTACAAAGTACGAGGAACCGACCTGATAATGATAACTGACGCACATTAAAATGCCAAGCTAATACCATCTTAAACACGAGGCTTATTTACCTGGACCAGGTATCCTCCTTGTCGCATTTGCTGCCATCACCAAATGTTAAAGCCATTTCTTTTCCTGTGTTTCTGGCTGCAGACGACTAGTCGCCATTGGACACAGGCGTGCTAACAGTGCTGAATGAATCCTTTGTGGTCGTAGATCTGAGGCTATCAAAAATTGTGCATGCTTCAGCTTTAAGGAAAATTTTGTGTGTCACCAGGTGCTTCCTCAGATTTGAAGTATTTCCGCCGCTGGCCTTACACTTGGCGTCACAAATATTGCAGCGAGCATAATCTCCAACACATTTAATAAAGTAGAGCCACACTTTCGATCAATTTCTCTCAGCCATGCTTGCTTTGTTGACTGAGCCCGCGGCTGCTGACGTCATTACGCTATTGCTGTGCTGCGTTCAACTCCGGTATGGAAATTCACCTACTTTACCCAATAGTATTCCTGCTTAGTATGCACTCCCTCACAGTCACAAGGATGCGTTTAGGTACCTAAACATTGCACCGTTTGATTTTATGTGAATCGGTACTCGGTAGTACTTACAGAATTTGGTCGGTACCTCTCGAAGTACTGAATTCAGAACCCATCCCTACTTATCATCACTGATTGTCTACATTTAAGAAGTAGGGCACAAACATCCGCCAAGGCATTCCAAACATTGTCGTGTGAGTTATTGTCAAAAATGTGGAAATTAGAGGAACACATAGTCGATCTTGATCGTCATTCTTACATTGGTGACAGAATGACGGTTTGCAGGGTCACCAAATTCAAATGGGTAAGGTGTCTTGGAATTGTAAAGGTCTCCTCTGATTTTACGTCCATTATGTCCATAAAGTATTCAAGCTGTCCGTTCACAGCCCAGGCTGGGGAAAGACAAACAACCAAACTCTATTTACTATACAAAGCATTGTGTAACAGATTGAATAATGCAGCCATAAAACATTCTCTCCTCAGAGTAACATCATAAACTTCAATAAAGATTTGAAGCAGAGCAATGAGGACCGAAAGAGAGGAGTGCAAGGATGTATCATAAACACTTTTTATTATCTTAGTGACAGGCATTAAGGCTCTGAAATAAACTCTGTTTGAATTTTTTATGTAGCTGTTTAGTCTGAATAGGAAATTCTTTCTGACTGATTTGAGCTTTATTTAATCACCATAAAACTGTCTTGCAGCAAACAGGAGAGAACCGTGATTTGCTTTTATTTCACATGTCCTCGCTTGGCCAGACCCCTTTTCATTTCCTTTTTGATAGAAATGAGTCTTGATCAAACCTGCTACAAGGGCAGTTTTATTCTTAAAATAAATGAAGTCAAAATCTTGCAGACCACAGCCTGGAGAGCGAAATCCTCTCAGGTGTATTTGCTTGATTGTGCCATTATAAAGTGAAGCAGCAAGTCGTGCACATGTCCCACAGCAAAAACATTGCTGGTTCAACCCCAGTCAGTCAGGGCCTCACTGATGACCCCGGTGATGTTCATGTTCATACTCTTGCTGCTCTTTGTGGAGGAGTTGAAGGAGTGGTAAGAGGCCAGGTGGCAGAGCAGATAGCATTAACTTTGCAACTATCTGGAGCTTGCATGTTTGGAGCCTGGGCTGACTGACCAAGAAGGTAAATCCTCAGAAATGAATGTATATAGTAGACGGGTTAGATGTCCCTTCACTAAAGTACCTTGTGCTTCTTTTAAATACTGGTAGAGGAGGCTGTTATGTAATGTGTGCATGAGATAATCACTTTGGGTTGCATCTGCACATCCCTGATGCTGTAGTGTAGGCATGTGATGACAAGAGCAGACTGAACCCATAACAGTCTGGATTCTGTCACTGATCCACTATTTCATCATAAGCCACTGTAACCCTCACCTATGATAGCACTGAGTACATTCTTAAACTGAACCCTGATGCTATCCTTGAAAGTAGCAACAATCAGCCTTATATCTTATTTCTTGGGTAAGTTACTACCTGGATTTACAGTCAAGAAAAATACTTTGTTACAAAAGGACTGTAAGTTGAGGTTGCCCATAGCAATGCCAACAAATTTCAGTCTATTTATATCATAAGACAAGCAGACAGAAATTCCCTCACATGTTGTACCTTTCCGAGGCAGCTGAAGTACAGCACAGCTAAGCTGTTGAGTGTCTTTAAGGATGAAATATTCATGTCATTTCAAATCCAATCTTACTTTGAAGAACAACATCCTTTCAATCTCAAGCTGGGCAGCCCAAGGTCACAAACATTTATTGTTAAGACCTTTCTAACTCAAAGTTTTAAAATATAACTTCTTTTATTTTTGTAAAACTCTGTGCTGCGGTGGACACCAAAAAAAATCCTTGATTTAAAGCTGGGGTTGGCGATTTGATTTAGATACAGTTTTTGTAATACTGGTTAAAATGGTCATGACCCGATGGTAATCAACTCATAATGTGTTCTTCAAACAAAGCGAAAAATATCCGCTATCTACAGCAGGAGTAAAACAGGGAAAACCCCAACCAATAATCATGCCGGGACACCTGTTTTTACACCAACTAAATCCCTTCACCATTCTGCCTGCCTACTGCGCGTGCATTTTCCCGGCGTGCACAGACTCGGTGCGTGTAGCCGAGCTCACAGTGTCAGAGTCCGCGGGAAAATGCTTACCTTTCAAGTTTTGTCTTTGAAAACAAGGGAAGCCCGCCATGAGCCGTCCCATAGCCCCAACCAAGCTCCAGTATCCCTCACATTTTAAGACAGATTTACAAGAAAACTAAAATAAATTCTTTGTTTTTCTAAGTTTGTTCTGCTGCTCTAATCTCGCGATAGCTGCCACCCAGGCTACTGCAGGTGGACATTCTCATGAGGCTTTTTTCTTCTTCTTCGGTTTTACGGTGGTTGGCATCCATCATTTTGGAGCATTACCGCCCTATTCAGGCTAGAGACAGAGCTCAGTTTGGAGAGGCAGAGGAATGTTTTTATTATTATATCATCACACGAGAGATTTACAGGAGAATACTGATACAGGAGGACGGCGGGAAAGAGGATAAAATACGGAAAATACGGTAGTTTCATGGCCAAAACGGGAGATTTGACAGCTATGTGGAGAATGGCAGAGGAACTACCTATACCCCGATCAACATCGGCTGTGAGCACTAACTAACTTTACATGTTTGTTTGGTGTTTTCTTACCGCTGACTGAGACATGACTTGGTGTAGTGTAAAACAAACACGTTGTGCTGAGGGTTTGGAGTTGAATCAGTCTTCTGGATATATCAGCCGCACGCATGCATGTGAGCAGGGGGGGCGGTTAGGCGGAGCCCTGAGGAGATGCTACTTTCAATATTCATGCTAGTTTTCCAAAATCGCCAACCCCAGCTTTAAGTTATGTTTTGTAGGGTTTCTAATTTGAATGTGTTGCATATTTTCTGTTTTTCATATTCTGGGCACTCTCACAGTCCCAACACATGCATGTTGGGGTAGCTGAAGACTCTAAATTGCTCATAGATGTTGGCGTGAATGATTACCTGTCACTTTTCATCAGCCTCGTGACTGACGTGCAATCTTTTCAGCACCATGCAATCATATCTGAATAATTATGTCTAATGCATGGATGGATAGTTTACCAACACGTTTTCTTTAGCTGATCCTTTCAGCCTCTTTGAATAGACTGTGTCACTCATTATTCTGTTTCAGATATTCCAGTGTATTATCATCTCAGCGCTACCTCTAAAAAGACCTTGAAGATGAATGTGGAAAGAACACATTGTGCTCTGTTCAGTCATGTTACAAAGTGTTGCTCTCAACAGGCTGACAGCTCTATTCAGAGTTTCTGCTGGAGCTGACAGTCAGGGTGAGCAGAGGAAACAACAAGAAGAGATTTTAAAGATCTGTAATCAGGTTTGCTTCACTCGCATCTCAAAAAGTACAAAATCAAAACCCTGAAAAGCTCACTCATGCTTTTTATGATCTTTGTGTTGAAAAGTCTAACTTTTAGTCCCATTACTGTGTTGTAAGGGACAGGATACATCAGTTTGAGAGAGTTTAGCCATAAACACCCTCATTTGTTTTGGCTGTCATGTTGAGTCTACTCTTCATTAGGAGATTTATGTCTTAGCAAGATTTGTGTTTTGTGCTTCAACTGAAGCTTGGCACTCTGTTTCTAATACAAGGAGATGTTTGTGGCATGGTTTAAAATGTTCTCTTTCTAAATTTAAAGTTTAGGGTATGTTTGCATGACAACATTTTCACGAGAAATGGAAAGGTTTTTCTTTTGCATTTTCTGAGCGGCCCAATCAGAGTTGTTTCACGCAAGCAGAGGTGGCAGGTACAAGGGAGATGACAGCAGGAAGTGACTGCTTCAACAGAGATTAGCATAGATACTAACATGCTTCAGTAGCAGTTTTATCAGATTTCTACTACATTTCTATATTAAATGAAAAACACTGAAAGGACTTCATGATAGAAAGGATATTTTCACTTCACCTGCAACAAGTTTTGGTAATGGTTTGTTCTATGTAGCGGCTTATGTTTGTATTTTACACAGCAACAGTAGCGCCCACCTACTACATTATCTGACTGGCGAGTAATGCGAGGCAGATTGATGGAGTGATCATCCAGTCGCTGGTCCGATATGCTATTAAGAGATTCTGCCAACTCCCAAACACTTCTACCGGCTGTTGCCCAGATGGACTAATAATATATATTCGAAGATTCAGCTGGAACATCGGTTATAATTCCCGTGGATCCAGGATTTGTGAAAGGATTTGTTAATAAAGTGAGACAGAGCTATTTTCCACATTTTTGCTCAAAATAGTTTTGTCTTTTTTCTCTCTTTCAGTGAAAGGCGTTTGTATGTTTTTACATATATTTCATTTTATTGCTTGTAATTCATTATTCAGAGTGATCACGTGTTGAAGAGTGTCTCTTTAAGAGAGTTATGAACAATGGCTGCATGGGGGCTTATTTTAAAACAGTGAAAACTTAGGTTAATAATTCAGATCCCATTATCTACTAAAATAAAAACTGATTCTTGCCAAACTCTAGCAGCCCTAGTGTCTTTCAGTAGCATGCAGTGAAAGTGAAGTGATGGGAGGAAAACTTGGACCTGTCATTACTGTTCAGTCATTTGCATTAAAGGTGGGGTTTTAAACTTACCTTGGGCGGGCAATGAAAGTAGACCTACTGACTGAACCATAATTTTAGCAGCAATATGGTCGATGCAGATTTTGCCATAATAGTTAGTTTGGTGAATCAATAGAAACTTTTTAAAACTTTTTTCATTCTCTGACTAAAAATAGTCAAATCTGGTATGCAAAGAAATAAGACAGGCAACTACATCCTCTGAATAATCATTTCCTGTTTTTGAATACAGCTTGTTATTTATGTCTGAGTTTATGGTATGCCATCTGTTCTTACAGATGATGAGTTGGATACCTGCATATGGCTTTCAAAGATGGACACCCAGGTACATTTCTATAAAACATAATTTGTGTGCAACATAAAAGTCAGACAATTCCTGCATTTGTAGTTATTTATTTGTAAATGAGGTTCAGATGGGGAATAGGACAGAGTAGGCAGGCAGGAAGCATATGAAATTAAATTAATGTGATTGTCAACCTGTTTGTGGGAAGAATACTGCCAATTATGATAGCTGAAAAACAGATTCATATTTATAAGCTTGTCAGGATTGTTGTGCAAGGCTTCAGGGTTCTGCTGGTTCATGTCTGACTCTCAAAAAAAGCTTTCAGTTTTCTGTTGTTTCAGCATAGACAGAAAATGTTCCTTTTGTTCACATTTATATTTTGTTACTTTCTTTTTACATAATTTTGTAACCTTTTTGTATCCAGAACTTTTTCCGGACTCTGTTTTGTCCCAAGCATTAAAAATGTACTTTGAAAAACATAAACTGCCTCAGCTTTAGTCCCTATTTGCCATGAGCCAGTGAATTTATTCAACAGTTCAATCGAAGGTGCAAATGCTCTCAGTGCGTCAGTAAACCCTCCACCCCACCAGCACCTTCCCTCCAAATACTGCATGTGCACACACAAATATAAAACACCCTCGCTCACAATGCAGGAGGGACTCAAGAGTAAACATCTCCAAGGTCTGCTGGCACAAACATCTCATTTCAGTTTGTAAGATATTCTCAATTTGATGTTTTTTGTAACCTGTAATATATCAAAAGGAGGAAAAACGATAAAGCTAGGACATCTAAAGTCAACATCTATTTATTTATTTAAATCCAAACATAAGAATTCAATTGCAAGTTACTAACTATCTATGTATTATGGAAGTATGTTTTACATATACATGCCTATATTTTAAAGATGCTCTTACACTTTGTAAAGGGTGATTTTATTTGAGCCAATAATCACCAAATTCCCCAGAACTAGTTGTTATTTTCAGTGTTTTCTAGGTAGATTTGGTCATGTTTACTTCATGTATGAACCCCTTTTATAAATCAAATTAGTCAAATTTAAGATATAATAAAGGGTACATACATAAAGGTGGGCCACATAGAGGGAGTATGGGTGCCATATGAAGGACTATCAATTCATCCACTTATTTATTGAGCCTTTATATTACTGTAATAGCAAAAACAAAAAAAATGATAAGACACAGCAGCATGACAACATATTATGACAGATTAAACATTCACACAATCACCCTGCCCTTCCTAATCACTTTGGGATGGTTCCCTGATGGATGTGGTAATATCCCATAGATACGTGCCAGATTAGGAGTCAACCACGGGCCAAGTCCAAATGGCTGTGGGGCTGCAGTTGGCCTTTGGGGCATTGATTGACCATATCTGATTTAGACTGTAGTTGGGAAATATTCTGCAATTTTTAGCAACACATGGCCCAAAATCAGGTGTCTTTGATGTCTACATGTGCTCATATGGTTTCCTACCATATGAATGTCTCTCCATTTTAACTAATATACAGAATACAACTCAGATATAGTACTATAATGTAGAAATAGAAACCATCACTTTAGTAAATTTCCTCCCCTCTTTGCCAAATGTTGCCAACATACTGCAAAGATTTGTGCAGTTCTCTCTTGCTCAAATAAGATCGTATAGTTTATAGACATTTTAAACAATGACTTAATCGAGACTTTTCTCATTTTGGGGACCATGGTACTCTAAAGCAGCATTTCCACTGGGTGGTCTGGTTTGGTTCAAGTACAGTTCAGTACTATCTGGACTAATAAACCCTGATCTTGCATTTTCACTGCCAACTGCACCTTCACTTGAGTTTGGGACGTAAAATCTACAGCTTATTTAAACATGGCAAAGCATGTGTATTCATTTTTGCTGCTGTCACATTAGATTTGACAATTTTGTGACCAATTAACAGACTGCAGTGCTTTTAGCTCCATCTTTCAGGGTTGCTTTGGTACGCTCTGCACCCTGTCAGAGGGGCACCATAAAGTGGGAAGGCAGGGGTGGGCTATTTTGCTACCATTTCTCCTTTTCTGACAGTGGAAACACCAGTAAAAGCATGCTGTACTGAGCTGAACTGAACTGGACTGCTTGGTGGAAATGCAGCTTATGATTCAACATGTCAATATTTTGAACAAGTCAAAAAGTTTGTAAGAGTTTGGCTGCAAATTTCATGAAGTTAAATTTAAGCTTTTCCCAATTTTGGTTACTTAGGACTTCTAGTTTTGCTTGCTGTGGTATTTAACAAATGCCATTATAGTTTTATTCTTTTGAGAATTATATGTAGGTTCATCATTCTGGTATTGTCACAACCAAACGTAATGATTTTACATGGAAAAATTTAGGGATGCAAAATATTTGATTTTTGCCCATATCCAATATGACGATATTTCCAAATGTTATTGCAAATACCAGATAGCTGGTTGAGTAGAATTGCCCTGTTCGTCTCATTGTGACAGTATATTTGAGTTGGAAATATTCATAAATAATAGATTGAAGCATTGTGCTGCAAAGATTTTTTTCTGCAGATATTACGGACAATAAATGCAATTTATATGGCTAATATATATGGCCCAAATATCAGCTGTAACCACCATAAAATTCTTTATTTCTGCCAATACTAATATCAAGCCCATAATACTGTGCATCCTGAATAGAAAATTGTGACATTTAGATCATGCTCTTCCATTTGGCTCACGTATATTGAGCTTTTATGATTGCTCAATATATTTCAACCATAGACCTTGGTGTGAGGTGGAAACAAAACCCTCTTAAAAGGTCTTTCACTCTGATAATGTTATCACTGATGCACTCGAACCTCACTTCACAGCACCTCATGATTCCCCAAAACAGCATGAACAGCACTCATCAGTATAATAAAGCACATTATACAACAGCTTCAAGCATGCAGGAGCTTGCTGGTATCCAAAATCATAATGAGTGTGTGTGTGTAGGGGGGCATGATTAATGAGGGCAAAAATACAGCAAAACAAGCTCCGACCCATGAGGGGTGCACAGCTGCAGAGTGCGTGTGATTGGTGATTAGCAGGTAGGTTTAAGCCATGATTCACTTTCTTAAATTAGCTCCCTCGGACCGGACCCCCTGGGATCTTACAGGAAGGGTGGGCTGACTACTTCAAATGAAAAGCTGGTAATCAAGCAAAGTCTCGAGACCCTCTCATCAGACAGCAGTCTGCAGCTGAATGGGAAATCAGAAGAAGGAGTCTTAGTGTGACCCCCTAACCACACTGGTGATGATACTGCAGGGACTCTGACAGTGATTGACAGAATGAAGCATGGAGCTAATAATCAGACATGTCAAAATGTGTGAAAAACTCATATGAGACTAAAATCCAGGTGTTGACAATTTGATTAGACAGTCTGCCAAAGCGCCAAGGGCTGAAAAATAATGCCAAGACTCAGGAACTCACCACTTTAGTTCCTATAGTAGCCTTGCAGGGCTGGCTCAGAGAGTCATATACCATTAGGCTCAATTTTAAAAAAACACAGATTATAATTTAACATAAGCATACTCAAGTTTATAGTCATTTTTTACTCTATAATTCCTGCCTATGATATGTGATAAGGGAAATAATTGGAGCATATTTGTTCATTCTGCTGGCATTACAGCCGATATCTATATACAGTGTATGGCTCTTGTATGTGTCAAATACAATGGCTACCAATGTATACAGAAATTGTCATATTTTCCAATAACAGTGATCAAATATTTTGTTCTTTTATATGCCAGCACCAGTATTGTATGCGCTGAGAGCACATATGGCAAATTGAGGAGTGTTAAAATTTTGGTGTCAGTAAACTCATTGAGTCAAATCCCAGAAAATGTATTTTCAGTAGAAAACAAAGTTAAATTCTGTGTTAAAAAGCTAACATGCAGATGTCACTACAGCATCTTTATTGCTGAACTGGTCACTCTGAACTCTGAACCTGGACTTGACACCTCAAGTGTCAGTCGTGTCACCTTGCCCAAGTGCCATCAAATGTAACAATGTTCCAAAGGGATCTACAGCCTGTTCATGACCCCTGGATTTGGGGCAGTTCTGAGTCACTATACCCAAGAAAATCTATGATCTCCATATGTTTAAAAGATTGTACAATATCAGTGAACAGTGTGCTTTCATTCCAGAATCTAGAAAAGCAACAAACTGATACACTGCCTGTGCTCTGCACTGACCAGCTGACTTTTTTAGACCCTTAGACCCAATGCTATGCTGCAGAGATAAATGATTTTCCATGTTGCTGGTGTTTTAACTTACTAAAAGCCGGACAGTAAGCACCATTTTGTTGAAAATCAAATTAGGTATTGATCACTTTCTGGCCGCTGTCTGCCGCAATTTTAGACTTCATTGTTATCATATCAGTGCCTTTGATGAGAGTGTGGCGTCTTGACTTCCTAATTAGCAAACAGACCAATGATATCTATTATTTAATGGAGATGTTATCAATTCCCAACATTGACGCCCTTCCCCAGTCACATTTAAGCACATTATGTCTATTTCAGTGAAAAATTTTGATAAATATTAAGTAATTAAATACATTAGTATCTACACATTGCAGAGTTACACATTGATTGTTAAAAAAAAAGATACTCTGAGAGAGTAAATATCTAACAGTAAAAATAAATGTTGATCATAAGTCCCATTTTGTTGTGTAACATAAGTTACATTTTGACCCCAGAAATTTGTCAATAATTGCACTTCATTAGTGTCAATGCACCAGCTCTGGAAAAGAGATCAATTCTCTGTGTTGTGACCAATATACTGTAAACACTTTAACTGTGTGTGTTAACTCTAGTAGAGTTGATCTGACTTTACAGAACTTGATGTGTAAGAAACAAAAAAACAGCTGACACCAGTGCTGTGAATGACTGTTTAGGCTTCCCTCCTTTTTATGGTTTCTGTCCACTATCACTATGGTATCACTTTATTGTCTGTTAATGTTGGACACCATATCTAAAATTGTACATTACTATCAACTGCAGGTGTGTGTCTTGTGAACTGATGGCTAGCTGAATTATTTGTTTCCACATTTTGGCTTTTTTTTCAAATCCTGTAACCAAAAGATAGACGCCATGCCTTGAATGTCATCAGAATAAATAGCATACTGGGGCTGAGTGTGAAAAATCATGCCTGGTTCATTACAATGCAAGACAGAGCACACAAAAGTTGTACTAGTATGCTGCTGTTATTTAGCTCAAAATCAGTTCTGCGTAACATTTCATATTCAATATCAGCTAGTCCTACTACAAAGCAATGTTATTTTTTCATGTCTTTACTCTCTAAAGAGAGTTTGAACCCTCTGTAGACATAGGGATGCCCGAAGGCCATGCTGGGATATTTATAGGAGTCTGACGTTTTTAGCAGTGATTTAAAACATTACCATCAGAGTCAGTTAAGCTGAGGTTCTTTATTTTGCACAAAAATAGATGCAGCTCCTATTTTTCAGACAAGAAGGTCAATAACTCCCGAATATTCTGACAGCATTTCACAAGCTAGTGTTATGGCATCCTGAGAAGTGAGTTTTTACTTACAGTAGTTTATATCAGGCTGATTTGACTCTCCAACAATCCTGCTCATACTCCAGAGTGTAAAACACAGAGCATGTCCAGCTGTGATTATCTTGGTGCAGATTTTGAACAGACTGTTCTTCTCTGCCTTGTTACTAACTCAGACACTAACACCAAATGACAAAGCAGGCCAAATGTAAGGACTAGACTAAGGGTGGTCCCAATTCTACTCTTTAGCCCTTCCTCTTACCCCTCTGTTTTTAGAGCCAAGGGGAAGGGGTGATAACACACTGCTGAGAAACGAGACGCCACTCAATTTCCTGTACATCATCATCCTGAACCGCAAGCTGGCTGTTACGCAGGCAGGTGCGAATAGCTTTAGCTACAGCTGCGAATGCTAGCTTGTTATAGCGAGAACATTTTAAGGTACGACCAACAATTCAACATATGATTAATATTTACTTTATGATTTAATAATTACGTATAATTTTGTGCTTCCTTCAGTCTCCACTCTGCCTTCTTGTCAGCGGGCGCGGTGAATGATCGGAAGGTCTCATACCCCTTCGTTTCAAGTGAGGTCCCAGTCTGTCTTTGTTTCAAGGGCTGTGTAGCCCTTTGTCTTCTTCCCCTTAGCCCTACGGAGAATTGGGACACCCCTTAAGGGAGAGCAGGGCTGGCTGTCACTGTGCTTGTTATAGCCAAACAATAGCTTGATATCTTGCTCCCTCATTTTCTAGAACTATTTTAGAGCAAGATACCAACTCCAAAGTGCAGATTTCACTTAATATCTGATGTTCTAGGTTTTTGTGAGCTAGCTGAGCCTTGTTTACCGAGCACAATCTTTGCCAAGAGTTTATGTAGGGACAGTTGTCACACTTTTGCAATTGAATGAGCCGCATACTAGTTTTTTTACTTTTTAAATTGTCTTACTTTATTAAGTGTCTTTGATGGCACATTCGTTGCTACATGTATGGCCGAATTAGGTGAGGTCTGTTTAAAACGTAGCCACATGACCGTGGGGCAACCAATGGATGTGTCTGACAGCGCTCATGTGTTATTTGTTCCCCTCAGGATTCTGTCCTTGACATAAGGCTTTATAGCATTAAATCCAAGCTTGTTTTGGCAGCAATTAGTGTAATTACATGCATTGAAACATGGCTAAAACTTTGATAAAACACTCAAATGGCAACCAAGACCATGAACTTCTCCAAAACAAGAACCTACTTGTCTCATCATCATGTGACATCACACGGGAGCTATCGGTTGGACAATTCTCATTATTAAGCTCAATGTAATAAAGGCTGTGAGTGAGTTGACAGTTTAGCCCTTCAACAAGGCATTTGTCCCAAAAAGAGGTAGGTCAAAGCTCCATCATCATCACACTTAAGCCCTTTTCATACATGCAACCCTAATATTATCAGGATAATATCCAGGCAGCCTGCCTGCGTAATTCATTGACATGGCCATTCAAACTTTTAGAGTCCCTGCTGGAAGGGGGAGAAATGGTAGAGGGTGGTGATTACCGACAGGCAGCACATGACATCAGTCAGTGTTCGTAATATGATAGCAACCTTGCAATTTATAACATAATTTCAGTGTTTAAAAGGATATAAACAGCATTGATTAAAAGAGCTGAGAGGCACACACAGAAGTCAATAAGAAGCAGCATCCCTACGTGCACGTCGATTATATCAGAGAAAGAAAGCTGCAGAGTTTTAGCTCTGTATCCAACAGCAGCTCACTGATGTGTAAGAGACCCGCTGGTTATCATTTTGACTGGTTGCACAGGATGCCATCATCAGCCCTTCCCACTCACCTCAGTGAATTTCCTTGAAAATTTGCTGCACCATTCATCGATGGGTTTAGTTAGACTCTACGTAAATGAAATACTAGGGGAGTGTGAAAATATTTTCTGGGTAAAGTCTGGGTAAAAAAAAAATCTATTTGCGTTCACACCATGCAGCCTGAAGTGATCTGACACACTGACACAAAGTTGAAAAGTGTACCGTGGTCCACATTTAAAATTGTTTTTTGAAATCATAGAAATTTCAGGCTAAAATGAAAATACACTGGGCTGTTTTTGTCCCGACTTTCCCCCTTCCTCACCAAGGATGGCAAATGCCCAATTATCTTCTGTCTTATAAGGTTATCCGACAAGATTGTCCTGTGGTCTGAGATGTGTAATTGTCTTTGCATCAGGTCGGGGCTAACAATCATAAATAATAAACTTGTTTAATATTTAAAACCAAAAATCTTCATGTGAGTGGGGGAAGACAACAACTCCTGAGTCATGACTCCGTGAATTGTGACGTGGAATGGAATATAGCCAATCAAGAAGCAAATGGACGGAGGAACAAGGAAGCAGGCGTAAATCAAAACAAGCACAGCCATCCTGTAACATGAACAGAGAGTTTGGCGTTCCTAAGAAACAGAGGACCAGCTCACATGTTCACGCTGTCTCCAGGATTTGTTCCACAGTCTTTTCTTTTATTTACTTCCTGATTTTTTGTCAAAAATAGTCTTAAGACCACCATCATTCCCTCTTCTCCTGGTCCTCTCCCATGTTGTGTTTTCTGGTTGTTGCCATAGACAACATGTATGGTTGTTGCTATGCTTCTTCTTCATTTTTGTTAGATCATGTTTGCTCATGCAAGATTCCTGGCTTGGAGGTCTAGATTCATAGATCTGTGGTGGGACAGGATCGTTATGTGTATTGTGTGCTAGCTATGTTGAAATTATTGGACATACAGAACAATCAAAACTGTTTTCACCTTTCATCTTCATGTGTTGGATCTCTAACAGAGTCTCTTCAGATTTAGAAAATCTTTATGTGTGTACCCCGCTTGCACATTTGTGGAGGCACCATTAATGCTGAGAGGAACATATAGGTTTCAGAGCAACAAATCATCACTGTTTGGCACACACTTCCTATTTCTCTCTCGCTCTCTTTTTCACAAAGTATTGCTATTCGTCACCTTCTATTTCTGTGAATGTGTTTTTTAAACTTTTAACAAAAAAGTATCTAAAAATATTTGTTTACAGGAAAATTCAGTAGCCTATTCATTCAGTAGAAGAGTATTATTTTCATTTCCTGAAAAGTAGCAATTTTGGAGGAGACATTCAAGCAATTTCTTTTTCTGGGACATCTCTGCTTATTTTAGTAGGCCGATGCCAAACCACATTTTGCACGTGTTTTTGTGGTAGAAGAATGTGGGCACTAGACGAGCCTCTCTGCAGTCCAGACCTGTCTCCCATTGAAAATGTGTGCTGCATTATGAAGGACAAAATACAACAACAGAAACCCTGGACTGAGAAACTGAAGGGGCACATCAAGCAAGAGTGGAAAAGAATTCCACCAACAAAGCCTCTGCAGTTAGTGTCCTCAGTTCCCAAAAGCTAATTGAGTGTTGTTAAAATGAAAGGTGATGTAACTCAGTGGTAAACATGCCCCTGTCCCAGCTGTTTTTAACATGTTGCAGGCATAAAATTTAAAATAAGTGAACAATTGCAAAAACAGAAGTTGTAGAATTATTTTGAGCCTTACATAGTCTGTCTTTATATTTAATGGAATGCAAGCTGAAAAAGATTTGCAAATTATTGTTTTTACATTTTACACATCTGAACTTCATTGGATTTGGTTTGCACTTAAAGTCGGTGGTCTGGATTCTATAAGTTTGTTCTATGGCAAATTTCCTACATGTTAGTAAATAATGATAGTCACCTTAGACAAAAGGGAGTCAAAAGTGAGTCAACCAACCCCTGTCTCCCCCACTGTTTTGGTCACACTCTCCTAAAAACCTGTCCATTTGCATTGAGGGTTCAGCGCTCTGACTCCAGCTGTGGATGTCTTTGTGTAGATGTGAACAGACTGTGTTTCCCCTCTGTGTAACTCACTCGGACGCTAACACGGCACGACAAAACCAGGCCAAATGAAACAGCTGGACAGATGTGGAGGACTTGTGCTGACCGTCCTCCATCAGCACCGAGCTGAAGTTGAAGGTTGCCCGCGGCCAGGACATCTTTCTGTGTGTGCTGCTGATGCTGCTGACGCTGCTGCTCCTTTAAGAGGATGTGGACACTGCAAATCAACTGCGCGTGCAAAAATAAATAACAGCTGATGATGATTTCTGATCTTCACACCCTAATTGAGGCAGCAGCTCTGATAATGCATAGATCAGGCATGGCAGGGCGATCTTTAGGATATAGTTTGCGCACATTTGCTTCCGTCACATGACAGACATTGATTGTATAAGGAGGAGAACTCACGCGCTGATCGATCCGTTGATGCCATGGCTCGAGAGAGTGGGAGGTGGGGGAAGAGCACCCCCAAAAAGCGTCCTCTTTCACCAAGTGTCCGGTAAATAAAGCCCGTAAGCCTCAGCTCCTTGGCTCCTGTGCTCCAGTGCTCCTCCTGTGCTCCTCCTGTGGCAGAGACCGGTCCTCCTCCTCCTCCTGCTCCTGTAGTTGCTGTGAGCTGAGCAGGACTGAGCCTCACAGCGCGCACCGTGGAGCTCCACTCGTGTGGGATGATGATGATGATGATGATGATGATGATGATGTCGCGGGAATAGGAACGTCAGGCTCTACTTTTAACGAGAACATCTCTGTCTGTCTGTCTGCTGCTGATTGAGTCACCATGCGTGTCGGAGCCAATAAGTCTTCACATTTAAAAAAACAGAATCTGATCATTTTGATTTTGATGTTTAACCTCAGATAACCTCTGCTGTGGTCAGAAGAACAGAGACTCTAAAATGGTTTGAATTCACTTGAAAAAGAAATCTGCAAAATACAAGGCTTTATTTTGAATTCAAGACACTTTGCTTCAAGACAGTTGCTTTTCTTAAAAAAAAAAAACAGAATTTTGTCTCAGAACTTTACCACAAAGCAACCTTTATTGTTTCTATTATTATTTCTTTTGACCCTGGTCATCTTCTGGAAAGCTTCACATTAATATTTACTGAAGGGTGATGTACTGTAATATTGTGCAGACAAACTTTTGAGAAAAAAAAAAAATCAAATTTTGGATTTTTTTTTCCAGATCCTGTTTGAGTCAAAATAAATAGAACAAATTTATGATTAACGCCAGAATTTTGCCCTCAAAAATTCAGAAATATAAGGAAACTTGGGAAATGTTTGAGATCTAATATTTGAGAATTTCACATAGACATCAAATTAAATTTCTTGGGCACAAAGAAAATTTAAAATATAAATCGATGTAAGATTCAAATCAGAATGTGTGCCATTTTTTCTCAACTTCAAACCAAAACTTTAAGTCAGGATTTTTTTTCTAAAAAGGGATTGAGGTATTGTTCATAAGTAAGAATTCAATGAAAAACTACAAGTAGCAGTTTTAGAAAAAGCAAGAAAGATTTGGAAATGGTCACAACTCCATTAAAAAATGAAATATGATCTAATTGTCAGAGAACAAAAATAATTAAAATATTCAAATCCGAGATGAAATTAAAGCAAGTATTTTGTGTAAAAAATCAAGACAGAAGTAGAAGACAGAGACAAAGATCATAATTTTCTAAATAAAAAAAGAATTTTAATTTGTAGGAAATTCTTTTAACTTTCGTTTACAGAGACAGAAACTGAAAGTCAGACTCTTAAGCAGACAATTGGACTCAAGTCATCGGGACTCGGACTCGAGTCGACTTGAACCGCTGATGAGACGACTTGCAACTCGACTCAGACTCGGGAGGTTAAAACTCAAGACTCGACTCGGACTCGGGAGAAAATATCTCCAGACTGGACCTGACTTGAGGCAACATGATTCGGAAAATTGCCAGACAGACAGGAGATATATGCCGCTCTTTCCTTTTAGGTTCACTATATTGATGCTCCATTCACAGTACACTTGTCCATCACCTATTATTGTCCTGCACACGACACAGTGCTACACACAAAAGTTCCTACCACACACCGGCTTCTGCTACAGTAATGATAAGTGGGCAAGGTGCGCGAGACAGGGTTTTCAAATTGGCAACCGCTATGTCTTCTGTGCCCAAAGTTATTTTCTTTGCATACAAAGAATTTCAGTCAGATGGAAAAAGAAGACATGCCAAGTGCATGACCTGCCATGCTTCGATAAGCGAAATAGAGGGAACAGCATCGAACTTTATCCGCCACCTGATGACACATGTGGCCAAGTAAGTGAAACCTGCAAACGTTAGCCAGGTAGCTAACATTCCAGGCATTAGTCAAAACATTAGCCCGACTTGTGGTCAATATGAAACTAACAAAGCTAACATTAGTAAAGAGGGTGTATGTGTGTTAGGGATGGCAATCGAAAACCAATTCCAGTTGAGAATCGTTAACAGCTCCATCAAAGAATCGCTATCAATAATTTTTTTGCTAATCAATTCCCTTATCAATTCCATCCACTGACAGGATTCAGAAGCATCAGAATTGTGACTTAATCCTAACTGCACCTACTACACAACCTCAAAGCTAGGGTCTGCGATTTGATTTAGATACACTTTTTTTTAAATCTCGTTAAAATGGTCTTTATGACCTAATGGTAATCAACTCATAGTGTGTTCTTAAAACAGAGCGAAAAATATCCGCTATCTACAGTAGGAGTAAAACAGGGAAAACCCCAACCAATAATCATGCCGGGACACCTGTTTTTACACCAATCAAATCTCGTCGCCATTCTGCCCGCCTGCTGCGCGTGCATTTTCCCGGCGTGTGCAGACTCGGTGCGTGTAGCCAAGCTCATACGTATCAGAGTCCGCGGGAGAATGCTTACCTTTCAAGTTTTGTCTTTGAAAATAAGGGAAGCCCGCCGTGAGCCGTCCCACAACCCCAACCAAGCTCCAGTATCCCTCACATTTTAAGACAGATGTACAAGAAATCTAAAATAAACTCTTTGTTTTTCTAAGTTTGTTCTGCTGCTCTAATCTCGCGATAGCTGCCACCCAGGCTACTGCCCCGTTCACGCGAGGCTTTTTCTTCTTCTTTGGTTTTATGGCGGTTGGCATCCATCATTTTGGAGCATTACCGCCCCATTCAGGCTAGGGACAGAGCTCAGTTTGGAGAGGCAGAGGAATGTTTTTATTATTATATCATCACACGAGAGATTTACAGGAGAATACTGATACAGGAGGACGGGAGAAAAGAGGAGAAAATACGGAAAATACGGTAGTTTCATGGCCAAAACGGGAGATTTGACAGCTATGTGGAGAATGTCAGAGGAACTACCTATACTATATAATATCGGCTGTGAGTACTAACTAACTTTACATGTTTGTTTGGTGTTTTCTTACCGCTGACTGAGACATGACTTGGTGTAGAGTAAAACAAACACGTTGTGCTGAGGGTTTGGAGTTGAATCAGTCTTCTGGATATATCAGCTGCGCGCATGCATCCGAGCGGGGGGGGCTAGGCGGAGCCCTGAGGAGATGCTACTTTCAAATTCATGCTAGTTTTCCAAAATCGCTGACCCCAGCTTTAAGTGAGTGGACACACCAGCAATTTGCAGAGGCAGTTATACATGCTGTGACATGTGTTTGACATTGTTGCCACGAAAATCAGACCAACATTAACTCACATGGAAAATCTGCAGGAATCGATAAGGGAATCGTTAAAGAATTGGATTGATTATCAGGATCGTTAAGAGCATCGGTATTGATAAAATCGTATCAATTTCCATCCCTAATGTGTTTTGTATGTGTGGGAAGATAAGGTTTCTTTCGTCAAGATAAAAATCTGAGTGCTTTTTGAGTGGACTGGGGAACAATGGTAAGGAACTCGACCCATCATAACCTGTGACTTGACTCGACTTGACTTTACAAAACCTGCGACTCGATTTGACTCGACTTGCCCATAACGGAAAAAACTTGGGACTTGCTTGAGACTTGAATCAAATTACTCAAGACTTGCTTGGGACTCGGGACTTGGGCAATTGTCTTCTCTTAAGAGAAACAAAAAACAACATTGAATATGGTCTCCAAGTCAAAATTAAGATAAAAAGTAAAACCATAATGAAAAAGACAGAAGTAATAAGAATATACAAATGCTGAGCAAATGTCAAATAACATTTGGAGTTGTTATTCTGGTAAAATATGAGTATGATTTAAAGGAAGGCATTACTCTTAAAATGAATGACACTGAGAAGAATATAGTTTGAGATGAAAGTCTGCACATGAGGTAAAGTTGACGGAATTTACAATTAAATATCAAGAGGAAAAATGTCAGAATTTGAAATCAATGCTGAACACTGAAAAAATGTCTAATTCCAAAATCAAGCAAGAACTCTACAATCAGAAGTCAGTGTTTGCAATGAAAGATGAATTTTTAAATAATCGTCAGAGTTGCTGTAAATCAAAAACAATAACGACATAAATCTATCTATCTATCTATCTATCTATCTATCTATCTATCTATCTATCTATCTATCTATCTATCTATCTATCTATCTGTCCGTCTGTCTGTCTGTCTGTCTGTCTGTCTGTCTGTCTAAAACCTGATCACTGATTAAATAAATGTAAAAACAAAGCATGGTGATGTGTATTTATAACTAAGTAAACAATCTAACAGCTTATTTAAAGTCCACATGGCTTCACTGAAGCTCTGTCCTCCATACATGAAGACTCTTCACACCTTCTGTTTTACACACTGTGAGGAGAAAGTGTCTCTGTGTGGATATTATGAAGTGTTAAGGACTAAAAACACTCTCTTTGAACAGCTATTTTTATTTGCTCTGCTTCTTCAAAGGTGCCTTAACCCTAGTTTGGAGCAGGGACACTATTTTTTAGATGTATCACCAGTGCCAAGAATAAAACATGATGTTTTGCTGATCGTGTGGCATAAAAAAAAAAAGAGGATTCAAATCTCTTCATGTCTGAGCATTTCTTAAAACACAATAACATATTTACACACATTTTGTCCTGCAGCTTCATCAGGAAACCCTGTGCACACACAGCAGCACTCAGGCTGCCAGTTTTTTCCACAGCTCTCAGTGCATTTGGACAGAAACTGAAATATAGAAATAGACTTTAAATCAATATATTGATCCTGTAATCCTTTAATGCAGGAGTCAGAGGAGCATTAGTGAGACCAAACAGCAATGTCGGGTGAAACAGTTCAGGTCACGGTCAGTGTTTCAGCCATGCTAATGTGGATGGAGGCAGTTTAGGTCAAAGCAGACTGGACTAGTTCCTCTGTGAGAGCTGTGAAATGATTGGTTATGGACTCTGCACGCTGGGGGCATTGTCTGGTGGAGACAGAACAGGGTCATTCAGTGTGTCACAGCAAAACTGAAATTTTCATGTTGGATGAATCATAATTGTTGGAGCTGATGTTGACGTCTCTTTTGTCTCGACTCAGACAGAAAGTGTAGAGATGAAATTGAAAATCAACTATAAGAGGCACTTAAAAACAAGAAGGATAGTTTTTAAGGAATAAAAACTATTTCTTTTAAAGCTTGTGCCTTAAGTTTCCCTCTGAATGCTGTAAATGTGTGCTTAAATTTACCTTCTTTCTGAATTTCAAATATAAGAGGGTGCATTTCACAAGACTTCTGGACTTTGACTTGCTTCAAGTTGTGTTCAGACCAGGGCTGCACACACAGGCCAGGAGCCTCAGTATGTATTAAAGACGCTATGAGGAGTTTCTAAGTAATTACAAAAACGTCTCACTTTTAAATATATGCCTGATCGAAATACACACTTTAAGATGAGTTTTATAGCATCAAAATAGGTTATCTATAAATGCTATTCCTTAGCTAAGTGGTCGGGTCGGACAGCTGGCTACAAAACTACGATAAGTTTTCCAAAAATTGCTTGTTGTCACACATCAAAAACTACCGCTACGTAACTAGAAAGAGATACATTACCTCGTCGCTTTGCATCCTGTAAGTTGTTGAAAAAAGAAGTTGTAAAGCAATGCAGAGTTCTGAGGAAGGTCCGAGCTGCATTTAGTAGCATCACAACAAACACACGCTTTGGCTTGGGTCACGTCTTTTGGTGCGTTCAAGTTGTAGTCAGAAGTAGGAATTTCCAAGTTCCAAGTAGGAAACTGCAATTGGAACGCCCCCCAAAGTTGGACTTTCCTCCTGGGAACTCGATGAAACCTCGCCACCCCTGAGTTGACAATCGAAGATGGATGCCCCCAGTGTGAACAGTTATTTAGCTCCTGTAATAATCAATTTATTTGCACTTCTGACTGGGGTGTGTCGCTCTAGATCAGCTATATACATAGTATTGTTAGACTTATATTTACAAAAATGCTGCCATAGTGATAATCACATTCTTCATACAACAACGCAGGGTGTGCTAACAACAGCTAACAATAGCCTGGTAGATTGGCATGTTTTTTTTCCGACTTTTACTGGAACGCCAATAAATCAGAGATGATGTCACTCCCAGTTCTGAGGTTACTGGAACGCAGCACTACGACAGTCGCCGGTAGCAGAGTCTTAATGTAGCCGGTAATAGATTCTCCTCATAGCACCTTTAGTGCATGGCTGCAACCTCCTCTGCCATTTTGGTACCTGAGATTGGCCTAATTTATTGACAGAGTAATAATCCCTGAATTGGGACACAGCTGATGTTTTACCTGCACAAACCTGCATATTTGTTCAATATTTTTTTGCTTTTGCTCTATTTGAGTTTTTTCATATCGAGCAAAAGCTCTGTTTGTACTAAAGATGCATCTTAGTGAAGATTATATAAGCCTGTTCAATGACACTTTCATTTGCATAAAGTACAGACATACAGTATAATCTAACAAGGTCAATGTTCATCTGGACTCAGTGTATAATAAAAGGTAATTAGCTGCAGAAAGAAGTCACTTCTGAGCTGATACACTATTTTTTTTCTCCTCTTTCCAACTTCATATACCATTTTATGTAAATTTCAGTTGTTCCATCTCCTAAATCTCTCCTTGGATTCTTCAAGTTTCAGTGCTGTCAGTGTGAACTTCCTGCAGTTGATGTGAGTGATGGATCCATGATGGAGAACCACAGGCTGTTACCACTCTCTCGCTCGCTCAGGGATCAAAAACCATCTCCAGGCTTAGACGTGTCTTATCATGTCATTTCACATTCTCCACCTGTTACTGACGGGCTGATGTTCTGGTGCTTTAGTCCAAAAATAGCTGCGTCACCTGAGGATTCAACAGCACAATTATCAGGGGTTAGACTCCTGCAGATGATTCAGGCAGAGGAAGAGGGCAAAAATGACAACAGACTAGACCTCTGACTGTATATGTAAATGGAGGAGGGTAACTTTAAGGAGTGGGTACAAGTGTTGTCATGAATTATGAATAATCCTTCATGCTTGGATTTCTCTGCCCTTGAAGGTGGAAAATAGAACAGTTTTATGCATGATTTTTTTATAGGATTGAATATGCAAATATATAATACAAATGACTCAACTTTGAATTTGATTTATTTTGAGTTTCAGAGCATGTTTTTATTGCGGAGCTTTTGTCTGATCAGCAGTTATCCAATGCTGAGAGAGGCAACTGGACTGGCTTCGAATCTTGAGCCAGTCATTGACCTCGTTTACCCAAGAAGCATGATCACTGGGTATGTCCTGAGTAGTTTGGTCTTTTGTTTCTGGGTAGAGGTGTTAAGATAGTTTATGAAAGGAATTTAAACTGCATTATGTATACAGAACCCAAAACCAGTGAAGTAGGCACGTTGTGTAAATCGTAAATAAAAACAGAATACAATGATTTACAAATCCTTTTCAACTTGTATTCAATTCACAGCAAAGACAAGATATTTAATGTTCAAACTGAGAAATTTTATTTTCTTTTGCAAATAATCATCAACTTATAATTTAGTGGCAGCAACACATTGCAAAAAAGTTGGCACAGAGGCATTTTTACCACTGTGTTACATCGCCTTTCCTTTTAACAACACTCAGTAAACGTTTGGGAACTGAGGAGACCAATTTTTGAAGCTTTTCGGGTGGAATTCTTTCCCATTCTTGTTTGATGTACAGCTTAAAGGAATACTACACCCAAACAACGATTTGGCCTCATTTTCTACTCACCCTCATGCTGAACAACACTGTGGAGTAGTTTTGGAACATCTAGGATGCAGCCGGAGATCTGTGGGGATCCTCGCTGTCCACTGACATTGATATCATGACTTAGATACGAGCCCGAACGAACAGTGTCCTTATAAGTCCACAAAAAGTCCACAAAACGTCGGCAATATTCCTCCATACTGCTGGATACATACTGTAATCCAAGTGTCCTGAGCGAGTAACGTCCACCATTCGCTCGAAACGACATCATTTAGCACATGTTTATAGCCTAAACAGTACTACTTCGCATTTCTATGATACACTTACGGGTGCCTACGGGAGCCGCGGCTGACCAAACCAAACGAATGTGCACTCTGCAATAACTAGGAGCGTAGAACAAGAAACAAGAAATCCCACATTCTGCTGTGAGCAACGGAGCCGTGGACAGACACAAGAGGGGTCAGCAGAATGTGAGATTTTTTGGGTTTTTGTTTCTTGTTCTTGTAAGTGTTTGATGAGCATTCCTCAACTTTCTCAGTCTTTTTTGCCACTTGTGCCAGCTTTTTTGAAACATGTTGCAGGCATCAAATTCCAAATGAGCTAATATTTGCAAAAAAATAACACAGTCTATCAGTTCTAACGTTAAGTATCTTGTCTTTGCTGTGCATTCAATTGAATATAGGTTGAAAAGGATTTGCAAATCATTGTATTCTGTTTTTATTTACGATTTACACATCGTGCCAACTTCACTGGTTTTGGGTTTTGTTGATAGAAAGTGTCTTGGTCCCCCACCTCTGTTCGGCAATGGTTTCTCTATCCTGACAAAAATGGCTTCTTTGACACTTCTCTGAAACCAACAGTCTTCTCTGGACACAATGCTGACTTTGTTGTCATCAAATGAATCAAATGACTTCCATCGATGGCTTTTGTCTTTTCCCATTTGTAGCATGTTTAAGTCACTGGGCAGTTTCAAGTTGCCCTAAGCAACTTGAAACAGGAAAGCACAAGGCTAATACCCCTTTCAGACTGGCCAAAAAAACCTGTTTAAACCCAGTAACAATCGGCTCATGGCGGTCGACTAACCCTGCAAGCGATATGAGTTTTTAGCGGTTTGTCTCTGATCAGCTTCAGTGGGAACATCAAGCCTGGGTCGACCTGCTAATTTACAGCATGATGTCAGTGTAATGTGCCCATGGCATGTTATTGCACCCCTCCCGTCCACCTGTAACTTTCTTGAGTCTTTGCCATCTAAGCAGCATATTCCATTCGCCTTTGAAACATCAGCGCTCGAATGTTGTTCCGTCTGCACTGAGTTTGTTTTGAAGACAGACAAAAGCACAAACTACAGAAAACTACTGACCAACATTCTTTCATGGTCTTTTTCACGCCATCAATGTGATGACATGATTTGACGCATAAGAAGAAAAAAAACAGCCACACATTGTCTGCTGATGGTAAGACCCAGGTCTGCTGGCAGGGGGAAAGGAGTCACTTCCCGATTGTTAGCAGGTTATCTTGTTAAAAAAAACTGTGTTGACCTGCTAATTTTGTTGTGAATTCAGTGTAAGTATAAACTACAAATTCACAAGAAAATAACCTTGTTTTTCCAAAGATGGAGTTGTGTACCAGAGACAGATTGAAGTGCAAAATCAATTTTGACCTGCCATGAATTCATCCACAATCTGTTACGAGTGTGTCAGAGCGTGTGCGATTTTGACCTGAGTTTGGCTTCTTGTTTGGTCACTCTTTGTTTTTCTTTTCCTAAACTCATCCATCACTGTCCTCTCTTGTCTCACAACCTCAGCCATTGTAAAACGGAGTCTCAAGTTGGCAAAAATACCTCTCATCTTGGTTAAAACTGCATTTAAACACCAAGGTTTTGAACAACCTTGCTGACATATAAGGAAATGTCGAAACCCCCAGAAAAAATACTAAAAATTAGCATGGAATTGCTAGAAATGCTTAAATCTCTACTGAGGCACAACATTGTCTGGTGTGTTAGGTTCATGAATTTTTGAGTTAGGCAAACAGGCAAATAATAATTTCAACAATAATATAACCTCCTTGGTGGAGGTAAATATATAAAAGAGGATTTGCCTTTTCATGCTGAAAGAAGCAACAAAGGAATAGTATATGAGATTTTCTTTGTTGACTATAATTATGTGTTATACACAGAGTGTGTCACCCTCTTGTTCAAGTATTCCCACAAGAGATGAAATGAAGCTGTTATCATTAAATCTGTGTAGTTCAATGCATACCATTTGCTCTGTAGTAGGGAACGTAAGGTAACTTTATTAATGCCCATAGGTAAACTTGGTTTGCAGAGGGCAAGTCATCACATTTTCTCACCTCCTGTGAGACATGCTCCCTCCTTTTCTCATTCCTGTGAGTGCACCCCCAACTATCAAGACCCCACTTCTCTGGTGTCCCTGGCTTCTTACATCCTCTACCTCCTGTACAGACCTAGATATGCACAGCACCTGGACTGCAATTTTAAATGAATATTGAAGATATTTATGTTTGTCCTCTCCCCTGTCTTGTCTGGTCATGTCTGTCACTATTTCCCCTTCTTTCACACTGTGGTGTGACAAGGCCCTCCCCTTTAGCTCACATCGAGGGTTAAATAAAGTTTGATTTGATGGTGTGGCCTACAGGGAGGGCTGGTGATGGTCACTGATAGCAGTGAATTTATTTTTTTTCTCATAGCTATCACTGCTGGAATAATGAAAAAAACAAGGCATTTTTCTTTTAGACGCTGTCACCAGACACGGTGCTCAGCTAAAAAGATAATGCAGACAAGGGGAAGAAAAAAAATGCTTGTTGTAGAAGATTTTCCTGTATCTGGTGGAAAAACAAATAGAGAGTTCTGCTGGCTGACAAGTTTTTTTTTTTTTTGTCTTTTCTTTTCAAAGAAAAGTCAATCAACACATGAGCAGTAAAAATGTACAAAAGACTCTGAACAAGCCCGGTGTACACGAGAGCGGTTCCCCCGAGTGTCTGACTCTGCCCACTTTTGAAACCAGGGTCCAGAGTGCAAAGTTTTGAAAACATTTTCATTTCCGTCTTCATGCTGATGAGATTCAGTGTTTCCTCCTGAAACACTAACATCATCGCATGTGCAGTACTTTTTCTCATGAAGGCTGCATGCCCATCCCTGGAACAACAACAGCAGCAGCTTTGGTCCTCTACTGAGCAACATTTGTGCTACTTACTGTGTTCAGTTTGTTCTACAGACAGAAATATCCAGACACATTTGTTGTCCATGCAAGAAACTCTGGTGTCTTTGTGCACTCGCCAGTGTTGGTGGTGAAATGTGTTTCTTCATCAAAGCTTACACATGCTCTAAGGAGCACGTGTAAGCTGTTTCACTACAAAGCTACATCGCCAGCTTCTGGCTCGGCAAGCACGCTACAGTGTTTTCAGTCATTCTGGTGTCTCCATGTGAATAAGGAGCGCTTTTGAAAACGCAAAGGAAAAATGTTTCCCTTTCTGGTGACGTTTTCATGTAAACAGGGCCTTTGACATTTATACCTGAGAGATGCCCTCTGAGGCATGTTTCACACTCTTCTGTCTGCTGCAGGAATCCACATTCAGGCAGAGCTTTGTATCTCCCTCACCCATATTGTGATTTTCACCATAAATATTAGTCCTACCTTTATTTCATCAAAATATTTAGATTACTAAAATAGATATCATTAATGGTATGTTTTCATGGTCAAGGAATCTAAATATTTTGATGAAATAAAGGTAGGACTAATATTTATGGTGAAAATCACAATATGGGTGAGGACTGTAGCGCTGGCGGAGGTCTGTGCTCTCCGAGTGCTTTTCTAATTGTTTATAGTTTTAAAATCTGGTTATGTAGTTTTATTTTATTTTATTTTTTCTGAGTGCTTTTCTAGTGACATCTATTTTAGTTCAGTAGTTATTCACAAAAATCACCTTTTTTGTCATGGTGGATCCAGACGGTGATCCAGATCAACACCAAAATTGAATTACTTCTTCCTTTTCCCATGCTGAACATTTCCTGAAAATTTCATCCAAATCCATCCATTACTTTTGAGTTATTTTATTCACAGACAGACGGACAGACAGACAGACAGACAAACAAACTCTCCTGAAAACCTTGTCGGAGGGAATCAGTAAGAACAAGGCAGATAAGAGCAAGAGTAGAAAAGTGCCATCATTAAAATAAATAATGCACAGAGATCATTAAGAAGCCAGTAAATACATGTCTATAAAAAATGATGCTGCGTTTTCCTACACTATGGAGGCTAAATGCTACAAGTTGTTGATTTTCCTGGCGGCTGCTCGGATAAAGCTGTTTCTGTATCTCATGATGGGACTTTATTCCCATGTAATGAGGGGAAAAGCTGAAATTCACCATGAAAAGGACAGATGTTTCTCATGATAGAACCAGCTATCTGGTTTAGTTCAGTTCTTTGCACTGTTCCTTTAACAGCAGACTTCCCTCAGAATGAGACATTCATGCTTTTTCATGCATGAGGCTCTGCATAAATTCATAATCATTCATGTTTCTTCACCACAAAGCGTTATGAGGAGGGAACCATGCACAGTTTGGGTATGAATACACAAATTATGAGGCTGGTACAAAGAGCTGAATCATCATTTAAACACCTTTTTTTTAAATTTTGTATTTAATGTCTTAGATTTTAGATATAAATACTCTGAATAGTTTTTTGTTATATTGTAGCTAAAGTCAGTGTTGAACATCTCGGTACACTCAGGGCACTTTGAGAATGTGGTGTGATGACATTCAGAATTTATGTTTCCAAAGAATAAAACATTCTGGGTGTTCATGTTAGACTTGCTCTGACTCTGAGGTCTTCCAAAAACAAACTAAGACTCCAGTCGCACATTCCTCTATCCCTGCATCTACCCTGAAGCTCCTGTGATGAATTTCACACAGTTTTGAGACTGCTTTTCAGATTAAAGGGACATTTCAGGATTTTTTAAGTGTGGTTGTATGGAAACAGCAATAGCCTGAACATTAGCCATGGCGACGAAATCAGATCTGCATCTGTACATAAATAGTCAGCACAGACACTAAAGATGAACATTGGGCCACTATTTTGGCATTTGTTGTCGAGTTTTTAGGTGAAAACAAGACTCAGAAACAGGGTAGTGTTTTAGCATGCAATATCTTTTTTCTTGACGGCAACATACTACTACAAGTTGCTCTGTTTCTGCACTATGCTGCTGTACATGGCACAGCCTATATGTCCTTCTGCCAGGAGCAACAACCAGCTACATTCTGCAGGCTTTACAAGAGGAAAAACCTCTCCCAAACTACAGAAATCAGGGATTTTTTTAGACAAATATTACCATTGTCACTTAAGATAGGGATACTTGTATGCACAAAAAACTTCAGCGCAGTCAATAGGTCCAAATGAAAAAAGGAACTGCCATGAAAAACTGGATGACCAGGAAATCAGTGTTACCTGTTGAGATATAGGTGTGCAAATCATGAGCCCATATTGGCAAAGTATTATAAATAAGGATATGACTATGAACTATCACTTTGGGATGTTTCAGGATCAGAGGACATCAGCACCTTGTAAAACAGAAGCTGCTGGTGACTTAGAGTTACATTCACAATTTTACAAACTATTTGGAAACAACAGAATAGACACCTGAAAGTTTGATTTCAAATACATTTTTCAGCACATACCAATTGTTTATTGTATAAGTTGATATAATGATAACACAATATGTTCGGTGTTAACTGAGCTGCAATAACACGCTTTCTTGAAATTACTGGGCTTATCAATATGATAATTTTTAAACAGTTATTCTAATTAATCTTAATAGGATGTAAGGATATTTGTGTAATCGTCAAAATGAAAGTGAGATCGTATGTTGGCGAGGATGCTGTTGGCAGAAGGAACCATAAGTGGTGCCATGTGCAAAGGTTGTGCCAAAACAGAGCAGCTTGGTAGTTGGGAAGTAAGTTTTTGTTGCGCAGGTCACCCTACGCTGTTTTTTGGCACTCTAAATTATGTGTAGAAAATTTGCACAATGTCCAGCTATATGCAGCTCTACCTTCCATGCCGACAATTCCTGTACAGCTGCAGAACTGATCTCTGTCACTTTGGCTCGTGCTGTGCAACTCATACAGCTCAATTAAACCATCCTGAACTGTTCCTTTAATGCCTCTTTTCGATCAACAAATGCAAAAAGGAACATCACCAGAGAAATACCATCTTATTAGAAATTATTCACTGCTGATATTTACAACTTTGGTTACGTTCTATTGTTATAAGCAGACAGATTTTTCTTTAAATAAATGTACTTACATGTGTTTAAGAGGAGATCAGCAAGGAGATACATTTATTTAATGATCAATCTTTGTGTTTTTATAGTTTTATAACAAATGTGATCTTTTGTGATCATTTGTGATGACCCTTATCATTTGTCATGGTAGTTGTGTTTGGACAATTTTTGATCTTTTGTTTGTTTGTGGAGTTTTGCTCCATCTGGTGGTGATATTTTGTGAAATGGTACATAATGTAAATTTTCCCCCAAAACTAAATGCTGAGCAGCTGAGGCTGACTGAAAGGTACTGTATAAGGCCATGATGACTCAGCCTGCTCTTTCTCTTTGCCCTTATGGACTATTAAACTTGCAGAAGACTGCTGTCACATTTGGTCTGTGGTTTTGAATAAAGGTTTTGTTTGAAAATACGAGTTAATTGTATGGACCTCCCTTAATGTTGTGACCTATGAGCTGCCTTAAAACACTTAACATAACTGTAGATCTTGACCATTCTCTTCATTTATTGATTTTAGTTTTTATGGATAGATGGATGACTTTATTTGTCCCGGAAGGAAATTTGTTTTCCCAGACTGTCAAACAAAAACAAACTTACATGTAAGAAACAGTGAAAACATGTGGATTGTACTCACATAAGACAATTGCATAAAATGAGAGGCATATTGAATATTTATTAAGTTTGTAGGGGATGGAGATGGCAAATGGTTTAACACTTTTGGAAAAGTGCCCTTCTTTATCTCAGGCTATGTTTACATGGAAACTCCTGACTTAAAGACACAAAGATTTTTCCTTTGTGTTTTCAAATTCTTCTGCATTCAGATGGCGACGCTGGAGACAAGTGAATCCGCTGTAGTGCGATGCTGGGTCAGGAGATGGCGGTGTAGGTCTGCAGAGGGACAGCGCTGCTACAACACATGAACAAGAAGAAAAACTTTTCACAAACAACAATGGCGAATAGACGCACAGAGACGCAGGAGTTTCTTTTCTGGACAACAAATCAGTTTGGACAACAAATCTATCTCGATAGTTTTGTCTGGATAACAAACTGAGCACGGTAAGAGGCTCACACATTACTTGGCAGACGACCAAAGCTGTTGTTGTTTCAGGTATGTGTGCTCAGCCTTCATGTGAAAGAGTACTGCGCATGCGCATGCATTCACCCTGAAATGCTCTGATATGGGTTTACACAGAGCTGCATGGAGAGCGTATTCAAAACTTTCCACTCTGGAGCCCCCTCTGGAGTTTTCAAAAGTTTCCATGTTCAGTCGAAACGCAACGCGTTTTCATCGAAACGCAAAGCCAAAAGGCAGTGAAAACTTATCGGATTTGACCGTTTTTGGTGCCGTGTAAACGCAGCCTCAGTGTCCTGTTCATGCATTAAGACAACAGAAGTCTGAATTGGATACAAGGGGTTGCTCGTCGTCCTGCTGAGGTGGGCTATTGCTCTTTCATTGAATTCTGAGATGTTTGGTGTGGATTATTTTTGAGGCTTTGTGTGTCGTTTCATTGATTCCAAGACACTGCATGGTGTAGAAACTGGATTAACAATAGAGCAGCATGGGTTTGATTAAACTCTTGCACATTAGAAACAGAAGGTGGGGGGCAAAGGAAAGGGCACAGAGTGAATGGATGGCATGAAGCCTTTGTTATGAGTGTTTGTGTCAGTAAACACTTGGCAACATTTGGAAAAAGTTATGATGGTAAGAAAAATCCTTCTGTTTAGCAGGTAGGAAATCTTTGGTAGACCCACTGAGAATGAACCAGAGGCTTGAGAGATGCAGGAAGAGAGAGGCGGCAGAAACAAACTCTGTGTTGACAAAATGGTGAATTTATTTTTGTAATTCAGACTTGAGCTAATTTTGGAAGTGTTTAAAGGAAGCTTGCAAGGACATGATACAACATACCACCAGACAGTTCTCTTGATTTCCCTTTGGTAAAGGTAAAAGAGGGTTCACAGGTTTAAGTCTTGGGTGGATCATGTCTGGTGACTGATCTGGGTGGATTAGTCCGTTTTCCCTTCTTTCTTTCAAAAAGGCTGAGACACAACAGAAATCATTGACAAATGTTTCTGTTCGCAACCTCATGCAGGTTCACTGAAAGCTTTAAAGGGCAGAAACTATTCTGAGCTCCATTTTAATGATTGGACCATGACTGCTGTATGAGGACAAAAGTTCAGTGATTTTTTCAGTAGTTTTGTTCTTACTGGACGTAAAATGAAAACCTTTTGATGGTCACCCTGTGGTGCTCCACACAAAGACAGACTTAGGGTGTTCCTGAGCATTTCTGAAACTGTTAGCTGAGTTATCGTTGAAAATTTTTTTAGCTGCCTCATTTTACAGTTTTTTAATAAGGATTGAAAAAGAAAAGTTATTGGAGCCACAGCAGGATTTTGCTCGCCACCAAAATCTGATCTATTCTTCCTTGTGTCATGGCCAACATGCCTTGAAAATTTCATCATCATCTGTGGTAATCCTTTTTTAAGTGATATTTCTCAAAGACGGAAATACAGACAGACATATAACGACAAAAACATAACCTCCAGAGGCAATAAAACCGTAAATCAAATCAAATGTATTGTTCGGTAAAAAAAACAACAACACAATATCACATCTAGAGCCACAGCAACAAATTAGAAAATAAAAACTAAATAAAAAACTTTAAAAAATAATCTCCAGCAAATAAGAATCATGAAAAAGACATTTACAAATATCCTTTAACTCTCTACTAAGAGGGTCAACCTATTTTGTTCCCTTATTTATTTTCATTTGTTTGTTTTTAAAGTTGAATGGGGATTTGATTTATTGTATTTCTGATTTTTTTGTGTTACTACTTTGTTAAGTCATATGATGTTGGGTTTTCCCTGATTCATTGCCATGTTTTTCTTAGTTCTTGTTTTTTCTTATTTACAGTTGTTCCTTTAATTGCATTTAATCTGTTGCTTTTCTGTTTTATCATCTGTTTTGTTTCTGTTTGCTTTCGTATTTCTTTTGTTGTTTTTTGCTGAACTTTCTTAGTTATTGTCCTTCATGATAATTATTTATTTTCCAAATTTGTTTTGATGTTTACCTACAATTTTTTGAATGGTTTTTGTTGTTGTGTTTTTTTCTTAAATATGTTTAGATTTTTTTATTTACTGTTATGTTTCATTTTTGGTGTGATTTTCTTCTATGATGTTGTGTTTCCCTAATTTTTTGGTGTATCTTTGTTGTCATTGTGTTTTTTATTTTTAATTTGTTAAGTTTTCAAAATTTTCTGTTCTGTTTACTTATTTGTCATTTTATTTGACGCTCCAGGGCCACCGTACCTCACAGACGAGGCTGATACTTTCTTTCAAACCCTCTCGTAACTCTTTAACTGACGTCTTCTTCATCTCAGCTGTCCCATATTCGATCTTTATTATCTAATAAAAAACAGACTGTGCTGTAGAGATGAACTCCAAAATCCAGACTTTTATGGACACTCTCTTTGGTAGAGCATCAACCTTTAAAATGCACTTTTTAAAAAAATTATTTATTAAGAACATGTCATAGAAATCTTTCAGTGTGCAGGTGAGACAAGCCCAAAAACAAGACAAAAAAACAATGAAAGTTTTATTTAAAAGACTCTCAGCTGCAGGGACATTTTGTTCCTCCAGGAGCTGAGCACGCTGCCATTGCCCTCACTCTGCTACGCCATCAAAGAAATCACACACTGTGGGTGTTTCTTATGTAACGTGTACCAACAGACATTTTTAATGCTGTGATGAATTTATGGCTTCATTCATTTTCTTATGCTGCGTCATTAAGGCCTCTCAGAGAGGACTGAAGTCAATCCTGCATGAGAAAAAACAGGAGTTTGCCCTTGAGCTTCTAAATAAGCTCAAGTGCTATAAAAAATGCACAAAACAAAACATTTAAAGAGATATCCCAACTATGTGAAAGAAATTGTTTCGCTTAGGCGAAGGTGTAGACTAAGGCTAACAGCACATGGATGATTTTCACATTTTTACTGATTTGAGAAACATTTTTTTTGTTTGTTTGTTTGTTTTTTATCTTATATAATCTCCAATGTGTACTAGTTGTTGGATACCTTTGCCACTTATTTCAAGGGCTTTCATTTTTCCATCACTAGATTGACTCAAGTATTATCATTTTCCTGTATATATGTTGGTTAAATGTCTGACAGGTGAATTTGTATACATAATCAAACATTAAAACTGAAGAAGAGATTTTGATGATATTTTTCTGAAAATGTCGGTCATGACACTCGGGAGAACTGGTCAGATTTTGGTGGGAATCTGAATCCAGATGCAGATCCAGGAATTTTAAAATGGATTTGATAACTCTATGAAAAAGGGTAGTTTCCATTTTTACTAATATGGTCTCAACAATTTTGATGACATTTTCAGGGAACGCTGATTAAGACACTATGGAGAACCGGTTTAATTTGGTGGTGATCTGAATCCTAATTGGGATCCAGAATTTTTTTTCCAGGATTTCCCAACAGATGGAGGTAGGGCAGTTTCCCACATTTAGACAGTAGCTTGTTCAACAGTGTTTTGCCATAATTTCACCCATGGAAACATCTTGATTTCAAATTAGTTTCTGAATGAACCACTTCTATCTTATCTATACCCTCCCCCAAAAAACCTCTACCATCTTTAATACCTTTTTTTTCTCATGAGCATGGAACTAAGGCTTTGCTTAGAATTATATTTTGGTGCATGCAAAGCTTTCTGTTTTGTCTACAAAAAAATTACTGTATTCTTAAGGTCAGCGATAAAGCTGTTGTGCATACAATTCTCAGGACTTTGAGGTCATAGAGCTACATTTACGTCATGAGTTTTGAGTATTGTTTGTGTTATTAGACACCAGAGGAACTTTGGTCAAGGTTGAGGGATTGATTATGTTTGTCTGGTTGAATATCAATAAAGAAAATATGCTCTTTTGAAGTGCAGCTACTTGAAGACAATAAAACTTTCTTTTGAACAGACTGAAGTGATAAAGAGTGTTATTTTCCCCAAGCATAATTATCATTGGCTGGTCATTTATTTGACTGCTCATTGGCTCACCCCAGTTCTTAACTGCCTGCAGAAAAGCCATTGACATTACCAGAAGTTTGGGTTTATTTAGTTAGACAATGCAGATGTAGCAATAAAAAGGTACATATTAAGCATCTTCAATGTCAAAGTATCCCTTTATTTCTGACAAGTGAAAAAAACAACTGAATGGCAAACTGACAAGACTCTACATTTAGTTATGTGGAAATGACAGCAGGGGGAGACAGAACGTTGATTTAAACAGCAAGTTCAACCCGAGAACCAGACAGTGTGAACTTGTGGTTTTAGTGCTGCAGATGATTGTTTTCTGTCAGCAAGTTTGAGCATAAAGGTAGGAAAGGTCCTAATGCCTCAGGCAGAAAGTAGCCTCAAATTATAGTCACTATAGACGAGTATCAGATGCAAGGTATATATACAAAATCAATGAATGAATGAATGTTTTCATGTGCAGTAAAAGTATCTAAATTGCACAAACAGTTTGGCAATGTTGGAGCAAAGGAGTAAAATCGAGGGCTTGAGCCCTCCTAAGTAAGCTCCAAAATTGTCTATGCACTACTTTGCTGTTTGCTTAGCTGAAGTATTTTGCTTTAAAAAATCATATCAAAGGGCAGTTTGGACAGCTGTCTTTTCTCTTTGTTAAAAGTGTTGAAGAAAATGTCTCCAGTCTTTGAAAAAGTATCACTTCATCAATGAAAAAAAAATGGACACTATCATTTACAAATAACCTACATTGGCCATTTTTCGTTAAGGGTTGAAAGTAATGTGGAGAGAGTTTTCCAAACACTGCCAAACACTGTCAGTGAACTTGAGCAATAGATGCAATGCTTTCTCTTACAATATTCCTCCCCCTCCCACACACACACACATCTCCCATAACTGGAGATCAGAAATTTTATATGAGAAATAGTTCATTCTCATGAAATGATTGCCTTAGCTTAATGGACCTGGGACCTCATTCCCTGCATAAGGTCTCCAAATGACTAAAATTGCCCCTCTAGCGACAAACAGTTGAATAAGAGGAAAATTGTTTGAATTTTTTCATCATTTAAAGAGGTTGGGATCCCTGTGAAAGCTGTGTCAAACTGTAAGGTAGATGGATGTATTGTATTATGGCCTACAGAATCTCAGAAGGCTCACACTGATCAGTCATTCCATTCAGAGGACTTGGCAGTATATAAATCAAGAGAAAATCTGCAATGACATCAGTCTTAACATTATTTCTTGGCCACAAAAGTGTTGAAAAATTAAGTTTCTTTTTCCTCCTTTCATACTTCTTTCATTTTTCTCTGTCTCTTTCAAACTTGTTATAATAACAACGAGAATGCTCTATTTATGCTTGATTAGAGAATTCTCTCGTCTCTAATCTGCATCTTGTAGCTCTGCCATTATCATCTCCTTCATGAATAGAGACCAAACACTCTGTGAATAATGCTGTGATTACAACGCGCAGACAAACTGTTAAAATGCAATGGACCTGATTAATAATAAAATGTTCTGCTCTTGGAAACAGCAGGCTGAGAGCAGGCGTGTGTGGTCGTCACTAAAAATTGGATTTGATTCAAAGTTTTAATCAGAGGGATGTTGTGTGAAGATGAGGATGTACCCTGGGAGGTGAGTCGTTGGTGTTAAAAAGCAGTTTGTTTCAGGAGTGACCCCACTTCTACGTAAAGGACCATCAGCTGCTCCCTCAATGGCCCACAGGGAGGAATTTTCCGTTGCACTTGTTGTTGTGTAGTTTCTCCAGCATGGCTCTGACAGAATGCGCCGACATCTCTGATGATACGCATGCCTGTTTGTTGACTGCAGGGAATAGGAGCTGACCACCCACAGGAATGTAGGCGGATGGGAGAGTGGAAAAGTACTGGGGGTTGCCGACAAATGACCCCCCTGATACCCCCTCCACCCCCCACTGGTAAAGCGCTCGCCAATATATATGCTTCTGCAGGGTCAGAGAGAAACAACATGATAAGATTCAAGCTTATACAAAAACTGAAGCCTAAAGAGTGGGGGAAGGTTATGTAAGAAACCATCAAGAATTAGAAAAAAGCTGGAGTAACTATTCAGTGTATTACTATTTATTCTAATTGGTGCTGACCTTTGCTGTTACAAAATGATGCCAATGCAATTGTACTAAAAAATGCATAGCTCCTCAAAAGTCCACTGGAGGCTGGCTCCAGAGGTTAAGGAATCTTCATCAGGACCCATATTAAAAGTAGTGCTGTCAGACGATTAAAAAAATTAATCTAATTAATTACTGGATTTGTAATTAATTAATCAAATTAATCACATTTTAATCTCATATCTGCCTAAAGTACCCAAATAAAGAATTTGAATTCTAGGATATTATAAAATTGTAGTGCATGACTAATCAAATGAATACACTAAGAAGTGAAGATTTGTAAATCCACATTTTTATTGGTGACAGAATAAAACCAAAGTCAGGGCAACTTGTCCAGCAAATTCTAAGCTCAATCAGGCAACTCAAATTACACTTTAAGTGTGTTTCATAAATCAAATTCAAAATAAGAAAAAGGTGGAGGACATCCAGCAAACCAATTAGGCCTGATGAATTATTAAAGAATTCAGTAAATATAGATAAATTCAAAAATAAAATAAGACTAAGTCTTAAATATGCCATTCCTGTTGTCACCTGGGCTTTGTTTGGTTTGACTAGAGATGCATGTGTGAAGTGATGTGCCACTGCCATGTACGGGTCCTCCAGCTGGACAATATCAAAATGTTTGTGTGCTATGATTAATCTTGCGATTAATTTTTATAACGCATTAATGTGCAGTGTAATTAATTAATCTAATTAATGCACTAAAGTGACAGCCCTAATTAAAAGTCCTTTTTTTTACAGCAGAGATAATTATTTTTACTGTCTGGTTTGTCTTTGACTAAGTTTCCTCTAAGTAAAAACCATACATCCATTTGATTATGTAAGGCATTAGAATTATTCATGAATGAGCTTCCTTATGGGTGAAGCTCACTGACTAAAACAAAAATATAAATTTGCTTATACTACTTAGAATTTGGATTGTTTCATGTTCACACAGAATTATTATATATTTGGGGTGCTGGTTTGGCGGAGTGGTTAGCAACCAGGCACTCTATGTATTTGCTTCTGCCAGTCCAGGTTCGAATCCCGCCTGTGACCAGCTTGCAGAGTGTCTTCCCCTACTCTCTCACCCCCTTTCACAAGCCTATCCACTGTCTCTCTCCTGTCAATGAAGGCCCAAAAAATACATTAAAAAAAAAAAAAGAATTATTATATATTAGTCCAGATCACATAAAAAGGCAGGGCAGGCTTTAGTGTACATCTCAGCCAGTGTTGCTATGACTTTGAGTCACATTTTCATTATGGGAAAGAAGCTAACAGACGAAGCTATCAACAAAAAAAGTTGCTGTTTAATAGCAGTCTTATGAAGGATAATCCAGATGAACATACTGACCAGTGTGCAACATGCTTTAGGATGTGAAGGCCTTGGGATATTCTCCTGCTTGAACAAGCTGGGTAAATGAACTAAACTGGGTTTTAAATCAGCCAACGTTGTAGAGTCCCATTGCTGATCTGTTGATACTTTCATTTTATGACATGCCTGTGCACAGAAAGTGGCCATGGGGTCCAAAACATCATTATTAAGTGGTCCTTTGTTATCAGCCTGGTTGCCTGGTAACTGTAATGCAATCGTTAGAACTACTGCTGATTATACTTCTACATCAGTGTGATGAGTAATTAGTAACATAAACAAGTCATCTCCTTGTTTATGTTAGTTCCTGGGTGGATTGGGTCCTCACTACAAGTAAACCGCTCGAGAGGTTGATTGGAAGTGAGCACAGACCACCTCTTTCAGGCAAACACAGAACAGTTGTTTGTACCAAAACACATTTAGTTCAGAACTTTAAAAGCATATTTTATGGTACTTGCTCTTTCTTCGGAAGTATCTAGAAATAATAATATCTAACAGCAAAATGAAACAAAAAATTAGGCATCTGGAGTTGAAACCTTAACCATACAGCACAAACAGGGATTAAACTAATGAAGTTTTATTGGGAATACAGCTTAAAAAAAAAGGACTGACTTTGGTTATGCTGATGATGTAAAGATATTTATTGGTGATATGTTGGTCTCTGCTGTTCCTATTTTGATCCGTATTTGTTCTGATACTGATCAGATGGTAGTAATTGGTGTATTTTTGTGGCCCTTATGAAGATGTTTTGGTAAAGAAACAATTTATGAATATATAGCAGAGTAAGGTGCCAGCATTAACGTATTTGATCTTGGACTAAAAATAATGACATCAAAATTTGTTCTATAAAGAATTTGATAAATAACTGAGGGACTAACTCTAGCATATGCAGATGATATGAGTCAATTTATTTGCAATATGTCATCTTATGCTGTTGATGTTTCTGTCTTATTATGTTACTTCAAATGATTATGACCATTAAAAATAGTTACTGATACAATCATGTTCTTGTGGTATCAGTAAATTGCTTTTATAAAGACTGAACCCAATGTTGCTACCTAAAAACACTTACAGCTTAAATTATAGGATTAGAAGTCTCTAGTATCGTTAAATAGGGCCTTAAGAGACCTGAAATATATCTAAGTACTTTGTTTTAGACACTAATGGGTCATTGCCTTTGGATTTACCTTGTTGCCAAACAAAGAAAATTGGATTAACCTGGAATAGGTTATACTGAGACCGGAGACCTCTGGCTTCATTATTCAGTCTGATCCGGATCTGGTCTAAATTTAAACTGATTCTTCCTCAACACCACTTCACCTTCCAACAAGTCACGAAACCAAGAGAATCTCAGTTATATAACAGCGCTCAAAAACTGGCCAATAAATACAGAACATCTGTAGATGAGAACATAAAAATTCAGGTCAGGTGTGTGAACATCAGGGGGTCAAATGAAGCAATGTAACATTTCTGACCCCACATCTTTACATCCATTAAGCCCCGAGAAACCCAATAAATGCAAAATCCCAAAGCAGACACCTCAGCTCTAAGACATTTCCCTGGTGCCTGCTTTAAAATTCAGAAATGTCCTTTCAAATCAAAGTCAAAAAGAACCTCAGGCGAAACAAGCCAAAGTGAAATCCCCCTCTGGTGTTATAAGGCACTCAGGAGAGAATGTACCCTAAGCAGAGTATTTTATTATGTCTAACCACACCACTGCTTTAAGGCCAGATACTTAATAACTTTTCTTTTAAACTGTGGCAAAAATATGGCTCTCAAAGTAAATGTGTGATAACTCTACCTAAATGTTTGTTCAATGTATGTATCTACACAGGGGTATGTCCATTTTTTTGTGTTTTTTCTCAATTTACCCAGAACACTGTGACTTTTTGAAGACCATTCGCATTCCTCATGCCCAACATTGTCTCTGTTTTTCTTCCATTTCTGAAAGACTAGTGAAGGTTAGGCAAAGAAGTTTGTCTGAGTGTGAAAAGGACATGCTGTGAGCTTGTTTGGAGGTTCTATCGAGGGAGCAAAGCTTCTGGTATGCCAATGGATAGTCGACTGAGCATGGAGCTTCGTGAGTGTGTACACGTAGGGTGCTGAGAGTGGAAGGGGATTCCAACCGGGCCTGCCAAGATCATATGAATCAACCCTAGTCAGTGGGGTGACAGATGTTGCCAGATCACTCTTACATCTATGAAAAGGACATGTCTTGCTGCAGTTAAGGTTATGACATAAGTTACAGTAAAGGTGCCTCATTTGATCTTGGAGGGCAGAACATACAAGTTGCAAATTCGATTTGTCATTTTGGAATTCCTACTCATGTCAGATGGTCTCCAGATACCTCGAGTTTAACTTTCTTTAATTGGAGTATGTAAAATTGGGGTGTGATGTCATTCCCACCTTCAACATACAAGATCTGAGGTAAATGGAAAGCAGCAATAGTATTGGAGAACGTCTATCATCCTGTATGTCTATTGTGGAATTAACATTCATCTTAAGATTTCTGACACCAAACCCAATATTGTTTGTTGTTTAGTTTCTCCAGCATGGCTCTGACAGAATGCGCCGACATCTCTGATGATACGCATGCCTGTTTGTTGACTGCGGGGAATAGGAGCTGAGCAGCAATAGCTGCCTCTCTTAATGCTGTGTGTGAATGCATGTTTCACATTCATACACTGATGAATCTGAGTTTTTATGTTACTTGAGTTTCAGGAAAAGCTAACTAATCAACACCCTTTTCTACCCATTTGCCCACCACTGATGCAGCAGTGGGGGCGACTTGGAGCTAAGTACTAGGGGTGAGCATATCGATCTTGATATTGATAGTATCGATACCAAGCTGAGTATTGGTCGATACTAGCGTGATGAGATCAATACTGCAGTTTCTCTTATGTCATCTTTACTTTACTTTCCTCTGCTCCAGGGTGCACCTCTATGTCAACATGTTACTGTTCCTGAACAAAAACCTATAAATCTGTTGTCAATATGGAAACAGAGCCAAAAGGGCAACCCAAGAGAGGGCTTTGTGAGCAGAAAGCCAAAGGTTAAGGTTAACTGGAGTTTACACTTTATCTGTGCAATGGAAGGTATTTTTTGTTGTGATGTTGACATTGTTATTTTTCTATTTTTTTACATTGCTGGGGTTTTTTTTGTTATTTTGCACTTGTGATTTTTTTTCTTAAACATGGAATAATTTATTACTTTTATACAGTTAACATTTTGTTCTATTGTTGTGGTTCATTAATAAAAAGCATTTTTATTGCCTAAAATCTTTGTGCTGTGTTTTACCATCATCATAATCAACCAACTCAAGGCAAAATTACAAAATTATTCAATGATCATTACATTTCATGTAAAAAGTATCGGTATCGGCGATACTAGCCCTGTATTTACTTGGTATCAGATCGTTAACAAAATTCCCAGTATTTTCCACCCCTACTAAGTACCTTGCCCAACGTTACATCCACATGTGACTGCTGGCTTTAACTTTTTATGTGAGAAAACATATGATAAAACACAACCATGCTATATGATATGGCAAATAAACCTTGTGGGATACTTGGTTAACTATTTAATAAAACACTCAGTTTAAGACAAAGAGTGACATACATCTATTTTTTATCAAGCCATTTAAAACCAAATTTGTAATGCTACTTCTTTAAAGTATTTTTAAGTTTTTTGTTTTGTTAAAATTTGTAATGAACCACACTGACAGTCTCTGACTTTCTCCTTCATTTTATTATGAAATGCACTTTCAAATGAACCAATGAAACATTTTGGCAAAAAAACATGTGAGACACTTGGCAGATTAAAATGACAAATGAATCAAAGACAAAAAGTGATGAAACACTGCAGGAGTTTAACGTGTGCGTGCACTCAAGCACGCACAGTGCTGTTCAGCCATGCCAGATCTGGTGTCACATTGGCAACCCTACCCTTGTTCTGTTGCTCTACAGCAAACTGGCGGCCAGTCCAGGGTGTACCCTGCCTCTGTCCCAGTGAATGATGTTACACGTACTGACCTGGCTCAACAGGAATCAATCAATCAATCAATCAATCTTTATTTGTATAGCGCCAATTCATAACAAGTGTTATCTCAAGACACTTTACAATAGAGCAAAAGCTCTTCATTTTGAAGGAAGACTTATCATTTTTACTATTACAATCATTAAGCATTATAAATATTCCACAGTGCAAGGCCCTGTAATTTCAAGTGCGACCTATCGCAATACAGATATTTGGGAGGTAAAACAAAGTTCCTGATGTTTACTTAGACTTGAGTCTATGGTTGTTACAATGGAAATCCAAAGAGTACTCCTGAAAGTCTCTTGTTACCATTACAGACACAGGCTTTACTCTGTCCTTTACCCTCCCTGCAAAATAAGAGGCCTCATGTACCATTTTTAAAGGATCCATCTGCCTCATGTTTTTACATATTTATCTGTAACAGGTTGATTTTCACTTATCCAGAAAAACAACTCCTTTGGGTGTGATGGATGGTGATATTTTGTTTATCAAAGATGTCATGCTCAAAAATATCTCCAGCAGCAGGAGGTTGAATCCTTTTAGAGCACGGATGTAGCTCATGTTGTACAACAGAGACTGAAAAGGCAAACAGTGACATTTCAAGAAAACAATAGGACCCAGATTTGTTTTTATACTCTCTGGCAGGGATCACTGTATTATCTGCTGAGAGCTCTAAAAGCTGAAGTGAGCTCAGCTGTGACATTTAATGGTTCAGGTTTGTGTCAGTGTGCTGTAATATTGCTTTCAGGCTTTCGATGCTTCTACATACAAGTGTGTTATAACTTGTTTTGATAGAAAGGCAGGGAAGAGCGGGCTTTATAAGGCCAACCCAAACTGTACTGTCTGACACACCCGCCGCTTATGTAACTGGAGATTTGAGCAGCACGCTGTGTTCCCTGACAAAGGCATTTCTATTCAGAAGCAGCAAAGGTGGCAAGCAGCCAGGGATTCATTCACAGAGGGTGAACTTCTGTCTGACGGTAAACAAGGGGCAGACAGCATCACCTCCTTAAAAATGTACATGTCACCTTTAACAATGCCTAATTAACCATCACCTCTTTATAGGATAGAACATTAACCTGGGATCAGTCTGCAAAAAAAGCTCTTAGGTATTTTCCCAGAGTAGAAGCAGCTGTATGGCTGACTTATAGCAGACTGGCCCTCCCCTGTGTGTACTTATGTTATGCAACTATAAAACTGGAAAAAGGCCAAGGAGGTAATATTCACCATTTCTGGAAAAACAGAGCACGTATGTAGACATCTGGGTGACACACTTTTTCTTGGAGTGTTTGAATTAAATTTAACAAAACTTCCTTACCCTAGTAAAATTCACAATCCACATGTAATCATTTTTAAAATAATAAAAATGACATAAATATAATTCCAGTTTGGATGCTGGTCTGGTGGAGTGGCAAAGTGGCCTGCCCAGGTTCAGATCCAGCCCATGGCCAATTTGCAGAGTGTCCCCCACATACTCTTTTGACCCTTTCACAAGCCCAACCACCGTCATTCTGTCCTATCAATAAAGGCACAAAATGCCCCCAAAATGAATGTAAAAAATAGTCTTTCCTGTTAGCTTTTACCAGGCTCAGGACTACATATTAAGTCCCATTCACCCAGTGATGTTTGGTTTACTTTTACTGAGCTAAGTCTGACCAGGCAGGACAAAGTTGATGTTAATTAGACAATGTTGATGTCCCATTGGGTATGTTGAGCTGCATACATCTCTGTGGGCTCCAGATGATTTCTCCTCAGGCCTGAACTCCTGTTGTACATCTGGTGGTGCCCATATTGGGACAGCTATCCTTTGTTCTTTAGGCATGGTGTTGGAATACATATGGAACATTGTAACGCATTCATACAGTATTCAACAACACCAAGCTACATTAGGCTAAAGTTAAGTTAAGTGGGCTACCCATGCATTGCGTCTATATTGGTGAACATTTCAAATCCATCTACAATTAGCCAGGGGGCCATCAGTGCATATCATACTCCACCAGCATAATGTTTCTCTCTACTATATATATACATTGACCTGTGTTGAACTCAAAAAACTTGACCCCAGGAATGTAATGTCACTAACATTTTGATGATTTCTCAATTTTGTCAACATCAGCTAATATACTTAGTGATGATGTGTGAATGTGCAATAGGAGAAATTAATTAATAATACATCAAACTCAGTGAACTATACCCATCTTTGATGTTTTATCAAAAAGAGCTTGACATCAGTACTGCAGTTTGAGCAGCTAACTCTCTTTGCAAATGTCTTGGCACCAAATAGTATCCAGCATAATACAACAGCGCCAGTCATTCAGGCATTTTGGCCTCACTTTTGCACAATGGCAGGAGACAAAAGTGCATTTGCAGGCAAAACTTTATAGTTTAGCTTGCCATTACTAACCATCACCATGCTTATTTACCACTTTTCTGTGTAAATACTGATTATTATGTGTCCACCAGCACCAGTGCTTCACGTACATGAGTGCTCTCTGTTAGATCCATTGCAGACTGATGCATTGAACCTTCTGTCCTGTTGCACTATGCTGTCTTCTTATTGAGTCGATTCTTTTTTAGCCCCACTTGAAAACAATTATTTCACTTTGTTCATAAACTTACTTTATATCTGTATGAAATACAGTATTTTGGGGGATCTTAAATCTCCAAAATCTCTTTCTAATATTTCCATATTCTAGAATATGTTTCTATATTGACTAGCTACTGAGTAATTTGGGGTCACTACCATGCTATATAAGGCTAGCTTAGATAGTAGTTTCACTGTTGAATCTCTGTAGTGTAGCTTGTTAACCAACAGCTTGCTGAAGTATTTGTCTCTTACTTGTAGAATTTTTGGGGTATATTACCACAGAAGTTCCTGAGAGATCTAATATACCTCTGTTGCTATCAGCAAGAAAGAGAGCTAATGCCAAGTGTTTATGTCTGGTTTGTCAAACAGTGCTATAGAAACTACAACTGTTACACCATGTCCATTTTCATTTATAGTCAGTGGTTACACTGCAAAGAGACAGGACTCACCAGGTTCTCAATAACAACCATGGTGTGGAGTATCTCCACTAGTTTGCACAATGTCCTGACCTCAAACCCTTTTGAATAAACTGAAGCCAGGCCGTATCAGTTAACCTCATTACTGGACTTCATTAAAGCTCTTGTGTTTAAACGGGGGCAAATCCTTGTGGCATTGTTCCAAAACCTGCTTGCGGTAAGGACAGCAGAGAATCTTATCGAAGCAGATTAATGCTAATTGTTGACCTATACAAACACCTGTCCTGATTCATGTTTCTTAACGGGATTTCAGATTTAAGTAAGACACAAAAGATGATTGATGTCATAACGGCAGGATTTCACACCTGATGAAGAAGTCAAGTAAAGCAGCAATTTGTTTGTTGCCCAAAACATAGGTAACTCTATTCACAATCATTTTTCTGTCATGTGGAAGGGTTCTCTTTTCACAGTGCTTGTCAGTAAGGTGGATATTTATTTGTCTTTCCTTGGTTAAATTTCTGTGACAGTAAGTGACAGTGTACCTTTAGCCTAGCTGTTGAGTCTGCATACCCCATGCACAGAGGCTATTTTACACATTGCATGTGTCTGAGTTTGAATACTGTAAGTAAATAAAAAAAATGGTCTTCAATTGGCCTTCAAACCAATGCTATACAAATATGTAGCCTCTACATTATGTTACAATTGTAGTGAATATTTAATGTGAAAAAAAACTCTTAAACTTCACTTTGTCTTTAAATTGAAATAAAATTATTTTGCTCATGTTTAGAGTGACTTTTTCAGGTTTTACAAGGTTGCAAAGCATATCAAAACTTGTGTTCAAAGTATATATGTAATTACCAAGACTCTTTTGTGATAATGAAGGTGTGTCTGAAGTAATTTTGCAGGGCCTGTGGTGGTGGGACCAGCTGACTTATTTTCTTGGGGCCCAAACCTCCATCTGCCATGAAAAAAGTTTTTTATTGTATGTTCTAGCTGCATATTTGTGAGTAAGAGAAAAGAGGTGTTATTCTAAGAGTCTGGTGTGTACTCCCAAGTTTTGAAAGGGAGCTTTACTGACAATGCTCTGTCCTGATGTAACTCTAACAGTGTGAGTATTCAAGTTGTTCAGGACATACAGTGAGAGCACAGGCATAAATCAGAGCGTTGGATGTGTGTTGTCAACAATTCGGTCGTACAGTGTGAGCTGACATTCCACTCCACATTTTCTAAACGGTGGCCAGCATTAATGCCTGACCTTATTTGATCCGGCAGTATACTGACACATGTGTTTTTCTCACCTTATTTTGAAGTTACTCTTTTGTTCTTGTTTTACTACAGGTTAACTTTTTATTTTGAGCAATTTAGTCATCCTGTCCTGTGTTGTTGGCTTGTAGAAGAAGCCAAAAGTCATTCTTTGATGAACAAATATAAATGTGCTTACAAATTAAGTTACCCGGCAGCCTAACACAACCACAGTGTTAAATGACTGTGCACAAGGACATCAGAATGTCATAGACAAAATGGAAAAGGAGAAAATCTATATCTTTAACTGCTAATCGCACAATGTATTGTATACTAACCTTAACTCAAATACTCATAAGATGAACTGAGGTTGATTGGCATATAAAGTTAAAATGATGTGCTGTCTTGCCCTATTATTAAAAAAAGTAAACAGGGCTCATGCTGAGATACCAATAAAATCATGTCATTCCAGGTATGACATTGAAAGGAGGGAAGTAAGCATCAGACATGAAGTTGGTCCTGTTATTCCTAGAGAGAGTAAAATAACTCAAACTTTTATTAGTTGCCACCAGAAGCTCATAGACATGATAACTGCTTTATCTCTTGTTTTAGCTCTGAAAGAGAGATACTACTACACCAAACACTGCTATTATCTCAAAATGCTGAAGCTTTTTCTGTTGGTTTATCATAGGTTGCCTGAAAACACTGCCATGCTTTTCTCCAAATGGATATTAAAGTTGTTTCTCTTCAAATTTATGGCTAACATCTCTAGTTTTTCTGAAAAGAAGCTTGGTTAGTGCGTCTTTCTTAAACAACCCACATATTGCCTCAAATCAGGTCCATAAATTCAGTTTTAAATGATTGCTACAGTATGTTCAGTATCTAATCACCTATTTCCATAAGGAACTGCTATTTTTCATTCATTCTACAATCTCTGCTCTGCACTGAGCTTGGGTTGGGTGGGTGGGTTTGAGACTGCCATGAAACAATGGTGGGTCGTCATACACTGTAGCCATTTGGGGGGCAGGGGGAACAAGCTGTTTTAGGTAACTAAAGGTGCTAATGAGAGGGGATTTGGAATGGAAGTACTCTGTCACATGAAGGAGACTTTCATAATATACCAAAATGGAATTTAAGACTCCTAAAAGCATAATTTAGGATCTTTCAGACTTTACTAATTTAGTAAATGGTGTTTTTTCCAGAAATTGCCAACTTTCATCACAAAGTTCTGAGTGTGGTTTCATGTAAATAACAATTTTAGAATCTAAGAAATGTTGTTTTTTAATCTCTGAAATTGTTACTTACATTTACAATTTATTTGTTTATTATTAATTCACTGTCTCTCCAAAATAACACGAAGAACAACTTTCTCTTGAATTTGATGAAAAGTTTCCAGGTTTGCCTTTTATCTTATTTATTTATTTTTTGCCCTTTTCTTTAAAACAATGAAAAGAGTGTTTATAAAAGACAAAAGCATTTCCCAATATGCCTGACTTTCCTCATAATTTTAATAACAATCAACTGAAAGCACACATTTTTATTTGAATCTCTGTATAATTACCCCCAATACATTGTTTAATATGACCTGAAAGTTTTAGAGCACCTGCGCTTTTTAAGATATCTTTTCTGTGCTGTAGGTGACTTTAGAAAAAAACATGTTAAATGGCAGGCCAGAACACAGGGTGTATCTAATGTTGTAAATTCAACCATTAACCTGTTCTCATTACAGTGAAGTCAAACTATCTTACTCAGTGCTGTTTTAGGATTAGGATTTAAAACATTTATCAGGGAGAAAAACTCGGAATTTTCAGCTTTATCACAAATAAAGCTCCAGTCTATCAGGTTGTTTATGTCATGCTCGTGCCTTACATAATAAAAGACTATTGATTCCGGACGGGGAGTACCAAAACATATATGCCCCGCCCTATCTCTAATCCCATTGGTCCATGTGAAGGGTCAGGAGGAACCTCGCTCTCCTATTGGTTTAGAGCGCAATAATAGTCAACGGTTTCCTCCCTCACCCTAACGACAACAGTCTCGGTCAGAAAGAGGAGTATCCTAGCTTCGGTCCTGGGGTCGTGGATGCACGGCTGAAGCCACAGCAACGATGAAGTTCGTGAGGTTTATTATGAAAAATGCCGCTTTGGCGAGTGTGCCAAAACATATCGAGCATTTCTCCAAATTCTCTCCCTCGCCGCTCTCTATGAAGCAGTTTCTGGACTTCGGTGAGTGCTGAATTCACCATTCAGATATGTTTTCTCATGGAGCTATAGTGCAGCATTATCGCATCCTAAAGCAAAATGGCAACGTAATTAACTGCATATGTGTCATTACACGTGTTGAAAATCAGCATTTAGAGTCTGAATATCTGCCGAATACTGTTTAGCTCATGTTAGCATGGTGTACATAGAGCTCATAGTGCTGACTATTGCATCATATCAGTTTCCAGCAGGCTGGGGCTGCACTGTAAGGCCCTCTGCACACACTGCTGCTGTACCTCCTTATATTAGCTGAATACTAGCCTTAGCTTCAGTTAGCTGCTTAATTATTATTACTTATAATTCAAAAGATTATGGTTAATTCTTTAATCATGTCACTGTCTGTATTTGTGAGAAAAATAGATGTCTAACATATGGTAATAATATGCTTACCATAATAATTGATGACAGTGTAAGTTTTCTTTCCCATCTTTAACCCTCAAAAGAAGGCAGTCAGGTTTTTTAGTCTCTATGAATACAACACAACAGCATTTTTTCCACAGTTAAGTCCAAAACTTAAATGTGTTACAGACCAGGACTAACAATAACATCTAAAAAGTCACTTTTAAGCTGCAATGTTTGGGTCTACTATACCATTATCCCCTATATTCACTTGTATGTTGTTTAAAACTCTTCAGTAGCTTAGTCATTAAGCATAATCCATTTTGTGAACACTGAATAAATGAGTTACTCTATTTGAAAGAAAAACCTAAGTATTTGGAGATTCAAGTCTCAACTCGAAGTCCTCAGAGAGTACAAACCTCTGGCTTTTCACCTCGAGGCATTTCTAACATTCTAGTTGAGTTATTTTCATATCTGTGAAAAATACACTACTTTGCCCTGCTAAAAAATCCTTAGAACTCATGGATCTAATGTTCTTTGTGGTTCCATGACCAACATTCTCTAAAAAGGCCTTGAAAATCAGTTGGGAACTTACTGAGTTATAAGTAAAAAGGAAGAAAACTGCCCTATCTTTCAGTATTGACAAATCCTTTAAGATACCCGAATGCTGAGTCAGATTAGCACCTATATCTAATCACTTTGTCCTTGTGCCTTGACCAGCATTCCCTGAAAACATAATCAAAATCCATTCATAGCTTTTTTTAGTAATGCTGCTCACAAACTAACAAACACAACCTTCTTAGCATTAACACAGCCTTCTTGGCAGATCTGATGAGTAATGTTTTAAAATAAGAAAATGATTTATTCTCAGAACATAAGGTAACACTTTTCATGATCAAAATGGCTTGTTGATTATGTCATTCCTTTTATCAATGTAAAATGACTTTAACACTGTTGTAATCTGTATAGGCCATGTTTAGTGAAAGTTAAGTAAGTTTAGTGGAATGACAAAGATTCAAGCTGCTCCTTCTTATGTTTTATAAAGATAGACCTGACATCCTCTCTTAACAAGGAAAACAAAACAAGAAAATACTAATAAAACTTCCAAACAACAATGTTGAACACTGATACAGCCTGGTAAATATAATAAAGTTAAAACATTTAATCTGTTCTCATTCTGAAACAACAAAATTGCTCCAAAAAAGTTCTGATTTCTTTTCAACTGTGAGTTGCTCATTGGAGTCAGAGACAAATGTCCTGACTTGCACACCAATGAAGACAACAAAAGGTTTGTGTTTCTCTTCTAACTGGGTTGAAATGACAGAAAACACGACAAAAACACATTTTCCATCTTATTTTTCTGAGAGAATTGGTTGTCACCAAATCTACAAATCGTAGAAAAAAGCTATAAAAATACTGATCAGACTCTAAACAATAAACAAAACACTGATAGGGAAAATTAACTTCATAATAGTTTTGAAATGCAGCTGTTTTTACACATATCAGGTATTTATGGCAATGTTCTAGCTTTATTTTAAGACACTTCAGTATTCAAAAAGCTGTTCCTGCTCTAACGTCTGTCTATCCTTTGTTCATTCAGGCTCTATAAACGCCTGTGAGAAGACCTCCTTTGTGTTTTTGAGGCAAGAACTGCCTGTCCGGCTTTCAAACATCATGAAGGAAATAAACCTGCTGCCTAACAAACTCCTCACAACACCATCAGTGCAGATGGTGCAGAGCTGGTGAGTTAAACTGCAACATGAATGATTAGTTCAATCCGAGTTATATAACCAATGAAACGTGGCTTTTTGGTTTAAGAAAAACATGATAAACAAACTTTCCCTCTTGCCATGGCCACACATGAAGCCATGTTTATTCCCCAGCAGTTCTTAGAATTGAATGTCCTCAGCTGTTGGCTTGTTTACCTCCGATCAGTTGGCAAGTTTCCAGTTTCCCTCTGTGTTAACGTCATGCTCTGAACAGCATAAGCACACTCTGACCAAGTTGTACTTCTTCCAGCCGGCTTGGAGTGGGCACAGGCTCTCAGCCGTGAACTTTACCCCAGTTTCCCGTCATACAGTCACATTGGCCTGTTTACAGGAGGGCTTGCTTTTCTCTCCTTTGTGGAGGAATGACCCAAATTAGCTGCACATGGATTAAGATTAAGCTTTTTTTAATTGTGAACTTTCCCCTACATTCACACTCAGCTGCTACTCTTACTGTTAACAACATTTTTATGTGTCTGAGCATGTTTATGATGTTTTCCAGGTACATCCAGAGTTTAATGGAGATTCTTGATTTCCTGGACAAGAATCCAGACGACCATAAAGTCCTGGGAGAGTGAGTTCTTTTCTTCTTTTTTTTTGCTTGATCGCCCCTCTCAGAAGAAAGGATTTTTCTAACTAAAGCTGTGAAATCGTTTTGTACTTTAGTCCTTTTTATGATCATTAGTTTTAAATAAGATACAATCTCATTTTTTTGTGAATTTAAATATGAGCTCTAGCAGTGTGACAAATAAGTAACAAAAACTGTGCACGAATATATCTGGTGTGATGGAAATCTTCAAAAAAGAATTGACACAACTCTGAGGTCATCTTGTCAAGTTTATACTACACAAAAATCAGCCGCACAGATTTCTATGTGCTTGTTTTGCATTAATATTAAGCTGTTAACATGGAAAAATAAACACAAAAACCTATTGTCACAGTCTGTACCATGCTTATAAACTCATTCAGCAGTTCCTGTAGCATCTGATAAAACTGGACACATTAATATTCTGGTGCAGTCCATTTACTTCCAAAGAGGGAGCTAGGAATTACCTCACATCCCAGTTACATGCTTCCCGCTCACAAGCTGGTACCCAATGTTGTCTGACTTCTCAAGTAAGAAATTACAACTGAAAGGAGAGTCCCTAGAATGCTATCGAATATGAAATTTGCACAGTTCTACAATGGACATCAAATGAAACGCAGCATTAGTGTCCAGTGCAGACGAGAGCAGAGGACATGATGTCTCTAGGTCACTTGATAGCTTTGTCTTTTTCTGACCTGTGGGCTTGTTTTCAGTTCACCTTCGTAAAAACCTTCATTGCTTGCTGTGCTTTTATACCTGTGTCTATGGTACTTGGAAGTCTTTGTTTGACATTGGAGAAAACTTACAAACCTACCGCATTTTCAGCCATTCTCACTGATTCATGGGAAGGCATATCGTCATAACACCGTCTCTGCGTGAACGTGGAGTGCTTTTGAAAACGCAAAGGGAAAACCTTTCCATTTCTGTTGGCACTGTTGTTGCATTAACAGACTTTAATTAGGTAAAGTTAACCTTGGTTATCATTCAAACTGGTAGCCTGACTCCTGGATTACACTATGATAAAGGCCGTTGAGGACTCTTCTCCAAATAAGGACTTCCCTTGCTTGTCCAAACATTATCTATCAATGTGTCACTCTCTGGAGGCATCAGGGTTCAAACTTTCTCATTTTAATCAGTTACAGATGTCATGCATGCATGTTCAGATACAAAGCATGACTGACTTTGGCCGAGAAGGGCCAGGATTAAAAGTGCCTGAAAAACCAAAGTGTCATTGCAACTTTAAGGACATACACAAAGGTTTTTTCTTAGTTAAGGTGGAGGGGGCGTCTTGTCATAGCTGCGTTTACAAATTGACCTTAAGGCCAGTTGGGCAATGCTGATGTTAATCTGGTATGTCAACAGATTGTACACATACTTAAAACTTCCCTATGTTTGATCCAACACGCTTGTAAATGCCAGCAGGAGTTGACATCCAACACTGTAGGGTCCACCTGCTTTCTCCTCAGGACTGGACCTGAGGTTGACTTTCAGGGACAGTTTTCTTTTGTCCTCATGGCATGGTGTCAGAATACTGCAACACATGGTGAAGTTGCATATATGTCTGATTTATATAACGTTCATTGAGTGATGTCACGATATACCTGTGCAGTGATCAGCAGCAGAACTAAGTGCATCACACCAAGTTTTCCAGTGTTTAAAATCCATCTGTAATCAGCCAGGAAGTCATTGGAAAACCTCATACTCCACCAAAACAACAACTCTTCCTCTTTCGATACGTTGACTTGTACTGAACACAGAAAAATTTGCCCCAGGAACACATTTTCTCTAAAATGATGATGAGTCTTCAATCTCTGTATATGTTAGCTAATATGTGCTGATGTGCAAATGGACATCTATTATCAAGCACTGTTGAGAAACACTCCTTTTTATTAAGGCATGTGAAAGATGAATGAATTCATGAAATATGGGATGTACACAAGGCTTCTGTGCACTGTCTACGTAGAACTTAATTTCACAATGTTTTTAGTAGCTAAGAGCCTGTACATGAGTTTTACTGCTGTTTTTGATGATCTAAAGGAAAGTATAGTTACTTAAACACCTTATTATTGAAAGGGTTACTTTAATCTTTAACAAAAATTAAGAGGATGGATCTTTCACACATTTAATTGTTTAAACTCTGCAATGTCTCTTAAAATCATACAGTCGGTCAAATTTTGATCAAATCATATCCTGAACCAAGTATGTTTTTGTGAAACATTTTAAGTTTCACCACTCATTTGATGTTTTTCTCAAGGCAAAGAATTTAATCACAGCTCTTAATTTCTGTCCTCTGCAGGTTTGTTGATGCCTTGGTGACCATCAGAAACAGGCATAATGACGTGGTGCCCACCATGGCTCAGGGGATCATTGAATACAAAGAGGCTTTCCCTCAGGATCCAGTAACTAACCAGAATATCCAGTACTTTCTGGACCGTTTCTACATGAGCAGAATCTCCATCCGTATGCTCATCAACCAGCACAGTGAGTAACATTTCAACGTCAAGTTGGAGTTTGGTTTCTTTTCTCTCGGACTTGTTTCTGGAGTGAACACACGCTGTGTGTCTGTTCTGTTTGGCTCTCACTGCTCACTGTCACTGCTCCACACCCAGAGGGAACAATAAGTCAAAACAATCCGCCTCACAAACTTTAGTGTCACATCAGTGACAGATTTCTTTCTGTGGGATGTTTTTGTTCCCCTGGGGAGCAATGAGAGTGGAGACAGGCTTCACGGAGCATTTCTGCTTCATTATGCAGAGTTTGTTGCTGAGTTATTGGAGGAGGAAAACAGCCAGACAATACAAATGGGGATATAATTAACTGAATGTTTTTTATGGATGGATATTGCTAGAGGTGGGTTGATTTTTTTCAAATGAGTCAGTTACTGATGCAATATGTTAAGAGTTTGTTAACTTTTTGATTGTTTTTCAGCCATTTATGACAATATCAATTATTTGCTGACTCAGCCTTCTGATGGTTTAGCTATTCTGAGGTTTGTATGATCTAACTTTAAGCAGGGCTCTTAAGGGTACTTTAGGTCCTTGGAAGTTCTTGAATTTCTTGATACATATTCAAAAGCTTATCGAGTGCTAACAATTCTTCAGGAGTAGACTCGAAACTTGTAATTGTAATTTTCATGTTTGCATAATCATTTTTAATGGACTGTATCAGGTTGGACAGGATGTAAAATCAGCCTTTCAGAGGAAACATTTCAAGCACACAGTAAAAGTTATACATTGGAGGATGATGTCAGCATTTTTTAATTGATCCTGGATTGGAATTAATACTGATGATATCACCCTGATGGGTTACGTCAAACATTAGCAACGTAGAACAACAAAAGAGTCCAACAGACAACAAAAGTTCCTTTTCAAGTAAAGTTTTAATGAATTTTACAAAAATGCAGGTAGGACTTGTTAAAAACGAATCAAATGAAGTAATGTTATTGCTTTGTATGGTCAATCTGGTTAACAAACAATCACAAATAGTTTAGAACTTGATTTCCTACTTAATTTAAAATATTAGATTTGGACTCAGAATCAGATAGTCATTATTTAAAAATCATATCGGTGTCAGAATAACTGACTGGGAAATCCCTAACTTCATTAGTGGTTTAAAAATGTTTAATACAAAAACAATACACCTTTTTCAGTTTAAAAAAGGCTTTTGGGTGAATTCAATCTAATTCAGACTTACCTGAAACTTTTTGATCCATATGAAAACAGTGTTGTTCATATTGTGTGCTTTTTACTACTTAGTTTGATGCCATGATATCAAAATGTGAATTGATATCAAGCTTCAGAAATGACTAAATGCAATGTATAAAGGATGTACATTTAAAACAACAACAGATGTGCATGGTTCTGAAATGAATATTGAAAAACAGATGAAAGGCACTGGTAACTTTTGTTCGGAAAAGAAAAAAGTATTTGTCAAAACTTTTGAGGTATGTTACTGTTAGGAGTGAATGTCAAGGCAAGTGATCAGAATGCATAAAACAGACAAGTAAATAGGTTCTTGCTTTATCTTAGTATAATAACTTGCTCCATTTGCAAACCTTGACTTGATACCTCCCCCTCATTATTAACTACATAGGTTTATAACCCTGGAAAATACTGTATTCACTATATTTGATCTGAATAGCTCTGTGTCCTGTTGTTCTCCACAGCTCTAATTTTTGACGGTACAACAAACCCTGTTCATCCAAACACTATTGGGAGCATTGACCCTCACTGTCAGGTCGGGGATGTGGTCCAAGGTAAATATTTACATCACATTATATGTCTCACTTTTGCAGTATAACTGATGCTGTATTTGTCAGATCAACATTCAGCTGTCATTAAATGTGTTTAGATACCGTTGATGTTTACCTTTTCTTATGTTTGTCCTCCGTGCTTTTCTGTACTTTTGTTCAGTAATCATCTTCCTTTATTTGTGCAGACGCCTTCCACAGTGCAAAGATGCTGTGTGACCAGTACTACCTCCGCTCTCCAGACCTCATACTCCAGGAGATGAGCAGTAAGTATATATTCCATTAATCGTTCCACTTAAACTCATCATTTTATTCTCTTTACACAACCATCTCCAAGGCCTTATGCCATCTTCGTTTGCACAGGACAATGAGTCAAACAAAGCTGAGGACAGAGTGTGTACATAGAGTTTGAGTGCTCAGCCAGGTGGACCTGAGAGCTCTCTAATTATAGCTCTGAAGATGACGAAGTGGCTCAATGAGAGCAGCTGGTTGCATCAGACTGGATTGACAGGCACACTTTTCTCTCCAAACAGTAGAGCAGATTAAAAGCTGATGACAACACAGCCATACAATTATACAGGATGATGTGTCTAAAACAAACAGTAAACACCCGTGCTGGAAGAAGGAGCTAGGGTAGAAAAAAACTGCAGTTCTTGGAGTGTCCACTTGATGCTGGCTGAAAGAGCAAAAGAAATAACAGTACAGCCATTTTTGAAGCAAAAATAACCATGTTTTTGACTACTTCAAAATTATTTGTCTTTAAGCTCGGAAACTGTTCTGGAAATTATATTTAAATCACTCAGTTATGTTGGTTGTTTCAAGGATTAAAGTTTTGCCTACTTGAGTGCTTGGCTTTCTCAGCTTTGTGGCTTTAAATTATACTTAATGCCTTTCACTTTTATGAAAATAAGCTCACAGCTCCTGTGCTGAACATAATTAGTCCATAATTCTTCCTTAGAGGTCATAGCAGTGATTAAAAATGATCACATTTCAAACTAGAAAGTGCTCTGAGAGCACAAACTTCCACCTAGTTAGCTCACAAATTGCTGTTAAATCTGTAATCAATAGATAAGGTTACCATCATGATATGATTCCTTGACCCTGAATAGGGATGGGAATCGAAAACCAGTTCCAGTTGAGAATCGTTAACAGCTCCATCAAAGAATCGATATCATTAGTCTTTTTGCTAACCAATTCCCTTATCAATTCCTTCCACTGACAGGGTTCAGAAGTGTCAGAATTGTGGCTTAATTTTAATTGCACCTACTACACAACCTTAACTAAGTGGAAACACCAGCAACTTGTAGAAGCAGTTAACTATACCGTGCCGTGCGTTTGACATTGTTGTTGCTGAAGGCAACCAACATTTGTCCACATACAAAATGTACAGGAATCGATAAGGGAATCGTTAAAGAATTGGTTCGATTAGCAGGATCGTTAACAGCATTGGTATTGATAAAATCATATCAATTCCCATCCCTTACCCTGAAAGCCCTGGCCTTCTCACTCAGAATCATATTGAAATCACGATTAGTTAGTCAGTTATTGAGCAAAAATGATTGTTCTCTAATGTCGGTGAGACGGTGAGTCAGTGAGGTTTGGATCATTACCAAAATTAAATCTTAATGAAGTTGAGCCATTACCAACATCTCCTGAAAATGACAGCAAATTCCATTCAGTAGTTTTTGAGTCATCTTGCTCACAAATAAGCAAACATATGCTGGCTAAAACATAACCGCCATGGCAGAGGTAGGAAATAAATCAGCATCTACCACTGTGAATTAGCTTGATGCTAACACTTCATGTTAGTCAACTTGAAGTGGCTAACTAGCTTAGAATGGCAATCTCACTGGCGAAAGGCCTTCCAGAAGCTTAATGGTATATATCTGTGCACTCTAGGTTTGCTTCAAGTGGATAGCCAAGGCTTGAGGCTCATTTGTGTTCATGGTTGCCGCCATGTTTGTGAGCTGTAAAAGCACACAGTATCCGGTTGGAGATGCCCCCTGACTACTCACTATAAGTGGTCATTGAGGACATCTAATTGTAGACATCTTGATCCTAAATAGTTAATATTCATGATGTTTAATACATAGGATTCCAGATTAAGGGGATCACGCTTGATTGGAAGCATTAAAGCCAGCAAGTGACGTCATCGAGGCCTTGTCCATGTTATATACAGCTAATGGTTCAAATGAGAAAGGAATGATCTTAAACTATCTACCCCTCTCTACAGCCAACAAGAAGAGTGTTCCCATAAGCATTGTATACGTGCCATCTCACCTTTACCACATGCTGTTTGAGCTCTTTAAGGTATGATACAACCACAACATTTGTTTGTAGCTTCAATAATTTGAAACTTTAATCTTTATGTATGATGAAAACACTTTAATATGATCTTCCTTTGTTGTAGAATGCCATGAGAGCAACAATAGAGACTCATGACAACAGCAACCACCTCCCTCCAGTTCAAGTCTTAGTGTCTCTTGGAGGCGAAGACTTATCAATCAAGGTTGGTAAAGTTTTTTTCTCTTATGGTGGTTATTTTGCTGATATTTCTAAGAAGTACCCCTTTGTTTACCTAAAGTCTTTCCATTCCGTTGTTTTTTAAGTGTGTTTCTGTGTTTGTGGCAATGTCTCCAGGCGTTTCCTCCCATAACACTAACACACTTTATGTTTGCATGTGGATTACGTGGAGCCTGTGGGAGTGAATGGAGACGTGGGTGTGTTTTCTTCGTCTATATGAGATACTTTATCATGTTGAATGCAGCCCGTGATGTTTTATTTATTGCACTGAATTAATGTTTGACACTTTTATTGTTGTTACAGAAGTTCAGATCAGTTTAGTGTTACATAAGTTAGTGATACAGCCTCACACAGACTTGGTATTTGTCAGCTTTTCGAGATTATAGTATCACATTCTTTCATTATTTCCACCCAACTCTCCCAGACCTATTATGCAACGAATTCACCCCTCGTTAGGTAAAGTGCTTATTAGCAAGCAAGGCTATTTGACTCTGATAAGATTAAATACACAAACTTTTTACCCTTCAAAACCTGAACCTAATGCTCCCATTGTTTTCATAACACAATAATTTGACTGTTGATATCTGGTGAACTTTCAGATTTCCAATAATCAGTGCAGGCCATTTCAACAATCTTCTCTTTGTGTTTAATCTGATAGGCATAGCAAAAAGCTACAGATACGTACAAAATAGGTTGCTTTCAGTCTCATGATCCTGATGGTTTGTACAAGTCATCAGAAGGGCAGGAAGCGCACTATGCCAACGGAGGCAATTATTATAATGAATGATTCAGTCCAGCATACCTCCTATTACAGGTCAAGCCAAATCAAGTGGGTCAACAGTCCTCAGGCTTTCAACAATCCTGTTAGTGGGCAATGGATCATTAGCATTAATGAGCGGCAGTTTCTGCTTTTGCTCGATAGTGTATGCTGAAGGATCACAGATTTCATATTTATGTTTTAAGCTGCAGAACAAACTCTACCCTGCAGAGTTATTTTGGTATTATCAGGTAATGTTCCCTCCTTGGTATGGATTTCTACTGCTTGCCGAGAAGGTTATGTCTCTGTTCATGTTTGTTTGTTTCTTTGTTTGTGAGCATGATAACTCAAAAGTAATGAACAGATTTGGACAAAACTTTCGGTGAATTTTAGCCATGATGCTAGGAAGAAGAAATCACACCTTGGTGGTGATCTGAATCAAAATGCAGATCCAAGATTTCTTTTTGAGGATATGTGAACATTGCGAGATTGAGGAATTTTCCACATTTTTGTAAATAACTCAATAAGTTGCAATTTTGTGACATTTTTAGAAATTACTGAAATGAATGATTAGATTTGGTGTTGATCAAATCTGGATTTGAATACATGCATTTTCAAGGATTTGTAATAGTGTGAGATCAGGCACTTCTGTATTGTGTCTACATATATGAAATTATGTGGCTAAATGACTGAAGTTTCTGACTCTGCTCTTCTGTACTGTAGATTGAGTGTTTACCAGTGCCTTTTACTGTTCTCCCATGACCTTTTAAGGCTTTTGTCTCTGAAACCATATTGAGGACAATCCTTCTTTTCCTTAATTTAACAAATTGCCATACCCATCAACAGACTCCATATAGTATTTTGGCTGTATCTCTATTCAGAAATCACTTTCTGCCTCCAGTTTCTAATACCACAAGACCAGTTTAAGATAATTACAGACCTGATGCTTTAACTTTGTAGCTGAGCTTTAGTTTCCAAGTCTTTATGTCTACTGCTTTATGTCTTTCTGCTCTTGACTGTTCTCTGCTTTTTCATATAGAAAGGTGAGGTCCTTTGCATAAGCCTCTTGACCTCTCCTGACACATTTCTTTGTTTTCTTAATATTTCCAGTTTGATCTTATGCATCTTTTATAGTGCAAAATCTAATAAACAAATAAACAAAAGTAAGCTTTAGGTCTATGTTGCTACAGAAAGCAACCTCTGGGGCTAAATAAGGAAGCTAATGCAGAAGTGCTTAAACCCCAGTTCTTCCATGGACCCCTTGTGACTTGTAGCAGAAAACTGGAAGTTACGTGAACGTCTGTGGAGAACCGATACTTTTTAAGCCAAAATCAGCATTCTCACTGCCCTGTTTAACAACCAGCTTCATTCTGGATATTTAATATTTGATTGCCTCGAGTTTTGGTCAGTAAAGAGACTGGCAGCCCACCTGTTGTCACTATTAGTCAGCCAGCCCTAAGTCCAACCTCAACTCTACTTCTCTATCTGTAGATAGGTTGATCTGAAGTTAGGTTAAGGAGACATACACAATACACATCATGGATTCATCCAAGGTTGGTTTCACAAGCTTCTCTGAGTCTCCATGAATCATCAAAATGCTTGCATCTCATGGCCTAATCAAAGTTTTTTCGGGATTTGCTGGTTTTAACACCTTTCCAGAAGCAATAGCTCAAGGTGGACACACAAGAGATGAATAAGAAATAATTTCTCTTAGTCTGCTGGAGTTACTGATTTGCTAACATGATCACTTTTACTACAGAGTAGCCCTAACTTCCCTTAAAATAGGAGGTCTCCGGGGATAATGATGCTGCCTTGGTTATTTTAAAATTGAAAAATGTGTTAAAACTGGTGTATAACAGTTGAAAGGTATGATTTAGGATCTAATTTAGAGCAGGGTTGTTTATCTCAGAGGCTGCTTGTCATTTTGATTAGCCCTACGTTTCTTTCCTGCCTAGGTATCAGATAAGACTTGATTCATTTGGTGTTCCTTTATGGCCCGCACTTGTTAATGTGGCACTACTTTCCCATTTATCTGCAGCAGAATTAAATCAATGCACAGCCTGATTTATGTGCTCATTTACGGTGACAATTTGTGGAGCAAAAATCCAGATTTAAGGGCTAAATGCTCCCAGCAGGCTCGTCCTCGTCTGCCCTACCTTTGTATGTCTCAGCACAATTCAGCGACCTCACATGACTCCCTGTCGTTCTCCATTTCTGCTGCCGTCTGCAGGTTAGCGACAAGGGAGGCGGTGTCCCCTTTCGGAGGATTGAGAACCTCTTCAGCTACATGTACTCCACTGCTCCAGCTCCACAGATAGGAGAACACTCCCGGCCTCCGCTGGTAAGAACAGAAAACAGGAGGTGCTGTGCCAGGATTTATCTCATTAACTCAGTTTCACACCTACAGCTGTAAAGGCGCTATTAATTACACCATATGTCAGTTGGATTAATTTCTGTACAGCTCGCTTTGATGTTTTTATTTTAGGCTTTTTCTTTTAAAAAATCCCTCTAAAACAAATCAGAAATTTGTCAAAAAGTTATATGTTGGAGGAAAGTTACTGTAAATATTGAAGAATGGGAGCAGTGTTTAAGTTCTGGATTTAGACAAAGACTTCAGGTTGAGGATTTCTTTGCCACAGTCCACCCTGTGATGCTCTTCGGCTCCATATGCATGACCCAGAACGCTATGTTTCATCTATTGAAAAGCTTTGAGCACTTGCCTCACTTCGTTTTGGGGTAAAAAATTAGCAACAGTTGCCGGTTTTAGTGATTCAAAGGATTTTCCTTAAGCTTTCCAGACACAGTAGCTGGGGGGATTTAGTAGCGTGGTGTAGTGTATTGAAGTCCTTTTTGACAAAGAAATAGCATAAACTGAATCACAGGCTTCTGACTCAGTGAAAGGCAGCCATGCCCATTGCTCAGGCTGACTGAGTGCAGGCAATGTGCTGGAGCGCTGAATCATAGTGTCACACAAGAACTGAACCAAACCAGACCAGTCAGCCGTAACACAGCTTAAGTCTCCACATGACACATTTTGAAACATAAACCCGTGTTTGGTGTTCACATAACTTGTCATTCACCTGTTGAATTTTATTATACAAAGTAGAAACTAAAACTGAGTATATTTTTATGTATTTTTGTATACGTCAAAAATGTGTTAGATCTAAGATGCTCAATAAGGTTCAAGATTCACATTTAAATGCTTTTAAAAGGTTTAAGAGCCCCAAGCTTAGTCTCTGCTTCGTTACAATCCAAAAATACATTTTTTTATCACTTGACAGGGATTTTAGAGGTGTAAATTATGTCTTTTTTTAGCTGGGATTTAGTATGTGATCTACAAACGAGGAAACCAAATTTTACAGAGGACCCATTTGTTCCAAGGATGAGCTGTGTTTGTATTAAGACAGAGAACAATGCCTTTTTAAACCCTCTGTTCCCTCCGTTTCTGCAGGCTGGCTTTGGCTACGGGCTGCCCATCTCTCGACTCTACGCCAAGTACTTCCAGGGGGACCTGCAGCTCTACTCCATGGAGGGCCACGGCACAGAGGCTGTCATCTACTTGAAGGTGAGCCAGACGCGGTGATCATGTATAAAACTGTGACAAAATGCCAGACCTGTGAAAGAGGAAACTTAGTTTTCAACACAGACTCAGCCCCACAGACCTGAAAATTTCAGTGCAGGAATGACAGAATTCTTCTTTTAATTGCATCTCGCCTTCTTGTCCCTCCAGGCACTGTCCACAGATTCTATTGAGAGGCTGCCAGTGTACAACAAAACTGCTCTGAAGAACTACAAAGTGAGCCAGGAGGCAGACGACTGGTGCATACCCAGCAAAGAGCCACTGGATCTGAGCAACTTCAAGGTGGCCAAGTGAAAATCAAACCGGACCAGTGTACCGTGACGCCTTTGGAATTTTAAAGTCCCTCGTCCTCACCAGTCAAGGCTGGTGTGGCCAATGAACAATTTCTCTGCTCAAAGGGGCATCTCCAGACAAAAGAAGACGACATGTCCTTTGTATAGCAGTCTGGATTTAGCAGTAGCATGCTTTTATTGGTCCCTGAACCTTCTGGCTTTTAAAAAGAAAATAGGGCACTTTACTAATAAGATATCCATAAAAAGTGAGGCATAAAACTCTCCAGTTCTGCATCAGCAGGGAGTTGGTGTGGACTTGTGGATTGGAATCGTGCAGGTAGAGAAAAGGAGTCAGCCCCAGGCATTTTGGGGGTGTGGAAAGATGGAGTAGGCAGGGCAGATTTAGAGGAAAGGTGTGTTCAGACCAAATGGAAGGCAGTTCTGTCCGCAAAGTAATAAATAAGATGCAGAGAGATTCAAGTTTGAAGCAGGTGACATCAGTCTATTAAAGTTACTGCTTTGTATTGTTCTGAAAGTTACATTTGTGCGACAATTTGTTGCCATAACTGTTGTAAGATGCAGTTGTTGGAAGACACTAGAAATCCTGAAATGGCAAGAAAAATGGCTGGTTTAAACATTACCTCAAAGTTCATTGGAGAATTTTCCTGTATTGCAGCTAATCAGGTTTCAGTTTTAATAATGATTTTGGCCTCTGACAATCATGCAAAGCATTAATCAAGACGAAGCAGATACTGTGCTGCATGCTGTGTTGGACTCCACATGTTTAATCATGTGTGGTAACTGGAGCTCACCCTCCTGTCCTTCACAGCACCGCATGTGCTCCGTCCCCACCACCAATATAGCTCTCACTTTGTTTTAAGTGAGGAGAAGAGGGAGCCATGGCTAGCACTCGGTAGTTTAAAAAAATAGGCTTTTTTATTTGCCTTTATTTTTGACAGGTCAGTGTATAGATAGGAAATAGGAGAGAGAGTTTGGTACAGACATAGTAGAAAGGAGCTGCATGTTGAAATGTAATCAGGACCATTTTTTGCTCAGCCTGTACTCCAGGCGTGACCTGACATTTGCAATCTGCATATCTTTGGGCATGCTGATGAGGGACTAAATTACAGACATCACTTTTATTCAGGGCTCCTAACGCCATAGAAAACAAGAATACTGTTCTTGTTACACTATCATGCCTTCCACCAAAAACTGATGGTTTGGCACCTTGCAAACAATGACGGCAAACAACATTCACCTGACCAATGTAAAAGTCCACCACACCTGCAAGTGGTTCAAGCTGCTAACAAACCTAGGAGAAAGTTTTTTTTTTAATACACACAGCTCTAGAGGAAAGACAGGCACAGCTGTGTGGACTGACATTATGATATTGTGCACATTAACAGACAGCCCCTGGTCATGAAAATGTTATTCCAGCTCCAAATGGAAATACATGAACAGCAAATTGTTCACATCCCAAATAAGACAGAAATAGGAAAGTGAGCCAGGAAGGTGGAATGGAAACGACATGTCGGCCATGAACGTGGGCCACCAGCTACAGCCCCCAAGCAGTGGGCACAAACTTCTAACTAGGCCATCTGCGTTCCAGTAGGTTAGCCAAGCCAACTGGCCGTCAAACCAGACACTGGATGCTTTGCCTCAAGTAGCTAGCTAAGCTGATGAAACTTGATTCAAACACAGCGCTTTGGGGAGAGGTTGACAATTGCCAAGCTTTTCTGGATGATACACTACACTTGTACAGACAGCCTTTATTTGGCTATCACAGCGGACACACAAATGTTTGTGTGTCTTGTTTAGCCAAATGGACCCAATTAATTCTGCTGCAGCACTTGTAGAACTAACCCAAGGCTGAGTTTGTTTTGTGTTTGGTCTGAGCACATCAGGCGAGGGTTTTTCATGAGAAATTTTGTAAACTATCCAAGGATGTAAGTGCAGCTGTTTAAGGAGTGCCATATGGAGGTTTTCAGTCAAATGGGACGGAGCCTGTTTTTGAACAATAAGAGGACCAGATTTTCTTCTCTGTGCAAAACGCCACCCAAGCCTTACAGTAGCAACTCCACCCAAAGGCTAATTTCATTTAAATACTTGAACTATTAAAGATAATGATTGTGTTGCACCTTGACATAATGAAGTACTGTAATACAGTAAGGTATGTACATAGGAACAAAAGTATGGCTGCTTCAAGTTTTTGTGCTTTCTGCATGGTGATACGTTATAAATATATGGATATTTCAGCCCTTTTAAAGTAATCACAATATTGGCAGTGACTCGTAAGATACAGTGTTATCTTAGCATTAGACCGGGCTGAATGTTCCCTGCTCTCCTGTGCATTCATTTGCGTGAAATACAAAGACATGGTGGGTTTTTGAAAAAAATGTCTAAGGCCAGAGTTCTCTCTCGTGTACTAGAGAGTATTTTCCACGCTTCTTTGGAGGTTTAATGCTCTTTGTGTAGCTCAATAGAAGCTAGTATTATTAAACCCCAGAGGGCAGTGCATTTCATGTTTCAGTTCTCTAACAGTCTGTGATCCAATAAGGCAAAAGGCCAGTCTCCGCTTGTTTTTATTACCCTGTGCCATAGGAGGAAAAAAATGCCTGGGTCCATGTGTTACAAAGTTTTCTTTTGTATTAAATTTAGTTATACAGAGTGTGAGAGGTTATTTTTATAGCTTTATAGTGACTGAAAATAATTGTACATACTGTAAATACAACCAATAAAAAGGAACACATTTAACATGCTTCTCCTGTGTCATTTTATCCTATAATGTTTAAAGATTTGGAACAATTTTGCTGTTTTCAACAAGCAGCCTGGTTCAGTTTGGTCCACAATGACAGGTTTATAAGTTTATAGAGAATCATCTTTGGTTTTAACATATTCAACAGATGCCCCTTCAGTATTCCAAGGCAGAAATTACTGTCTTTTGTTTTGTTTTTAAAGATTTTAGACTTCTCATGGGCTGTTTAACTGGACTAAAACAGTTTGTAGATAATTACATAAAGGTTCATGCAGGTGTCTGAGATCTCGTTTTTAATGTTGATAGTTGAAGGTTTTTATAGTGCACAGATTTTCTCCAATGTGCCTAACATTTCTTGATGTTGAATTTCATACAATGGGAAATTCACGAGTAATGACCACACCATTACAAGGATGGATTTGACAATTACTTATTGTGTACAGTGGATAACAAGCAACATAGCAGGTACGTGAAGCAGATAAAGGTTTGGGGAAACTTCATGGGGAATTTGCTGTGGCTCCCGGGCACGACGAACCCCCTTTATAAGGCCCTGGGGAAAGAACTAGAAGCACCTAGATAGCACAAACCTGCTGTTGCATTCATAACAGATAGTTCCATGATAAAGTTACAATCATAATGACTCGCTGACCCTGAAAACCCACATCCAGCACTCGGAATCACGATGATAACCTTATTAGTTTGCCAGTTATTGAGCATAAATGATCATTCACCTATGGTGGTTATTTGGTTCATCACCAACTCTAATAAATTTAGGTTGAACCATTCCCAACACCTGAAATTTCAGCAAAATGTGTCGAGTAGTTTTTGTGAAATCTTGCTAACAAAAAAAAACAAAAAAAAACAGATGGACATCTGCAAACATGTTAATGTGAGTTCAAAACTTTTATTTTCCTAAAGGTATTTGGTACTAAAGAAATCACTCCTTTTTTGCTGCTTTGCTTTTGATTACCTCCACCAAGGAGGTTATGTTTTCGGGAGAGTTTGTCTGTCCGTCTGTGAACAAAATAACTCAAAAAGTAATTTTGATGAATTTTTTTAGGAAATGTTCAGCATGGGAAAACGAAGAACTGATTCGGTTTTGGTGTTGATCGGGATCAGCGTCTGGCCGCCATGGCGAAAAATGTAATTTCTGTGAATAACTACTGAACTAAAATAGCTATCATTATGAATCCAGTTGCTAATGATATGTTTTCATGGTCAAGAAATCTAAATATTTACATGAAATAAAGGTAGGACTAATGTTTATGGTCAAAATCACAATATGGCTAAGGACTGTGGCGCTGGCGGAGTGCTTTTCTAGTTTTGAGTTTAATGATAACATTTTGCCGTTACAGCAAGACAGGACTTCAAGAGCGAGGGCTGATTTAATAAAGCTGTATCATTTAATGGATGACTTATCTTTGGGCCATCCAGGCTATGACAAATTTAGAAGTGGTTTAAAATAAGAAACACTGTCAGAGCTCTGTAGTGTCACGAAAACTTTTTATATCTCATGATGAGATCAAATTCAGCAACTCTAACTTTCAGTTTTTCAAGCACAAGACCCCAAGGCACAAAAGCACAACTTTATTTATTTCCAGGAGAGAAATAATTCAGTTTTACAAAAGCTTATCTACAGCAAAAGTCAAGGTGAATTCCACTTTAGAAAGTGTTTACCAAGCTCAGACATCAAGATGACCGGTCAACAGGAGGAAGTGGACAAGTCACGGTCATGGAGTCATTTGAGATTTGGGCATGTGAGCGTTCAAGAGGGTATGAGCTTTCAGAGAACTCTAATAATAGATGGTGGTCACATATCTGAACTGTACGGTAAGAGAGGCAGCATACAGCTCACATTTTAAAAAGAGCAGAGCATTTCCTCAGTGGTGAACTTATTTTTGAGGTAACTGTATTACATTTATCGCTATGCTGGCCATTTAAATGATTAACCAGGGGGTTTGTCAAGGAAAAGAAAAACACTGTAAAAGAATCTCAAGGGAAAGTTCAGTCATGCCAATGTTGTTTTTTGTGTAGTTACAACCTAAAAGTGAATTAATTTAGAGCAGGCATGTCCAAAGTCAGGCCCGGGGGCCAAATGCGGCCCATGTTCAAATTCTCACTGGCCCGCAGTCTCTGTCATAAAATCAATTACATGTGGCCCGCTTGCACCGTTGACTGCTGTATTAAATACTCTTGTACAAAAAAAACTATTTTCACCAGAAGATGGCAGTAGCCCTGTGGCCACATCCTTGTGGCACTTAACATCTGACCTTTTGTCATCATTTCAGCCCATCCCATTTCAAACATGGCGACTATAGCTAAAAAAAGAAAAGTTGACAGCGAGTGCCGCCGATTCCAGAACAAGTGGAAAATGGAGTATTTTTTCGCTGAAATATGAAACAACTGTGTCTGCCTAATTTGTCACGAGACTGTAAGTGTTTTCAAGGAATTCAGTGTCAAGCGGCACTACAAGACAAAACATGCTAAATACGACAAGCTAACTGGGGCCAAACACGGCAAAAAATTGAAACAACTGGAAGCTTTTTTACTGCAAACCTTTCACTGAGGGTGAATTTATTAAAGACTGTGTGCTGAAAATAGTTGAGAAAATTTGTCCTGAGAAGAAGCAAGATTTTGCCAATGTCTGCCTGGCTCGTAACACTGTGGTACAGAGAATTGAAGACATTTGATTAGATATCAAGAGACAATTAGAGTCAAAAGCTGAATGGTCGGCCCCCGCACATTTTCACCTTACCAAATCTGGCCCTCATAGCAAAAAGTTTGGACACCCCTGATTTAGAGTCTTTTGGTGGCACCATTGACTTATATGTAGGCTATCACCAAGCATCCATACCTGGCTATCTCCCCTCAGGGACAAAGCTCGCAAGATGCGTTAGTGGCAATCATGTTTTCTTGTGCCATAGGCCTATATCAACCTCTTTCAAAAAAGAACGATCACTTCAGGTTCGTAAATAAAATTACCCAAATATAGCCTAGGTAACTTCTCAATATAAAAGTATGAAAATGCTGAGATATACAGTTTGTAAGCCAATTCAAATAACGATCCTATGCATTCTTAAAACTTAACATCACATCTAAAAGTGATCTGTTAAAGTGCATCTATTCTCATCTTGAAAATGGATCAGGCCTCTATTTCTGTTCCTCGGAAATCTCGAAGATATGTCAGTTAACATTCCTCTTGTTGCTGGTGCTCTACTGCACGTTTTTTCTTGGGATGGCCTCCCAGCTCTGTTGATGAAAAATAAGTCCTGCAGGTGGCAGACGTCACACCGAGCTCATTTTACAGTCAGTGTCATGTTTGTATGCGCCGGCAGAAGGCCAACAGCAGCCTGTCTAAATACGGCTGTTAAAGCAGGTTGTTTACAGCCACAGCCTCCGCAGCTACATCCAGGGGTGGAAAATATCCAAGTGTGCACTTCTGCTTATCTCGTACAAACACAGGGCTGATAATCTTACCATGGTGATGGAAACAACTGCCACAGCACTGTGACATGAACAACATGTCCACAATGTGTTCTGTCAATACAGAGAGCATTATGTTTATGGCATGTGCTTAACATGAACCCCACGTCACTTTGTGCTCAAATAAAACAGTACATATGGAGGAGAAGTCAAGCAGATCATTACGTTATCAGTTACATAATGTCATAAAAACAATTCAGGCATGAAGTACCTGAAGTCGTTGGCTACTCCATGAAGTTAATCATTAGGAAGTTGTTGTCCACTGGTTTGGCAGAGAATTCATTGTTTTTGTGGCCATGTGCGCTTATGTTATGTAAAAAGGATAGTTGCTAACAAGGCCTGGATTAGCAGTGGCTAATATCACTTTTTCTCAAATTCTGAGGAATTTTTCTAATTGTTTTTTCAATACATAATGGAAAAGCATCTCACAAAAACACAAGCATAAGAGATTTTGATGATTTTTTTAATAGAATAAAGCACACCAGGAAATGCCTCATTAGAAAATTGGAATGCACTTTTGTGATTTAAAAATGATGGTTACTTGCAAACTGCTAACAAAGACTAAGGCTGTGTCCGAAATGGCATACTAACGTACTACTCATACTAAGGGTGACGTCAAAATGAGTATGTAGTGCCTTCACATTACATAGTATGAAAAGATTGAGTGTGCGAGAAATACCCGGATGTATACTACATCGGAAAAAAATTTAAGTATGGGAGGTGGGCATACAAGTCACACTCAAAAGCCCCATAATGCATTGCGAGCCCCATAATGCATTGCGCCAAGCAAGACCATCCATAGACTGTAAAACAGGCATTCAGCTAAAAATCAGCCACTAGCAAACTTCCCGTTTTCAAAATAAAAATCTTTTATTATCTCCTTTTAGTTCTTTAACGCTTTTGTAAATGGGCGCTTGTTTTTGAGCTGACCGGAAGTTTCTTTGATAGCATAATGGCGCGCATAACGGAATGTCCGAAATGCTGAAATGAAATTTGTATCCGTGCGTTTTATGGCTCAAATGACCACATTTTGGTATTCTACGTGGTGACTTTCTCACCTGAAATGCTCCATGAACTTTCAAATGTGGCGAATCAACAGAGATATTTGATAGCCTGGTGTGCTTCTGATTTTTGTCGTCGGAGGTTTGAAATGCATCATGGGAAACTTAGTAGTATACTACAATGTGGGAGGTTGGCATTCTAATCATACTGATAGTATGTAGTATACAGTATATACTCATTGGGTATGTAGTACGTTAGTATACCATTTCGGACACAGCCTAAGTTAATATGATTTTTTGAAGTCAAAGAGATTTTTAAATGGGTTTCTGGATTAATAACTGAAAATAATCTTTAAAAAGTGATCACCTCAATGAAAGCATATTTCTTCAAATCAAGACATTCATACCATAAATGCCACCTGTTCATTACAACAACTGACTTTAACATTCATTGTTTAATTTTATATTAAAAAAATAATGAAGAAGAAAAAAAACTGTTGCTTTCAAATAAATAAAACAATATTTTTTAATTCTTTTAGATTTTTTTAGTGGAATAAATTCAGCTTAACACTTCATGTGTAGCACTTAATTACAACTGAGTCGAGAAGAACACATTTAAGACTAAAGCTGTTTGTTATAACTACATATATACAGTAAATAAAGGATGAACTCTCGGCAAAAATGTCTTCCATTGAAGCTGATTTGTTTGCCTGCATGATAATTATCAAAATCTTTGGTTGTGCTTTGAATAAGTAAACCTTTGAAGCATATGTTGTTTGCAAAGTCAGGTAACATAAAATTTGCAAATGGATCTTTAGAATTACTTGTATATTTGAACCTCTGCAGTTGCATGCTTTGTATTCTTGTAACCATATCATAGTTTGGTACTTAGTGCACATGATACATAATTCAGTTCCACCAAGTGATCATTTAAATACAAGACAGGAAATAAATAGTTCTATGAGTCCATGCAGATCTAATGAGCTCATGTATGCTGGATAAACAAGCTTGCCCTGCCCGGTTAAATCCTTCAATGACCTATGTCCTAATGCCCTCACTTCACTGTCTGTTACTCAACATCTGCCAACATCTACGCCTGTGTGTGAAATACTGTCAACAACAGAGCTGCCAACAGATACCAGCCGGCTGTGCCAGCTATTTACAGTTAGTTACACAGAAGTTGAAGTTCAACCAGAGTTAAGAGCTGCAGCTTTGTCACCGACATGTTTTAATGACTGTCTCTGATGGTTTAAACTGAAGCTTATGATCTTGTTTTTCACCTGTCGTTTACTCCAGTTTCTGCCTGACCTCCATTAATGAAATCCGACCCGATGGACTGTCCTACTTTCTTTTCAAGTCCACAAAAACAGAGTATCATTCAGCTATTGTTACAGTTCACTGACCACAGGTTGTGTAGCTGCTGATGCCCCCTAGTGGACAGGTTTAAAAGTGCAGGCAGCTAAATCGGGAGAGTTGACTGTCAGACAAGGACATACAGACTTTAAATGTAAGTACAAGCTAATGTGTATGCAAATATTGTCTTTATTAATATGGTTTATGTGGATGGGAAGGTGGAATTACAAACAAACAAACAAAAAGCAGTTTCCTGGTCACAGGCTCAGTTAGAAGCTTGTTTGCAGAAAGTATGGCATGCTCAAAGACCACAAGATGAACCACTCAAAAGGTTTAAGCTAAATAAGGACTATCACCCTATTTACTATATTTTAGGAGCAATTATATGTCTAATAATAAGAGATTGATACCTTTTTGATTGCAAAGCAGCTGGATCTGCCTGATTTGATTTCTGTTGTCAGACAGATCTATTCTGCAAAGCTTCAGCCTTGAACAACAGAGTGGTGCAGAAAAATCTCACAAACATGGAAGCCTGGTTCCCGAGGTACTGAAGTACAATAAGTGGGATTATGAATACCAGTTTCAGATAAATGCCTGAAATAAGGTAGCTTTCTTTTAAAATGTAAGCATTGTTGTGTGTCGAATCCAATTTGCTCTTATTTATTTATATAGCACATTAAAAAAAAAAAATTCAAGCTTACCTAAGTGCTGCAGTGAAAAATCAAGGTAACAAACACTGCAGAAGTAAAAACAGAAACACATTAGATTTTCAATTATTTTATTTTGCTTTTTATTTATTTATTTATTTATTTATTGGGTGGGGCTTTTAAGAGGTCAGAGATGTACGGAGGTGCTGATTCATTCAATGATTTAAAAACAAACAGTACAATTTTGACCCTTTAAGGCCCAAGACCGTAGATTATAGCCAGAAAATTCTAATTTTTTGGAGATTAATTTTTGATTTCACCTTCTGCTTAAATCCTACAAAAAAAAACTAAATGTCCATAAAATTCAACATTTAAATTTTTCGCATCTCATTTGATACATTAGGTGTTTTTGGCAACTGATAATCCATTTGAGGACATTTTTATCATTTATCTGATTGTATTCAGATGGGTTTTTTGTAATTTGTTGATCATATTGAGTAGATAGAGGTATTATAAAAGTATGTATCAAATATGATACAATTGGCGTCATAGGGTTAAAATGAATCCAAAATGAACGGGAAGCCAATAAGAGGTACACCAGAATAGGAGTAACATTAACATGTTTTGTTTACTGGTTAAAAGATGAGCAGCAGCAGTTGTTAAAAAGTAAAGTTTAAAAGAAAATGCTTTCAAGGACCGCAAAAATGGCTCGGACCAGAATCAATAATTGAATCACTGTCACCACAGACTCCACTGAAGGACTAACTTGACCATATCACATGATTATAAAAGAGTTTATCTACTGCTGTGTAGCGGACAGTTCAACCAAAGCTTCAAATGTCAGTTATATATCTGTGAGTTATTACATGAAGGTAAAACTATCATTCACAACAGCAGCACCTCGTGGGCTAACTCTAATGCTTGCAATCACCAAGTAAACTTATCATTTAAAACATGGCTGCATATGTGGGCAATAAAAAGTTAGTAAAAGCCAAATATTTCCTTTGAAGATGACCTTTTATTGGGCTCTACTGGTTTGGAGAGCTTCACTGTAACAGCAGATGACACACTGTCCATCTGTCAGTTCACAGAAGCAGCTATTTCAGCCCAGTCCACGCTTGTTTTCTGTTTGTGGGTGTTATTAAGGTGACCAAACTCAGTTGATAGTCTCAGTGACATTTTTGTTCTGTCTTTATGACCCTTTCAACTACTTTAGTGACTCAAGTCTTTATCTACACAGCAGTTATTAGCTAAAATGCATTACAGCCTATAGACAACAGTCAGACTTCAGATGTCCACAAACTGAGTGAAGTAATGTTAGTCACATGTCTGCAAAGGGTCAATTACTTTGGAAATGTTGCTATTTTTAAATGCTGTAATGGCATATTTTGTCATCTTTTCTGAATGAGCATCCATTTTCTGATACAGTTTTTCCTCAGGTCTGTGCAGCTGGTTATTTGGTTCCTCCTGTTTATATGCATCTGCTCAGTTAATGTGGTTGTTCTTCACTGTTGTTTTGTTGTTTTCTCTCAGTTTTTGTCTATTTTCTTCCCTCTCTCTCCTATCTATTATCACTTTTGTTTGGTCAAGCAACAATCTCCCAACCTGGCAATATATGGAAGTTGACAAAAAATAAATAAAAAACAAATAAAAGAATTAAATAAAAAACACCAATAAAAGTTTCACTTTGTAACTCAAAGGAGCCTTAGATACAAACGGCTCCTCTTGGCAAAGTAAATGTGTTCTGCACAATATGGCAGCCAGATCATAATTCTGCTGTTGCAACCTCAGCATGTTGCCATTGTGTTGTACAATTTAGTGAACAAGTATTTTGTATTGTGACATTTTCTGCTATTCTTAAGATATCACAGGTAATTTATTTCACATTTCATGCATGGCCAATCATTAAAGGTAGATTTAGTACGGGCCATAATGCTTTTAATTTGGATTTTACCTCTTTTGTTCCTTGTGTGTCTCACTTCAGGCAAAAACAGTCATGTACTTCATATTCTGCCATTTTTTTCTGGTTAAAAATAAACCTTCAAATCATTTCTGTTCTTCCTTTTCAGTGGTGTTGGTGTACCCGTTGCTGCTGCCCTTTACACAAATTCCACTGTGGAGTTCACAGAAAGGCTCATTAGAAAGAAGATGAAGGAGAGCCTGTTTTGGAAAATGACACATTTCTCTTCTAATTAAGAAACTTTAATTACAGCTCCATCAGTGCTCCAGTTTAATCAGCAGTATTATAAATTCAGCATTAAATTTGAAGCTTGTTCCTGTCTATAAAGAGACAAAGACTAAACCTGAAGCGTATTCACTTACATGGAACTTTATTGGGTACACCTGTTCAACTGCATGGTAGTGCAAACAGCTAATCAGTTGACTTTATGGCAGTAACTCAATGCACTGAGGCATGTAGAGGTGGTCAAGATGACCTGCTGAAGTTCAAACTGAGCTTCAACATGAAGAGTAAGGATAATTAAAATGACTTTGAATGTGGCATGATTGTTGGTGACAAATGAGCTGATCTGAGTATTTCAGAAGCTGCTGATCTTCTTTAATTTGATAAATGATCATCTTTAGAGTTCAGAGGGGATGGTCTGAAAGAAAGCAAACACTTATAAATGCCATTTTGATGTCAGACGTCATACTGTAGAAGAATGCCTCTTGATCCATCCTGCCTTGTATCAATGGCTCAGGCTTCTGCTAGTGGTGGTATGATGTTGGGATATTTTTATAGCACACCTTGGTCCCCGTAGTACCAACTGAGCATTGTTCAAATCCTGCAGCCCTTCAAGGTATTGTTGCCGACCATGTCCATCTCTGTATGAATGCAGAGTACCCTTCTTTCTGATGGCTACTTACAGCAGGATAGCCTGAGTTACAAATCTCAAACCATCTTGGACTGGTTTCTTGAACATGACAAGTTTACTGTACTTAAGTGCCCTACACAGTCACCAGATATCAGTCCAATTGGGATTTTGCATGGATGTACTGCTAACAATCCTGCCTGATGCAGTCATGAGAATATGAACCAGACTCTCCAGCCAAAAGGGCCCGACCTTACAAAGATTTATAAAATAAACTATGAGAAGCATGAATGTTGTCTGTCATGGTAGTTTGAGCATCTGTTTTCACACTATGTGGACTAACGGCTGAACCGCTCGGACAACAAACATGCTGACACCGCACTAATTTCATGTCTACATCTGCAACTCATCTGTGAAAAGTGACACCTTAACTGAGCGGGAGCAATGCTGTTAAACTGGCGTTTGTCGTTTCCTCTTTGTTTGTGTTTCTCTGTGTCACAGTATAAAAGCTGACAATTGCACAAAAGTGTTTTTTCTCCTCAGGATGGTATGAAGAGGTAAGAGTAACTTTGAAAATGCTTGTTCATATGTAAACGCTCCTATATGTCAGTATGGTGATATCATAAAATACATTCTGTTTCAATGGACTTGTTAGACTTTCTAAATAATGTACCTGTTTTTTAATGTCATTTTAATAACTTTATTGCTCTTGCAGAACTTTCATGGACTGTAACCTTTGACAGGTTTATTTGCGATCTTGTTGGAGCAGCTGGCTTTTCTAGAAACCTACCCCTGATCAAATTAAAGTACTGGTAGTGTTTGCTTCCTTAAGTAATGATACATCAAATGTAATTTAGTCTTCTAGGGAAAGTTACCAGCTTTAGACTGTATCAAAACATTAAAGATTCGCATTTTTCGCATTTTCTGAAATATGTTCATGAATTTAGCTGAAAAAAGAAGAGGAAAGAAAACAAACATTAGTTTAAGCAATAAACTAAAATAAAGTTACAGCCAACAATATCTGTTCCCCTTGAGGTTAGCATGTAAGCATGAATGACAAAATAATAACATGAAGCCACACTTTTACACATAAAACAATGATGAATGAACAAATGATAACAAAAAAATTGTATTATGCAAATAAACAATAGACAAATGAACAATTCAGTATTTCCTGTAACATATCTTTACTTCTTGAATCCACCTCTGGATTAGTTGTTCTTTTTTAGAGACCAAAGATGCTTATTTTTGCAGAAAAAAACTGAAAGCTGAACATTTTTTATAATTCCAGGGAAAATTATTCAACATAATGTGCTAATTATAATAAATAGAATTAAAGTTCTGGGAAACTAAGTGTAAGTATGAGATAATAAGCCATAATTATAAAGTAATAGGACTATGATAATAGTAATATAAGATAAAAGTCAAAATTGAAGTATAACAACTTAGTTTTCCATAATTTACTAATCATTATAGAATTATAACATTTTACCTCACAACTATGACTATAAATCCTTTATTTGCTTTTTCTGAGTGTCTCTTTAAATTTACTTTCTCGCTCATTATTGGATGGAAGTATCCATGTGTTTACTTTTATAGTAAAAGTTTTATGACTTGTATTAGTATCTTACAAAAAGCTTTTGTATGCTATATTTGTGATCGTCTTTGTTATATGTTTTAAATTCTAATTCTATGCCATTATAGCTAATTACTTTGACTGATGTGTAAACTGACACTTTAATTTATAATTGTAAATGTTTATCTGATAATTAAGGCTTATGTGATAAATATGACAAAGTATCTCTGTAATTATGTCATGTATTTGTTAATTCTTACTAAGTCTGGTTGACTTTGGTCTGATTTGTTTATCTTGTACAGACATCTAATAATTGACTGTTTGATCCCGTAAAGTATTTTTGCTAATATTTATGACTGGATAAGGGATCTCAGAATTAGGTTTCTTAAGACTCTGTCTGATTATTGACCTTTTATCTCAGAAATTTCACTTTTAACTTTTATTTGATTTTAATTTTATGTCCCATTGAGATGAAAAAAAAACTCTTTTACAAAAGAGAGCTGGCCATGGTAGCATCCAGTAAAATGTTACAAAGTTCATTAAAAACATTAAATAGCACAACAAATCACCACTTTTTTTAAAAGGATTTCAAATGTACTGTAAAGTTTCAAGAAAAACATTTACATTGCTCTTTCTTCTCGTTCCTTATGACCTTTTGAAACTTTATCAGCGTGTTTTATGACTCTATCTTCAGCTGTTTTTGGAGGTTGTTCCATGCCCGAGGTGCGTTGTGAGTGAGGATCGTCTTCATAAGACCTGTAAGAGCCGAGTCAAGTTAGAGGAGCGCAGCAGGTGACCAGCTGAGCTGAGCCAAAGGTAACTATGACACTGTACTTCGAAAATAACTTTTAACCTACTTTTATATATTTTCACCTCATCATTGTGACTTCATATTTTATAACTGATATTTTGTATCTTATTGACTTTTATCTTGACATTTTTAAACTTCAATCCCATTTTTAAAGCAACAGTTAACCCTAGCACCATTAGACGGTACCATTTCATCTGATCTAACAGTCAAATTGCCTTCAGCAGGGAAATACCTTCCATCTTGTTCTTTTGTCTTGCTTCTTGCTTAATCGCTAACTGTTTTTCCCAACAACCAAATGTCACTAACGTCTTTCATCTGTTGGCCACAGCCATTCCAACAAATCGTACTGCAGGCTGACTGACTTCTTTTTAGCTAAAGGATGCTGTGTGAACTACTTTGAAAAAGCAGATAGTTTTCTCAAGAGAGAAACCCTGCCATAAATTAAACCTAAAGACATTGACCAAAGTCATCCCAACTGTTGAAAGTCATTCTTCGTTCAAATTCAAGACAAATATTTTACAGCAAAACATTTCATCTTGTAGCTCGAAGGCTTTAATGGAATAAATACAGCAACAAATCACATAAAAAATGGCTTTTTATCCAATGAAAATTACTTTTGAATTGATTCTGCCCCTCACAATTATGATGTTACACCTTACTTGTATCTAATCATTTACAATATTCATGGAACTATTAGAAATGTTTACTTTATTTTTATAATAACATTTTAACTTTTGTCCCATAATTACCTCAGCCAAGGAGGTTATGTTTTCGGGAGAGTTTGTTTGTCTGTCTGTCTGTGAACAAAATAACTCAAAAAGTTATGGATGGATTTTGATGAATTTTTTAGGAAATGTTCAGCATAGGAAAAGGAAGAAGTGATCCAATTTTGGTGTTGATCCGGATCAGCGTCTGGCCGCCATGATGAAAAATGTGATTTTTGTGAATAACTACTGAACTAAAATAGATATCATTATGAATCCAATTGCTAATGGTATGTTTTCATGGTCAAGGAATCTAAATATTTTGATGAAATAAAGGTAGGACTAATATTTATGGTGAAAATCACAATATGGGTGAGGTCTGTGGCGCTGGCCGAGGTCTGCGCTCTCCGAGTGCTTTTCTAGTTATTACTTAGTATCTTGTTTGTGAAATTGTGATTTAAAAAAAAAAGTCAAGAACTTGAGTTTTTAAACAAGGTGTAACTTTTTACTTCTTTTTTTATATATAGTGTTAATGGGCTTTTAAAATCACACAAATTCAATGGACACTTGATCTGTCCTTTTTCCCCAGTAGAGAAATATGAAATTCTCCTTTGAAGCAATGCGACATTTGTCATGCCTCATCTTGTGTTTAATTAAGTAAAGCAGCAGAAGAAGTAGTGTTAAATTAATAGTGCTTATTTATTTCTAAGCACCTTCATGTTTGTTGACTCTTTCATCATCCCAGAAAGCAGAAATCATAGAGGTAAGTCCATGAGACAATCACACCATAAGTGACTGACAATGACGTGTATCCTGCAGATGGGGGTCTTGTCTCTGGCCGTGTTCACCATGTTGTCGTTGTGTTCAGTCAGCTGCTCGGGGAATAACAACTCTGTAAGTATGTGCAGCGTTCTCTGATGTTTCAGGGCTGCAGATGGAAGGTTTAAAAAATGCATTCATTATGTGCACAAAGTCTCCCAGATGTTGTTTAACGCTGACAGATCTGTGCTGAGTTTCTGTCACTCTGGATGCAGAAAGAGAATAGAACATTTCCTCATGTAATAAAGATCATTGACAAAGCTGGGAGACAAAAAACACGTTTGGATTGTCTCAAAGTTCTTCTTTTTTCACAGACTGAGCAGAAGCTTTGGGGTTTGGATAATCAACCTGTGAGTGTGCATCTGGCTACTGTGAATAAGGTATCATGATGTACTTTGTTTTTGATCAGTTAAGACAACCATCCTCAGCTTACGAGTGGACTGATAGGCCAATTTCAGAGGGTTTATAATGTTTGACTGGGAGAAAAACAATGGGAAATATCTACAGGTTTTTGAGGCCTTGAGTGGATAAACATCAAAGTCTTTAGACTCCCAACACCTCACTCCAGAGCTGAAACCAAAATTGCAAAACATCTTAGCAATAAATCCCAAGAGATTACTTAAAAACATATTAGATATAGACATAAGAATAGATAATATGTGTGCTTGATTGTTTCTCTATTTGATTTATATACATAGTTTTCTCCTTTCCTTGCATCTCAATGTACATTTGGCTCATTCTACAGAAACATGCATTTTTCTGTCCCTGGCCTTAAGAGATATATTACTCCTGAAGAAAACAGTTTGTGTTAGATTTTTTTAAGTATTTTATTTAAAAAACATATTATTTCAGCTATCACACTATTTGGAGCCATCAGCTTGGTACTATATGCTTTTTAATCCATTATTTAGAACCCAAACCACAACAAAAGTGCTCATCCCCGCTGTCATTAATGGAGAGGAAGTGCTGTTTTTTTAGTTTAAAAATGTTTTTCTAAACAAAAAAAAAAGTACAAAAATGTATAAATAACTATCAAATATATGATATAAATTACATTTTAAAACAAAATGCCGAATAAGTATAATAAAATATACTTAAAAGTAGTTGTCCCCTGCAGTCATGTCACTGGTGTTACCATGTGACAAAAGTCTTTTATTTTGGAAAAAGAAATCACTCTGATGACATCACTTGACTTCTTTTGACCTCTTTCTTGAAGATCTATGAAGAGGGACCCTGGTAAGAACATTGTCCTTTTCAGTTTTCAGAAATATTAACATTTATCTCATGATTTCATATGAAGCTTTTAGTTGACGTCACTGGTGTACCCAACTTCATTGGCAGGGAATTGCAAACAAATAAATAAAAATATATTTAGAAGACATAATTTAGTGAATAGATCAAGATTAGTAACATGCTGCGTCATGCTTTGCAGCAGCCATTTTGTTAAAGGGCATTTTTTGTGAAACTGTCACTGGTGTTACTGTCACTGGTGTTACCTTTCTTATGGGTAACAACCAGTAACACCAGTGACAATCAGATGTGTGGATACACTTTATTAAATGGTGTTTTGTGATAAGTGTACCAAAAAACAAAAATCATTAAGCTTTCATTTATGTGTATTCATAAAGTCAATGACATATGTAACAATGTAGTTGAAGTTTAAATGTTAAAAAAAGAAATAAAACAAAAGACATCTTGCCATCCCAAAAATCCACGTTTCTGTAGAATGTGTTGCTATTTTACTCTGTAGGTTTTTAATTCTGGTGAGAAAAAGACTTTCATAGCGTTAAGTCACTTTTGGTGCCTAAAATATATTAAAAAGAAACATTAAGACTTGTATGTGTGACACAGACATCTGGATTTTCACAGAAACACGAACACCTGGTTTTCCTGTTCGGCTTCACTAGAGCTGCAAAATCTGATTCAGTTATTATTCTGATAATCCTGAGGTGTCATGAATTCGCAGGTCTTAAATGAGCCCCTAACACTTCTGTTTTTTCATTATAATTTTTTTAGTTTGCTCACTGTGCTGTTTTTTCTGTTCAGGAGATGAATCTGAGGTGTGAACAAACAACACTTGAGCAGCAGCAGCAGCAGCAGCAGAGCGCTGTGACTCAGGTATGCTCTGAATCATCTCATTAAAACCTGTCTGCACGCTGAATATCACCCTCTGAATGTCTCATTTTATTCATTCACAGATTCATACAGTGACAATGGGTCAGAAGAGGGAGCACACAGAAGTGGGTCAGTACATAAAAATAAACGTCTTAACACTGAAATGAATCATCAGGAACATTCCGCCCCTGTTTAGATGTGTGCATGGTGTGGCATTGAAGAGAATTGATGTAAGGTTTATTTTGATTATTAAGACTTTTCTCATGTATTTTTTATCTCTTCATTTTTGTTTAATCCAGACTTAAGTGAGCTAATTTAAACAGATTTATAATCAACTAAATAAAATTTGTTTAAACAAAAAATCCAATGAAGTTGAAACGCTGTATAAAATGTAAATTAATACGGAGTGTTTTGATTTGAGAATAATTTTGGACCTATATTCCACTACAAAGACAAAATATGCATTTTTGAACCATGGACACTTTCTGCTGAAGAGTTACGTATGGAATTCTTTCTTTCCTGCTTGATGTACAACTTCACTTGCAAAACAATCTGGGATGTCCTTTGTCATATTTTGTGCTTGTCACATACTATCAGTGGGTGGCAGGTCTGGACTGCAGGCAGGTCAGTTGTGTACTTTCACTCTTTACTATGAAGCCACGCTGTTGTAACGCATGCAATATGTGGACAGGCTTTGTCTTGCTGAAAGAAGCAGGGACATCCCTGAAAAAGACTTGGATAGCAGCATATGTTGCTCCAAAACCTAATGGGACCTTTACAGATGAGCAAGTCACCCATGCCATGGGCACTAAAACATCCCCATACCATGTCAGATGCTGATATTTGACCTTTGCGTGGATAACAATCTGGATATTTTTTTCCCGATAAGCTCGGAGAACACGACCTCCACGATTTCCAAAAATATTTGAAATGTGGACTCTTCAGATCACAGCACACTTTTTAGCTCAGATCTAATGAGCTTGGGCTCAGAGAAGCCTGCATCATTTCTGAGTGGTGTCAATGCCTGACTTTTGCTTTGCATGGTTTCTAATTAGCCCGTTTACCCGGTGAATGCTACAAACAGGTGCTTTTTGAGCACCTATTTGGAACATGTGCATGTGTTGCACCTGTTCCAGCTTTTTGAAACATGTTGCAGGCGACAAATCCAAAATAAGTATATATTTGAAACATACAAACAACTAAGTTTGTAGGTTTGAAAATTAAATATTTCATCTTGTGGAGTTTTCAATTGAATACAGGCTGAACGGATTTGCAAAACTTTATGTTCTGTTTTTATTTACATTTAACAAAATCTCCCATCAACATTGGAATTGGGATTTGTAACTTCCTATATTGAATAACATGTGGTTTTCTTTACAAAGGTAAAACAACATATTTGTGTATTGAGTTAAATTATATTTTTGACCTTATCATGGCTAATAAGCAGTCAATAATTTACAATCTTCATATCAAATGGCATCATTTGCTATCTTCAACAAATGTGGCTGTGTATTTTATTTCTGTGGAGGAATTCCCAGACATGTCATATCATTCTTCTTTCTTTTACTGTAAATCTCATTTACTTTACCATCTGTTTTAATTATCCTGTAAAAAGTTCATAATTGACAGTTTATTATGGTGCAGGTTGAATTACAGAATAAACTCTAAACTGCTTAACAATTCCTCTCTTCAAGCAGGAACAAACCTCCTCACTTATGGTCCAAATGATGAAGACGACGATGACGAGGAGGAGGAAGAGGACGGCCTCAACTCTTCTGAAGCCTACAGGAGACGTGGTGATCCCTGCTTCCACTACACAGTCCTGGATCAGACCTGGAGGGCCACCAACACCACCACCAAGCACAAGATGTGTGACCGCAATGTCAAATGGAAAGGTGGTCAAGTTTACTGCATGAAAATATTGACTAAAATGATAAAATGCTATGATCACGTCTTTAATTTGTCATTTCCACAGGCTGGTACCGTCTCTACTACAAGGGCAAGAGTCTGCAGATGCCTGAGAGGTGTGTCCCTGTGAACAAATGTGGCACCCACTCCCCCTTGTGGCTGGCCGGGCCTCACCCGAAGAGGAGGGACGGCATTGTCACCCGCAGAGTGTGTGGACACTGGAAGAAGAAGTGCTGTGCTTTTCAGTCCACCCCCATCAAGGTCAAGAAGTGTCGAGGGAACTACTACGTCTACAAATTCACCCCTCCGTCGTCCTGTTATCTGGCCTACTGTGCAGGTACTCCTGAGCTGTGCAACAAAGAATGATCAAACCCTCAATGATGTTCAAGTCAAAGATGCATTTTTATGGATTATAAGTCAAATATTTGCTTAAACTTGAGCTGATATCAGGGATTGGGCAGAAAACAACAGGACATGTTGATATTATGAGGGGAAATGGTCAAATTATTGAAGATAACATGGATATAGCAAATAGAAAGATTGAAAAGGTGCCAGGAATAAAGTAGAAATTGTTTTTCAACTCAATATGAATGATTTAAACTTATTATGAACATTTTCAATGGCTTGTTATAGCTCAGTGTTTGAAATGTTTATATTTTCTCTACATTTTACTTGCTTTTTAAATGTATGACTTTGTTTCTAATCAAAATCAATCCTTTTCCTTATGCCTGATCTGATGCTGCATCTTCTTTTTAAAAAATCTCTTTGTATTAAGTGTTTAAAAAATGAAACATGTACATTCAATTTAGTATACGAGAAGAAAAACAACTGCTGACATTAGATAAAGTTGGATGCAAGAAATGTCTTATTCAACACAGAATTCATTTAAAGAACTTTCACAGCCTCTGCAATTCATCATCTCCAAAACATTTACAACCGCATATCACCTTGTAGGCCCACTTAACCCCCAATATCTCTCTCTCTCTCTCTCTCTCTCTCCTATATATATATATATATATATATATATATATATATATATATATATATATATATATATATATATATATATATATATATTTATATATATGTATCTATATCTATATATATATATATATATATATATATATATATATATATATATATATATATATATATATGTAAAACAATAACACATAATAATAAATCAAAGTAAATTACAATAACATAAAAAGGAGAGAAAACAGATGGGACAATACGACTAAATTATATAAACAGATAGATTTGCAATGCTTCAGTACAACCCTATCTGTTATGATTAGATGAACACCATAGCTGCCTAGTAGAGCACAACATACCATAAGCAAAGTTGCTACAGATTCCATCACATTCACATATTTGGACATCCAGGAATGTAACCTGATGCTGCATCTTAAGCTAGATCAATTTATAGTGAGGAGAGCGAATGAGAGACTTATACTGTAGTTAGAAGTCAAGTGTAAGGAGGCTCACTGTCCCAGAATCTTATATCAGTTTATCAATTAACGCACATACAAGTGTATCACCATATCTACAAAAAGAACAGGTCTAGATCATACCCTATGCAACTTTTATTATAATAGAATTATAGTGTAATTATGAGACACAGTGTCTTGTTAATGCTGTATTTCCATTCTTAGATATCAACACCCTGGTTTGTGGGCGCTGCAGAAGAAATCAGTCCTGTGTGAGCAGAGATAAGATAAGCTGGAGGTGTAAGACAAGGAGAGGTAAGTTTGAACTATATTTCTGGTTTTTTACTGGTTTCTCTGAGAGTTAAAGGGTCTACTTTTGACATTTTGTGTTTTTCCTGTTTAGATAAAAAATGGAAAAGATAAAAAATAATTGCCTCAGAGGCAAAGATGTCCTAACTTGAACATAACGTGACTTCATATCCCACAATGCAGCCCAAAAGTGTTGTTTTTTTTGTGAGTGAATAAGTGATTTCTTGGTCTTTCAGTTTCTTTCTGCCTTAACCCTTAAACTACCAGCTCAACTGATTGGCAGGTCATCAATAAATTCAGTTTAATGTTTAAAAGAATAGAACAAATCAGATCATTGATATGATTCTGTCAATATTTCAGCGAACAGAAAAGAATACAAACAAGCCAAACACCAGATATTTTGGTTGAGGATTTAAAGGTTTAGACAGTTCATATTTGATAACGTGATGACATAAAAATGCAAAAATATTCAGGACAAAATCCATCAGAAAAGGCAAAAAAATCAGAATAACTTAAATAGATGACAATGTTTTTAACAAACACACAAAAACATGTTTGATGAATAACAGATTAGTATTTATGGTTAAATATTTAAAATAATAATTTTGGTTATAATAACAGTTTTCAGCTTTTTGCACCTTTAAATCACACACAAAGAGATTATCAGGTATTTGGCTTGTTTGCAGTTTATTTTTCTGTATCATAAAAAAATGACAAAACAATGACTTGTTATTATTAGAATATTAAATATTCACGTATTTATTGACATCTGCCAAATCATTAAGCTGGGAGTTAAAGGGTTCATGTGAGCAGTTTTTCTTTTGTCTTATTTCTCTGAAAATTATAAATACCACCTCCAAATACAAGAAGAAATAAGCTTTATGATACTGTTCATTAAAAGTTTAGTTTGATTTTCAACAACCTCCAAGGCCACATGGAAGTTTTCAGGGTCCCCATTTGTCATTGGCATCCTGGAAAACTTTAGCACCATTGACCAGTTTCCTTTGTCATGGACGAGCAGAGAAAAGCAAAGTGTTCTGGACAATGTCTTGCTTTACTAATAAAAGATTTCAATATTTATCTAATTTAATGTTAGAGTTCTCCAACAGATTAAACAGTCGGCCAAAGACCTAAAATGAAGGGTAATATCAGATAGTGAGAGCAGTCTATGGTCAGCAGTTTTATTTTTTTAACTCATTTTTTATTGGGTTTTGTTTTTGTAACAGTTACAGTATCGGGGCATAGCAAAATCCATCTCATTTATCCACTCCCTTCACATCAATGTCCTTATGGTCCAGTGAGAGTGGTGGTGTCCTCTTCAGTCCTCCTGAAATCAGTCCATTTTCCCCACTTTTCCACAAATTATGATTCCTGTAATCTCATTATGTGTGTGATTTTCTCCATTACAAATATTTCCTCAACGGTGTCCACCCATTGCTCCCCAGTCCGTGGTTTTACTTTCTACCACAATCTGGTGGTTACTTTTTTACTTGCTGATAATAGTATTTTAACAAGATACTCATCCTTTTTTTTGTATTATATCATGTGACAAATTCCCCAAATACAAGGTCTTACATGGTTTGGGTATCTGATATCCTAATATTTTTTTGCAGATTTTGTCATATTTCTTCCCATATACCTTTTTAGTTTTGGGAATGACCAGAATATATGGTCAGCAGTTTTAACAATAGATCTGGAAAACCATACCCTTTCAAAACCAAGTGTGAGATAAATTGTAAAAAAATATTTGTACATTTGAGTTTGTCAGAAAACACTTTTGCTTGCTCTGTCTTTTGCAATGCATTTTGTTTACTATAGTTTAAGTGAAAATAAGTGGGCAAATAATTCGTACATGTCCAAAATATGATCATAATATATTTAAACTAAGTGCAGTACATCCAACCATCCAAGTATGGTTTGTACTTTTACGAGTCTTTACTGTTCTTCACAGATCACATTCTTTAAACTAGACTTCCACATAAAGAAGCATTTAAGTGTAAGGTCATGATGTGTAAGGTCAAGTCTTCGTTTTCTTCAGTCTCCTCCAGAAAGATCCACTTCTTCGCCTCATACCCTGGTCAGCTGAAAGGCAAAGTGAACCGCATCAAGTACAGCAAAGTTCTGGTGAACATCGGCAGAGGCTTCAACAGAAGGACCGGCGTGTTCAGGGCTCCAGTTAAAGGCGTCTATCAGTTCTTCTTCTCCACCCAATCAGCCAACATTGGTCTGAAGACAGACCTGTGGCTGGTTGTCAACAATTACTGGGTGGCCGTGTCTCACACACATGTAGCCCGTCCTTCCTCTGTTGGTAATTTGTCCACTTACATGACGTTTCTCCGCAGGGGAGCGTTGGTCTTTGTCACCCATAACTGTGGCCGCTCTTGGGCCAATTCTGCTTCTGCCACCATCACGTTTGGAGGCTCACTGCTGGCACAGTTCAGATGATACATGAAATAATGATGAATAATGAGGACAAAGTTTAGTTATTGTTTTTACCATTTTTTTCTTATTATTGTTTGTATTATTTTTGATAGTATTTGAATTGAATATTGAATCCAATATACCACCTTTGATTGTCTGTCTTGTGTCTAAATGAATGCAGAATTTTATTATGCTTGCATTTAAGGAGAATAACTAATAAAGAAACATAACCAAATGTGCCTAGAGTTCTTCAATATGGACTTGATTCGGTCATATACTTTTGTTTAATTTTGTTGTCTAGTTTTAGTACAAAAATACTTATTTTGTCCATTAAACAAAGCAAAATACTTAAGCCACAAGTTCATATTTTCATTCTTTTCAGCTGATTTACTTATTTTGTTTATGAATAGCAATTGTGTTTGTATGATATTGTCCAGTTTTGTTTCTTGAGGAAATTTGTCTGACTAGAAGTGATCTTTATGGTAGAATTGTGATCAGTAATCATGATGAGGAATCAGGGCCAAGCAGCTCAAGTACTCAAAACATACAAACTTGGGTGCTGAATATGGACTTATAGACTGGTGAGTCAAAATTTGAAATATCTGGTCAAAATAGAAGTCAATTTGTTTGCTGAAAGTTGGAGAGCAGTACAATATTGACTGTCTGTAGGCAACAGCAAAGCGTGGTGAAGATCCCCTGTACACTTGGTACTTCATATCCACAAGTGGAGTCTTGGGTCTATTTAGTCAGATGGGGGCCAAAGGCAAACCCAGTCATTGGGGTCCTTCATATCCCTGTACTGTGTCGATAAAAGTTTACTGTTATTTTAACCTTGTACTGGGTAACACAACAAAACCAAATGTATTTCCTCAGATTCTGTAATTTAGTTCAATTTTGATAGAAGGCGAGTATGTTAATTAGGCCCCTTGCCCAGATTTTGAAAACTGTTACATTTAATTGACAGCTTATGTTATAAGTTACATGACCATGTTTACATCTCCCCCCCCACCCAGGGAATAATATGTATGACCATAATATGTATGATGAGTTTGAATCTTCAAGTTTATCGTTACGCAGCCCCTGAAGTGACATTGGCAAAAATACATAAGAGGTTTATCATGCACACGCAAAACTATCCAGTACAAGGGCCTTTTGCTTTTTAAACTAAATGTCATATAGTTTAAAAAGTTATAAATTGAAGTGTTTTACAGGATATCATGATTGAAAATGAAGACAATGCCATCAAATGTATGAGGTCTACTGACAAAATGATCATACAATATGGATGTTGATCTCTACTTCATACTGCAGCGTGTGAATTAAGACCAAAATATTAATAACTGCTTTGAATCGAAGAAAACTTTAAAAATACAATTTTTATGAAATGTTTGGGGGCCCCTGGACATCTCAGGGGCCCAGGCAAGTGCCTGTGTTTGCCAAATGGAAGATACGCCCCTGGGTCATGATGGTGTCCTTCGTCCTGTAAAATACAAGCAGATTCTCAGTGCTGTACCGGGGGCCTCAAATTTATTCAGTTGCAGGGCAATGAGACAGATCATTCTTCCACTGTCTTAGAGAACAATCCTCAGTGTAAAAATAGTAAAATATAAACACCACTGAAGTTGAAGCTCTCTGGACTGTGGTCTCATTATTGGTACATGCTCCTCTCCTTCACAAGGGGGCGCCCTAATATTCCTAAACGCTTTGTCAGTTGCAGTCCAGCTCTACTCAGGGGTGTTTTTTTAATACCTGGGGTCGCATTCAGACTCATTGTGGGCAGATCAAAAGAAATGTAACAGACCTGACAGTTAGAGTTATGATAATGAACGGATTGCGGGTTCATTCAGTCACATTTTTCCATTCATTCCCCCATTCAGAAATTCTGTTGAGCCCACATTTTTCCTTTTATGGTAACAGAGGGCATCATACATGTGGGGCCAAAATATCATTTTTTCTGTGAGTGTTTTAGAACTTAGAGGTGGCCCCGTCATCGCAGAAATATGTATCAGAAAGACTGGGGCTGCGGTCTGCTCTGCTATTTGCTTTCCACACAGCCTTTTCTGACCAACACCTCGACGCTGGTAAGGGGGAGGGGCTTAGGGTGGTTTGGGGCGTGGTCAAATCGAGGCGGCTCCGCTCCCATTGGTGGATGGTCGGCCGGGACAACAGCAGAGAAACTCCAGGAAAACTGCCGGAGCTCCCTGGCGCACGGTGTAACGGGACAAGGATACATTTCTGCGTGAAAGGAGGAAACTTTGTCTGGATACGAGGACATTTTGGGATTATTTTCTTTTTCTGTCACCTCTGAGTGAGAATACTCGCATTTGCCATCATTTACTTGCACTTTTTTCCAACAAGTAGGCATTTTTTGTGAGTTTGGACTAATTAATCATGACAGGAATTACAGTTTAACTCTTAAAATGTGTATGGACGACACATTTGTCCACTGAGAGGAGGAGGTGCCCAGAAAGCCCGCCAATGTTTACCTGCTGTCGGCACTTCAAAGCTAGTTGTTAAGAAATTACTTCTCACGCGCGAACTCAAAAGAAAGGTAGCAGCATGGCAGAGCACGAGAGCCTGGAGTATGGGAAAGCAGATTTCGTGCTTATTGACAATGTGTCGATGGAGGAGTTCATGGCTAACCTAAAGCTCAGGTAAGCAGCATTCACCTTTATCATGAGAGTGTGCTGGAAGAAAACGTGAAACTCTTCAGGTGTAATTCAGACATCATTCAGGCGGAAGTTTCGATGTCACAGCATCAACAGGTGCTACCTGGCCAATTTCGAATGATGAAATGACATGTAGGGGAGACTGGGGTCAGCTGTGACACTTCTCCATATTTTCCCCTATAATTCAGATTAGGCGAAACACCTGTGTCAGAGCTTAATAGGTGATAGCACAACAGAAATGGAAAATAAGGAGGATAGAGTTCAATATAAACCAACAACAAAACAAATACATTATGGATATCAGAGTAAATACAAAAATAAGTATTTAAATAAGTGGAGTTGATAGTGAAAAACTGAAAACTAATATATTTGGGTAAATTAGATGAGAAAGTGAACTGGAAATCACATAAAACTATCAAATAAGGCAAAGTAGGTTTTAGATTTAAAAAAAAATCACTCCATATTATTAACTGTTTACTAATTTCACCTAATGTAAGTTACTACACAGAGGTCTTGGACAACATCTACAAAAGTCATTTACGTCATTAAAAAAAAGTGCAATAAGGATCATTGTCAGTGATGGGCAAGAGGTACACAGCCCCCCACACTGACAGGTGGTCTATCCAATCACAAAATATTGATCTATGAACACAGAAAAATAAATAAATCCAAACAAGAGATGATTTAATTTATGCATGACTTATTTTTATTTGTGAAATAAAGATTTGAAAAATGCAGGGCAGCTACTGGAAGTATTTGATATTTAGAGCATCCTCTCCTAAGTAAAATATTTTTTTAGTTATTTTTGCATATTGAAAGAAAATGTTTCAGCTTTTGAAACAAGCTGTTCTTTTGTCACTGTAGATGTGAAATGGATTCAAAAGTTATTTTACTGCAATAGACTACTGAGGGAGTGGATAAACTGTCTTATTATATGTGATAAGGTAGTAGGACAACAATGACGAAAATGTGGTTTCATTACATATTATAGTATGAATCACTCAATCCTTGTGGTGTAGTAAGGCAGGCTGCTACGGACATGGCAAGAGCAATAATAATAATGAGTTTACCAACAAAACAAAGCAAATAACAGCCGCTTATTTCACAGCCAAATAGACCATGACCTCACTTCACCCTTCTGCTCAGAACTGTGCATCTTTTCTGTTGTTATTTTCCTTTATTGACTGAACCTGTTCTTGAATTTTGACCTTAAAGTGAATCGTCATTGGAGCTGTAACAATGACCCATTTGTATCCAAGTTGCAGGACAGACTTGGTAACATTCATTTGATGCTTTCTGTGAATCAAACCTGTAATTCTGTTCTTAAAAAACACACACCGTGACTCCACCCAAATCCCCACAACACACACTCATAGCATTAATATGCTGTATGGTTTGAGCGGCTTGTGTGGCAGGTTTTTATCAGCTGTGTTTTCGGTGGCTCTGAGTCAAACATGATGTCAGGTTTGTGTGGTTTGTGAATGGAGGAGCAGCAGTGTAGGTTAACGTTACGTTTTAGACGGGCTGTGCTGTGGAATCGGTTTCACCTCCTTTACTCTGTCTGCCATCTGTAGACTTTAAAGAAAGTGAAAACTGATCCCTCATGTCAATTTGAGGAGGTTTTTACAACAATGGGTGGCTCAGCTGGGACTTACTGGAACAGTGGTGTTAGGTCTGCACAAGATCAGAGATAACTATGGGAGGCTTTGTTGAATATTGGGGAAAATATGACTTGAATGAATGGCTTATATAACCAAATGTCACACTATATGTGTCTTTGAGCTGTTTTTTCACATACTTGACTCTGCCATTTCCATTCTTGATCCCAAATTATTCCCAAAGGCATTTGAAATACTAGATTGACATCAAACTAGCTTAAGCCATTGATCTGAAACAGTCAGGCTCCATTCAGTGGGTAAAATGTGCACTCCCTGAGTGACAAAACATTTTTAGCCAATTTTTTGTTTCATTAAATTGATATTGTCAGTCTTTTTGTACATATGCCGCTTACTTTTATCAGAGTATTAATACAATTACATTGACCTGTTTTAAACTAACAAGGGTGGGCAATAAGGAGAAAAAAATGAATTTAATTTTTTTGAGCTAAATGGCAATATTTGATATTTATCTTTATTTTTCAGAGAAATCATAAAAAAACAAAGACGTATGGTGCTTCAGATAAAATTGTTTTGTTGCGGACCATTGTACATAGTCATCATTTTGCACTTTACAGTGTTAATGTAAAATTTGGAAATATTCATCCTGCTCAAGCTTCTTCTGCCGCCTGTATTGGCATTTTCGTTATTGGCATTCCTAAACGTGTCCATCAAAATCAATATCACTCTTAAAACTTGTACCTTGTTTGAAAATAGATTGACTTTTAAGATAGACTATTAAACAGTTGTTGGATGGACCCGCCTTTGTGTGACATTTGCATGTTCTCCCTGTGCGTGTGAGGGTTTCCTCCCACCAACCAAAACTATGCTCATTATATTAAGTTGTGACTTTTGTTGACTTTAGTGTGTATATGGTTGTCTGTTTTTCTGGATTAGCCCTGTGAGTTAACTGGTGTTCCCTGCCTCTTGTCAGATCTCATCCAACGGTATAGATAATGGATGGATTGATGGATGAATGAACTGTGAGGACATCTTATTCAAAGGTCCTCTTTACATCACATTGGCAGTAGAAAAAGGAGAATCAGGAGTTCAACAGTTTAAAAAAAAAGTCTTGAACAGTTCATTACAGGCTTCACTGTTCAATATAAGCAGTGATTGCAGTATTTCCAGTCCGACATTAAAACACAACTCCATAATAAGTGTCTCTGTGCTTACTCTGCTTTATGTGCAGCTGTAATGCTGCGTTCACACCGCAAGCGACCCAGCTGCCAAAGTCGCGTCGCCCACTGACGTAGCGTCCCGCGTCCATAAATACCTCGGTTTGGTAACCGCTACCATCGGCCATTGCTCGGTGACGTCACGTCCGCTCGAGTTTCACCGCGATCATTTCATATATCATATAATAGGATGTATAAGCGGACATTATTCCAGCTGTATCCTTTTCACTCACTTATCAACCACAAAACACTGCAGCTGATTTTACCGCTGTCCGTCTAGGCGGAACTAATGTCCTCGCTGACATTAGTTCCGCCTAGACGGAACTCATCCGCCCTGTAGTCCGGATGAATAACTGTCCGTCTCGGGTACCGTCACACGTACACACACCTCTGATTGGCTGTTGCCTCACAGCCACACACGACATCGCCTGAATAGATCAACTTTGTTTAACTTTGACATCGCGCGACGAGTGAAGTGGTCGTCTTGTACGCGGCTGTCGCATCGCGGAAGGGCTTGCCCCGCCCCATCGCGGCTGTGCATTGACTTTGCATGGAGAGTGATCGCCGAGGTAGTACAAGTAGCGTGCGGTGTGAACGCAGCATAGGTTGACGAGCTGAGAGAAAGAACCACTGCTGGCTGTACTGGAACAAGGGGATGTTTGGGTTTTCAAATCTTTAATGAATCATGCAGGCAAAAAAAACCAGCCATCAGTTCTTGGGGATGACACAAGCTTGGAGCGCATCTGCATTGTGCATTAAATCAATCCATTGTGATGTACCTGTCAACTGTCATATTGCTTTCACACTAAAATTAGCTGGTAAACACAGGATTTTTGAACTGAATTAACCTACTAACAATTGGCAAGTGACTTCCTTCCCACAACCAGCAGACCCGGGTCTAATCGGCAGCAAACGCGCTGCGTGGCTGTTTTTTTTCCTCTGGTGCATCAACCTGATGACATCAAAAACGCGACAAAACATGACCATGTAAGCAATGGAAAGGAGCATTGAAAACGTTGACATGGCTTTCTCTACTTTGTACTTTTGTTCCTCTTCAAAAATGTACAAACTCACCGCTGATGATACTGAAGTGAATGGAATTTTTTGCGGAGACGGCAAAGAGTCATGTAAGTCACAGACAGGGGGGACAGGCGCAATATTATGCCTTGGGCACATTACGCTGACATCATCCGTTAATTAGCGGGCTGACCCAGGTGTGATGTTCCCACTAACATCAATCGGAGGGGAGCTGATAAATACCTGTGTCGCTTGCAGGGTCAGTCGACCCGGGTCGAAATGCCAATTAAACCCTTTCAAACTGCCGACAGGAACCGGTTGTTACGGAGTTAAAACAGTTTTGTTGGCCAGTCTAAAAGGTGCATCGGTGTGAGGAAACTAAAAAAACCCTTTCCAACTCCATTTGTAGCTTTAGCATGCAGACTCAAAACAATGGCTCTTCGTGCAAGACTGACCACAAACACAGCAACCAACCTTTAAGATAAGTCCCGTTGGTTAAAAATGGTAACCCATTTGTTGAAATAACCTTACATACAGTTTCATGATCTGCTGATTGTCAGCTCAGAATATTGACTTCCAGGTTGATAAATTAAAAATTATTTGTTCAAAGAAAATAAAATGAAATTCCAGTTTGGACTCGAACAGTTTAGGTTACTCAAGGTGATTTTTTTCTTCAGTACTTATCAGGAACAAAAATCAAATATTTTTAATTCTATTATTTTTTTTTATTGTAGTTTTAAGAAAAAATATTCCATATTCTGATTGTGTTTTATGATAAAGATTTTAAGTATTACCTTTAAAGACAAGGTATTTCAGCTCCACGGCACCAAAACTTATTTCATTTTGATAACCCTTTGCAATATTAATCCAAACACCCAAGGATGGCACACCAAAGATATCTCTCTAACAGCTTGCCTGTCAGAGCTGAATGAAAAACTGTGACCAAAATACAGACATGCATGTTGAACAAAAGGTTAATTGTATTTCTACTTCAAGCCAGTGACTTCACATTCAGCCATTCCTCCACTTAAGGAAGGCACGGGAATTATTTTTGTTAAAATCAGCTGCAAAAATATATATTTTTAAATAATGCTTTCAGTCCCTGCATCAGACAGAAGAGTCTTGGCTAACAGGTGATCTGGAAACACTGACCATGTTTTACCGTAATTATCAGTAGCAAAGATATTATGTCATTTTCAACACCTTGCATTGCTATCACATTACTGAACAACGTTATCAGACTTTATATAATTTTCTCTCACCATGCAAGCCAAAATGAGGATGTTAATCTGTTGATTCTCTCTGCACAAGCTGTTAATAGAGTTAATTTCCATTCCAGTCTCAGTACAGCTCTCCACAGGCGGCCTGCAGAATAAATATTTGGAAGATTAAACTCAGAGGTGTTTTCATCTGTTGACTCTTGGCGGCATGGTTTTCCTTCTTTGGTCAAACACGCAGAGCTTTAAAACTTATTTTTAATTGCACCAGAGATTGCCCTGAGTGCTTGAGATGTTTGAGTACCTGAAAGAGTGTAAACAATAGGTGGTAAAACAATTTAACTGTTCAAGTTGAGGTCCACAGTTTCTGTGATTGGTGTGGTTCTTTTTGTATTGATCCTCAATGTTAATATACCTTTGAAAAATCATTTAAAATCAAGGGGTTTTTAATTGCAACAGGCACAACAGTTGCTCAGTGAACCTGGTGGTAATGCTGTTTTGTCAGTATTCACTTCCTTCATGAAATTTTTAATGTAATGTAAAAATACTTCAGAAATTTTCTAAGTCTAATTAGTCTGTTGCACCTTAACTCAAGTTTATGCAGTTAGAAACACATTTTGTTTGCATGTTCCTGTTGCTCATGGATGACTTGTTCGAATGCAAAGTGATCAGCTGCAGTCAAATCTTGTACCTGATGCTGTTTTATTATTGTTTGACTTGTTTGTTTTTGCTGCACATCAAAGTTAGTCTAATTTAATTCATCGATATCTTGAAGTCTGAGCAGTTATAAATACAGAAAATAGTAGTAGTAGTAGAGACGGAAAATACGCATATTTTCTGTCAGAGAAATCAGCTTCATCTGAGTATCGGGGGAATCTAAAGGTGTCCAAGACCTTAAATGTATGACATCCTGATTCTGTTTAACTAGGAAACATGGATGAAACTGAACAAAAATCTGTTTGTTTGGAGCTGAATTTGCAATATTTTATCAGACAGGTAACGGATTTCGCCTTCAAATACCTCACTTCTTTCCAATTCTTTGCAAAAATTACTTTTTCCTCTTTTGAATTTACATTTGACTAAACTACATTCTAACCTTTGTTTGATAAAAGTTGTACTGAACCATCATAAAAACGTAATACCGTCTGAACCTGAAAAGCATCACCACATAGCTTGGTTAGCATGCTGCTGATGAGGCCTATGAAACAAAGTCAAATTGTATCGATCAGTCATGGTGCAGATTTTAACAGTTGATTCCTATTTTTAACCAACATCATTTTAAATAAAGTTGTCTGGGATAAAACCACAGTCTCAAGAGGATGTCAGAGCAGCAGATTAATGATGGGACGAGTTATGTTGTGAAAGAAACTTTGTGACTGAAGTATGAACTTAAAGATGCTGTGAGGAGTTTCTAAGTAATTACAAAAAAGTCTCACTTTTAGATTTATGCCTGATCGAAATACACACTTTAAGAGTTTTATATCATCAAAATAGGTTATCTATAAATCCTATTCCTTAGCTTGCGGTTGGGTCGGACAGGGCTGGACTGGCCTGAATACTCAACTTCGGGAACAAGACAGTTAAAACTAGAGCTAATTTATATTATTCGGACACGCCTTGGAGCACCGGGCTGTAGGTAGCGATATACAAAACTACGATACTAAGTTTTCCAAAAATTGCTTGTTGCGTCACACTTCAAAAACTACCGCTACATAACTACAAAGAGATACATTACCTCGTTGCTTTGCATCCTGTAAGTTGTTGAAAAAAGAAGTTGTAAAGCAATGCAGAGTTCTGAGGAAGGTCCGAGCTGCATTCATTAGCATCACAACAAACACACGCTTTGGCTTGGGTCACGTCTTCACGACAGTCGCCACGTGTGTTCATAGGTAGCAGAGTCTTTATGTCGCCGGAAATAGATTCTCCTCATAGCACCTTTAAGGTGATTGTATTAGACAATCAGTCAGTCAACATTAACTTGCATAGCTTCAGTCATAACAAATACTGCCTAAGACACTTTACAACAGAGTCATGGATGCCATATTCTTAATTCTAGTAATATTTTTAATTGTGGTTTTTTTTTTATTCATTTCTGCATTTTTTACCTTTTTTTTCCAAACCCAGAATAAATCCTCCTTGAGTGCAGCACTTTGCCACATTTGGCAACAGTTACAGTGGCAAGAAAAAACCTCTGTGGCAGGAAACCTTGAGCAGAACCAGACTCGTGTTGAACAGCCATTGGCTGAAGCTGTTAGGAGTGTGAGAGGGAGGAGGTTGAGAAGTGGGGCAAGACATATAGGTACTAAAGTGACTAAAATTTATGATAGCCATACATTTATGGATGCCCTGACCATGAACTTGTCCTTATCATAGTTGCCTCTATTGAAGTGACTGCAGGCATTCATTTTGTTAGACATGTATTTTTGATTTTTTTGTCCTCTAATGTGGAGAATGATTACTTTTCCTAAAGCATCACATCCAGGTTGACATTGGACTTGCCACCTACTCTTTACTAAGCTTAAGATAAAATAAAGCATGAATAATTCAAGGCTTCTTGCTTCGTCACCGTTGTGTTTTTCCTCCTGCTCATGCTTTCTCCTCTGCCTTTTAGCTTCAAAAATATAATGCTGTAGTTCTGAGATGGACTAATCATCTGCATTTTTCATAAGACAGTGAGTGAATCAGTGCTGTAAGGCCTTGTGCAAGAGAACTGACGAGATGCAAAAATGAAAAAGCATTGGAAACAGACAATCAGCACACCCAGTGACAATGAGTTTAACATCATTCTCTATGTCTGAAGTTTCTGCAAATTAGATCCATTTTTTAAATGATTTCAGGATGTTTCTGTATTATTACCTTCATTGCTTTGTGTGTTGCTAACTGGGAGTTGGATAAACAAACACAGTTAGCATGTCTGGATCTGTAATCAATGATGTCACTTACTGACTTCTTTGAGCTTTTTTGAGACCAAATAATTAAGCAGGCACATTCCTTGATAACTGAAAAAAAGATTAGCTTAAACATAAGGCCCAGTTCAGACCAGATTACCAACAAACAGCAACCTCTGGTGAAGAGTGAAGCCAATGCAGGAAGCGGAAAAGCTGCAGAATTCACGAATGCACCCAAAATTTTGTCATTTTAACAGTTGATCTGCTTTACTAGTACAAAGGATTCAAGTTTATATTCAAGCAATATATGTACTTGGCAGGAAGTCTCAAAACTCGCCTCAACTTTGTCGTTTTTGGCATTTACAACACTGTGACCAACATAGATTGGCCTCCATATTCTCCTTCAGTTATGCTGTAGTCTTCCAGTATTTCTACAGTCTATGGTTCCAGCTCTTCTCACAACACTTCTTTAGTTCAAACCGAGCTTTACATTTCCATGTTTGAGATTTTATTATAATTTAAAGCTGACAGGAAAAGTGTCTTGTAAATATGTGAACATGTTTCAGAAAGGAAAAGACTTTTCTTAATAGATGTTTTTGCAGCCATACCTCTCTCATTAGCTAATCCTTGGTGCTGCGCTGGTGTGTGTACAGTAGCTCTGGCAGCCAGACAAGAAGACCTGAGAGCACCCAGACTGCAGCAGGCCTCTTTTTTTCCCAACTCTGTCCCATTTTCTGTCTGTTTGTTTTCCCTCCAGCCAGACAGCTCTGCCCGGAGATGGCGTGTGCAGATTGTTATTTGTAGAGGGTGTGACCGGCCAGGAGTGCTTCCTTTTTCCCACTGTAGTCCAAGCCAGTTTGTCCAAATGGGAGGCAACCACTTGAAGGAAGGATCCAGAGGGAATGAGGCATCTAATGATGGGCATTATTCCTGGTACGATGATCCAGAACAAGACAAATATGTCTGCAGCTGGCCTGTATGTTCCTCTTGGGTGGGTTTAATGCCAAATTTGGGAGCTGAGTCACAGAGTTACTGTCTAGTATAATGAAAACTGCTTTCAGAGGACCAGAAATTAATGTAATTTATTTATTAGGAAATATTTACAAGGACTGGAATAGCACTATCCCTGTGTTTAAGACTTTGTTTAAACTTCTTAGATGCACTATATTGCCAAAAGTATTCGCTCACCAATCCAAATAATCAGAATCAGATGTTCCAATCGCTTCCATGGCCACAGTTGTATAAAACCAAGCACCAAGGCATGCAGACTGCTTTACAAACATTTGTAAAAGACTGGGTCGCTCTCAGGTGCTCAATGCATTCCAGTGTGCAACTGTGATAGGATGCCACCTCTGCAACAAATCTAGTCGTGAAATTTCCTCGCTCCTAAATATTCCACAGTCAACTGTCAGCTGTGTTATAAGAACGTGGAAGTGTTTGGGAATGACAGCAACTGAGCCACGAAGTGGTAGGCCACGTTAACTGACAAAGCGGGGTCAGCGGATGCTGAGGCGCATAGTGAGAAGAGGTTGCCAACTTCCTACTGAGTCAATCACTTCAGAACTCCAAACTTCACATAGCTCAAGAACAGTGCACAGAGAGATTCATGGATGGGTTTCCATGGCCAAGCAGCTGCATCCAAGCCTCACATCACCAAGTGCAATGCAAAGCGTTGGATGCAGTGGTGTAAAGCACGCCGCCACTGGACTCTAGAGCAGTGGAGACACGTTCTCTGGAGTGATGAATCACGCTTCTCCATCTGCCAATCTGATGAACAAGTCTGGGCTTGGCAGTTGCCAGGAGAATGATACTTGTTGGATTGCATTGTGTAAAGTTTGGTGGAGGGGGGATTATGGTGTGGGGTTGTTTTTCAGGAGCTGGACTTGGCCCCTTAGTTCCAGTGAAAGGAACTCTGAATGTTTCAGACATTTTGGACAATTACATGCTCCCAACTTTGTGGGAACAGTTTGAAGCTGGCCCCTTCCTCTTCCAACATGTCTGTGCACCAGTGCACAAAGCAGGTCCATAAAAACATGGATGACAGAGTCTGGTGTGGATGAACTTGACTGGCCTGCACAGGGTCCTGACCTCAGCCCCATAGGACACCTTTGGGATCAATTAGAGCAGAGGCTGAGAGCCAGGCCTTCTCGTCCAACATCAGTGTCTGACCTCACAAATGTGCTTCTGGAAGAATGGTCAGCAATTCCCATAAACACTTCTAAACCTTGTGGACAGCTTCCAAGAAGAGTTGAAGCTGTTTTAGCTGCAAAGGGTGGACCCGTGTCACATTGAAGCCTATGGATTAGTAATGGGATGTCACTTAAGTTCTAATGCGAGTTAAGGCAGGCGAGTGAATACTTTTGGCAATATAGTGTATGTACAGTCCACTCGCTGGTTGGTGTGTAAAAACTGTGGCACTGCAAGGCACTGCAAAACATTACATCTATCTCATATTGCCTCATATTGGATGTTGCTACATTGCATTTTTGAACTTCTCCAACAGCAACAGTACCATAGGAGCTGGAATTATCTCTGTTGAATGTTTTTTGAGCTCAATTGTTTGTAGATTTTGTTGAATGAAAGAAATGCACACACCTGTGTTTGCTTCACTGATGGCTCCATTTCTTAAAAATCAAATCTTTAAATTTCCCGATTGGGTGTTTCAAAGTTACTCCATTACTCACAAGTAAAAAAGTGCAGACTATTGAATAATGCAGACAGACTCTGGTTAATATCCACATTGCGAAAACAATAGCAGTTATCCCAGGTGGTCTGAAGTTTTTTCTAAAGTGGCAACTGGCAGAAGTTCAGTGCAGGTCAAGTGCAGAGCCTTGCTGCCTCCAGCCTTTCTTTAATGACTCCGCTGCTTGAGTGATTTAACTCTCAGTGTTTGAGTAGGTAGTCCAGCCCCCCAGGGTCTTCACGTGAGGCATGATTTGGAAAAGATTGTGTGGTCAGAGCGAGTTCTCGGACTTGACATTGACTCTGTTTGACATGAGTTTGAACTTTGTGGCCTTTTCCACAGAGCCTCCCCGGTCTCTAAATAGAGCCCTGCAGATGCCCGCTCTCTTTGTACTGATCTCTGGTCGGATAAAAGTTGGAGCCAAATTCCTGTAGGGTCTTGGGAATTTGCCTGATTTGACCAACATGCAGATAAAAAGCTCCTCAGACCAAAACTGTGCGACACAGCCCATTTCACCAATGCACATTTAGTCCGAGAATCATCTGATATGTGATTAAAAATGAGTCATGATGGAAAACCAGAGCTGGATACAGTCTGGCGGGAATTAGAGAATAAATATACATCTTTAAAAATGATGGTTAATCCTTTTTACTGTTGATAGATAGTATATTCTGTGATATATGCTGTCATTTTCCAAATAAATCGATCATTATATCCCCATTATCATGCTGCATTTGCTTTCAATATATAGGCCCCTGTTACACGTCACCTCCACTGTTAATATCACAGAGGCAAAATGGAGGTATTATCTATCAGTGGAATATTAAAGAGAGTGAGGCACTGGGACTTGGCGGGAGGCAGGAGCGCCGGAAGTGAGTGTCCTGCCTTTGTGTGGATGTGGGGAAGGCACTGTGTTCCGTATTCCAGCATGACACAACTATTATGGCCTCGCAGAGTTCATATGAATGGCTTAAGCTGCTAAGATGTCACAGTCATGTGCATTTGTGTTAAAGTATTGTGAATAGGACTTATGCTGCAGCTATAGAGGACTTCATATCTCCTTTTTTATGCTGAAGCTAAAAGAGCTTTGCGATGTAACTGATTTCCTTTCCAGTAAGACGGAGCACCTGCCCGTTGTGCCAACACTGCTTTGCTTTTTTTGTGCAACAATCTGACAATTATCTGACAATAATTTTCCGGCAATAACGCTTTATTTTCAGAGTTGTTCATCAACTTGACGTAGCTGAATTTCTGCATTTAATATCCTTTCATTTTTATACTGCGTGTCCCTTTCAGGGTCACTGGGGTGCTGGAGCCGATCCCAGCTGACATTGTGCAAGAGGCGGGATACACCCTGAACCGATCACCAGCCAATCACAGGGCCGAATAGAGAGACAGACAACCACTCACACTCATACCTAAGGGCAATTAAGAGTCAACAGTTAACCTAATGAGCAAGTTTTTGGTCAGTGGGAGGAAGCCAGAGAGCCTGGAGGGAACCCACGCATGCACGGAGGAACATGTAGCTTCCCACAGAGTTCTCTTGATAATTTCAAATTGCTCTACAAAAATAAAAGCTTCTACAAATTTCCCTAAACTTTGTTTTCAGTCCTGTTAGTTAAACATTTCCATCCATTGTTAAAAGCAGTTTTGTCCACATGTAGGCAGGTATTTTGGAAACAAGGGATTTCCTCTTCTTTTTCAAAAATAATCCCAACTACACATACAGACATTCAAAAACATCCCATTACAAGAGGAAATACAAAAATGCATTAATGTTGGTTTGACACTGTTTATTCTATTGTAGCAGTTTTAGTGTGGTGCAACTTTTTGTGCAATTTCTATGAAAAAGCAGTTTTATCTTCATATCTGTTCCAGCCATGCTGCCTGATGTTACAGTTCAGCTTGTGCCAATGTTGACAGGTGTTAACAGGTGTAATGAGTAATACTTTGTTTTTTTTTTACATTTCAAGACATAAAGGATAATCCTGATCAAATCCTATTGTCATGAAGTTTAGTGGGCACTGTTGTTGGTTTCATCAAACCACAGATGCAAGCAGCCATGGGTAACTAGTCAACAGTCTCCTTGAATACTTTGGCTGCATTTGTATCATCTGACTGTTTCCAAGTGTCGTTAAAATGAGGGAGGGACAGAAAGTATGTGTTGGTATATAAATAGTCTAGTCAGAAATATTTAAAACTGCAACAGTGTAGAAACATCTGCTGTCACACATGCAACTAGAATGCACAGAGAGTGCAAACCTGCTGCTTGTGGTTACATCTTTAAGCAATAGTTCCATGATAAAGTTACCATCATAATATGATTCAGTGACTCTGAAAACCCACAGCAGTTGGAATCATGTTGATATTGTTATTAGGGCTGAACGATTTGAGAAAATAATCTAATTGCGATATTTTTCCCCAATATTGCAATTGCGATTTACCCTGTGATTGTTTTAATGTTCCTCATCTTATGTATTCTTAAACAAACATAAGCAGTAGATCATTTTATAGTAAAACCAATATGACATTAAATCAATCTAAGGAGAAAAGATTTGAGAAAAAGTGGAAAAGAACAACAGAAGCAAAATAGGTATGATATTGTAAAAACGGTAAAAAAAAAAAATGGTACAAAAACGGAACAAAAATTAATAGGTGCAAAAAAGGTATGAAATTGCACAAAAAAATGGCCCAAAAATTCAAAAGTGACTAAGGAAAGTTGATTATAGCAGCAAAATTGGGAATACATTTTAAAAACCTTGTAAAAATTCCAAACATGGTCTGACAGTGGCCAAAAAAAGATGAATGGGAGCAAGATAGGCATAAAGTTGTAAAAACTGGGTTAAAAAAGGTTAAAATAGGCATGAAATTGCAAGAAACTACATCACAATGCCAAAATGCTCAACACATTTTGGGTTAAAAATATTGCACTGTCTGCGATTTGAAAATTGCAACAAGCCATATTGCGATTTAATCTAATTTGCAATTAATTGTTCAGCCCTAATTGTTATTAGTTAGACAGACATTGAGCAAAAACGATCCTTCACTAATTGCGGTTATAAGATCACCGCCACCTCCAGTAGCTTTTGCAAAGTCTTGCTACCAAATAAACAAACATACGCCAGCAAAACCCTTGGCAGAGTTAATAATGTCAGTGGTAATATCTTTAACGGTGACACCACACTGAGTGTGACACACCAGAGCGCAATTTATGTTAGATTAGATAAAACTTTAATCCTTTTGGGAAACTCCCTCATTGAAATTAGAAAATTCCGACAACAGTTGAAAAGTAGATCGACAGATTAAGGAGGTCAAATTATCATGTTAATCATGATTAAATAATTACAGTTGTGATTAGCGTGTCATGTTTTTTAATCACGTTAATCTCACTTTTAATCTTATTTCTATGTTTTGGTATTTTCAGAGGGCAAAACTTTAAAATACCAGATTGGTGATTAGACGATCAGGCCGCTCATCACACTCTTCCCAGACCAATCACATCAAGCCACAGTATGACGTAGCAGCTCGACCCTGCTGTTAGCCGTTAGCTCAAACTTTGAGAACCTCAGTCCTTAGACTCGTCTTATCGGCTTTTCTTACATTAAATTTTACCACATAGTTGTGTCATCTGCCTCTTACATGTGACATGAATCTCATCAAAGACAAAACCCATCAACTTCTCCTGGTAAACTTCTGAGGAGAGCAAATTTCATATTGTAGGGTAACCATGACTACGGCATCGTTTGCACGGCATTTTCACGTCTCCCTATTTGTCCCAGCAGTGGGGAAGAGGAAAATCATAATTTCCCATAAGACAGCTTGAAGTGACGTTCTTCCCTCATCTTTAAAGGAGGAATCGAGTCCATTTCTGATAAAACTGGGATCTTGCTGCATCCATGGAGATCAATTTTACACGCCGCTGTTGTTTTCAAACATGCAGCCTTTTCCTGTTGTCGTCACGTCTGCAGCTCCGCCTCTGTCCCCTGCTTTAGTTTTTGTGGGTGGAGAACAATCTTTTGATCTGCCAGATAATCTAATGAATTTCAACATAATAAATATGAAATAAAACAAATAATGAAATAAATGAATAAATAAAGATAAAACACAGACACTGTAAACTGACTTGTTGAAAATCTTGAACTCAACAGAAATTTTCCAAAATATGCATTTCCATTGACCTCACATGGCGTCTACAGAGGTCCAAGATGCACAGATAGAGCTGTGTTTTCAAAACTACCTGCCAACGTGTGAGACTGGTGGCATAGATGCTAATCAGCTGGCTAAACAAACTTCAGCAGCTGCATTTTATGTGCTGTCATGGGTTTAAAGTCTCATTGGCAACATTATGATGCAATGATGTTGACTCTGTGAAATTATGATGAATAAAAGTACATGATGTGTTCAACTGTAGTTCCAAAAAGAGACACGTGTAGGTGTTGGCAAGAACCCTGAATAAGCAGTTTTGTTGACTTAACAATATGAAATATTAACATCTGTAACATAATCTAATTGAGTTCATGTTCTGAGACTTATCTATTTAACTGTACTGTTTAGCCTTTGGCAAGACTTATTTTTTCTCATTCTGCCAATAAATATGCTTACTCACATCAATGAAGCCCCTGCACAGTCATAGTATTGGGGAGAAAAGCTTTCTGCATACTGAAAGTAGTCGTGTGGGTATCCAACCAGCTTGGCACAGTTTTACATCAGCTTAATGTCTTTATAAGGCAGCGTTGTTTTGTCTGTGCTTTGGAATCTAGGGGAGAAAACATTCCTGCCTAACTGCTCCTTGTTTCCCAAATGATTGTGGATGGATTACAGAAATTGTCCTACAGATACCAGATATTACAAAACCTCCAAAGTCTTCCTTATGTTAACTCTCTCTTTGTGATCTGTTTAATGCAGATGTGTTAAAATCAGTCAGGAAAAAGCTGAAAAAGCTTTGTCGTTTGCTTTAATCTCTGTTGGGAGAACCTGATGGGTGGGGCTTATCCTGCAGAAATAAAACACAGTCAGAGTCCAAATATGTGCACTGTTTGAAACCTGGCACAGTGAGAAATGCCCAGATGTTACACACGCTATTATTTGCCAAAAATAGCTTATAAATCTAAAGCCAGGACTGTCTTTCCCTCTTTGTTCAGATGACTATTATTTTTAAGATTTATGGAAATTATGTTATCTAAAAGGATGAAAATGTTTCCCAGAGTTGTTAAAGCTCATGGTTGTCAGACTGTAGTTACTGCCCTGAGTGATTTGACCTTTGAATCCTTGTATGTGGAGTCAAAGAGGACTCTGAACAGGAAGTCTCCAATAATATGGAGCAGGCCAACAGAGCAGGAAAGCTGGCATTTCCCCTCACTTTGGCTCCTCACATTTCATTGTTTCCTGCGGCTCCTTTTCAAGGCTTGTAGGGAATCACACGTGTAGGAATGGATATGTATTGGAAATTCAAAACTAAAGAGCTTCATAACGTGACGTACAGGGTCAGCAAGAGTCAGCCTGATACTGTAAACTCTAAAGCAGGGGTGGGCAACTTTAATGACAAAGAGGGCCACATAAAACCATTTTCCCAGCCTGAGGGCCACATTGTTAGAAATTTTCAGAAACTTTCAATGAGGAAAAAGAATGTTGGATAAACAACATATGAGAATATAAATTTGTCATTAAATTAGAATACCAATATTCATATATTACAACATAAATACAAGTTATAATGCATAATCAAATGAACTTGACATAGAATTCAAGCAAATTTAGCTAACACACATGGAACTAAAGTCAATTAAGTTATTTTCAAATCAATAAAATGATGAGTGTTATTCAAATGTTTAAAGCTCAAATATTTTGCTGCTGCCATTTTTAAAAATATAGTATTGAGCAATGCTTGATATAATGTTCAAAGACTTCATAAAATAAATTTAGAGACAATATTATAGCAAAGTAAGGCCATGAACAACTTACATAAGCAAATAAAATATCAGTCTAGATTATGTGGAATTATTTCTATTGGATATCTGAGTTTTCTTCATAATTACAACTGCTGGTTGGGAATGAATGGCGGGCCACATTTGGTGATGTGGAGGGCCACACTTGGCCCCCGGGCCGCCACTTGCCCACCCCTGCTCTAAAGTGTACAGTATGTAAAATTTCACATTGATTTATTCATCATATGTTTCTACATCTGACTCAGTAAAATGCATTAAGCTAAGGATACTGCAATACAAATGGCTCATGCGCATTTATATCACACCTGTAAAATTGCATAAATACAATAGTAATATACCGGACATTTGCATAAAATGTGGCTTAAAGGGGACTTTAGTGCATTGCATGTGGGAATGTGTTCAAATAAAAACATTTTGGGTAGAAATAAAAAACTTATTAGAGAAGATCATTTCAAAGTTCCAGGTGGATAAGCAGCAAATGTTGCAGCTGTTTACAACTGTTAAAAGATGTAAACAAAAGCTAAGCTATGAACATGTTCAAGGTGCTTTAACTCTACCTTAACTTTTACTTTAATGTTCCTTACATTTATAAACCAATTTGTGCTTTGGCAGCCGTCTTTTTCTTCTACTTCTTCCTGTGGAAAAAAACGACTGCATTGCATTGTGGTATATGGGAATGCAATGGGAGTGTACATCATCACTCCCATTTGCTGTGCATTGTGGGTATTTTATAGTGCACTATATAGAGAATAAAATTCACCAGTGATAATCAGAACAACGCTTCAAAATGGCAAACACACTATACTGTGAACTATATTTGTGATAGGGAACAGTTTCGTGCACAGCTATCGACTGACGAAACAGTGGATGATTGTTCTGTCAGCATATGTTCGGTCACCTGTCGAATATGCTTTTGAAAGGTTCTGCTATTCCAAAACATTTCCTATGGACTAATGAAACATTTTAAATAGTCCATCTGGTGTGTCAGGTTAGATATGATAAGTTGTAAAAAACAATAAAACCTCCTCCTGTGTCTCCATCCACAAGCCCTGTAAATGAATGTCTACAAGTTGAATGGGGTTCTGCTGTTTCCTTCGTCCGCCTTCAGTGTCACTTATCTATAAGGACTGAGGACTCTGTTTGACAAAAGCATCACTCCATGGGCTGTGTTCACTATGCAACAAAACAGCGTTTGTGTTTCATGGATAAAATTCTCACGACTTGCCAAAAAATAGAAATGACAATGGACTTACTGATTCACAGGACAAGCACCCCAGGATACTTTGCAAAACAATATGAAGCAGGAAGTCCTTTTTAAACGTTGTTCTCAATCATTACACAAAGCTTATCCATGAAACTGGGTAACTTGAAACCTTATGAGATAGTTTCGATTGCATTTTCAGTGAACTCTGGCACAGGGAAGAAGTGATTTTATTTTGTTGGTGATCCAAATCCGGATGTAGATTGTGTCAGAACAACTTGCCAAACAATTTGGGTAGGAAACGATATGATCAGAAGTCTTTGATTACCGTAGTGTGCTGTAGACCACAGAAACATCTCACAAAAATTTGCAAACATGAAAAGCAACATACTGTGACTTTTATTATTTAAAAATACTTATAAACAAGATACAAGCTACCATAAATTGGCCAAAAAGTGTCACCATGCTGGTTCACTGTATCTACATATCTCATAAACAGGGGTGAACATAAGCTAAGATGTTTTTAGAGCTTGTGGTTTGAATTGTCCCTTTTTAAGGGGGTACTGCAGGACCCTTAGCTCCCTAACTTTCATTATCAAAACATTTTTAGCCTAGGCTTTTTTCTCTAGCCAAAACAGAGACATTTTTTTCTTACAGTCTTTGTTCCTCAGCCATAAAACCAAAGTCCATGTGCAGAACACACAGTTCAGACTGACACGTTCATGCTCTGCCACAAAGATGAAAACAGATGACTCTGTGCAGCAAAGCCTCGAAGAATATTTAATCCCAACCTGCTTATTAAAGTTTTTTCTGGTAGCATTGGTCAGGGATTTGAGAAGAAATATTTAGAGATGAACTCAAAGATAGAAAGTGCTCCCCTGCACATTTAGCCTGAAGATTTATCCACCTCTAGACAAACAAATAGAAGGTACCGGGCCACGACATGGAAAGTCAGACCTAAGCTGCAGTAAGTGCCTCTAACACATGCCTCGGTTATGTTTTAAGGAGTAAGAGTATCTTTTCAGGAGTTCTCTTGCTAATAACAAGAGGAAAAAGTCCCCTCGTACAGATTCACAGAAGGCGTTTTTTGCCTCGCGGGCCTGCTCCCCTGCAATCCGGCAGTGAAAAGTCCAGTCTCACCACAGGAATTTCCATATGAGCCTCTGTAATCTGAAACACATTACCATCCTTACATAAACAGGGGCTGTGCCTGCGAAGCCTTATTCCCCTCTAAAATAAGTTCACCAGCTCACAGAGACGTCTCATTTGTGGACTGACTCAGTGTGCAGGCGGGGTTGACAGCAGAGCAGAGTGTTCGGTGCAACTTTTACCACGTTTTGCTCTTCTTTGCCTGGTGTCAGAACTCCTTGCGTTGCACTTTTTTGTCAAAACTTTATACCCTTGAATTTAGTACATTCTAAATATAGCCTGACACAAATGGCATCTCCTTTAATCTGATGCTCAGAAAATGATCATTAAGAGTCAAACAGTCAGTATTACTGTGATGTTCGTTACTTATTATTGGTAATTTTTATTGCTAATTTGTTATTGTTATTGCAAGCTAATTTTGGGGATACCTAGTCAAGGATTTTTGTAATTTCTGCAATTTTAGGGCCCTATAAAATCGTTTTTTTCCCCCAAATTCTGTGTTAGTTGTTACTATATTCAATTTTTACTCCATTTTAGTTTTTTAAGAATTTGTTTTTCAGTATTTTACTCAAATTTAACCCCAAGACACATTAAAAAGCAAATTAAATATAATGAAATATAGCCTTATTTACGAGTTCAGCCAACTTTGCCAACTTGTGTACTGCTCGATGTCGCTCGTGCGCCCCCTTGTTGCCCTTCGAATGGCAACTGGATGTCTAGGATGCACAGATTGCTGTTGGTGTGAACACAGGGTCAGCCGGTGTCTCGGATGGCCACTGTGATGTATTGACATCATTAATGAGGGGAGATGGAGGGGGAGAGGAAGCGGGAGGGGAAGTTTAGAGTGTAGTGGCAGCCTTAGTGACTCCCTCTGGCATTTTTCTGAAAGATATGTTCCTTTTAGTCAGAAAAAATGCTTTTGTGTAAAACTCTGGCCATTTCTCTCATAGAAAACACAAGTTTGATTTTCAGAAAGAGCAACTAAAAGCATACATTCAAACAACCACCGGCCTTGGTGCTGGAAGTGAAGTACAGTACACACTCAGGAGAAAGATACACAAGTAAATAGTTTGCTTTTTCTATATCTTAGCTGGCCATTTTTGATATTACATTGAATTCCGCGTCTAATGTCTAATTACGTGATTCTATCCATGATTCTTTAATTGTACATTTTGTAGTGCCTTACAATTTGTTTGAGAGTGTGTCTGAAAGTTTCTAGTGCAGTCTGTTAGAAATCAATCTCAAAAACCCATTAGTAAACTTTGTTCATCCTCATTTACTGGTGACTCCCCTTGCTGATCCATCTCTCCACCTGTTTGTGCCTGCAGTCTTGAATAAAATTTAACAGCTGCTAAATGTATTTCTTATGATCACCAAAGTAATGAATTTCAATATCAACTAAAGTTACTATGCTATTTTTGGTGACTTCTAGGTTACATTCACAATATCTAATGTTAAAAACATCTAGTTTTCAAATACAGAGTAATCCTGATCCAGCTGTAGTCTCAGTCTGCCTGACACTATGTTTGAGCTCTTGATTTTTTAAGGCTCCTTTAAGGCCCAGTTCGCTATGATGGTTTAAGGGTCAGGTCTATGCTAATGGGTCAGTTCAGTGCTGGTCAGGAACTCTCTGCTTACTTTACACAATGGCCTTAAACTGATAAATCAATGGTAGGATGTCACAGTGGGAGAGGGAGGTGTCTAAGAATGGCAGAATTTTGATTTTGTTCATAAAGGTGCTTTATGACATTAAGGGGACCTGTTAAACTATAGGGCATGTAAAACTAAGAAAAGCATAATAAAACCTCTTTACAAGCTTCTTTCTAATTATCAACATGACAGCTAGTGGTACACAAATAGTTAAACTCAGGTCCAATGTGAACATCGATGTTTAAAGTAATCATTTTAGCTGATGCAGATAACCTTTTCTGATGACTTCATAAGGTTTAAATCTCTCACAATGCCAATAGTTTCTTCCCTGTTCAATCATGAAAACAGATCAGAGTTAGTCTAAGAGGTCGTTTTTACTGCACAATCAAAAAACTTACAACTTAATCAGCAGTTAAGTGTTTAATAAGCCTGCATAAAGTTGGTCTGACACAACGGAAAAACATCCAAAACTGTTATGTTTACCCCACGTAAAATTGCAGATGGATAATTTTTGTTTAAAGGGACAATATCAGACTCTACCAATGATGAAGCGATGCTCATGTACATCCCTGATGACAACAGATGCTCTGCAAGATACTAAACATTTGACTAGTTTTTTTGCTGGTGCCGTGTTGAAGCATTTAGTCAGTTAGAAGTTCATTTTTTTCTTTCACAATCAAGCATTTTTTACATTTTAACAGGAATTTAATCTTTCCTTGATATTTAAATACACACGATAACGTGTAAAATGACATATCAAGGTGAAATATTATAAATTAGGATGTACTCTATGGCTTCTTCTATAGCAATCAATCCTAATGTACTTTAAAGCAGTATGTAAATACTTGTTTCTGTTTTTATCAGCACCAAGTCTCTTTTGCATTGTTCCCACCAGAGTTGAAAATAGTTAAATGTTATCCAGCCTCAGGATCATGTGTAAGGCAAGTTAAAAAACTCTCTCACATCCAGATTCTCTCTTGTACCGTAATTACCCTAAATAAGCAGCTTTCAATCTTGCTGTTGGCGCTGCATGTTTCAGTAGAAGATTTCATGTTGCTGGGTGTCACATTAAAGCTGTCTGGCTCATGATTTAACAACCAACCGCATCCTTTGTCTGCAGCATTAACCCCAGACACAACTTCCCATGAGCCTTTTCTCCCGGCCCACACACACACACAAAGACCCGGTGCACTCATACCATGCTGTTATCTTAGATCTGAAGTAATGAGTGTTATTTTGTTCAGGGTTTAGTTACATGGCGTCATGTTTGGGAATCCCTAATGAAGCGTGATGTGACTCAGGTGGCTGATGTAGTGTGTGTTTGTGTGTATGAGTGTACGGGTGGTGTCAATGTGTGTGTGTCCCAGGTGGCTGTGATGTCATCCTCTCTTCCTGTCTTGTTGTTGTATTGTTCTCTTGTCCACCTGTTGGAGCCGAGCCCGAGCCGATGTGGGGGAGGAACGCCTTACTCACTTTCTCACATTCAACCACACAGATACACACACTGATGCATCATTTAGGTCTTTCAACAATCTAAATAACTCATTACGTTAACAGCTCTGACATATATTTCCTCACACAGCTGCTAGTCAAATCTAATTGTATTTTATGGAAGCTCTCAACCCAAAGATATAAAACTTTTATCAGAGTGTTGTTTATCAGTTGTTGTAGCTGTGTCAATTTTTCTCTTTTAGTTAATCTTCCATTGCAGAAATCAAAGCTTTTGTTCAAGCCTACACTCCGTCTTCTTATAGTCTTCTAAGTGCATAATTGAAACTTCACTGCACACCTAAGGAAATGGAAATAAATGAAAACATGTTGAAAAGATAAAGAAGCTAATAAAATGTTTTGAGGCACATTTCTTTATTACAATTGACCTAAATGTCTTAAACTGACCTAAATGTACGTTTACAGTGTGATCAATCGTAAAGTGTTCCCATCGTTTCAAGCATCATTTATTTATTTATTTTTAAAAGAGGCCATATTTTATACAGGTTTATATATTCAGTTTTGAAGACTGCTTGGGTTTATTTATGGTCACTACTACGAAAAAAAAAAAATTCTACTTTTCATAGACCGAGTATCCCTGATCTATCCCTGATTTAAGTCTGACTATCAGATCTCTAAAGGCTCCCTTTTCCATGTGGACCAAGTCCTCATCGGTTGACCAGTCTACTTTGTGCCATATTGTCAATGACTCTGCAGTCATTGTACAGTATTTGTTTTAAGCTCCTAGTGGCACTGCAACAGGGAGAGAAGCAAGAAGTTCAGCTGCCTCAAACTTTTTGTCTTGTAGAAGTAATCTATCATGTGAAGGAGACATGTAAACACACTATAGGGAATCTTAAACTGGATAACCTGTAATGAGGGCTCTTCAATGAAGGGGCCCTTGTTTTATATACTATGATAGTTAAGCAAATTTTTTTGTATGCTTAATAATGAAATTTTGCTGCACTGTCATTACTGGTCTATCCACACATACTGTGAAGTGTGCCAATGCTCTAACTACCAGCCTTGGTGTTAAGTAAACTAAAGTAGCATTTCCAAGAGATTTGTGACCCAACCAGCAGAGTTAGAGGCCCATTTTCTGTACGTTTTCATCTGACACTTACAGACAGAACATGGCCCCAACAGCATCTTGCCTTCCATATGTGCAGAGTAGTTTATGTTTATTAAGAACATAAGTTTCTGCACAGTAATGTGGTAAATGTGTGTTAGTTCAGTGCCTATAATAGGAAAATTAGCTAGTGTTTTAGCAGTTAAGTGAGCATATTCAGTCTCTGTGGCTTTGGTACAGGCTATGTTTTAAAAAGGATCAATGCAGTTAATGTTCATCCAGCAGTGTAGCAACTTACATCTACATTACAAGCTTAAAACGAATAAAAGAAGTGGGCTTAGGCACTAATCATGGTCAAAAAACTGACTTAATTATAGCAGACCCTCAGGCTCACTAGTAACACTCGCCACCACAATCTGACATACAGTATGATGAACATGTGACTTCTATTAAGACTTTTTAGAATATAAGGTCCCTTAAGTTCAAGTGCTGTTACTGTGAAAAAAGATATACAATGAACTTAATATGGTTGAGTGGACTAGTGTAATGACTGTATCATTTTCACCTAATATTATGCTTAATATGGACAAATGACACCACGAGAAGTCATGAGGAAGTTATGAAGTGGGTAAAATTGTTAAGGAAATTTTTTAAAGAGTAGCTAATGTTTACTATTTTCTACCTGTGATTCCAGTGGTTTCACATTTGTCAGGATAAAGATGTGTTGCTTTATTATTTGCCCCCCGTATATGCATTTGGAATCTCTGTAGCATGAACTGCACCTTACTGACAGATTGTTCTAGCAAACAGACCTGTAAGTAAGTGCAGGTTTTACTGGATTGGGCCATTTAAAATTAATCAAAAAACACATTTGTAGAGCTTTTTCTGTGAAAAGTTTCAACTCCAGGTCATGAACCACTCAAGTGTGCAGTAAGAATGCAGAGGCACCTAAAAAAGACTGGAAAGTAGGTCTTGTAATGGATTATTCCGTCTTGCCCTTTTTTTGGTTCTTCTTTTTAAGTCATGATTTTCCCCTTTGCTCATCTACGGGTAATGTGCTGCTATGTGAAGTTCTCAATCGGATTGTTCTGTCCCCTCTGTTTTTTCTCTCACTGTCTCCTTTTGTTCTTCGTCCATCTGTCTGTTTTTGTCCCCTCTCTGCCCTTCTTTTAGCCCTCATAGAAATCATAATGGTTTCCTGAAATAGCACATTGAGTAACGTCTGGGTCCATTTCTCTTTTTTCTCTCAGTCACTTTCTCTCCAAATCCACCCAGTCATCCCTTCTCATAACAGAGCTCTCTGTGATTTCTACAGCCGTCATGTCTGACCGCTGAGTTAACACATAGACTGACTCAGACCATCCTCTCATTACTATATTGTTGATTTCAACAGAGAGGCTCATGTTTACAAATGTAATCACACTGAAACTACCTTCCACATTGTAGCTGTTACAACAACAGGCTGGTGGTGACATAAATGTGAATATATGTGTGTAAAGGGGTGTGGTGAATGGCTGTGTTCCCAGTCCACAGAGAAAGGAGGGTCAGCCACCTGATCCACAGCTGGCCTGTTTACACATGGCTCCCATTTCCCTTTGAATATCCGAGTTGCAGCTTCACTACATCCTGGAGCGTTAAAGAGGGAACACACATGGATAAACAAGACTGAACAATGGACTTCTGACTCTTTGTTTTGGAGCTCTTGTTGCTGCTACAAAGGCTGCCAAAAATGTTGATACTTTAATTAACCACAGTTTTAACAAGAGCTACTGCAAGCTGTTAATGCTGTTACCCAGGATTAGGGACGGGAATCAAAACCAGTTTAGAAATGCTGACATCTCCCTCAAGGAATCAATATCATAAGTCTTTTCTAACCAATTCCCTTATAAATTCCTTTCACTTACAGTGATATGATGTGGTCAAAATAATGGCTTCATTTTGGTCAAAAAAAGTCCTGACAGCACAACTTTCAGAGAGTGGAAACGCCAGCAGCTTGCAGAAGTATTTAGCTATGTAGCACAGCATTGAATATAGGGTGATTTTTTTTGTCAGTGAAAATCATTGGGGCCAACCTTGTCCACTCAGAAACTCTGCAGGAAGCGATGAGGGAGTCATTTAAGAATCAGATCCATAATCAGGGTTTTTAATGGCAATGGTATCAATAACATCTCAGTAATTCTCATCCCTATCATAGATACAGTAAGAGCAGGGGCTACATCTGGGGAAGAATACAACAAAAAAAGATAACTTCTGCATTAAGATGGGCCAACAAAATTGTTCTAATAAATGTTCAACTCCTGTCTGTGTAGTGGATAGTTGAGAAAATATTGTCCAAAGGGAATAGAGGAGTCACTTTGAATCAAAAAATATCATGTCATGAAACATGTAATGTTGTATATTTAATAGTAATCAAAACAGATGGATTTTAATAATCAAATCATACATCATTGTTTCTGAAATTAATAACGTTTAAATAATTGCTTTATTGCTATAACCTTGCATCCCAGATGGATTAATCAATACACAGTGCTTTACAAATGTACCCAATGTGGCTTATGCCACAACTGCCAAGCTTACAGTATTGGTAATCACCAAAATCATCTTTTAATTAGTGCTGTCAGGCGATGAAAAAATTAATCTAATTAATTACCGGATTTATAATTAATTAATCTAATTAATCGCATTTTAATCGCATATCTGTTTAAAGTACCCAAATAAAGAATTTGAATTCTAGGATATTATAAAACTGTAGTGCATGACTAATCAAATGAATACACTAAGAAGTGAAGATTTGTAAATCAACATTTTTATTGGTGACAGAATAAAACCAAAGTCAGGGCAACTTGTCCAGAAAATTCTAAGCTCAATCAGGCAACTCAAATTACACTTTAAGTGTGTTTCATAAATCAAATTCAAAATAAGAAAAAGGTCGAGGACATCCAGCAAAACAATTAGGCCTGATGCATTATTAAAGAATTCAGTAAATATAGATAAATAAATTCAAAAACAAAATAAGATTAAGTCTTAAATAGGCCATTCCTGTTGTCACCTGGGCTTTGTTTGGTTTGACTAGAGATGCATGTGTGAAGTGACGTGCCACTGCCATGTACGGGTTCTCCAGCTGGCCAATATTAAAATGTTTGTGTGCTATGATTAATCTTGCGATTAATTTTTATAAGACATTAATTTGCGGGGTAATTAATTAATCTAATTAATGCACTAAAGTGACAGCCTTACTTTTAATATTTCTGTAATAGTTATTCCACCAGAATTTAGAAGTTCTTTGACCAAAATGATAGTCATGATGCTAAAATATAATAGTTATTGTTAAATATGGACTTTTAAATGTTCTGTTTTACAACAAAAACTGAAACAAAAAAATGAAAAACACACAATTATGACTTGATTAAGATGTCAAATAATAGTTATTTACCTGCATTTTTAAGCAGAAAAAAACAGCCTTTCTGGCCCAGTGAGCATGCTCAAATGAGGGTCCTTATTCCTGATCAAAATATGTGTCCAATAACAATACAATTTGAAGTTTTTAACACATTTTTGAAGGATTTCTTAAATATTTATTTACTTATTTTACAGGTGGTCTAATAAATATGTTAAGCACTATATTTCACTAGTCCATTTGAGCAACTGCTCATAGAAAGTGTTTGGGAATGGGCAGAACCTTTTAAAAGCATGACCAGCAGGTGATTGGATGATTGCTATGTAAATCAAAATGTTAATGGGCCAACCACATAATGTAGTGGGCCACCACTGTTGCAGCGTAAAGAAGTAAAGAAGAATAAACTCTTGGTAAGGGTTTATGTGGGAAGTAGAGGGAAATATTCTTTCCGACAAGAAATGCTTAAAGAGTGAATGCTTGTTTTTCATTTAGTAAAGAAATGCTGCCCAGATCTGACTAAACTGCAACTAAAGCTGTAAGCATCTATGCTAATCTCTGTATAAGCAGTTGCATCCTACCATCGTCATGCTCATTGCTCCCACCTCCTGGTTTAAATGAAAGTGACGAGGCTGTGATGCTTCAGGCCACTCACAATTGTCTTAGATTGGAGGATGGATCTGTCTGAGTACAAAATTAGGTGGATCCAGCTGCTGTGCCAGGAAATTTTTCGATCGGCCTGCTTCAAGGCGAAGATTGCACTGATATAGTTTTGCTTGTTTTGTTTGTCAGTGGAACAGATTGTGTGAAAGCAAAGACATTCATCCGCCTGTTTGTTCCACATCTGGTACATCCCACTTTTTTTTTTTTTTGGCTTATTTTGTATGTTGACAGATGGGATTGTGCCTGTCTTCCTCTCTCTCTCTGTTTTCCAATCTGAGAGCATTATACCATTTACTCTGATGCTGACAAAGCATCATGATCAGGGTGGAAAGTGGATTGAAGTTTTGTTTTTCAGAACAGAGCCATTAGATAATAAAAGATTTAGTGTTACGTGTGGCATGAGGATGTAAAATGTGATGTTATAACCTTTGAAGTTCAGCCTTTTTGATTTTCTGTTATATCACACTTAGGTTTTTAGAAAGGGCTGAGTCTTTGTGAGGCTTGATTTTGAAGGTTTTAAGCGAGCACAGCGGGAACTCTTAGCGTGAAAGTCTGACGTAATCTTTCTCACTGCTCCAGCTGTGTTAGTGTCAGGAAAACTACCTCCTCTGACGGCGGAGGAAGATTGATGTTGGCCCGAGGGAGGCTGCATGTGTAGCCTGTTGATGGACTGCATCTCCGTCAGACAGTCTGCGAGCTGCTGTTTAGCACCAAGCGTGTTCACAAAGCAGCGAAAAATCCCCTAAACGCAGAGGCCAGATGTCTGAGGGCTGCAGAGCGTGAAGGAGGCTGCTGTCACACTTGACATAAAAGAGAGGAGAGGAAAGTGAAGTGGAGTAATGTTTGATTCATTTTAGAGGGTCTGTATAATAAAAGCTGCAGTAAGACTAATACTTAATGTAGAGTTTGACTTTGTTCTGCTGTGGAGAAAGACTTAATTAGCCAGAAGGGAGAAATGTCTGTCAGAAAGTGCTGATTAATGAGCTACTATCGTAAACATAACTTCATACAATATGACAAATACATTTTAGCTTGAAAGAAAAGATCCAAATGGGTTTTGATTTTGTTGGTTGAAACCACATATAGTACTAAATTAACCAGTTTTCTTTATTATATGAACAGCAGCACACATTTCTTGCTTTATGAGTAAAATCACTAATATCTGTGTTTGAGAAAAACCCACACACCCTAGTATCACAATGTTTGGCATGGTGATGACATGGATTTGCTTTCAGGTTTTGATATTTTTTAACTTGTCTATTTTCAACACGCTTTGAAGCTTATAAAATAAAACCAATTACTTTCCAGGCCTACATGATGGTGCTGTTAAGCCATTTTGTAGATGAGGTCAGCAGAGGTGGTTTTTAATGTGCAGGAGAGAGCTGGTAAACAAACATGGCCGTGAAAGAGAGAGATTAATAGAATGCATTTGACAATCTGTTTTGTGGATTTTAAAAGGGGCATATTAGATGGAAATGGCAAGCAGGGTTTGAAAGAAGTCATGGGAATGAAGTACTGTGGACATATGGCTCAACTCACCAGGAATCACCCAGTGAAAGTGAATTCAGGTGACAGCATAGATAAGTTAAGCTAATCCTACCGAAAAACCAGCAAACATTTGACATGCTTAGCTATTCAAAGCTTCCTTCAATTCTAAACAAGCTAAGAAAACACACAGTGCATTACTCACTTAATGTGCAAAGACTCAAGGCCTCACCATTAGGGATGGGTACAGAATTCGGTACTATGAGAGGTACCGACCGAATTCTGTAGGTACTACCGAGTACCGATTCACATAAAATCAAAAGGTGACATGTTTAGGTACCTAAACACATCCTTGTGACTGTGAGGGAGTGGAAGAAGCAGGCATACCATTGGGTAGAGTAGGTGAATTACCATACCTGACTTGAACACAGCAGAGCAAGAGCGTTTTGATGTCCGCAGCCGCGGGTTCAGTCAACAAAGCAAGCATGGCTGAGAGAAAGTGCTTGAAAGTATGGCTCCACTTTATTAAATGTGATGGAGATTAAGCTCGCTGCAATATTTGTGACGCCAAGTGTAAGGCCAGCGGCGGAAATACTTCAAATCTGAGGAAGCACCTGTTGATGCACAAAACTTTCCTTAAAGCTGAAGAGTGCCCAATTTTTTATAGCCTCAGATTTACGACCACAAAGGATTCATTCGGCACTGTTAGCATGCCTGCGTCCAATGGCGACTAGTCGTCTGCAGCCAGCAACACAGGAAAAGAAATGGCTGTAATATTTGGTGATGGCAGAAAATGCGTCAAAGAGGATGCAAGTGAAGCATCATCCTTTTCGTCTGGTCCAGGTAAATAAGCCTTGTGTTTAAGATGGTATCAGCTTGGCATTTTAACGTGCATCAGTTATCATTATCAGGTCGGTTCCTCATACTTTGTAACGTTATTGCAAATGTTTTTATTCAAAGCTTTATCGGACCCATTGTTAAACTAAAGTGAGGGCTGCAATTAATTTATTAAGTTGTGGTTCATTTTAGTTACTGGTTTCATGTTGAAGAAATTTTTGGGACAACTACAGTGTTACAATACAAACAGTTGAATGTTGTTTTGATATACATATACATGTATATATATATATATGTGTATATATATATATATATATATATATATATATATATATATATATATATATATATATATATATATATATGTTCATTTTATATATTGAGAAACAAATTAACATTGAAACAAATTGAGATCTTAATATTAAACAAATTAATATTTATTACCCCATAAACACCGGCAAAAGTACCAAAACTTGGTACCGTTGAGTACCTATACTGATTCCCAGGTACCGGGCATCAGTACGGTATTTGTTCAAATGTGAAAGGTACCCATCCCTACTCACCATGTTGTGGAAAACAAGGGCTTTTGTCAGATGCTAAGTGGAGCACAGGTATTTGACTAAAATCTCTGCATTATTTTACAGACACAGCAGCACTAAAACTCTTTGGAGCAGTGAAAGGACATGTTAAAGAGAGACTGTGCCCAGCAGAGTGGGTTACACTAACTTAAAATTCACACACATAATTCTATGAGTTTTACTCCTGTTTAATGAAACTAATATAAATACATACTGAGAAACCTTTCTTTTTTTTAAATAAAATTTAACATAATTTGTTTTATTTTTACATTTGTAGATTGAAATGCATTCAAGAAAAGGCTATAAACTGACATATTTTTGCCATATTAATTATGGCAAGACTCAACAGCATATCCTTTAATATTGATAATTACAATAAAGTTGAATCAGGACTCAAGTGTCATGATAATTTACTATTGTGGGGCCACTGGTGACTCCATGGCTAAAAACTATGCAACTCCATATTTAGGTGGTTAAATGTTTTTGAAAACATTACCATGAACACTGAAAAAAAATCTTCAAATATCACTCAATCTTTGACCTGGCTTTAAAAACTCCTACCTGCTGCTGTGTCAGAAAACTACATCTGAATGTTCTTTAGTCAGCAGCCTCTCAGATAAGCCCTGAAGCAGCTGCTATTAGTCCAAACAAGAGCAGTGATAATGAAGTGCAGATAAAAGTAGAACACACACAGATTATCTCTGGTCTCTTTATAATTCCTGGATCTGACCCTTAAGTTCAAACACATCATGATGACGACATGTGCTGGATCTGTGCACACTTATGTGGGCAGCAGATCACTGCCAAACCAATACAGGGCACTAAGAGAAACGGTAGCTTTTTGCATATCTTCACAGCTTAAATGTAATAAAAAAAACTTGTCCAAAGTCTTTCAGTCATGGATAAACTCTTAAGGAGTTCTTTATTTTTTTGCTTGGTAAATCTGAAAATTGATTCAGACTATATAGACAGTGTTTCTCTGTTTTGTATCTCATGATTCTACCTAATGAAGATTTCTCAGCAGATGCACTTTTTTACTACCTCCTCCAAGGAGGTAATGTTTTCGGGGGATACGTCTGTGAACAAAATAACTCAAAAAGTAATGGATGGATTTGGATGAAATTTTCAGGAAATGTTCAGCATGGAAAAAGGGACTAAGAGGACTGTGGCGCTGGTGAAGGTCTGCGCTCTCCGAGTGCTTTTCTAGTTGTTTTTGCAATAATGTGCAGAGGAAGACAGTTCGACAGCAAAGTCATAATAACATCCCTGCTTCCTGCCTCAGGGTAGAGAAACTCAAATAATTGTCTCACATTACTATTGTACCTTTAGCCTTTAATCTTACTTGAAGATTTTCTTTTTGTGTGCAGAGTGTGCTCGAGATTGTTGGTGAGAAAAAATCATAAAGTGGTGGTGCTCCTCCTAAAGTTAACCATAAAACAGTCCCACCCAAACAGCACTGGAGACGGTGGTTGTTCTCCGCTCTGCTCTGTAATTCACATCTAAAGGGAGAGTGTGCGTGCATAACATGTTGTTGGATCATGCATTATTGTGGGTGTAGTATTAGTGTTCTTCTGGTATTTTGGGGCAAACAAGACCTTAGAAGTATGAAGATAACTTTTGTTTTTTGCTCTGCTTTTTTATTAGAAAAATCTTTGAAGTTGAATTTAACATCCTTACATGTTTTCTTCAACTTACTGTGTGCTTGTATGTTGAAAGGCAGTAAATTACCTTTTGTGGCAACACTACATTATAGAGCTGTCACTTTGGCCCCCACTCCGTTGTGGGGGTTAGACTCCAGACCCGCTTGCGATAAGTCAAAATCCGTGAAATAGAAATACCTATTAAGTGTGTATGTTTGAAAATAGTGCGAATTTGATGTTTGGGAAAAGTGGCAGCCCTACTCGTTATTTCCTCTACAGACTGAATCTTTGATCCAGAGCTAAATCAGCATGTTAGAGAACCAAATATCCTCCACGATTCAACAAAAAGACCTTCATCAGAGATTAACAATAATCCCAATATCACAAACATTTTCAAAGATGTATAAAAAGTGTGCTATCTCTGACCTTCAACTTATCAGTCGAAACTCAGTGAATGAAAGGTTCCTTTAGAATTACTATGGATACAGAAAACACATTAGACAAACACAAGTATTGTGCAAACACTGCACACAGCTCCTAACATAATCATTATTGGAAGGCCTACAGGTGTGTTGTGCAGAGTTGTTCGTGTTGCTCCATATTTTGCCAACACAGCACAAGGTGCAGAGCACAACGGGGGTGGGATTAGTGCTTTGACATTGTGCTTGGTAGTAACAAAGATCAAAACAGCTAATTTCTTTAAAATGTTCTTGTGCTGTCCTACTGGAGTTTTACTGTGCAATAAAGAATAACGACAGAGATGGTTGTGTATTGCCACAAATCAACACAATGATCCTGTGTTTCTGACATTTGTCAAACTTTATGCTTTGTTTTTACCCTTGTTACCATGGCGTCTTCCTGTCTCAGTCAGCTTGTTTCCTTATTGGCATTGTCCTGTTCCAGCTGTCATCCATACACCTCATACACATCAGAATTTATGATTCACAATATTGAGCACTTTTTTTATGGTTTAAAGTCAGAGGGTACCAGATCCTCTTCTGAAATTACAAAATGGCTCTTAGCACTCTGCACACCACAGGTTAGTCATGTAAGATAATCTTTAGGACCACCAGATAATCAGGCCTTTGCTGACTTTGGTTGGAAGTGGGGATCTGAGCCAAAATTTGGACCAATTATCTTATCATGAGTACCCCACTTAATATGTGTTTTTCCTTCTGATGCGCCCTAAATAACAGGAGCTGGCGACTTCAATTTTAGACCAGGTTTTATGTGTTTTAAGACTCTGTTTTTTTCTGTCTTCATAATAGCAACACACCAGCTTTACACCTGGTGACTCCTCGTTTTTAGACAAAGAAACTTTAGAAGAAAAATGATCACTGTATTTTTAACTATATTAATACTTACTGATATAAGATGAACAGCTCAGTCAGCATGTGCAGTTTTATGTTTGGCTCTGGTTTTAGTAAACGTTGATGGTTCTTGTGATATCTTGTGCTGCATAGCTGTGGCATGAAAGAATCAGATACCGGCGCATTCTTGGGTGGGAGTTAGACAGTACATGAATCATCTTTTTCTGCTTTTTTTTTTGTACCGTCATTCATCCTCCTGCCGCTCTCCTCTTTCTCCCTCTGTCTCATTTCCTGGCAGCTTTTGGGAGGGGTCCTTTTTGGAAAGAGATCAGAGAGCCGCAGGTCAGAGCAGTTCAGACACACTTCCCCTCACAGCTGGAGCGACAGAACGATGATTTAGAGGGAGTTAGCCGCTACACCTTAGGATTTATGGACCAATGATCTCTCCCCTCTTCCATTTTTATGTACTTCAAAAAACTCTTTAAACACATGTGATGGCCTGTATCCAGCTTTTAGACATATGAGTGACTGCACATTTGAGCTAGAATGATAGAATAAACAGATAAAGGAGCTTGTTTCCAAATTTAAATCTGATCAGTTTCCATGCAGATATAAATAGCTCTTTTAGGAGGCTGCGGTGGCTCATTCTGTTCTCTAATCTCTGCCCCTGTTTGTCATTTTAAATCCTCCTAAATGAGAGAGGAACAGATGGATCAGGCATGCTCTCAATGATTGATTCTTTTCCTCTCCTTTTTTTAAAGTAGGGATTATTTTGTTGATGCAAGCATGATTGTTGAATACTATTTATAGACGCAGAGGTGGGAAAAACATCAGGACACCTCTGGGACATTCACTGATACACAAATTGTCTTGATTTTTTATTTGTTCGTCTTTTTCAGAAGGCAGATGTTGTTTTCTTCATTGTCAACATCAGCTGTCCACATGACCTTAAATTACAAACAACAGAAAAAGAAAGTGTTCCTTCCTGTTAAAATACAAAAATGTGCTTCTTCTTGTAAACATTAGAAATGCATGATATAACCGGTTCAGTATTAATAGAGGCAGATAAAAGCTTTAAAAGCAAAGTATTGGTAAATACAGGTATATTGCCCATGCATATTGGCCATATACACTGATCAGGCATAACATTATGACCACTGACAGGTGAAGTAAACAATTGATCTCTTCATTACGGCAGCTGTTAGTGGGTGGGATAGATCAGGCAGGGAGTGTGTAATTAGTCCTCAAAGGCTACGAAACTGGGTCAGAGCATCTCCAAACTGCAGCTCTTGTGGTCCAAGGAAGAAACAGTGGTGAACCAGCAACAGGGTCATGGGGACCAAAGCTTGTCATGCATCCAGAACACATTAAAACTTTTATTTGATCAGGTATTTATTTAATTTGGGTGGTTCATGGAAACAAAGCTAGTGTTTATGAGTGTTCCAGCATCTCTTGGACAAGCAAAAACAAACAAAAAAACAGACAATGAATAAAGGAGGTTTTGCATTCTTGTTGCTGTGGTATCAGGTATCAATACAATTTGATTTTTTGGCAAAAATGAAAATCGTATTTTAGTTTAACATCGTAACTTGTATTAGAATTCCTCATCTTAGGGCTGAATGATAACAGCAAAAATCATAATTGCAATTCTTTTAATAGATATTGAGATCATGATGATGAAACTCACTGATGGTTACTCACTTATTTTAAAACTTGCACCACATGCTTTTATTGAACGCACATGCTTCTGACACAGCCATTAAAAAAAATTAAAGAACAGGCAACAAATGAAAATGTATTTGTTATAATACAAATGCCTCAAAATAATGCTAATAATACATTTGGCAAAAGAAAAAGAGATCTGCACGTCCTGTGGCACAGCAGTCTTTTAATCTTGATGACTTAGTGTTTCTAATTGTGGAAGGCAGTGATTCTAATTTAGATTGAAAATCGGTTAATTGCCCAGCTCTACCTCAGTTGTAGAAATTTACATAGATCATCCTTTAGTTATTATTGATAGAACTGTAAGTGGATTTACTATATAGAGTCATTTTACCAAGTGTTTAGCCTGGCATACCTATTTGTTTTTATCATTTATTTCATTATTGAATACATAAGTAGCCATAGGACAGCAGAAGAAATCTATGATGATATTGTAATCCAAAATAGATTTTACTAGCAGAAAGGGTTTAGAGCTACCATTTACAGTGTGGTTGGCTAGACTCGACAAGGGACACCAAAACCAACCAACATACTTGTATTCAAAAAAAGATTAATGCAACACTCGTCGTCATTGTTATTACGTTTCTTGTACCAGGTTGGACCCCTTTTGCCTCAAGAACTGCATTAATTCTTTGTGGCATTGATTCAACAAAGTGCTGCAAACACCCAAAATCAATATTTATGTGATATCATCACACAGGTGCGGCAGATTTGTCAGCTGCACATCCATTATTCAAATCTCCCATAACACAACAGCCCAAAGATGGTCTATTAGATTGAGATCTGTTTACTGTGGAGGCCACGGGAGTGTACAGTGGACTCATTGTCATGTTTAAGGGAGCAGTTTAAGATAATAAAATAAAGAAAAAAATGACCGTTTACATGGATGTAATATACACTGCACTGATCAATCTAAGTTCTCAGCGTATTGTAAGCATTGCCTCAGATTTCTTCGTGTGGTGTTACTGAGTCAGCAGTCTGCTTTGCATTAGTTTGACAGACATTGATATTAATGGGATTTGCTGCTACTTGCTGTAACAGCTGTGGTTTTACAGGCTGCTTAAATTCCAGACAGATTTAGAGTTTGCTCTAAACAAAAACAGAAATTTTGTGAAATTGTATCAAATTAAATGTTTTATTGTTTCTTGGGGGAAATTGGCCTCAGGCAACAAATCAGAGAAGATGTACAGTAAAGTATCGATTCCAATTCATATCAAATCTCTTAAAGGGAGAAAAACACTCGAAATAAAGAATAACTTGACTAATGGTGCCTTTTATTATTTATTATTATTTATTGAACAGTATCAAAGAAAACAGCAGTGCAAAAGTTTGTTATCAAAGCAAACCTAAAGGGTCGAATGCCTATTGCTGTTTTTTGTCCTAACTATTGCTGTCCACATCTCGCTGCTTTATTACCTTGCTATGTAAACTTTGTCATTTCAGAGTATCTTAAAACTGGTAAAGTAAATTATCATTCAGGGGCAACTATCTCAGGATATCTCTCTGGAGTAGGGATGAGAACTGATAGAGTTTATTGATACCATTGCACTGATCAATCTACCTATCACTCCAGTTCTTAAACATTTTTTTTTTAATTCTTGCTGATTTTCTGTGTGGGAGAAAAGAAGTTGGCCTTCATAGATTTTTAGTGGCGACAACATTGGACTCGTGAGTCTTGCTATTCAGTGTTATGTGGGATAAATCAATGTTTTTGCAAGATGCTGGTGTTTTACTGACTGTGCAGTTATCATTTTTATATATACACATATTTTGAATAAGAATTTTGATCACTTATGTCGACTGTCTGCTGTAATTTTGGACTTCTTTATCGTTCTTGCTGAGTGACTCTGATGAGAGTGGGATGTCCATCATTTGCAAAACATGCCAAACAAAGTGTAAGATGTTGATGAAGGCATTCATAAGCTAAAAGAGGAATGATGTTGATATCTTGAGAGAGTTGTTATCAGTTCTCGAGTAGAATTGCTTTCTGATTCCCATTTGTAATTAAGAGCTATCATTCTAGTTTATAAACTAATACACCCCTCTACCAGTGTAAATTCAGCTTGAGGTTTTTGTAAGTCCCTGCAGATGTTTTTGTAGCAGATAGCATTTCCATCTTATCCATACCCAGCTGGTCCTTCAGATAAACTCTCCTATAGTATAAACCATTGTCAACAGCCCTACCTAGGAGCTATTGTACATGTGGGTTAAGTGGGCAGCTCGTTGCAGTGTTCGGGTCGTGTAGGGGGAGACGAAGGGTTGAACTGAGACAAAGACCTCAGTTTGACGTGTGAACAATGGAGCGAGCACACAGCAGCCTCCTGACTGAGGAACAGGAGCACACAATGGATCTTTTTCTGTCACACCAGAAGATGAATAAGCAGTATGTTGGTGTAACTGCTCTGAGAAATTATGGTAAACCTGCTTATTAATGCAGTTTGTTGTTTGTTGTGGCATATGCATGTAAGAATATTTGACACTTAGAATTAATGTTGTATTTGTATGGTTGTATTACAGCAGGTTGTAAATCATACATTTATAATATTACAAGAACTATTTACTCACATTATAAGGGTTAGATTTACAGTAAATCCTGATGATTATTGTTCTGCAGTCAGCACCAGTAATAACCTTAATTTTGGTCAAGGATCGTCCTGCGTCTTGACGGACAGCCAATCGTGTCCGAGCCAGTGAAATTTTTTGGGGTTTACCATTCTACTTTTTTGTTCCATAACCATCAGGATCTTTTAAGAAACCCAAAACTACTGTCTTATTTTGTCCAACTTCAGCAGTGTTTAGCCATGCTAACAATCCTTCCATATTCAAAGACAGAAAGCTTTTTTGCCTTTGTCATCATGAGGTCATGACAGTGTGAATACCTGAAAGAAAATGACATGAAATCCAAATTTCTGCACAGATTTTGGGTTTTAAAAGATGCGGTCTTAAATTCTTGCTCAGCTGGTTAAAGCAGGTTTGAATTTAAATGAAGTTTTCAATAAAATGCCTGTCCATATGTTTTTGTCTCTCACTCCCATTCTCCTTTTTGTATCTTGAGGTTCTACTTAGAACCTTCTAAAGATCCAACAGTGCACAATTGAAATTCTTACAATTTTTCAACTGGTCTTAAAGTGATACGGCGTGTTCCCACCGAAAGCGTGGCAAATTTTTCGCCCGTTGATATTACATACAAAGTCAATTTAAAGACGCGAATTGACGCTGCATCGGGGCGAGCATAGAGCGGCGTCAAGCATTCAAGCGTTGAGCGGCGAGCGTTTCCAGTGGAAAAATGCTCGCCGCATGCCGCTCAACGCTTGACGCTCGAGTTAAAATAATTGAACTTTTCGAGCGAGCGAGCATGTTGACGCGCCGGGACAGCCTATCAGCGTGGAGATCGTCACTGACGCAGGGAGTTGTAAGACGCATTCTGGGGGTCGGAGTCTTGCTAATTTGACAAACTGCTAAACTCACCGGAAACAGATTGAAAGGCGCTCCGCAGCTGCAGCTGGACTGTCTTGCCTATAGTTGGTATCCAGGCGGAAATCCTGGCACCAACCCTGGCTAGCAGGTCTTCAAACTGGGCAACAGTCAGTCTGAAGTACCGCTGGAACCGGCCGCGGTCCAGACGCAGCTCCTGCAAGAGATGGTGGAACTCACCGAGCTCACACCACCTCCGTAGGGTAGCATGCATCCAGTACCGACGTCGGCGCCTAGCCCGCAGCTGACTTCTCCACAGCAGGTACAGAGCAGCGACGGTGGTAATCAGAGCCATGTTCGACAATGAAATGATATGATGAAATGATAATGGCGGACTTTTCGTGCAATGATGCCGCGGTGAGTGGTGAGCGTTTTTCTGCATATTTGTACCAGCGTCAAAACTTGAGCGTCTAGCGTGGCGCGATTTCACTTGACGTGCGAATACACTCGCTTTCAACGCTTTCGGTGGAAACACGCCAATAGTCTAACATTTTTTTTGTGTGTGTCATTCCTCACTCCTGAGTCACAAGCAGTTAGACACCATTCTTTCAATTCTGTGTGCAGTAACAAGTAAAAGACAGACAAAGGTCACCCACCGCTAACTAGCTTTTCTCAAATGCCAGGAAGTCAATGGGAAGTATTAGCCTGCATTTGCCTACAACCTTCACTACTCAGTAACTCTAAACGGTGCTGTGTGCGTGTTGCCACTTGTTTTCTTTTACCATGTCATGTTATCTTCTGCCATCACGTCTTTTCTTCTTCTACTGGTTTGAGCTAGGGATGTGAATTTTTGCGAATGAGTCGAGTCTTTTCACAACTCTGTTAAGTGAACGATGAGAACTGATTTGCAGCTATGAGTGAGCTGTTCATTAGTGAGCCATTCCTAAATACAAATTGCCTGCAAATTTATGAATGGCTCGCATACAAATGGTACTCATCATTCGTTAAAAGAGCTGATCAAAGACTCGACTCATTCACAAACTTTCTAAAATGTGGAAGTAGGAGTTTATGAGTGGGAGAAGAAAATATGTTGATAGAAGATAATGTAACATGATATGGAAAAACAAAAAAGCGAGTCACAACAGGCACACAGGACCGTTTAGAGTTGCTGAAGAGTTTATCTGATGACTGTAGGCAGAGGCATGTTAATATTTCCTATTGACTTCAAGCCATTACAGCTAAGCTAGTTAGCTGTGGTTGACTTTTGCCCTTCCCTTACTTGTTACTGCACAGAGTCAAAAGACGAGTGGGGGACTCTTGAGTGAGGAAAGACATCAAAAAAATGTTGGACTATCTTTTTAAAATTCTGATTAGAAGTGAACTGTGATCCTGATGTTGTTTAATTTTAAGTTTAGTCCTGTACCCACATAACAAATGAGTGAGCACAAGAATAAAATTTATCACTACTGCCTCATTTTGGCTTGAAAAAACCCACTTGACCCATCAGCATTTGCAAAAGCAGTGGCCATATTTTTTTAAAAAAGCGGTATTCCCATGTGAGAGTTTTAAGACAGGCATGAATATTTGAGAATATCCCTTTAAGGATAAGTTTGGTTTCTACAGCTTTCATATTGTTTATAGAATAAATTAGAAAAATATACTCACCCAGAAGGCTTTCCTGATGCAAAAAGTGCTTCAGGAGATATTTAGATCCAAAATCGAGCTGTGGACATCCGTATAATGGTAGCACACGGGGCATGTATAGCGCCGCTCCTAAAACTGCATTAATCATCCAAAAACTCATTAGTTTCACCAATATTTCATCATGGTCCGCTCGGGCTACTCCTCCAAGACAGTCCGGGGTCGCTCCACCCATGTTTTTGTGACTGTGCTGACCTCTGAACTGGAAACTTTCTTTATGGCTGCCGTGCATGTGCAGTACGGCTTCCTCCTTTCGATGAGCTCCTCATCTGTAAACTCTGGCTCAAAACTGTAAGGACACCCATCATATTCAAAGTTCTCATCCACAACATCTTCATCCGATAGATATTCGTCCATTTTGCACAAAACTGGAAGAAGAAAGTTGTTGAGTAGCCGTCGGTCGCCCCTGAAACAATAAGCCGTACTGCGCATGTGCGGGAGCCGTGAAGAAAGTTTCCAGTTCAGAGGTCAGCACAGTCACGAAACATGGGTGTAGCGACCCTGGACTGTAATGGAGAAGTAGCCCGAGCGGACCATGATGAAATATTGGTGAAACTAATGAGTTTTTGGACGATTAATGCAGTTTTAGGAGCGGTGCTACACATGCCCTATGTGCTACCATTATATGGATGTCCGCCGCTCAATTTTGGATCTAAATATCTCCCGAAGCACTGTTTGGATCAGGAAAGCCTTCTGGGTGTATATATTGTTCTACTTCATTCTATAAACAATGTGAAAGCTGTAGAAACCAAACTTATCCTTTAAGTTAATTTAGCTGGCTTAGATTTGAATCTGTCTGCTATTTTGCTTTAAACAATATAAATTAAAGGCTGCTAAGGATTGGAGAAAAGTTCTTGAAAAGAAAAATTCAGCTCAAGTGCTTGACTTTACAGTAATGTGCGCATGATCTGTGCTTAAGAGGCTTAGACAAGGAAACACTTTTAAATCTGACAGCTAGGTCAAACAATTCAGGCTAACCCTGAAGAACAGTGACGACACACGTGCAATGTCTTTGTCATGCAGCTGTTCCACTCTGTGCACGTCCTGACACACATGAATACTCACACAGATCTGCAAACACAGTGGTGAGCTAATCTTTACATGTGTCAGTCTCTATGCAGCTGTGGTAAAGCATTGTTGTCCCCACCTGCGCCATAGCATTGTCCTGAACACTTACTCTGTCTTTATCACATGCATCCAACAGTTCATGTGTTTATATGTTATGCAACACAGAATGACTTTAGAGGGGCAAGGTTTTATTTTGCTGAAGTACCAAGGTTTTGGAAACACTGATGATCCAAACGGGTGCCATTGACATCTGCAGACAGCCTCAACCTCCATGTTTTGGTTGAAAGTTAAGGTCGTTTCTGCCTGTTGACAAAAAATGCAGCGATATTTGTCCTTGTGCTTTGGTCAGATTTGATTGAAACATGATCATTTTCTGGATGTCTTAAAACAAATACACGTGTTTTGATTGCGTTTTTGTGGCATTTGCTTCAAACCCCAAATCCTGAACTGGTTTCTGTGAGGATTGTTGTGGTAAAAATCTGCTTTGTGTGCAGAGCAGAAGCAGAAGCAGCAGAGGTTTGACAGCTGTGAAGAAAGAAACCATTCTTCTGTGGAGAGAAAACTGGGATCCTGGTTCTCTTTGGAGAGGAAGGAAGTCAGGCAGGCGGCCTCAGGCGACGAGAGAAAGAGAGATGGAGAGAGAGACAGAGGCTCAGAGTGAGAGGCACAGAAAACAAGGGGGAGACAAAGTTAATAACAGCTTCAAACGTGTTTGGACCTATGAAAATGCTACCATGAAACACAGTTTTTAACTTCATCCATCTATAGACTCCACTACAGGCATGGCTTAGACCGCCTTTTCCCTAATGTACACCTAGTCAAGTTTAATCATTTAGAGGTTGAGCCACCAGTTGTAATGTTTTTGGTTTTAATGATTAAGCTGCATATAAATGATCTCAGCTGTCTTTTCTTTTTGCAAGTAATTATTCAGATATTGAAGATGCCTTTGGATGGCTGTGGATTAGTTAGTTTATGAAAGAAACATGAGGTTTTGTGTAATAAAATATATCAGCTACTGTGTAGAAGCAACTGCAAACATTCACTGCACCCACTTATTCTAAAAAAAAAAAAAAAAAAGCAATATGAATCATCCATAAGGTTGGATATCTAGAGCACACTAATTCACTATTTTAAAGTCAAAATTAGAAAGATCTTGGATATTGTTGAACTGCATACAGCACAAATAATGTACAGGGCTGAGAAAAATTACTTACTCCCAAAATCCAAAAGCTATTTAGAGACTGAGATGAGGATTAAAATTTAAAGAGAAATTGAAAGTTTAGAATTCACAGGTCACACATGACAATGAAAAAACCATTTGTGTTCACACTGTGGTTTTCTATAGTGGAATGGCTTACAACAGGATGTAAAGTACTCTTCAATATAATTTTCTGTAGAGGTTTTACACTAAATGTAAGGATGAATACTTTTTTTGTTGCTCTGTTTTTTGTTTTGTGAGATCACTAAATTATTGCTCAGAAATTGCGTTTCTTTTGTAAAATATATTTATGTTTAATTAACCAATAGAGAAGGGGTGGGACTTGATAAGTTTAACTTCCTTCCACTCCTTTTAGAATATACTGTATGCAATCTCTACACTATATTCTTTTCTCTATTTCTGTTTTTATCTGTCTTTTAAACATATTTGAAATAAGCTAACTTCCATTCAATTAAAAATAACAAATAAATGCACAGTGAAGAGACCCCTAACCTTTCTGAAAAGCTACCCATCTTACTTAATGGCTCTTGCAACCTTAAACTAGGGCTGGGCGATACGGCCTAAAAATAAAATTCCAGATTTTTTCCCCATAAAACTCGATTTACGATTTTAATCCATTTTTTCCTCTCAAAGCAAAAAAACGGCAGGTGACACAAAAATGACATGAATCAAGTGCTACCTTTATGTTGTCAAAATATATTCCTAAATCAATTTCCCTCTTAAAATTAAAGTGTGTGTCATAGAATGTTGATTATGTAGTTCTAACGCAGGCAGGTTTGCCGACATAAACACTGAAAGTTGGGGGATTTTCACCACTTGTTAACATGTTTCTCTCTGACCAATGTTTATAAATGTATATTTTTTGGGCATTTTTGTGCCTTTATTGATAGGAGAGAGACAGTGGATAGGCTTGTGAAAGGGGTAGAGAGAGCAGGGGAAGACACTCTGCAAACTGGTCACAGGCGGGATTCGAACCTGGACCGGCAGAAGCAAGTACATGGGGTGCTAACCACTACGCCAAACCAGCACCCCTCTCTGACCAATGTTTAATCTAATTAAAAAAATAAATACAAGCCTATAAAAGAGCCTATGCAAAACCCGACAGGGCCACCATCAGGAATACTGTAAAGTTTCAGTATTTATATTTTTTCAAACTTTGCAACTACTTACACTTTAAGTAAGTGAATGAAAAAAATTCTTTATTTTTAATTTTTAAATCTTCTGCAGAAAATAATTTGAACTAATCGATTTAATCGATATATTGCCCAGCCCTACCTCTGACTGACCCAGACTTTGTACATTCAAACTACGGGTAATGACAGCTGATTCTACTCACACTAACCAACTGTGGAGACTGATGAGCTAGGCCTGGACCTGCTGTCATAGGTGTTTTATCCAGTTAGCCCCTACATCACCTCTGAAAGGCTGGACAGTGAACTTCGATATCACATAGTCGTCCCCCTGTGCTAACTCGTGTGCTAGCCATCCTCCATGTTAGTACAAATATCTATTTTTTACCTGAACTACCACACCACATGGCATCACAGTCAAAACAGCAACACCATCTTCAACTCTGTACATACGAGCTACAGGTAGTGACATGCAGGTGTCTTCACATGGTGGGAATGTTAATAAATGTATATTTTTCCTTGATAAATCATTGACTTCCTCACCAGTAATAAAGGTGTGCAGGTTGTAAGATTGTGCTATGCTCCCTGACAGATGCAGAACATGAACACAGCACCTTATAATGATTTGCTTTCATCAGCTCATATTCCATTACATAGAAAAGACTGATAATGGCTAATGTTTAACTTGGTTTGTTATCATTGTTGTAAAATTCCTACATTGATGAAATAATGCTGCAAGCAACAATAACATGATCCTGTTGTTTTAATTTCCTTTACCATAGATGACCTGGAATGAACTCTGACAGTACTACATCAAATCTGTTGGTGTTTGCTGGAATTAAGCTTGTCAAGATCTTAAAACATTGAAGATGTAAAGGACGATGATTTACATTGAAAATGTATCGTTGTTCATACGCGCAAAAAATGTTTTTTACATGTAGTTTTTGTTAGTTGATAATGAAAATCCTGAGAAACTAACAGGTTTTGTCCTGTGTATGTGATAATAACTGCAGCTGTCTGGTGTGTTTGTCCTCAGGTTTGAGAAGGGGAGAATCTACAGCTACATCGGGGAGGTGGTGGTCTCTGTCAATCCTTACCGTGCCATGAACATCTACGGCCGCGACACCATCGAGCAGTACAAGGGCCGCGAGCTGTACGAGAGACCGCCTCACCTCTTCGCCATTGCTGATGCTGCTTACAAAGCCATGAAGAGGAGGAACAAAGACACCTGCATCGTCATCTCAGGTAACACGGGGAAGACCCCCTGCATGGGCATCACAAACACGTGTTTCACCCTGAATAATTTACTCAGAACTACAAGTTTGGCATCAATCTTTATCAGATGTTTTTCTTTTTTAAAAGAAGACAAATAAATCATGCTGTGATGATGGAGTGTTTCCATTTATACCCGGATATTTTTAATCCTTTGAAATGTTCTGGAGGACAGAGCCTTTCTTGAAAATATTGTCAAGCTAAAAATAAAAGCTTCATTTTTTTTCTCCTAAAACAAATACAGTATTTCATGTGGGTACAAGCTGTGTGACACTCTGAAGAGGCATGCAGAGGTTTGAGCACCACCTGGTGGTCAGAGGTGGAACTGAGCCCCTCCAAGTTAAAGTTCAGTCATTGGTTGAAATTTTGCAATGACACTAAAACTAATTGACCAAGTGAGCCAAAACATTAAATTCTGTTTGGTTTATTTTAACAGTTTAAGGACAAACAGATCATCATTTTAAGCAAGATTGGTGTGAAATCGAAAAAAAGCAAACCAGGCTATGTTTAAATGTTTTAAAATTTAAGATGGATAAAAATATGATGTTGATATTATTTCTTTTTTGTCAGTTTCAGTCAGTGATTATTAATGGAAAGGTTATTGCTTTGGTGACACTGAGGAGACAGCAGCTCCCCAGGGTTATAACTGTTTTTAATAAAGATTTGTCTTTCCTATAAAGATTTTGCTTGAATTTTTAATCCATAAGCAAAAAGATGGGTTATGATTAAACAATAACCTCTGCTTGTGGAGCACTTTCAGAAACAAAGTTAAAAAGTGCTTTTAAAGGACACTAATGATAAAAAAACATAAAACATGTAGGTAATAGAATCATAGTTTATGGGTTAACATGGTTATGACAGTATCTTGAGATGTTTGATTTATTTAAATGAACAATTCAAGGCATAAACATATTCTAAGATAGTTCTACAAATTAAAGCTTAAGTGAAAAAATAAAGTAAAATTGAGGTACATTTTGGAAAAAAAACCCCAAAACTAACCCTTCTGCTTTCAAACATTTTAATGCCTATTTTCATACAGTTTAATTATCAGAATCACAAGTCTCATTTTTGTTAGTTTATGGGTTCCTATGGCAAAAAACCCTTGAAAACACTTACTGTAACAACTTTAAGCTCTTTTACATTGCAATGTAAGTATTAGGAAATCAAATTTGCATTGTTTTTTTTATTTCAGGGGAAAGTGGAGCAGGAAAGACAGAAGCCAGCAAGTACATAATGCAATACATCGCTGCTATCACCAATCCCAATCAGAGGGCCGAGGTTGAAAGGTGAGCTGCTGTGTTTGTGCCTCTGCTAAACTGTTTATTCCACATGAGCACAGGTTCAGAGAGGCAGGTAGCAGTTGTCAGCTTCTCTTACCGTGCCTCCCAAATCCTGATGCACAAACATTTCACTGGAAATTTTGCACTTTTAAAGGATTTATGCCTTACATGTAATGTATTTGCTGACCACATTTTAACAGTTTGAAACACATAATAACTTGTTTATGTTGCTTTAGATACACACATTTTTGTCTGCATATGAAGTCTCAACATTCATAGCAAGAGTTTGTTGCTCAGTCTTGTAATCAAAAGTATTAAAGTCATGTGCAGAGGTCACCTTTTTATCTTATCACATCTCCTCAGCTTAGATGGAGGCTTCAGTCATAATCATTCACCAAAGCCTCTTAGGTCATAGCTTTATGTACGGTTCTTATAACTCAAAGCTTAACCCTGAAACACTGATAACATTGAGCAATATATATCCATAAATCAAGGTTGAAGTGCATCATATTTCATACCAATAAAGAAGCATGGAGATGCATTGAGTGGAAACCAAGAGATAAGCTTATAAGTTCACTGCATGTGGGTCAGAGACTGAGATAAGGGCTGTGCAGGAATAAAGGTTTACAGGTCAACTCTGTGGTCACAGATAGTAAACACACATGCAGCTGGTGATGCATGCAAACATGAAGAAACAACTGGGATCAAATCTGCTTCTGTCTGCTGCACGTTTGGTAATATCGATTTATAGAGTTTATACAACAATTTCACTATTTAGGACTTAGAATTTCATTGCACTTCAGTATCTCTTTTATAATTCCCTCTGATTTGTCTCTATGATAAACCTCTATGACAACACAGTTTAAGGACATTACCATATGAAGTTGGCATGGCAGGTCTGGTTGTCCCAAAATGATCCAAACTACTTTAAAATCCACTTAGACGGGAGAAAAGTTGTTACGAAGTTTGCGTGACTACATATTAAAAATAGTAAATTGTCTCTGTTGGGTGCAAACCTCCTATCTCCAAAATTGCTACTTTTCAGGGGATGTAAGAATAACTCTAAGACTACATGAATAAGTATTGTATTCCCCCCATATTTCTTTCTTTTAATTGGTTTAAAGTGAATTAAATTCATTCACCAATATGGAGAGTGACCAATAGCACTGTTTTATGAAGAATGTGGAAAAAATAATAAATTGAGATTTGTTCAACGGTTACACAATTAAATTTACTCCAAGAACAGATTAGTTTCTTTTCATATTTGGATTGAAAATAATATAAGCTGTCCCTCAAGATCAGTGCAATAATGAGTCTTGATTAACGGAGGATACACCTCCATCATATCTTGGAAAATGACCTGACTTTTTTGACATTTCTACAAAATATCAAAGTTCAGTTTGTCATTAAACATCCTTGAAAACCTGGGTGAGACAAACCGTCTTTAAGTTTAGGGAGTCCTGTTCTAAAACAGCTTTTGTTAGAGTTAAGATGATTTCCTAGGACCGTGTAAGAGATCCCTGAAGATGCTGATTAAGTCAAGTAAAGTTGCTACTTTTGTTGGACGGGACTAATATTTTTCTGTTTTTTCTTAATTTAACAAATTATTTATTACATCATAACTGGTTGTCTAAAGCCTACCCTCTGAACATTCAGTCTCTGATCACCCTCAAAAGCTAATATTTTAGAAAACGTGCAAAAATCAGTCCTAAGATTTGTATGTAGTTGACAGTGTGCACAGATGTCATAAATATTTTATGAAGACAGTTTTTGTTGATTTGTGTCCCCAGGGGCTTTAATGGTAAATTATGAAACTCATTTTTAATTCATCGAAACACTTTCTCTGTATGTGCTTTTGAACATTAAGGCAAACACGTGGCCCATTTCACACAGGGTTTTAGTATGGCCAAGAACTAAATTTTTCTAAAAATATACTACAGTGAAAATGATTTATCAAAGCTTCTTTAGAAATGCAGAAATAAAGCATTCATTCACAGCAACCCAAGTAAATGCATTTAGTACTGCTCATTCACCTATGATGCCATCGAATGAAGAACAATAGGTGTGTTTAAATACATCCTTATAACTGAAATATTAAACAGAGAATGGAAAAACAAAGGGAAGATCAGTAGTGTCATTGGCACCAGTAATGTGTCACTTCTGCTTTGTTTTTTAATTTTGTTGTTTACGCTGTTATACATCTGATTTTGTCATTGCTTTTGTAGCCAACTATATTATTGGCTATGACATGAACAGTGCTTCATGGTGATAAGTAATACATTTAAAGAATAAGATGTGGGACTTATGATTTTTTTAATCTTATTTCTCCTTTTTGAACGGAATCTGGTTTTGAAAGGCTTAACAATAGTAGAAAAATGCTGTAATAAAATGCTGTTGTACGTGTATAAATGTATACATACATATGTATGTTTTCCATTCAAGTTCAAAATGTTTGACTAGATTTGTTTCAAAAGCCATCAAAGATCACACATGAGGTTTTTTAATGTCAGAAGTATCAAACAAAAAGGTATCTTTGGATTGAGGTATTTAAGTCTTACTCAAGGTTCTTAATCATACATCGTCATGGAAACAACCACTGTTCTTGAGGTTTTTATCTATTTATATGCTTAACCTTAATATTATCCTGTTTCCACATAGAGTAAAAAATATGCTGCTTAAATCCAACTGTGTTCTGGAGGCCTTCGGGAACGCCAAGACAAACCGCAATGACAACTCCAGCCGCTTCGGCAAATACATGGACATCAACTTTGACTTCAAGGGAGATCCGATAGGAGGCCACATCAACAACTATCTGCTGGAAAAGGTAAATTACCAGGACTGTAAACTGATTATTTCATCATTTAATCCAATAAACACCTTTTTTTGCATGAGCAGATGAAGCTTGTCTCAGTATATGTCTCTTATTTGAAAACTTAAGTATTATTTGAAATTATATTTCACTGACAGAAGGAAGGATTTGATATTTTATTTTTCCAGGACGTTGATTCAGACGAACATCTCCTCAATCTGTGCTCATTGTTGGCAGTTCTATCAGTCCTTGAACCTTTGGGTCTTAATACTCTTAGAGTTGCAGGATGAAAATTGGGGTTTGCATCAGGAGATGATTTGTAGGTAACACTTTAGAATAAGGATCATTTGTACGACATTTATAAGCTATTAGTAGACATTAGTAAATAGTTAATCAATCATGAACAAACTAAATATATACATCTGTAAATGATTATTAAATAATTTGTTAAAGCTTATTAAATCATTTACAACTTCCGCTACAAGACATCTTTAATCTATTAATAGGTATTAGTAGATAGTTAACCAATCATGAAAAAATGATTGGTTAACTAACCTTTACCCTAATGATTTCATAATCATTTACAAATGTGTGTGTATGTGTGTATATATATATCTATATATATCTATATATATCTATATATATCTATATATATCTATATATATATTTATATATTTATATATATATATATATATAGATATATAGATATATACACACACACACACACACATATATATATATATATATATGTATATACACACACATATATACATATATATATATATACATATATAGTTTATTCATAATTAGTTCAGTATCTACTAATAGGTTATAGATGTCTTGTAACTTAAGTCGGAAATGATTTCATAATCATTCATAAATGATTTCATAATCATTTACAAATGTATATATGTAGTTAATTCATAATTTGTTCAGTATCTACTAATAGTTTTACATGTCTTGTAACTAAAGTTTTAAATGATCTAATAATCATTAACAAATTATTTAATAAACATTTACAAATGTATTTAAGTGGTTTGTTTAGGATTACTTCACTATTCACTAACATCTACTTATAGCTTATAAATATCTTACAAGTGGTCGTTCTAAAGTGTTACCGATTTGTATTCTTTTCGTGGCTTTTAAAAGGTGACTTCATGGACACCTTTGACTTCAGGCTTGGAAAAAGGAATTACGCATCACAGTTGAGGGGAGAGATATCATCTTGTTTGCTGGAAACATTTACATCACCAGTCTGTGTTGTCTTTAACCTTTTTTATTTCGAAAGCAGGGCCCTAAAATGACGTATTGTTCCTCTGATCTGGGATTTACATGTGGTTTTCCTCTGTGCAGAGCAGGGTCATTTTCCAGCAGCAAGGAGAGAGGAGCTTCCATTCTTTCTACCAGGTAAATGTGTTTTTATGTTTGCATATGGAGACAGTGTTTGCTCATTGTTTATTTGTTTATTTGAAAGGATCCCCATTAGCTGACGCCAAAATGACAGCTAGTCTTCCTGGGGTCCAGACAAAACATACAACGCACAAACCTTACATTCTCAATTACTCACAATTACAGGAAAAAAATGACAACACTAGAAGTACTTGTTAAAACAAAAACAATAAAATTACGAAAAACTACATCCCATATCACATGATAAATACTCACTCAATCTAATAATAGTATTATCCAAGATAAAATTATGGTGTCAACAAAAAATACAATTTCAGTCTCCTTTTAAAACCAGTTTTATCCTTAATTTCACGAACAACTACAGGAAGTTTGTTCCAAGACACAGTTGACCTATACAATACAGTCCTCTTTATATAGTCGGACTTAGGTAGGGGTAATGAAATCTGTCCACTATTAGCTGCTCTGGTGTAATGTGAGTGCTTATTCAAACAGTAAGTTATATTGTTATAAAGAGACTTTGAAGTCTGAGTGTTCATAATTTTATGAAAGTAAATTAATATATTAGCAGATAGTCTATGCTTGACCATCAGCCAAGTAAGACATTCATGCATTTCTGTAACACTAGTTCTTGAAGAACAACCAAGAACAAGTCTCGCAGCCTTGTTTTGAGCCACTTGTAATTTTTTGAGAAGACAGTTTGACGCAGCAGACCATACAACTGAACAGTAATCCAAGTGACATACAACCAACGTAGAAACAAAACGACCAAACAGCTGTGAATTTAGAAATGGTGCACATTTACGCGTTATAGCAACAGCTTTACCCATTTTGGGTAAATACTGTGTGAGTGCGGGCAGTTTTTGGCTGTGATGCTTTTCAGGTTTATAAATACATGTCTTTTTCGATGTTGACGTGAAGGAAAGAGATCTTTTTTCCTTGAGCCATGTGCTTATTATGACTGAAGCTGCATCATGTTCATCGTGTCTGGAGAAATTACTGTTTACACGTCAAGTAGTATGTGCTGAACCTGTAATAGCCTAGATAATGATGCAAACACAAGCACATTAAAGAGCACCTCAAGGGCATGTAGACCATTTTGTCATCCCAGAGAATCACAGAAGCAAGCAAAAACAGTCACACCCTTCTGAAGAAATGTGGCTTTTTAGAGGTTTACAATTAGGTCTTTGTCTATGTTTACAGTTTTGATGTGTGTCTATTCAAGTCTACTCAGTCACTTTGGTTCATTTCTCAGATCAGAATTTAAATTTTCAAAACCAATTGTTCAATCTTTTTTTTATTATTATTATTTCTATTTTTTTAGCATTTCAATTCCATATCATGAAAATGAAAGTTCACATGCTGTACAATTCCAAATTCTGCCACATGTTCCGTTCCATGATTGAAAAGGAGCAGGAAGAAGAAAGTCTTTTGATTACCAGCCCCTTTCTCAAAATAAAAGAAATAGTTAGATAGTCAGAAATTTAACAACTACTGCTTATCAATATATTAAACACAGAAACAAAAAAACAAAACAAAACAAAAATGCACAACAACTCACCATCAACAACAATATGTACAAACCAACAGAAGATCTTTTACCCATCAATTTCATATTTTCTTATCATTTTGTCTTTATGCATAAATACTGGTACAGGTTCTAAGTCAGCTCTTAAGGAATTCCACAGTTTGACACCACACACTGAAATACACATTTGTTTTAGAGCAGTACATGAGTGTTTAAAATTAAATTTCCTTTTATTATTCTTATTTTAAGTAAAAGCAAACAGATGTTTGTAACTCGACAATGTTCCAAAGTTTAATTAATCCTGACTTGATAAAAAGTTTGTTGGTGCGTTCCCTTGCCTCCACTTTATTATAATTTATACTGCTCTTTTCTTTTAAATAAACAATGGCTTGATATTAGTTGTGTGCGTATTCCCACAAATTTCAACACAACAACTAAAATCTTCACACCATAATGTCACTTGTACTCATCAAAAAGCAGTTTCTCTTTTTTTTGCAATAATCATCATAAAAACTTTTACCGTAGTTTACATTAGGGCTGGGTATTTCCAGCAACTTCACGATACGATGCGTATCCCGATACGAAGGCCACGATACGATACATATCCCGATACAGATAAATTGTGAACATTGACTATGCTTTAAGCAAAATTCTTGACAAGTTTAGTTTTTTCTTATAACAAGAAAAAGGACAAAGATGAGTTTTAAGTGGTTCTACAACTTGAGAGACATAAATTCAGATCCTCAAAGATGGTAGACCTAAGTTCAAATTTAGAACATATGCTTCTTTATGTAGCTCGTCTTCTACCTTGAACTGTGCCACTATTAACATTACCCAAAGTGTATTTACAACAACTGTCAAAATATTTAGGCCGTATCGATTCTGTAGAATCCGTATCGATACACGTATCCCGAAGGAGTGCGATACGATATTTTGCCGTATCGATATTTTGAGCACAGGCCTAGTTTACATCAGAAAATCCCTCCAGAGAACACTGTTATATCGACACCATGACGAAACAATTTGACTGTCTTATCCATTCACAATGAAACAAAGGACTTCAATCATTCTGATTGCACCGGCATGTTCTTTGACACAGATATTTACTTTTGAGAGGTGAACTAAGGATTTTGAGCAAGAGGTTGACTTTTGCTGGGAATCCATTGTTTAGAGAAACGCACTTATTGTTTTTGCATATGTCGAGGATCATTTTAGAAATGTACCAAAATGACTGAGAAAATACTGTAAAAAAAGAATACTAATGCGGTAGTACAGTTTTACTGAAAAAAATGTGTTTCAGTGTCTTCCCCCTTCAATCTCTCCTTCTGCATCAACACATCGCAGCATTCAGCTGTAAACAGTTAAACTGCATTGTTTGTCAGTATTTGTATCTCTGTGTAAGCCAAACAGCTTTTTATATCTCTGTGGTATATGCCCGGATGTGAATTTGCTGCATTGGTCAAGCAACAACACAGAATTAAAAATGCTTTTAATGTCTTTAAAGGATAGTTGATGTATTGCAAAAAAATATGGATTTTTTATCGGAGAAGTTAGAGTTCAGCAGTTTTAACAGAGAGCAGTGGATATTCTCAGTTTTCTGCAGTCAAACCTGGAATATGTTTTTTTTTTTAAGTCAAACTACTGTTCAAATCTAACAAAAGTTCCTTAAATTCTTTCAAAATAAAAGAGGTTTTCTGTCCAACCAAGAAGTCAAACAGGAATTCTTTAGAGGTAGAAACGTAGTCACAAAAACAATATATTAAAGATGCTATGAGGAGTTTTTGCAAAAAAGTCTCACTTTTATCGAAATAAACACTTTAAGATGAGTTTTAAAGCATCAAAATAGGTTATCTACAAATGCTATTCCTTAGCTTCGCGGTCGGGTCTGACAGAGCTGGACTGGCCTGTATACTCAACTTCAGGAACAAGACAATTAAAACTAGAGCAAATTTATATTATTCAGACACGTCTTAGAGCACCGGGCTGTAAGTAGGGATATATAGCCGGCTACAAAACTACGATACTAAGTTTTCCAAAAATTGCTTGTTGTCACACATCAAAAACTACCGCTATGTAACTAGACAGAGATACATTACCTCGTTGCTTTGCATCCTGTAAGTTGTTGAAAAAAGAAGTTGTAAAGCAATGCAGAGTTCTGAGGAAGGTCCGAGCTGCATTCATTAGCATCACAACAAACACACGCTTTGGCTTGGGTCACGTCTTCACGACAGTCGCCGCGTGTGTTCATGGGTAGCAGAGTCTTTATGTCGGCGGAAATAGATTCTCCTCATAGCACCTTTAAGGTGATTGTATTAGACAATCAGTCAGTCAACCTTAACTTGTATAGCTTCAGTCATAACAAATACTGCCTAAGACACTTTACAACAGAGTCATGGATGCCATATTCTTAATTCTAGTAATATTTATTATTTGTCTTTTTGATGTTAATTTATGCAGTTTTCACCTTTTTATTCCAAACCCAGAATAAATCCTCCCTGAGTGCAGCACTTTGCCACATTTGGCAACAGTTACAGTGGCAAGAAAAAACCTCTGTGGCAGGAAACCTTGAGCAGAACCAGACTCGTGTTGAACAGCCATTGGCTGAAGCTGTTAGGGGTGTGAGAGGGTGGAGGTTGAGAAGTGGGGCAAGACATATCGGTACTAAAGTGACTAAAATTTATGATAGCCATACATTTATGGATGCCCTGACCATGAACTTGTCCTTATCATAGTTGCCTCTATTGAAGTGACTGCAGGCATTCATTTTGTTAGACATGTATTTTTGATTTTTTTGTCCTCTAATGTGGAGAATGATTACTTTTCCTAAAGCATCACAGCAAGGTTGACATTGGACTTGCCACCTACTCTTTACTAAGCTTTAGATAAAATAAAGCATGAATAATTCAAGGCTTCTTGCTTCGTCACCGTTGTGTTTTTCCTCCTGCTCATGCTTCCTCCTCTGCCTTTTAGCTTCAAAAATATTATGCTGTAGTTCTGAGATGGACTAATCATCTGCATTTTTCATAAGACAGTGAGTGAATCAGTGCTGTAAGGCCTTGTGCAAGAGAACTGACGAGATGCAAAAATGAAAAAGCATTGGAAACAGACAATCAGCACACCCAGTGACAATGAGTTTAACATCATTCTCTATGTCTGAAGTTTCTGCAAATTAGATCCATTTTTTAAATGATTTCAGGATGTTTCTGTATTATTACCTTCATTGCTTTGTGTGTTGCTAACTGGGAGTTGGATAAACAAACACAGCTAGCATGTCTGGATCTGTCACTTTTCTGACTTCTTTGAGACCAAATAATTAAGCAGGCACATTCCTTGATAACTGAAAAAAAGATTAGCTTGAGCATAAGGCCCAGTTCAGACCAGATTACCAACAAACAGCAACCTCTGGTGAAGAGTGGAGAGCTTAAATAGATTCTCCTCATAGCACCTTTAATAGAAACGATCAGAGAAGATTATTTATTAAGATTAATTATCAACATGTGATGATTGAGTAAGACTCTAAAGCTGATTGTCTGACAGGCCAGCAGAGTAAACGATGTAAAACAGTAACTGACGCTTATTGCTTTTATTGTTGTTGTTTCAGCAGATTTTAAGAGTTGAAACCCTGCATTACTTTGAAAAGTCTTCAACAGTCTTGTCTGTTTTTTTTTCGTCTTTCATCAGCTGCTGAGAGGAGCTCCAGACTCTCTTCTGCGCTCTCTTCACATCCAGAAAGACCCTACAGCGTTCAGCTACATCAAAGTTGGAGGCCAAACTAAGGTTTGACAGCGGACACAAAAACAAACTCACACTCAGAGACTGAAACAAGTAGAAAATGGAATGAAAGAAGAACCAGAAAATACATATTTGGAGCAAAAAACAGTTAAAAGTTATAGATTTTCAGTCTTTTTTGAAGTACAGGTGAGTGTTTTGTTAATGAGTTGCTGTTGAAGTAGGCCTCTGTTAAACACTTCTATCCTTACACGATATTAAGGAGCGAGAACAAAAAGCACTTCTCAGAAACAAACAGCCTGATGCCATGGAGCATTGTGCAAACAAACAGCTGAGGTGGCGGTTTGTGTTTCTGTTTGCCTCAGCGGCTCCTATTTTTATATCCAGACATCACTGTTAGACAGCAGGTTGTAATTAAATTAACTGTTGGAATATGATACCTCAGTTTGAGTAATTGGAAGAGAAAGGAAAAAGTCTTTAAATTGAGGACAAACAAGGCACGAAACACGCTGTTGATGCAGTTTAGTGTTGAAATCTGCAGAAAATCAACCACCACTCCATTGTTAAATGGATGTTTAATCCCCCAATCAACTTTCTGAATGTTGTTTGTTTTCTCTTTTCTCTTTAGTCTTCTATCAATGACGGGGCAGATTTTAAAGCCGTCGCCGACGCCATGAAAGTGATTGGTTTCACTGCAGATGAGATTCAGACTGTTTACAAGATCCTGGCCACCATCCTGCATCTGGTAATACTTGATAATATCAAATCCCTGATCATCTCTTACACGAGCTGTGACCCAGTGTGAAAGCGCTGCGTGTGGATGTTTGATAAATCAGTGCCATGTTGACCAAGTCAGTGTGCTTCCTTGCCAAGATTGAGAGTTGTATTTCTATTGCTGTATTTCTCCTCACCGATGCAAACTCTGTTCAAGCAGAGTACCTTGTGTTGTGTTCTGTAAAAAGGTCTTTGATGTGATATCTGACAGATCCATGACTTCATGATCTTTTTTTTTCAATGCATTTTTGGGGCTTTTTGGGCCTTTATTGATAGGAGAGAGACGGTGGATGTGTTTGTGAAAAGGGGGTGAGAGAGTAGGGGAAGACACTCTGCAAACTGGTCACAGGATGAATTCGAACCTGAACCGGCAGAAGCAAGTACATGGGATGTGCATGATTGCTAACCACTCTGCCAAACCAGCACCCCTTAAGACTTCGTGATCTTTTTACTTTAAAAGTTAGTTCCCATTCCCAAACACTGTCTATGGGCTGTTGCCCAGATTAACAAAGTAAGTTTATTGCACAGTTCATCTTGTGTGAAACAGGGAAATACCACAAGATCTATTTTGGTATGATATTACCATCTGATGTGCTATTTAATGTGCAGGAATATGCTGTTTTTTCAAGAAAAATAAACTATGAAATATAGTTCAGTGTTTTTAAATTTGGTTTGTATAATATTAGCCTTAGTTACTCTGGTCAGCTCTGCAGCTATAGGATTAAAAGACATGGAAGCTAGGCCGATGATACATTTAAAAAAAAAAAAAGGGGGGTATTTGTTGTTTAAAAATGTGGGTTTTTTTCAAATATGTAATAGAATATAAATAAATGATATGCAGAGATGGCATATCATATTAGATGTGCTGTAGTGTTTGCCAACATTCGCTTGCTTCATCACTTCAGCTACTACATGGGGGTTTATGCCTGAAAAGGTTTATTAGAGGGTGAAAGTACAGCAAAGGGTGTCTGTACTTCCAACTTAAATCTCACTGTTTCTGTTCCTCATCAAGTCAGAGAGGACATTTGAGCAAAGGGCAACTCGAGCAGGGGACAACCACCGGGAAGAGCCAAAAATAGAGTAATTGATCTCGCTGAAGAAATCTTGGAAGTGATAAAAATGTGGTGGCAGAAAACGTAGCTGTTTTTCATGAAAAATGTATATTTAAAATGTTGTGAATTGTTGTGCTGTTTCACTTTTTTATGAATTTGAGTTATTGTGTTGGCTGCTACTTTACTGATTAGATTAATCTTGTCTTCGTAGAACATAAGTGTTTTTACTGTTCTTTTATAAAGACAAAAAAGGTATGGTTACCTTGACATGTTTCGACGTTACTCTGCCGTCTTCTTCCTGGAAACAGCTGAGAAAGACACGTCACAGCTGTCAGGATGACAGTTTCTGAAGAAGATGGCAGAGTAATGTTGAAACATGTGGTAACCATACCTTTTTTGTCTTAATAAAAGAACAGTAAAAACACTTGTGTTGGCTGCTACTTCGGCTAGGCCTGTGTTGTAAAAAGATATTTAATCTCAATGGAACTTCCTGGTAAAATGATGATAAATAATAGTCAAAATGACATTAAGAATAAATTCAGACTGTAATTCTTCAAATTATTTGATGTGTCAAGTTCACGAGTGAAGCATAATGAATTGGCCCGTGTGAATGTGTTAGCTAATACTGATGGACAACTGACAGAGACTCCAGCCGTCAGTGAGTGAATGTGAAAGTGATGTGTGTGAATGGATCGATGTGACCTGCAGCTTTGACCAATCAAAGACTAGAAAAGCTCTTTATAAGCTCTAGTCCATTAACTTGAGCATTATGCCAGTTTAATTTGCTTTGAAAAATAGACCTTTCATTTTTGCGTCTTGCAGGGGAACTTATCATTCGGGGTTGACGGTGATGTGACACTGATTGAAAACAAAAAGGTGGTGTCTGTGATCAAAGACCTGCTGTCCACCAAAGAGGAGAACGTGGAGAAAGCCCTGCTGTACAGAACTGTAGCCACAGGAAGAGACGTCATTGAAAAACAGCACACAGCTCAAGAGGCCAGCTACGGACGAGATGCTCTCGCCAAGGTAATTACAGGCAGTACACAAAATAACACACCCTTTAGGAGAATTTGTCTGCTATGGGCAGCTCAAGAACAGAAAAAACAACAACCTCTGTTAGCCGGCAGGGTTGTGACATTTTGTTAAGTGCTTGGCAAATTTTGTCTGCATTTCACACAAACATGAGTCACAATGTTATGACTCCAAACAGAGGCCAAGTTTGCTGGAAGAAATGAGTGTGGGCAGACTGAGGAGCAGCACTGTGGGCTGTGAGCTTCAGTCTGACTCACTGTTAGTGTGACATTTCTCTCTCTGTAGCCATCTGTGGACACTTCATTTTTTGTGTGTGAGACTACAGTGACGCTGAGGGAGGAAACTGGGCACCAGCTACCAGCCAATTCATTTACTACACAGAGAAAGACTGCTTAAATAAGATCACATAAGCCTGTGCTGATTGAATTTCTTTTATGATTTTCTTTATATTGTTAGAAAACATTGGTTGGAGCAGCTACAAGTGAGTTCTATCCTAAGTTGTACAAACTCCAGTTCTGATTAACCCTTTGACTGTCATTGTAACCGTGCGGATGACTGCATTTAAAACTCTGAAAGTCCATCTTTGTCTTTTTTTCCTTATTCATCTCTGAATAGTGTTTGCAACACCAATATGTATCCTCTGGGTGGCACGGCTGTATATGAATAAAACTTTTTAAAAACTAGAAAAAGTCAGAAGTGAATCGTTGCTATATAGCGCCTCAGATATCTAACGGTAAGATCATACATCAGAGTAGGAAAATTACTTTGCACATAATTCCTTATTCTCTAAAGATGGATCTATGATTAGTCAGAAAACTGGGTCAACCACCACATATCAGAATTTTGCCCTTTGTGATGATTTCCTATGAAAAAACACAAATTTTGTTGCAGAAATAGAATAAATCAATTAATACCCTGGATAATCCTAAACAGGCAAGTCAACCTGCTGGTTGACTTTCATAGCTGCTTTCTGATGGGGTAATCTGGAAAATAAAACCTGAAATGTTGCTCAATAAAGATGAAGGAACTAAATTTTAAGAACAAATAATTTGTTGCAAATGTATTTCTTAGTTTGGATGTCAGAGGGTTAAGTTAGGACTTGTGTTAAATGGAAAAAAAAAACAAAATACAAAGATTTCCGAATCCTTTTTGACCTTTATTCAATTGAGAACACTACAAAGACATGATATCCAATGTTCAAACTGATCAACTTTTTTGCAAGTATTCACTCATTTAGGCTTTTGAACTTTTTATTGACAAAATCTGGATGATCCTCTTTCTTCCAGAGGACACAGCGTCAATGATTTCAGAAAAACAATGTAAAATGTGAAGTGAAGATCGTTTTAAAAAGAACCAATATTCAGCTGTAAACATTTCATTCTCGTTACATAAAAATGTATATAAAATATGACAGAACATATGATCTTGTAAACATAATTTTTGTTGTCATCCTTAGGCCATGTATGAACGTCTTTTCTGCTGGATTGTGGGGCGAATCAATGACATCATCGAGGTTAAAAACTACGACGCCAGAGTCCACGGGAAGAACACGGTCATCGGAGTGCTGGACATCTATGGATTTGAGATTTTCCAGAACAACAGGTTAGGATAACACACAATATTTTTCTACTTTTGTTCCACAACAAAACAACTGATTACAAAAAAAGAAAAAAAGCTCATTCTGTTCTTCTGTATCTGCTCAGAAATGGATTATTACATGTTTAACTGATCATTCAGTACATATTAGATATTAAACAAACTTAATCCCATCTGTTCTGTGTGTTTCAGCTTTGAACAGTTCTGCATCAACTACTGTAATGAGAAGCTGCAGCAGCTTTTCATCCAGCTGGTGCTGAAACAGGAACAAGAAGAGTATCAACGAGAGGGGATCCCCTGGAAACATGTAATCAGCATCTCAATCAGTTTGTGGAAGATTTTTTTCACCAATAAAACCGTCTCTTTTCATCTTACATTAAACTGATTTCTCAGTATTTCTGAATAATAAATAGCAAACAGTAAATGCTTTTACTCATAGATTTACAAAGATTTTAAAAGAAGAATTTAAAAAAGATGCTGTAGACTGATGCCTCTCTTTCCTGTGTTACAGATCGACTACTTTAATAACCAGATCATCGTGGATCTGGTGGAGCAGCAGCATAAAGGGATCTTCTCTGTGCTGGATGAGGCCTGCATGAATGTGGGAAAAATGACAGATGAAGTCTTTCTGCAGGGGCTCAACGGGAAACTGGCCAAACATGCCCACTACACTAGCCGCAAGGTAGGAAACATGCGTTCATTATTTTTATTCATCTGAGTTTTGCCTGGTGTCTGAGGGTCAAAAATGACACCCCCATCACCCAAAACAAACAAACAAAAAATATAGAAATCAGAGTTTTCGGCTTGAAATGTCTTGATTTATCGCCAGAACATTGTCTTTGATTTGTTGCAACATTTTTTGATAATCAAACCACATCCATTGTATCCAGATGCAGCAAAGCCAATCAAGATCACATGAGGATCAAACCAATTCAAACCAAATTTCTGTAAAGCAGTCGTTACTATAATGGGTACAGTAACCAGAGGCTGTAGTGATGCTTTTCCTGTTTAACATCCTAAGGCTTTAAAAAGATGCTCATGGAGATGAATCTAGCGTTCATACAAATTACAGAATGTTAAAACAACACAAGGGTTTAAATACAGATGATTCCCATCTCTGGACATGTCTCTAAGTTTAAATCTTTGTCTATATCCCACACCGTACTTTAGCTTAGTCCAGTGGTTCCCAAACTTTTCACAGCCTGCACCCCTTCAGACACTTGACCTCCAGCCATGTACCCCCAACTCTCATGTACTTATAGCACCAAGAAAAATAAATGTTTAAGCCTGCTGCACCCCCACTTCTCACATTTTACATGCATAACATACAAATTAAATCTATTAAAGTGAATTATTTCTCACTAAATGGATTTTTTACCAGCAATGTCAGTGGGCAGTACCAGCTCACTTTTGAAAAAGAAATGTACATTTCTGAAACATATTCATTAATGAACTTGAAGCTTTAATGACAAGGCTGTCTGACTGAACTTAATGTATTACTTTAAGAATCTTAGATAATTCAGGACAGATTTCCCTCTCCAAGATGCCTCAGCCTCTCTGCCAACACTTCAGGCCTTTATCAAAGCTCACAATACAAACAATTATCAGTTTGAATTTGAACAACTGAAACAAATGTTTAGACCTGACAGTTTTTCACGTAACCCCCACGTCACTTCGCGTATCCCTTGGGGTACACGTACTTCAGTTTGGGAACCACTGGCTTATTCTTCAATATCATTTTAGAAGATATAGTGCAAATACAAAAGATGCCAACATATGGTAAAAAACGAATAATGTTCTGATTTTTACTTTTATTTTTGATTAGTTTATACTAGGCATTACCCTCAAAATAGCAAAAGTGTTCTTAAATTATTGTTGTAAATTGATTTTATGTCCATATTCCAAATGCCAATAACAAATTATTGAAGGAGAACAAGCTATTTGCAAAAAAATAATGAATTCCCTTCCATTAGAGTTAGTTCTTTGTTGTAAAAGAAATCTGGATTTTACTATCATGAGACTTGCTTTATTTATCAGGCTTTATAAAGCTGTGAAACGATAAAAAGGACCTTGAACATCTAGCTGTACATCAGACGTTGAAGCAGAAAGTTGCTTTAGTAACCTGAGAACAGCAGAGGGCAGTTTTCTCTGTGCAGTAAGTAACCATTAGACACACACAGAGCCGAGTGAACATGATCCTGTTAGTTTTTATAATCAGGATAGATCACAGGATAATTCACTCTAATGGTGTGGACGGCCAGACGGACAGAAGCCAATTTACTCTGTTAACATCCATCATGTCCGACTGGGGATCAGATGACTGAGATAACACGAACATCGCTCATCAAACGCTGATTTGAGTCTCTGCAGATGGAATGGGTCTGATACGTGTGGCTCAGACTACAGCCGTGTTTATTTTAAAGGCTGCAGTTTTCTTTGCAAACACAAGATGGCATCAGCAGTCCTGCAGAGCCAGCGTGAGTCTGACTCGACACTTTGCACAAATGATGTCACTGCCAGCCAATGGGAGAGTATGAAGCTGCGGTGTTTGAGCCGGTGAAGGAGAGAAGAGAGGAGAGATGGTTTTACCCACTTATGAGGAGAATGAGACGGAAAAGTGTGGGGGGAGAAACAGAGTGAGTCACAGACGAAGAGGGAAATGAAAGGTAAACATCTGCATCCTGAACATTTTAAGTACTGAAGCAACAGGCTACAAAGTGAGGCACCTTTATAAGAAAGGCTATTCAGATGCTCCCTGGCAACTCTGTGTTCCCATGCAAAGAGAGAAGATTGAGCCAAGCTCGTAGAGCTTCACATCCTGACACTAGTTAGAGTGTATAGAGCAGCTAAATTGATTTTTAAGCGGTTTCAAGGCTATGGCAACATTGTTTTAAAGATAGTCCTCATTTTGTGTTTGCTGTAGATGAAGTTAAGTGTTCCTTTGACTAATGATACACTTGTTTACTGTAAGAAGCTCAAACACTAACGTGCTTTTTGACCACAAGTGAATGAACTTGAGGTTTCATGTCTAAATGGAGAGTAGAGTGGTGCAGGAATGAGTCCAGAAACACAAAAGTGAGTTAGCATTCAGCACTTCCTGGTTCTCAAGACCAAACTACTTGGGATTTAGGTTGCCGGCTTTAGGTAAATGCCTGAACTAAGGTTTATAATGATATATGCAAGATTTTAATGTTTAATCTGAAATAACAAAATGCATCTGATATTGCCTGATTTAATCTTCGACTGTTGTGTGTTTAAAATTACAGTTATGAGCTACTACAAAAAAGGCAGGGGTTCCAAATAATCATGCAGATAGATCAGCCTGATTGATTATGTGTTATCGGACAGACTCAATCTTGCCAAACTCTAACCTACATAAACTGCAGCACGGCCCAATATCAAGGTCAGTTAACGCAGGAAGAGGTGGGAGCCATGAGCAGGCGGAAGTGACCGCTTGTATAGAGATTAGCATTGATGCTAACAGCCTCAGTTTTGTCAGTTATTGACTACATTTCTTAAGTAAAAAGGAAATAGCACTGCAAAGCTCCATGTAGAAAAGATGTTTTCGCTCCATTTCAAACATGTTTCACTGACAGTTTGTTTTACAAAGTGGCTCATGTTCTGTCCTTTAATCCGCTGCTGTACAAAATTAGGAAAAGTTGGTCATTTTGTAAGATTATCACTAAAAATGAATAGGTTCGTAATTTTTTGTTCACTGAGCATATTATCTGCAATTAAGGAAAACACAGTGAATACTCTTATGGTAAACATGCAGTCAAGGGAAACAGTGCAATGCTAACCTCTGCGTTGGCCTGCAAAATTATGTCATCCCTGCAACGCTCTCTAGAAAGGATTTTGTTAGCCATGTTTATGTTAATTATTGAATTTAGATGATGCAGATACCGGGTTGATATCACATTGATGAAACCAAAAGTACATCCATGCCATGGGGAATTTTTTAAAATGTTTTTTTGGGGCATTTTGTGCCTTTATTGATGGGAGAGAATGAGTGGATAGGCTTGTGAAAGGAGGGGAGGGAGTAGAGGCAGCACTCTGCACACTGGGCAAAGGTTGGATTCGAACCCAAGCCGGCAAAAGTATGTATATGGGACGTGCCTGGTTGCTAACCACTCTGCCAAAACAGCACCCCCATGTGGAAATTTTTGTTTATGATTCCCAAATTATGTTCGAAAAACCCCAAGCACAGTGTCTAAATTGTTTTCCAAAGTCATGAACACTTGTCATATTCATAAGCTTATCAGAATATGCTTCACCAATAATCACCATATGTTAATCACCAAATGATTCAATGTGCACTGTTTTATTGATTGGTGGTGTCAAAATGTACAAAAAAAAAAGCTCATTTGCAGTTCTTTCCACTTTTAGAAATGTTGCTCATGAATCTGGTGATTAGAAAAGTATTTTCTTTTCTTTTGAAACCACCGATCATTAGAATAATTGAGATTTGACTATTTTTAAACAGCCTTCCCCAAACTTAACTATATACGTCCCACTTTGAAACCTGGAATTTATCTAGGGCTCATAAGATCACACATATGACCATAACATCAGGCTCAAAATAAACCTATTCATTATATTCTAGATTTAAATGTTGAAGCTTAATTATGCTGCTTTATTGTACTCTCATACTTTCTACTTGAACAGGACTCAGCAAATGCATTTGCAGTACCTCTCCTATCTGAAAAAGCATGGAAGACTTCTTTAAACGAGGAAAAAAGGGATATTATGTAGTACATATAATGGCAGCAGTTACATCAACACCACTTGACACAGTTTCTGTTTGTTAGGGAATATAAATGATAGAAGAAAATACCACCATAACTAAATAAGCTTTTAGAGAAGAGGTGAAACATCCTCAAGAAGCGGAACATGTCCAGCTGTCATTTCTAAAGAAACCTTGGATAACTTCTTGTTTTATCGTGGACCTAACCCATGCAGTTCAGTGTTTGATAATCATTTGAAATGTAGAATTGGCTTGTGGGTTTATTTATTGTAAATAACTGAAAAACATGCTTGTTATTTAACGGGTGGCTATAAAGTGCCCTTAGCTGTGGTTCAGTGAATGGTCGTCTGTCTCTCTATGTGGCCCTGCAGTAGGCTGGCATCTGGTCAAGGGTGTACCCTACCTCCTGCCAAATATCAGCTGGGATAGGTCCAGCCTCCTGTGACCCCCAAAGGCATAAGCAGTGTAGGTTATTGAGGGAGAGATGGATTTACTTCTAGCCCTTTAGTTGTACTTTTACCATATTTTAGCATCAAACTTAATTGACAGGACATTATCCCTGCTCCACGTGTGATACCAATGTTTATCTCTACCACATAGATCAATCAATATGTTGTTTTCCTTTTTGAGATTTTTTTTTTTTTAAATGTATTTTTGGGGCATTTTGTGCCTTTTATTGATAGGAGAGAGAGAGTGGATAGGCTTGTGAAAGGCGGTGGGAGAGTAGGGAAAGACACTCTGCAAACTGGTCACAGGCGGGATTCGAACCTGGACCTGCAGAAGCAAGTACATGGGGTGCCTGGTTGCTAACCACTCCGCCAAACCAGCATCCCCCTTTTTGAGATTTTGCTGTAAACAATAGTCTTTAATTGGGCTAATTAGTGGACAAAATAAAACAATAATATATTCTACTGTTATCAAATAGAGTTTTTATATCTGGTGTTGCAGCAACCTCACTGAGATACAGCCTGCACAGTCTTGCTATGTCAAAATCTGATTTTTGGTCCGTATTTTCCATCACTGTTCTCTAAAGTGATTCAAGAACACAATCAAGAATAAACCGAGAGTACAGAAGAAGAGCCAACACGGGGTAAAGATTGTGCTGTGCTGCAGGGTGTATTGATTCGTCAGGCTTCCTTTCAGTCTTGGAGTCAATCCACTCCCTGCTGTCACCCTTCTGCTGCTGCTCCCTGACCTCCTCCTCCTCCTCCTTTTCCTGCTTTATAAAGAGATGGAGCCTTAAAACTCACAGTAGTCCAGCTGTTACATCCTGGAATAAATGGATCAATAAGAGCCAGAGATTATTTTTTTATTATCTTTACTGTCTGGAGTCTTGTTGCTAGGTAATATAAACATAATGGGGCTTCATCAGGAAGGAGTGTAAATTGCTGGGGGCTTCAGTGGATCTCCAGAGTGTTTTTGAGGGGAGTAGATGGACTTGGGCTGCCATTAAAATTAACAGTCATGGAAGTTAAGTCGTCCTCCGTGCATCAGAGAGGAGGCTTTCATACTTCCTGTCATGTTATTGTATCTGAAATAACCCTCTGCGTGACTCTACGGGCAAAGGGGCTTACCTTCTCTGTATTAAAATCATAAGAGCCATATAGTAAACACATTAGAGTTTGTAAAAGACCCTATAATCCAGGTGGCAGCAGAAAAAAGAGGCAGAATTCCTTCGAGGCAGACACTGAATGGTTATATTGGTGTTAGCCTTAATGATAAAGACACAATGTAAGGAGCGTTCATTAATAACACTTCAATAAAATAAAGGAGGACCAAATTGTTCATTTTTTCAAGTTTATATATTCCCAATTTTTCATCACATGTGACAGGCATTTTTTTCTCAGAGCACAGACCTCCAACAAGGCCTTTCTGACATTGTTAGCTGAGTTGTCACAAAAAATCTGAGAACTGCCCTGTGATGCAGTTTTAAGACATATTTTAAAAAAGTCCTGAATCCCTGTTCAGATCTTCCCAATGACAAATAGTTCAGAAAAATGCCATCAAAATCAATATGGAACTTTGTGAATTATTAGTGAAAGTATGGTTTTACATTCTAACATTTTTTTAAAACAGTCCTTGATCCACATCCATAGTGAAGTCACCTCCAAAATTTTTCACCTCTTCCTCATACCATGACCAACATTTTCTGCAAATGTCATCAAAATTAGTTTACACCTTCTTTTACTTATCTTGCTCACAGACAGACAAACATACAAACAAAAGAAAAATTGCTAACAAAAACATTATTGGTGGCAGTAATGGTCGATGCCAAGTGACAAAGATGCAGCAGCCACTGCAGAGACAATTCAGTTCTAAATCTGAAAGGTCACAATGACCACCTGTGGCCATTCTTGGTAAAAAATTATCAGACTTCTTCTGCTATATCTGAACTTTTACATAAACATTGAAGTTCAGATTAAGGTACTTTCAGGTAAATTTAGGGAATAGTAGCGCTGACTTATGATTTAGCAAACCTATATCTAATGTATAGAAGGCTTAATGAATTTAAGTAAAGGGAATTTCAGTTTTATTGCAAAATTTGACTTTTAAAATAATGTACCGAATGAAATCAAAGATTTGCATTAGCTTTACATTTGTACAAAAGAAACCATTATTAATATATTGTACAAAATACTTGCTTGTTTCTCACATTTTTAACATATATTTGTTGCAGGCGCTTCTTTTTGCCCATCATTTCACCACCAACACAAGCTTTAAACGTGTGATGTTTGTTATTGTTTTTGGCTTTTCATGCAAACCAACTTTTCTCTGCATCAAAAGACACGAGTTTGATTTAATTTATAGTCTTAAAATATTTTTAAGGCTCTCCTGCCTTTACTCAGACAGATTGGACAGTGAGTTGATTAAGAAAGAGGGAGAACAAGGGTGACGTGCTGGAAAGAGGCCAAAAGCCAGGTTTGAATCCAGACCTCGACAGCATTCTCATAGTATGGACTGCGCAGACACAGACCTCAGGCTTTTTTTTTACCCTCAGTTTGATTAATTTTTTAGGTTATATTTGGCTGTATTGTGCAGCTAACAGACTTTATTGCAGTTATTTATGGTCTGTCATTTTTTATGAGATTTTGTGTTTCAGCACCACCCAGTGGTTATAGTTATTCTTGCCGTCCTGATATGTTTTTACAGTCTTGAGTATCATTTGGATAGAGATTTAATGTCTTTTTCTGTTTTAGTAAATTGTATGCACCTTGGAGTTTTAGCCTCTGTCGTTGCAAACTAAACCTTTTGCAGAGAAGTGTAAATTCTACATTGAATCGTCAGTAAAGTTTGTTCGTCTTTTTTTCTACAGCCGTGGTCTCAAACTTTTGTGCCCAAGATACTTGAAAGATCATCCAAAATCTCAAGGCACATGTATACCCATGCAAATAGCACAGTTTCTGATCATTCTGTATATCATTCCTGTTCATAAATATTACCCTGATAAATATGACAAATAACGGTAAAACTCATGAAAAATTTTAAACAGGATGCATTAAAGTTTCTCACTAAGACTGCATTTTTCTCCTTTAATGTTACACTTAATCATATCATAGTAATTTATTTAAAGTCCCCCAACAATTTTTTTCTGGTCTGGCTCTAAATAGATCATATTATACCTACGTCAACTTGATAAGTCAGAAGTTTAGCTATTACTCCCATTAAAACACACATTTCATATTTCTCTTAACTAGCAGGACTTAGTTATGAAGGTTTATTTCCAAACTGACGGTCAAAAGGTATGACATTTTGGTTTAAGTTGATGCTAAACTCTGGTTTGCTTGAAGCTCATTGATTATGAAGTACTTATTACCTCAAAGCATATTTTTATAGGTTTGGAGAAGCATAAAAATGAAGCATTTTAAGTATGTAGAGAGTATATTTCAAAACTAAATCATCAACCTCTGTAATGTCATGGTAATGACTTGTGGTTGTACCAATTCCAAGGCACTGTGACTTAAAACCATCATTTGAGAAACACTGATCTACAGTGAGTCTGTAAAAGTACAATAGACAGAATGAAACATTCTTATGAAGGAGCAGTAAACTTAAAAAGAGAACAAGGAGATAATTCAAGAACAAGGGGCATAGTGCTGTATAAAAAAAAACTAAGCCCTTAAAATAATACAAGCAGCACTCAAAATACCATATGTTGGAAATAAGTGCAATCAGTGGCAGGGAAAAGAAATATACCTCAACACTTTTGGTCAACTTTAACTATCTTAAAAAAGTGTTTCTCCTTAAATGACTCTCAGCAATAAAAAATGTCTATTATTTCTTTCTTTATATTAGTGTGACCTAGAATAGATATCCCAACCCACACTCAAATGCAAATTAGCTCTTGGTGAAGGGTAAAAAAAAAATCAGAGCTGCGAGGGTACAGAGTGTGCACACGAACCGCAGAGCAGACTTTAAACACCCACCTCTGCTCTCCAACACCACGGCTCACATCTCGGCAAGTCTGTCTACCAGGGGGAGGGTGTGAAGGTGGAAAAAAAAGAGGTGTGAGAGGGAGAGATGGCAGCGAGGAGGAGAGGTGTTTGGGAAAAGACAGGGAATTAAATGTGAGAGGAAGTCAGGGGTGCATGCCGAGGGAGAGGAAGTGTTTGGTGGCACAAATGGAGAATGAAAAGCAGGGCTGGAGATACAGCCGACGATGTTTGATACAACATCTGTGTTGCATTTTAATCTGTTTTCTAATGTCTTTGTGTTGCATGCTGCTAGAAAACTGCATTCCAACAATATACAAAATAACCTATACAGTCCCTCTTGTTACTTCATTAGAGACCTGCTCTGATTATTTTTTCCTCAAACTTTGCTCTCATCAAGAAAGTTTCCAGGACCAAACAGCTGTTTTGAAAAGCTCCAATAAATCCAGTGTTCTCACACCATATGGTGGATGAGCAAACTTAGCTTGAAGCTGCTTTACACAGTGAAGAATTAATCAGCATGAAAACATTTTTTCACAGTAGTTGGTGAAGATGAAAACTGTTCAGATCATCAGGTGGTCGGTATCGTATCTCCAGATGGAAGCCACTGTTAGTCATGCTTTCATGGATATGTCATGATGAGACAGTATAAGCACATTTTCCATAATTACTTTACAGCTCACATTTTGTCCAAAGATGTCAGCTGTGATAGTTTTGACAAGTTCTTCTGAGATGTAACACTCACTTATTCATCTTCTTACCTAAGAAACTGTTTTTGAATGTTGTTAAAAATTGATTTTCAGAAAAATGCTAAGTTGTTTGTGTTGGTTACAGCTTATATTGTTTGACTGTAAATGTTTCTTAATACAGGATGTTCAGTTTCTGAGTAACCAGCGAGTCCAGGGATAGCAGTTTTTAAGACAGTATTTTAGTACACGTTCTGTTCAAAGTGATGCTTAGTTCCCTCGCTAGTTTTTGTCTCAGGTGGGCAGTATTCATGATTACATGCACATGCAGAAGAAGGCCAAAAGATCATCACAGTTCAAAGAATGAGTAAGGGTGAGCTTTATACAGAAACTTGAACTGTTTCATGTTTTTTGAGTTATCAATCAATCAATCTTTATTTGTATAGAGCCAATTCATAACAAGTGTTATCTCAAGACACTTTACAATAGAGCATAAAGCTCTTCACTTTATGGATACACATATATGCATAGATACATATATACATATAAAGATACACATATATTTACAAATATATACATCCAACACCCAACATGAATCCATATAGCCAATCATGAATCCCTCCATCATGGTGGCAAGAAAAAACCTTCTGTTAAGCAGCAGGAAATCTTGAATGTGGATCCCAGTATCATGATGAACAGCAAATCCGCACCATGATGTGACATCCCATTTTCAAGAGAGACCCCACGACTATGTGGTGCTGAATATAGATGCTATAGATGTATCAACTATGGATATGGAGATCATGCTAATATCTACATTAACAACTATAATGACAATGGGAATGAAATGTTCCTAATGAAATGGCCAAATATGTGTCATGTTTGTAATTGTAGTTTTTGAGTTAGTGTCCATGAAAGATGCAAAGAACAATGCTGTCAGCTGTAACCTTAATTTCGAACCTGTTGTCAACCATGTTTTGACGAGGGAGAAGTAAAAAGTAACGTAAAGGTAAAATTATTACTAATTATTGACAAAAAGTAAAGTAGTTTTATTTTTTTAAGATTATTGAGTGACGTTTGCCTTTTTACCATTTTTGCTGTTTTGCTTATCGTCATCAAATTAATCCTGCAGATAAACTGTTCAGTCAAACTCAGTCATGTTTTCAAGCTTGTTTTTTATCTTTCTGGTCTATGAAAAACACTGTCACGCCACCAGCCATATCCAAAAGGAGCTGGATTTTGCCAGATTTGATGTCTGTCATCTTACAGATCTATCTAACAGAACCTCAAACTGAAACATTTGTCCCCCACAATGACAGGACCGATCAAAAGTGTGTTGGCTTAGGGAGACTATGTTCAAATTAGCCTCCATCATCACTTAGGCTTTGATAATACATTAAAAATCATATTTTGCCCTATTTCTAGCTCAGCTATTTAATTTAGATCACTACTAGTTGTTCATAAATGTAGGCATAAGTTTTGTACCCCTGATCCATCTCTGTTCTCTCTCTGTTTTAGATACTCTTGTGTCACTTAAAGGCCTTCTTCCCCCAGGTTGGCCCAGACTGTATCTGATTGGTTTACCCGAACACTCTGTGGTGATTGGCCAGTTCAGAGCAGCTTGGCATCATTTTCAATGGCTCTGTGTCCTTTCTACAGTCTCAGCTCTGCACACGCTAGCCTTCCCAAGCACAAACTACTGACATACGAAGGATACTTACACTGTTGATGGGAGGATAAAAGTCCTGATGTTACATGCTTTGCTACATAGAAGTATTCTATCCCACAGCAGAATGAGAACGCAATAAAATGTCTAAAGGTGCTATGAGGAGAATCTGTTACCGGCAACATTAGGACTCTGCTACCCATGAGCACGTGCAGCGACTGTCGTAATGCTGCGTTCCAGTAACCTCGGAACTGGGAGTGACATCATCTCCGACTTATCAGCGTTCCAGTTGAAGTCAGTATCACACAGTCAGTCACACAATATAACCTTTGTAACAGTAACACAAGCACATTATCTTTAAATTTGCTAAATAGTGATCTGTTTTTGGGTAAAGCCCCATGACCTCTGCTAATGCTGTCACATGCAGTAAGAAAACTAAATCTCAGTCAATAATTGATACTTATGTAGCTTAATGTCAAGCAGATTGAGAGAACAAATGTCACACTTGAGCTCCAGTTATGTTTCTTCATAAATCACAATAATAACCCTTAAGCAAGATAACTTCAGTTGCTGAGCAACTCACAGGGGGGATTTTGAGCCCCTCCAGCACCCATCTCTCGCTGCCACCACCTCCACAAAACAAACAAAATCTGTATCCAATGAATATGTTAAATTTCTGCTTTGCAGCATTTCGGATTTGCATGAGAGCGCTACTGCCAAGTAATGTGGAGACAAAGAAAGAGAGAGAGGATGGAGAGGAAGTGACTGAGTCAGAGATCTATTCCTGTAACACGAGCTGCAGTCTGAACGATGCTACAGTCTGTCTTTACTCTCTGTCCACCTGTTTGTTGAAGCACTTCCTGTTCTTAATGTTATCACAGCCAAGTCATTCAATCCAAAGAAACCTGCAGGCTTTACATCACATACTCACATTAAATGACACATGCCTGTCAGAGTGGAAGCATGAGTTAGTGCACAGATGGACATGTGTTGCTGCCATCTAGAAATATTTAGCTTTAAGTAAAATGAGAAAAGAAAGCAGGAGGATACAAAGTTTATATATCTTACAGAGACGTCCTGTTGTGCTTCTGCTGCAAGCCCACATCTCAGAGCGCCGTGTTGCTGCTGTGCTTTATGCTGCTTAGAATTTCCTTTGATTTGCTTCCAGGCATCCCATCCACATTTCAAATTAATCAGATATTTTTGATGCAAAGGAGCCACGGGGTTTGTGAACCACAGGTTTGTTTACAGAGTGTCTCTTACCTGAAGGGAAAGGCTTGATTCAGATACGCTGCACATGATTTCTCTGTGTTGATGCAGTCTAAAGATTTTATCTGCCATTTCAAGAACTTCATACATGTTGTGCTCTTTCTGCAAACTTCAGTCCTGCTGCTTTAAATGTAGTTTTTTAGGTCACTGCATCACAACCAGACTTACTCGAGATATTGTTTATCTTTCTTGTTGTCTCATTGCCGGATCGTAGCTGTTCCTCCACCCCAAGGGTTTTTTTTTGTCGACTGAGATATATTAAAACACATACTGCTGCTTGTCGACTTCAGTCCTGCTGCTTTAAATGTAGTTTTTTAGGTCACTGCATCACAAACAGACTTACTCGAGATATTGTTTATCTTTCTTGTTGTCTCATTGCCTGATCGTAGCTGTTCCTCCACCCCAAAGGGTTCTTTTGTCGACTGAGATATATTAAAAACACATACTGCTGCTTGTGCGTGGGATCACACCTAAAATCAGACTAAACACACAAAGTTGAGATGCACAGTTTTCACTTCTGTCGTGAAGCTCAGTAAATCATTTACACATAAACACGACATGATCTGTAGGAAAAGTGAAAATGAAGTGTTATTAGCACACTTTAAAAAACACACACTAAGCAATTTAGGAAATAGGGGACAGCTTAAATGTTTTATTTTACAATCTCTATTTCCAAAAGAGCTGCAACATTTAGTAAAATGTGAATAACAATGCAGTAATTTGCATGTCTGTTCAACTAACATTTATTAAAAACTACAGAAAGACAAAATGTTGTTCAGGTTGAGAAACTAATTATTTTCAGGAGAATATACACAAATTCTGAATTTTATACAAATAGCATGTTTTACATTATTATGTCTGGGGACTACAGACAATGGCCGTTTTCTAATTCTCCTACTACATACTGAATATGAAAGTCGTATGTAGTAGGCACTGCCTACTGCCTACTACACTTGAGTGTAGTATGTGGTATGACTGTTCTGTTAGGTTTATTTTGTAGTATGCTACGCTGGTTTCCAGTTTGAGCAAAGCGGAAGTAGGCTACAGCTGATTTATTTTCCAAACTAAATTTTTGTTGTACAAAACAAACAAATCATGAGTACATGTTGACATTTCAGTTATAATCTGCAAAGAAATTGCCAGAAGCAGCATTTTATATGGAGAATACGTATTATTTTGGAGAGGAATTATTTTGTATATTTTTGTGTGATGGGGTATTAGGGCTACTTTAAAAGAAAAAAACACATCAAGAATAAACATCACACGCACAATACAGTATCAAGAATGAGGAGAAGTAGGAAAATTTAAGGTGGTGGAAATACATAGGAAAAATACAGAACGTAACTGTAAAATGTTGTACTTGTCAGTGGTTTACATTAATAATGCCGCAGGTGTGGGACAGACTTAACGCCACCGTCCGGCCGTTACGAACCGTTAACGGAAAAACAACAACAACAGACCTTCTACAATTTATTACACACTATTACGTGTTGAAAAGTAACAAGATAACAAGTGGCTCTTATATTTGTTTTCGTGTGCTGTTCCGGTTGTTGAAGCTTCGCTCTTAGCCATTTTTAATTCAGCCGCTTTGCATTGTGGGTACTAGTAGGCGAAGCAGACTGGTCCGATGCATACTATGAATTTTTTCCCGGATCAGTGCGTTGTCCGAGTATTTTTTGCATACTGCAACTTTGCTTTTGTCTGCATACTGTAAACTACATACTACATTTTGGGCAAATCAGTACGCACTGCTAGTATAGTCGGTAAATTCAAAAACAGCCAATACGTTTTTGGATACTGATTAAGGAATACTTTACCTTTTATGCCCGGTGTACATCCAGAGTTCATCAGGGTTGTTGCTGTTGTCATATTTTGTGATTTATAATGCCCTATTCATTACCACTGGAACCCAGGTCTGTGCTGCATGCATGCCAGTCAATTACCGCTCTGTTTTTATTTTATACATGTTTTATGATGCTTTAAGTTTTTCAACTCTTTTTGCTTTTGTGCCTCTTATGAATGGGGGTAGACGGTGTATAGAATTAGAATGTGGTTGAGAGAGTGGGGTAAGACATGCGGGACAGAGTGAAAGCTTAAATCAAACCACACTGCTGGATCTAGGTGCATCACTTCCCCGTTTTTGCTTCATTTTGCTGTGAACCCATGTCAAACCATATTTTGCAGAATGCAGCTTGACATTGTCGTAACCAAGTGAAGAAAGTCCCTGAGAGGATGTTGTTGTAATTAAGGCAAATGTTACCCCAAAACCTGCATGTACCTCTAAGTCTTGATGGTGCCATCATAAACATGCAAGTTACCCATGTAACTGACATAAATACATTCTCACACCACCACAGATCTTGTCTTTTGAATTTTCATAGCAATCTGAACAGTCCTTTTCCTGTGTATCCTGGGAGAAAACAGTTTGGTATGTGAACTTCTCTAATCTTTTCCACTTTTTGGGTCGGTCTATTTAAGATGAAAAAAATCCATATTAATGAAGTAACATGATTTATTAAAGAAGTAGTCCAGAGCCCATTTTGTTCTCCACCGCAGAACAATGGTAGTCTTTAATGCTGTGCCACACAAGTGGTGAGAGGTCAGTGGCATTCAGTGTTAGTTTTTGGCCTTTGACTTCTCTAGATTTTCCCAATCTTAAGATATTTTTAACTGTAGATTATGAATCTCAGAAGTCCTGTCGTTTGCATGAATGTTGTTCATAAACTTTTGGACTATTTCTCCATGTTGTCCTCAGAGAAACTTGTCTCTGATGCTTGATGGAGCCTTTCAGGGGGGCTCCCTCAATACCCAATCTTGGCACAATTTGGTCCAGTTAACCATCTTGCATGTTGAATGTTGTGTTTTTGAGTTTTGCTGAGTAATTCAGGGTACCACTGAGAAGTCTACCACGAACTGAAAACATCATTTTCTTATGATTTTTTTAGTCTCCCATAGTTAAATTAAAGGTTCAGGAAAACAAGTCTCCCACATGACCACATCAGGTATCTTATGAGAAACCGTCTACATGTAAAGGCTCAACTCATGAATCTTGCAGAAATGTCACTTTTCAGTATATTTGCCTGCAGCAGTGTGGGATTAAGTGAAACAGCAGCTGCTTCAGAAGTTGTTGCCAGTAGCAACAGTGGTTGGACCGACTGCTGCTTGACTGTGCACACACCTCTGAGCCTCACTGCTGCAGTAGGTGACATTCTCTCTAATTGACATGAACATGTGATATACAGTTTATTTATACCCAAGTCTTCCTGAGCTGTTCGGCTGTTGTAAAAACTCACTTGTGCACAGAAGGCTTAACAATCGGCACCATGAAACAGTCCCTGTCATCTCCTTTTAAAAGCTAAAACTTTTGACAGATTTATGAACAAGTGGCTATTGACATACTTTATCTTGTTTTTGGTAATAAAACACTCTACAAGATGAAAATTTACATAGATGAGTATTCCTTAGGTATGAATAATACGCAGAAGCTGATTTATTTTACTGTAAATGAGAGTATATCTAAAGGTTAAACATCATATTACCAATGAAGCCTAAAAATGAGTGAATATGTTACACAAGTGTTATTCGGTAGCACTAACTTAGTTTGTTGCATTTCAAGACTTAATGGGTGAAGATAAATAAGTACAGTTTCACCAAACTGTTCAGTAGATGACTCTTATTATAAACCATAAATTATCCTGGGATCAGTGTGCGGGTGCTAATTTTTAAAAGGGTCAGCAGCGCCTGTACTTTCTTAAGAGGCTAATTTTTTTTAACATTGACAACACAGTCTTAACCTTATTTTTTTCAGGCTTTTATTGAGAGTATTCGTGCTCTTTATATGATATGCTGGTATGGTTATTCTGAAGTTACCCATAGAAACAAACTGGGGAAACTTGTGAGAACTAGTGGGAAGATCATTGGCAGGCAACAAACTGATCCGTACCACCTTTATCTGTCCAGACTCACCCAAAAGGCTGATAAAGTCTGGATGAATAAAACTCACCCACTTTCAGGAGAGTTTATGCTTCCCCCCCTCGAGGCGACGGTACAGACATCCCAATATTAGAACAAATCGGGCCAAAAACTAATTTCTTCCTTTGGCAATCACGCAACTAAACAAGGCATGGGCAGGGATGTGATATGAATTATTACTCACTGAAAAGTGCTTTTAAAGCAAAGGAGAAATTTTTATTATAAGACTATTTTTCTCTGATTGTTTATTTACTTATTCTCTGTGTTAGCGAATTTTATGTCTGATGGGTGTGCGTGTTAAATGTGTGTCATTATATCCAGACATATGTGTTTGTGCATGTGCTGCAAACAAAATTGCCCCTCGGGGACTTTAAAGGTTTTCTAAGTTTAAGTCTCTTATAGACTACCATGCCATTTATATATGAGAATATTGACACTTTACTACATTCATAGTTAAAGTCGACTTAAAAATGGTCTGTTGTGCCTTATTGTATTTTTAACCAAGCTCATTTTTACTGCAATGTAAGACTTTTGAGAGGGAACTTTTTAAACACTAGAGTAACTACCGTAAGGCTTCTCTATTCTAATGCTTTTTAAATTGGACTGACAACTGGACTTGAGCTATCTAGTAGAGATGCACCGAAATGAAAATTTGTGGCCGAAGCCGAATAATAAATAAATGCTGGGCCGAAAACCGAATACCAAACCGAATATCCAATGCGGCGGCAAAGTAGTTCACTATATTTTTTGATAGTGCATTAATAGTTTAGAGTACATTTTTAGGCATGTTTTTAAAAGAAAGTAATTGTTTATTAAATGTTATGACCTTTTTTAATATTCCAGTAGCCTTTGCTTTTCAAAAGAAGCCCAACAAAGTTTTTCATTCATATTAAGCCTTCAAACAAAACAAAACATGCATTAAAAAATATTAATGTACACTGATGGATATATACCAATAGACCAATAATACCAACAATACTGCTTTAAAGCTGTCACTTTATATTCAATATTTGAATAACCGATCAAATATGGGAATAAATATCCGTAATGGAATTGTAAATAAATATTTGAATGTAAAATACTGAGTGTGGCGACACATCAGGCCTGGAGCAGTGGACCGTTCCGTCCAACAGTGGGTGCTGTGAGCGCAGCTTGACCGTCAGTCACATCCGGAGCTCTCTCGAGCCAAAGAGTTTCCGCTCCGAGTGGAGCGGACAGAGCGGACGTAAACAGCTCTAATCTGGGCTTTAACTGTTCTGAGGAGAGCTGTGTGGAAGTAGTTTTGGTTCTACACCGCTGATGGCAAACTTAAATTCAAAGACCAGGCTGTGTGTTCCGTGAAATATAGTTTAATCTTTCGTCCTCCACTTATTTGCAGGCTCAGCCGTCGGCTTTTCATCCAAGCTATATGGCCGAGTGCAGTGGACCTTCGTCAAGAGTTTAACCCCGTGTGACTGTGTTGTTTTCGGCAGGGTGGATAAGAGAGTGTCTGACCCTTCCTGAGGGGGGGTACTATTCGGCCTTGTTATTAGCTCACTCCACCGAAGGCCAAATATGGCTTTTTTTTGCACTATTCGGCCGAAAATATTCGGCCACTGAATGTTTGGTGCACCCTTACTATCTAGTCTTTCTTACAACTTAAAGTGTTTTTACACCACAGGTCACAATTCCCCATTCTAGCCTTTGCCCACTGATGATTGAAGGTACTAGTCTTGATCAGTATTAGCTAACTCATCAGTGCCCTGGCATAAGGAAGAAGTCAACAGATCTCATTAATGTTTTGAATAAGGATACAGAGCCAGGGATTCATAGGATATTTGTAGGCCTGGGCAAAAAATCGATAAGATTTAATGATCAAGTTGGCATGTCAAATCGATCGTTTTTTCCTGAAACTCGAGTTTAACGTTTTTTTTTTTTTTAATTCAACCTGTTCATTTCACATTCCCGAGGACCCGAGGCTTTCCGTAGTTCACTTCCTGCAGTATGTCACTCTCCTCCCCCCTAGACGTCACGCGCATAAACAACATAGACAGTTGTTGAGTTTTCTATTAAGATTTTTATTTCTTTACAACAGGCGTTACCTCAGGCATTTTGTTATCTTCATAGTTAATTCAAACAAGTGTATAAAACTACAGTGCACAGTAACTTTGTGTCGATTTCTGTGTTGATTTTTTGACCTTGAGGTACTTTAAATGTATATTATAAGTATAAATAAATGTATATTTAGGAAATAAATTTACAGTGAGTAGTTATTTCATTTGAAATGGGGCGGGGGCGTGGAATCGAATTGTGAATCGAGGTTTTTTTTTTTAATTGAAGATTTTGGGGGGGGGGATTGCTCAGCTGTAGATATTTGTCAAGATTGCTCAGTTTGGGGCAGTTTTTCACATTTTTGCTGATAATTTGATTAATAAGTTTCAGGTTACTCTCCAACAATGTTAGAGATTCCTTGGCATAGGTTTGTAATTCCAGAGCACTTCTAGTTTTCAATTTGAATTCCAAAAAATTTCTAAAATTGATCCAGTTGCTGTTTCAGTGGCATGAATAGTGGTATGACAGAGTGAATGTTACAAGTCATTATCAGTAGAAAACTTACTTAAAAACTTCAGTGAACAGTAAGAGCAAGTGTGGGTGTAATGGAATATTTACTCTTTGGTGTAGAAAACCCTTTGAGTACTCTAATGGGTAGAAAAGCTCTTTACAAGCTGAAGTCCACTTTACCACATGTTCTCTTCTGTTCTTGTTTGTTTATTTAATGTACTTTAATATTTGTTTTTATTGAATTTTGGGGGAAAATGGGAGTTTTCATCTTTGTTATTGTTTTGCCTTGTGGAAGCAGAGCTAACATACCCTATATTTAATAAGTTGAGACTGGTCACAGAATATAAATCATTGTAGCAATAAAGTAAAATGTTATATATTGGAGTCTCCTGTGGGAGCCAATGGGGTTTTGTCAAAGTAACCAAAGTAAAACTGCAAGGCAGAAATATTAGGAAGATAATAGGCAGCAAATGCACTGGTTTTGGTCTTTTATAAGCATAACATTAGCTTTATTGTGAGTTCTCTGGCTTTAAAAGTAATTATTCCTGTTCCTTATATCTGTGCCTGGCTTTATGAGAAGTTATTCCTCCTGCCTGCCAACACTCCTCATTCCCTCCTCCTCCTACTTCATGTTGCTTTGATCGTCCGTGATGTGCTTCCCCTTTTTCTTTTAATCATTTGCTGACACAGTCGTTCCTTTTCAAGCATCCGTCATGCCCCTTTCATTTTACCGCCTCTCCTTACGCTTAGCTTTTCTCTCTCACAATCCTTTCCTCTGTAACTCTTTGTAGCCCTCACTTCTTCTTCACTTTCCTTCTGCTAATTTACCTCCTTCAAACTTCACTGCACGTGGCATGTACAGGCGCTTGATGCATGCTAATAATATATGAAGCGTGTGTCTGTGTGCATGTGTGTCCTCGCCTGCTGCTACATGTGTGTTCATGTCGGAGGTCTGTGCTAGGTGGAGACGCTTTCGTCGGCCATGTGTCGCTGATGGTAATCACAGAGAGGGAGATCATAGAGCGAGGGCACAAAGAGAACTGACATGGATGTTCATAAGAGCACAAATAAAGGGATAATGGAGCCAACAGGAGAAGTTTTTATCCATTTACACAGAATATATAACCAGATATTCAGTGTTTTATTACCCTGACAGCTGCCCATCAGTGCACTGGGCATAAACGCAACACCAGTCTCCTTGGCTGCCACCTGGATTAGCTTCCAAAAACCCCACTGAGAGCTTCTGACAGGTTTGAAAACAGTCAGACGCTGAACCTCAGGAGGCCTGGCTTGTTGGCTTGTACCCTCATAGATCACCACTTAGGCTAGAGGATCAGGCGTGGAGGGCACAGGTGGCAAACAGGATTGAGAGAAGTCATTAAGGGAAACAGGGAGTTAAAGCAAGGTGGTGGTTAGTCTGGTTGAAATAATCTCTGTATATGGACAATTTGATCTGTTAGAGACAGAATGTTTGGCTGAAGTGATAGAAAGTGTAAACTGTTTAATGAAAGTGTTGGCAGGCAGACACAATTCCTATCATCCTGATTCCTATCAGCTTTTTTTTTCTTATTTGTACCCAATCATAAGCATCATCTATGGACTGACGTATTTCATGTCATATAGGTCTAACAGGGTTTATTGTCAACTTTCATGGCCACGAGCACCATGTGTGCTCTGTAATAGTGTTTTTTCTACAAAAGAGAGGAAAGAAATCACCTGTACATCCTGTGTTAACGTCTCTGCAGTTGAAGTGACCCTTGGTTGAAGTAAACAGTCTTTTCTCTGCTGACAAATATGACAACAAGAGCAAAAGGTTAAACTGTAGTGTTGGAGTTTGTTATCCTCGCTTCCTGTCACATTGACAGTGGGTGTGTTTCAGTGTCAGTCCACCATGTTTTTGTTGTCTTTTCCCATTTGCAGCCTAACACCTTCTCACCTTAATCCTCGCTCTGTTCCACGGTTTTCCCTTTACTTATATTTTCCATTAAATACGTTCCTCTTTGACTCTACCTTATCTGTCATACCATTGCACCTGTTATACTGAAAAACACTGTGCAAGGTTTAAATTAAAACAGAAAACAATGACTTTCAACTTTTTCAACCTAAATCTAATTAAATACATTAAAAATACAAGATATTTAATAGTCAAACTGATAAACTTTAGTCTTTTTGCAATTATTTTTAATAAAGTGCCAGGAGCACATTCCAATAAAGCTGGGACATGGGCAGCAGATGTAAGGGAAAGTTGTGAAATGCTTTGAAAAAGTTTCTGAAAACAGATGTGTTGCATCCTCTTGGCTTAAGAGTAGAGCTGGGTATGGATTCAGATTTTCTGGATCGATTCGATTCGATATTACCAGGTCCCAAATCGATTCGGTTCACGATACAATAAGATATTTATTCAGTCTGGGATATCTCAGTTAAAATAATACTGTAAACTTAAAAAGTGACTTTTGACCTGGTGCATTATTTAAATTGTTTTTACATTATGAAATGAATCCAGAGCAGTTACATAAATCTTATATTAATTATATACATTAACGCGTATTCTGCATATTAATTTTTTTCTGTCCAGCTCCTCTTTTCCTTCATGCTTGTAAAATCCGAAATACGTCCGTACGTCAGCCTTTAAACTCGCCAGTAGTGCTTCTGCCGTGTTTGTTTGATTACTTGCCGTCACATCTCACAAGATTTTGTTCAGTGGAAAGCAGCGCTAAACGCAGATCACGCATACTAGCTGGGTTGATACAACAGGCTGCTTCTCTGCACGTTCAATGAAGAAAAAACTACCCAAGTTAAAAGATCGATCTGCAGATTTTATGAATTGATTATGAGCCATTTGAAGGGAAATCGATTAAATTGATTTTTTTAAACCCAGCCCTACTTAAGAGGACATTTTTTCCTTTGCGTCCCCGAAAAACAACACCAAGTGACTCAGCGTGTCTTGGTTGAAAAAGATGCATGTACCAGTCCAGACCTGTCTCCCATTGAAAATGTGTGATGCATTATGAAGCATTTTATATAACAACAGCAACTCTGGATATTGAACATCTGAGGCTGCACATAAAGCAAAGAATGGGAATGAATTCCATCTACAAAACTTAAGCAATCAGTGTCCTCAGTTCTCAAACACTTCTGGTTTGTTGCTAAAATATATGTGAATGCAACACATGCCCCTGTCCCAGCTTTTTTGGAATATGTTGCAGGCATAAAATTCAAAATGAGTGAATACTGGCAAAAATTATACATTTATCAGTTTGAACAATAAATATTTTGTTTTTGTGGTGTTTTCAACTAAATATAGGTCGAAAAGGATTTGGAAATCTTTGTATTCTGTTTTTGATTTTGTCTTACGAAGTGTTCAAAATTCATTTGAATTGGGTTTTGTAGCTTATTATAAGCAAATTATAATTATATAAAATTAAAGTAAATAAAAATATATAAAATATAATTATACTAATTATAAGCAAATACTCAAAAATGGTGTGGATTGTTCGGTGTGGATAGTATTTAGCATCTTGCTTCCTCCACATGCCTGCTACAAGTACTTAATGAGCAACAAACTTTAAGGATCTTTTATAGGAACTTTTTCTTTATTAAATTGAAGAAGATCAATTTCTTTCTTTAGCATTGAAAATAACCTACCGGTATATCCATGTTTCCAGGAAACAGTTCAATTCTTGAGGCTAACATAACCCTTAGAAATAGAGAATGGAAAGTTACTTAGAATGGTTGAATGGAATGGTAAGAATGGTCAACAAATGTTGCTCCTTGTCACGTTTCACAACATTTTCTGAATCAGAAGACATCACTGACGGTTACCTCTGACGTCCAGACTCTTTCTCTTTTTTGTCACTCTGAACTTGCTCTTTTTCTGTTTGCTCCAGAAAAAAAAACACACTCAAACAAACTTCTACACACAACTGTGATCATCACTGTCCCTATTAAAACATAAAGGCGTTATCCTGAACTCAGAGGAGACCCTAGCCATAAATCTGCCAAAAGTGTGTCTGCCTTTGTGTGTTTGCAGTGTGTGTGTGTGTGTACTGGAGTGTGACTGATTGAGATGGATGAAGTGCAGAGCGGCTTCCAGCAGATGCAGTCTGTCCTTCAGACGATGCATCTGTCTGTCTCTCTGTGTTTGTGTTTTTACCAGTGCACGTGTTATCTGCATCACTTGGCTTTGGATTTAATCCCTAATTGGATATGGATTAATTTGAGACATTTAACACATTTGTTACCTTGAGGCTTTCGATTAAGATCCCGATAATTGGGACTCAAGTGATTGAGTTCTTGAGGTAACAATATGTTGTTCCAATACCGCTAGAAATGCTTAGTGGATGGATATTAGATATATGTGGTATTTTTTAACAGGTGCATAATGTTAACTCAGCTATAGTATTTTTATTAATGCTGTTACATACACATATATGACCTGTGTCACAATGTCATGGCACTAGCTGGAGGCAAAACTATGGCAGCCCTGAAGTGTGTAGGACAAAATATATAACACAACACATAAAAAACACAAGGTATAAAAATATGAAAAGCATATTAAAAGCAAAAGACAGACTAAAACACAACAAGAAATAAAAAATAACAAATATGCAAACAAAACAAGCCAAAAAACACAATAAAAAACAAGTAAACAAAAAGAGACTGAAACAATAATGAACCACACTGACAAATGAGAAAACACAACAAAAAATTGAGCCACAATCATAACAAATAATCAAAAAGACAGTGTTATTAGATAAAAAAGTAACACTGAACACAAGGTATGGCATTTTAAAAAACACTCCATATGACAGGAAAAAGAACATTGAGACATAAAAAGGTAAAAACAATCCAGAAGAAAACTAAGCAGCACCCAACAAGAACAACAAATATAAAAAAAACACAGCCAAGAAGACAGCAACAAAGCAGACACCACAACGGCAAATTAAGAAAAACAAACATAAAAGAAAAAAACAAAAAAAAAGTTATGACAACACAACAACAAATTGAAAACAGATGAAAGCCAAACAAAGCAGAAGTCATAGGAAGCATAACATCTAGTAAAAAAGCACCAATAAAAACAATAAAGCAAAACCCATAAGGTCAGTAATATTTTAGAATACATAAAAACACCAACTTTAGAAAATTAAATATTGAAAAATTGCACCAACAAATAACAAACCAAAGAACATATACGCAAAAACATCAGTAGCAAACAAGAAAAATTCAAAAACAAGTAAGCACAAACAAACAAAAAGTCACTAAACAATTAAAGAACACACTGACCAGTAACAAATAAAACAGCATTACTGATGCACAGCGACAAGAAGAAATCAACAAATAATTAAAAACACGATGAAATAGAAGACAAATGTATAAAGGCTCAAGGCTCAAGGCTCAAAAGTAAAACATAAAAAACCAAAGTTAAACAAAAAAGCAAAAAGCCTTGATGGCAAAATAAGAAAACAGTAACCTATAAGAAAAAAACACATCAGACATAACAAAACAACTAATCAAAAACACACGAAAACCACACAAAGCCAGTAAGAAAAAACAAACAAATTAGAAACACAAACCAATGACAAAACACAACAAGAAATAAAAAAAATAACAAATAGGTAAACAAAACAAGCCAAAAAGCACAATAAAAAACAAATAAACAAAAAGAGACTGAACAAACAATGATGAACCACACTGACAAATGAGAAAACACAACAAAAAAATTGAGCCACAATCATAACAAATAATCAAAAGACAGTGTTATTAGAAAAAAGTGACACTGAATCACAAGGTATGACATTTTTAGGAAAAAAAAACATTGAGACACAAAAAAACCTCTAAATATTTTAAAAACCTTTCAAAAGAAAACTATGCAGCACCCAACAAGAACAACAAATATAAAAAAACACAACACAGATTTTGCAACAAAGCAGAGACCACAATGACAATTTAAGAAAAACAAACATCAAGGAAAAAAACAAAAAAAAATATGACAGCACAAAAACAAATTGAAAACATGATGAAAGCCAAACAATGCAAAAGTCATAGGAAGCATATCATCAAATAGGCCTTGGTAGCAAAGTAAGAAAACAGTAACCTATAAGAAAAAAAAACATCAAACATGACAAAGCAACAAATCAAAAACACATGAAAACCAAACAAAGCCAATAAGAAAAAACAAACAAATTAGAAACACAAACCAATGACAAAACACAACAAGAAATAAAAAATAACAAATAGGCAAACAAAACAAGCCAAAAAGCACAATAAAAAACAAATAAACAAAAAGAGACTGAACAAACAATAATGAACCACACTGACAAATGAGAAAATACAACAAAAAAATTGAGCCACAATCATAACAAATAATCAAAAAGACAGTGTTATTAGAAAAAAGTAACACTGAATCACAAGGTATGACGTTTTTAGGAAAAAAAAACATTGAGACATAAAAAAAACCTCTAAATATTTTAAAAACCTTTCAAAAGAAAACTAAGCAGCACCCAACAAGAACAACAAATATAAAAAAACACAAACACAACAGATTTTGCAACAAAGCAGAGACCACAATGACAATTTAAGAAAAACAAACATCAAGGAAAAAAAACAACAAAAATATGACAGCACAAAAACAAATTGAAAACATGATGAAAGCCAAACAATGCAAAAGTCATAGGAAGCATATCATCAAATAGGCCTTGGTGGCAAAGTAAGAAAACAGTAACCTATAAGAAAAAAAACATCAAACATGACAAAGCAACAAATCAAAAACACATGAAAACCACACAAAGCCAATAAGAAAAAACAAACAAATTAGAAACACAAACCAATGACAAAACACAACAACAAATCAAAAAGCTACAAGGGTAAATAAATACAACAAGAACAATAAATCTGAAACACAACAACAAATGAATCATGGACCAATATGCAGCAAAATGACAGAGGAATGTCTCCTGCTCCTTTCTGAATGTCTTGAAGCATTAGGGCGCTCAAGAGGAGGTCTTACCTGGAAGAGTCAAGGTGTGGCTTACACAGAGGCAGGTGAGTGTACAGTAGCTTTATCAGGAGCTTTATCTGCTTTCTTTATAAATCTGCATTTTAGTTAAATTTCAACAAAATAAGTTTTATTGCAGATCTGCTGTTGGCAGTGAAACTTTTCTGGAAACACATAAATGCTGGAATAGATTTGTGACGGTTGATATTTGATTGTGATTGTGACTAAGGGGTTTTTCTCTGATCTGTCTGAGATTAACTGTGAAGCCCTGAGAGGTTTTTGATAGTTTGGACCTGAGTACAGAGATTCTGTTAGCTCTCTGAAGTCAAAGCTGTCTGTTTAGAAAGCCTCTGGTTGGCTCTTGTTCTTTGCCTGTGTGATTGTCTGAAAGTGTGTGTGTGTTTGGGTTAGTTTGTGTGTGTGTGTGAAAGCACTGAGCCCTCAGATGACTCACGCTACATTTTCACAAAGACTCTGAGTGATGGTACAGAGCGTATCGGCCTTGCTGTCAGAAATAGCACTAAAGCAAAAGTCAGAGCGGCACTAAAACTTTTATTTATTGACTCTGTTTTCATGTTCATTTTTTCCTCAGCTTTTATATATAGTTTTTTTTAAAGCCAAGTCCTCAATCTGACAAAGAATACACGGGAACTTGTACATTTCACACATTATGGCACAGCCACTGCCGTACTGCTGCTGCTTTATCAGAAACTGGCTAAAGGGAAAGCTTCAATGACCAACTCAAGTTTTTTTTTGTTGATTTTGTTACACACTATAGACAACCATCTACCTCCTTTGCTGATCTTTTCCTGAATGCTTGTACATTGTCTTTCTTGCTGACTTTTATCCGTCAAACATATCACTCATTGTAACCTGTTGCTGTTAAATATGAAGTTTAATTCTAAAAATTACCAAAGTCTTGTTGCTAATGCTTTTGTACATCATTAAAGGTGTAGTCAGCGATGTGGGAGAAAACGAGTGGAGAGGTTGTTGATAAACAAATTTAGACCCGCCTCTCCCTTCATACCTCACCCCTGGCTCCACCCCCGAAAGCTGATGGACGTGCATCGTCATGGAAAGGCCGTAGAAACTGTGTCGTTAACCAACGTAGCTAAGGTGGCCTCGACTTGTCAGACAACTCGACTGCCATTATAGATAACATCACAACAACAGTACGTTTTGGCAGATTAGACAAGCAGATGAATGCCTGATGGCTGTTACCTTTATGTGAAGCACCACAAAGCTAATGTTGCTTACCTGTCCAGCAGAAAGACGGCGACATCCGCGTCTGTTTCCAGGTCTTTCAATTCGCAGAGTTCCCTCCACCGTTGGAAAACAACACCAATGTTGACCCGGGTCTTCGCTCTTTCATGGTCATAGCCCTTCTTTTTCACTTTTCACTCCTCTAACCTTTCTCTTTTGGGCTGTTTTTCAGCCATTGCTACTGCACATATTGTATCTCTCTCTTACGCTAACTGCGCATGCTATGCAACCTATGACTCCCCCTCCCCCCTCTGTTTGATCTGCGCATGAGTATGATCGCCCCCTGGATGTGGGGGGGTGTACTCTGTTTTGGTAACTCAGCCCGGGCCACAGTATTTACCTGCTGAAATTCAGAGCCAAGGCTGTGTATTGAAACCAGACTTTTTTTTCAACATGCTGTCAGTGGTGACATGTTGTGGATGGAGAGGAGAAATACGGTGATTTTGACAAATAGTGCAGTAGATTAGAAGATTAGAAGATGGCTGACTACACCTCTAAGAGGCATGAGTTGTTATTTCACCTTTTGTTGAAATTCCCTTTAAAACTCCTCACAGGAACTTAAATAATACTTTGGGTGTTAGTGTCCCAGCTCGGCATATCAGAAGAATAACTTTTTTTAAACCCTGCAAAGATTGAAACTAAGACTATACACTTTAATCTGAGACTTGTAACATTGCTTAAATCAGACTTATACAAGGGTTTGAGCCTATTCCAGCTGTTAAATAAAACATTCAATACAAAAAAGAACTCAGACATGTGAATGAAAAGGAGCGGAACGAAAAAAAAAGTCTGCCCTTTTCTTACAAGATATTAATTAATAAATACATAATACAGATAAACAAGAGCTGCCAGCCAACACGCTTTTTTACATGTTTCTTATTTTCTAACTCAACCAACAAAGCAAACAAAAAGGACCAAATTATTTCACATTTATCCACAAAACAAACACAGTAAGACTTAGATTAACACATTTTCTGTATTTACTAAATGTTCTGGCTTTAATACGTGTTTTGAAGATTAAATTTAATTGAGCTTCTTTGGCTTCTTTGCTTAGATTATTCCATAAATTGATCCCCCTCACTGTAACACAGCACTACTTCAGTTTATCTCTGAATCTTGTTTTTTAAATAATTTCAAATCCTTTAAGATTGTAAACAACTCCTACTTTTTCAAATCTGTTCTGGATCTTGATTGGTACCATTTTTGTTATGAGGTTTATACATAATCTACAACATACTGAGATCTACTAACTTACTGAATTCCAACAACTTCAATTAAACAAATAATGGGACAAGTGACAAGACCAAGACCGTCAAAATGTATTTTCAAAACCATGACAAAACACCGGAAAGGTTGTAGTCATTACGGGAGGAAAAAACACATGAATTGAAGCTTTTTGTTGTTTTTCAAAGTGCTTCTCCCTGTTAACATTCAAGACCGAGACAAGACCGAGTAAAAATGCTCTCACGTCCAAGGCAAGACCAAGAGCTTTAAAATGTGGCCTTGAGACTGGTCTTGAGACCAGGACCGATCTTGAGTAACACGACACTACTCAGGAGCAAGGTGAAGACACAATCTACAAGTTTAGCTTGCAACTCCTTTAAGACTGATTTTAAGGTATAATTTAAAGGTCATTTAAGGGGCTAAATGAAGGAAATCAACTGTTTTTGTCATCTATTTAACCTTGGGCATCTCTGTTTAGGATTCCCAGCCTTTCCCTCCTTCTCTATTATCAGTAGCTTTAATCGTGCTGCTCTCTGCACTGCTGACTTTTTATTCTGATATGATAATCACTTCTCTCTCCTTGGGATTGTTATGAGAGCTCAGGATCCCTCTCTCCACTTCTGTCTCCCTCTAATCTCTGAAGTCAGCCTAATTCTTTTAGTGAATCTCACAGTTACAACTTTACTCTACCCTCCACAGCACATCGCAGCCATCACAGGCGGCACTGCAGATGAGGATGAAACAGCAGAGACGATCAGAAGACTTGGTGTTTTCTCCTCTTTTTTCATTCATGCTTCTTCCTTCCATCCTCCTCTGCTGCTGGCCTACATACAGACTCCACTATCACACACAAGTTCACACTTTTCTCATCCTTGTCTTCTCTCATCACGCTATATCACCTCTCTCCTTCCTCCTCCTCTTCCTCAGCCCGTGTCTCACCGTCTCTTAAATTTGACTCATCACATCATCTATCACTCCCTCTCCTTATCTCTTTTTTTCCTCCTCTTTCCCTGATAGACTTTATCCTCCCTGACAGTGTTTCTGCATCATTGCGTCCACTATGATGCTTTTGGAAAGCCTTTTATTAAACCTGTGCATCGTCATCAGAAGGACTGCGCTTTGAAAAATCAATTAGGCATGAATTAACACGGTCAAATTAACATGTCTGGAAACAACTACGTCATTGATGAAAAAAATGGAAATGACGCTGGTGCTAGACTTTTATTCGTCATTCACTGGTGTATTTTACTACCACCACCTCTCAGTTTTGCATCTCAGTTTGTCACTTTTCATTATTGTTTGTTCTCTGCTTTCACAAGTCCACTGAAACTGTCTCGTGGTGCAGCCAAAGTTTTAAAGAAGAAATCAACTTCACTTACAAAACTCAGGACTTAAGATTTGGTCTGTGAACTCTTTCTTTAAGCATCATTGCACTTTTATATTTAAAGCAGAGTCTCATATAGGGAGTATAATAAATAATGAAGAGTATACTAACCCTTATACTCTGAAGCTGTCACTGAGGACAGAAAAATACATGCATGATTCAAATTATTGTAACTCCTCGAGTTTAAAAGTTACCCAAAAAAGTCCAATAGATTCTGAAGGCTTGAATATATGGTACATTACGGTAAAGGCTGGGTTGCTTGAGGGGGAGGGATGGAAAGTGAGTTGAACCATAGAGCAGAGTGAGAAGATTCGGAACCACACTTGTGAGTGATTTATCAGATGTTAACCCATATTTTCAGTGAAATAATGTAATAGTTTTGTAAATAATCAAATAAGTATTATTCTGGTTTGTATTCTTGCCATTATTATGCAGTATTTCAGCCATGCTTTGTCCTATTTTTTCCTGTAATTACACTCTATTTTAAGCATTTCTAAAACAATAATGACAAACACTTGGCAGAATGGTTTACTATTATTTCTCTTGAAAAAAGGGTGAACATATTTACTCCTAGGACTTTTCCTGACACATTTATTGTGTGTTGATTTAAGTGGCCAGTTAAACTAATAGTATTAAAAGGGGAAGCTGTGAGGAAGCAAAATTATTTATTGCAAAGTGTTTTACCAGAAGAAATGCCTCAGGTTAATATGCAACATATATTTTTAACGATAAAAATGATCTCTACTCTACATAAGAATATCATGTACTTTGCCATATTGACAAAAAGTGCCACTCTGACATTACATCAACATCATATTGGGGGGCTGGCACAGAAAAATCTGTATAAAGTCTGGATGAAAAATCTGTTCATTTGCTGCTCACCTTGAGCATTTACACTTACATGATAGGGCTGTTAATTTATTCAGCATTAACTTAACTAGAGTTATGATGAATGGAATTCTTGTCATATAAATTGATATGATGAATAACATTTCTTTTGATGTTAACTCTGTGTTGGTTCTCAGTCATTTCGGTCATGGTTATCCAAACCTTGTTTGGATTGTTGTGAAATGAATAAAAAAAACTAGGGCTGAACAAGTAAGGAGGTTATTATGATTTATTTTGACAGATATTGTGATGCCAATATGATTCACGGTTTCTTCAAATTAGGCTTTAGTGCAATATTCACTATGTTTACAGTACAGACAACAGGAAGGAAATCAATTATCAGAAGCTCATAACACATTATTCATTATCTAAAATGAATGCTTTGTGTTGTTGACCTGCTAAACAGCACTTCAGTAGATACAAATTGCCTGCAAATTTTTAAAATAATATGTGTAACATAGTTGTCGCAACAGATCCAGGCTCAGTCTGGAGTGCTGCAAAAAACTGCTGCTTCTGCAACCACGATTGAATTGTCTGAAACTTTGATTTCGACCAGAAAAAGGGACAATTTTCAGCCCTATTCAAAACTGCATTATATTTTGAAGATCAAAATTGTCTGCATCTGCTCAACTATTTTTTCTCCATCTTGACAAAATGGCGTTTTAACCAAAATGTTTTGATTGAAAAAATGACAATACTTCCAGTTACAGACAATCATAAACCTTTTTTTAACACATGCACTATATTGCAAAAAGTATTGGCTCACCCATCCAAATCATCAGAATCAGGTGTTTCATTTGCTTCCATGGCCACAGGTGTATAAAATCAAGTACCTAGGCATGCAGAATGGATCACTCCCAAGAGCTCAGAGAATTCCAGCGTGGAACTGTGGTAGGATGCCCCCCGTGCAACAAATATAGTCAAGAAATTTTCCCGCTCCCAAATATTCCACAGTCAATTGTCAGTTGTATTAGAAGAATGTGGAAGTGTTTGGGAACGACAGCAACTCAGCCAAAAAGTGGTAGGCCACGTAAACTGACAGCGCAGGGTCAGCTGATTCTGAGGCGCACAGTGCGAAGAGGTCACCAACTTTCTGCAGAGTCAGTCGCGACAGACCTCCAAACTTCATGTGGCCTTCAGATTAGCTCAAGAACAGTGCAGAGAGCTTCATGGATGGGTTTCCATGGCTGAGCAGCTGCATCCGAGCCTCACATCACCAAGTGCAATGCAAAGCGTTGGATGCAGTAGTGTAAAGCACGCCGCCACTGGACTATTGAGCAGTGGAGACGCGTTCTCTGGAGTGACGAATCACGCTTCTCCATCTGGCAATCTGATAGACGAGTCTGGGTTTGGTGGTTGCCAGGAGTACGATACTTGTGGGACTGCACTGTGTTGATGAAAGGGGGATTATGGTATGGGATTATTTTTCAGGAGCTGGGCTTGGCCCCTTAGTTCCAGTGAAAGGAACTCGGAATGTGTCAGACATTTTGGACAATTCCATGCTCCCAACTTTGTGGGAACAGTTTAGAGCTGGCTTCTTCCTCTTCCAACATGACTGTGCACCAGTGCACAAAGCAGGACCATAAAAACATGGATGACAGAGTCTGGTGTAGATGTACTTGACTGGCCTGCACAGAGTCCTGACCTCAACCCAATAGAACGCCTTTAGCATGAATTAGAGTGGAGACTGAGAGCCAGGCCTCCTTTTCCAGCTGAAAGGCAGTGTAACAGTGACCAACCACCCACCCAAACCTACACACAGCTCAACAGAACAAACACAAATACTAATTATTATTCATGCAATATAAAAAGGTGCAACTGTAACAGGCTCACATTCAATCAGGTAGTACCTTATAAATTAGAGAAATATGAAATAAAGGGTGGCCATTTCTGGAAAATTTGGCTGTGCATCCTCTCAACGTGTATCTAATTTTCACAAAATGGCATCCTTGACACCTCTCCGTAAAAACAGACTTTGTTGTCATCAATACGAAGTCCAGTGTCTTTGAGATAAATGTGAACAGATGAGGTTTCTCTCCTGTGCTGTGCCATGGGTTTGTGGTAGAGATTGTTTCCCTAATTTACAAATGTATGTTTTTCGTGTTGAATTAAATGGCATAAACCACATTTCTCTGCTTATGTCTGTGTATATCGTCTTTGGGATTATCAAGCTTCTGTCTCAAGGTGCTTTAGGGTTTGAAGTGTACAGGAATATATAACTGATTCATCTTGGTTCAAACATTAGAAGAATATCTCACAGATCAGCATACAACACTTGTCATTTGCTGAGTTATTCCTTCATATATCCAAAAACACTGTTCACTTTAATGATAAGGTATCATTCACCTCTCATAAAATACAGCTTGAAAACATCAGGGAAAGGCAGCAAGTGTCAAATTTGGTTATGAAAGGTTAAAAATGTGAAGTTCGGTTTCTGTCTGATGCAGTTTGTAATGTTGTAAATAAAAAGTTTGAGCGAGTTCTGAGGGAATTGAGTTTGACTTTCAGTTTTCCCATCAGAACTAAGGAGTGGAGACATGTTTCAGATAACTGTTGACGGTGTTTTCTCTGACTAAAGGTTTTACCATCGCTCACGCTCTGCCCCATCTGTCTCTGCAGCTCTCTCCCACCGACAAGACTCTGGAGTTTGACAGAGACTTTCGCATCAGGCACTACGCAGGCGACGTGGTGTAAGTATCTTCAAATTTTATTTATTCAAAGGAAGCTTTTAACAGTGATTCATGCTCTTTTTCACGTATTTACATATTCATACCTTAGAGGATTAAACTGGAAACATGGGCTTTTACTTCTGGATGTTTCAGGAGATGTGGACAGTTTGAGCTGGAGATCAAACTTAATGGTTGTTCTGTGGAATTGGAGGAAAACTCAGAGATATGTGTTGACTGGACTTTATGTAATTGCCATCATCAACTTGTCTCATAAATCTCTAACCTGATTGTCAAAGAAAGGAATCACATATTTACCTCTGCTAGGAGGTTATGTTATTTCCAGCATCTGTTTGTTTTTTTGTTAGTTAGTTAGTTAGAGAGTTTGTTTCTCTGTTAGCAACTAACTCAAAAGGTTATGGACGGATTTCAATTACATTTTCAGGAAATGTCCGGATTGAGACAAGGAACAAATGATTAGATTTTGGGAGTGATTTGGATCACCGTCTGGATCCGCCATGATGAAAAATGCTATTTACGTGAATAACTACTGAACTAAAATAGATATCATTATGAATCCAATTGCTAATGGTACGTTTTCATGGTCAAGGAATCTAAATATTTAGATGAAATAAAGGTAGGACTAATGTTTATGGTGAAAATCACAATATGGTTGAGGACTGTGGCGCTGGCGGAGGTCTGTGCTCTCTGAGTGCTTTTCTAGTTCCCTATTTTCTTGTTGAGTTGCGCAATCACAACACTATCATCATTTTTTTCATAAAACAGCAACATAATAGTCTCCAAGGTTCTCAGATGACTGATCCAAAGACTACTACTATGTGATGTTTGCTTATTTATACACTTTAAAAAGTTTTAATCTCATTGTTTTATAATTTTACATCTTTGTCTAATATCAATATATCGTGAAAATAACAGGAACAGGACTTTTTTTCTTCAAGTACAGATTTCAGGCCTTTGACAATAAAAAAAACAAAATGTTTACGTCAGTATCAATATAAGGTATATTTAAAAGTATAGCTGATATTGGCAAAAGTCCAATATCATGCAAACCTTGAGTCATGCACAGCAAACTACTGATCAAGACATTAGGCTTTATGTTTGATCAAACAAAGAAAAATACTGGCATTTTGGGAGAATCACACTAAAATGATTACTTAGAACATAGTTGTTATTGGCATTGTTATAGGCAGCTCTTGATACAGCACTGGTATTATCAGATGTCAGGGGAAAACACTCACCAATGTGATACTAATGCTGCATTAACTGAGAAACACATTTAATTTTAAAAGATATGTTCACACAAAGTGGATGAAATTCATAGACTAATACATAATGTTGAAACCATAAAGCAACTTTGGTTGACCAAAGTGCTTTATGGTGTCACATATGTGATCACATCAAAGAGAGATAAAAAAAAACTTGATCATTGTTGGTGTAGTAACACTTCATAACAAACCTGTATCAAGACACTTTATAATAGAGTAGGTTAACCCCCTGAACTTCTTTTATTTAATTTATTCACTTTCTTGTTTTTGTTTTATGGCAAACACAGCGTGAATCCAACATGGTTAATGGGCTGGAAGTTTGAAGCAGAATCAGACTCATGTTGAACAAACTGTGCTGGAGATGTGAGGGATAGAAAGAGATGAAGAAAGATAAAAAAAATTAATTGATTATATTAAATCTATGGCTGCCCAGTCTTCATTTTTCTCGTATTTCTCTCAACATGTTTAGAAAGGTAGTTCTTTTGGTAGAATAAGCAGCAGCTAAAATTATTATTTAATTTAGAGGACTGAAATAGGTTATCATTGGTCTTTTAGTTAGGCTGTTGTAAGAAATGTTTAATTTTTGTGAAATGAGAAGTAATATTAAGATACTTTCTTGCTATAATATTAGCAATTGTGGTAAATTGAAGCTTTGCAGGTTCACAGTTGCAGACCATCTATAGCTACGATTCAGAGCAGCCTAAAAAACTAAAAACAAAAAAAACAAAATAGAAAACACAATCAAAAAAGCATGAGAAATAAGAGTATTGTCATTAAGTTGTTATATTTGATTGATCCTTATATTTTTATATTTTCTTTGTCAATCTAATTAACAGAAGTATTTGATTTGGGCTCCCATTTTATATCTTTTTGCTTACTTGTACATCAGTGTGTTTAATCTATGTTTTTACACATAACCTGCTCCACACCTTGAATTAAGTAACATGAAGCTGGGTTATAAAATGTCCAGATTTTTAGCTCAATTTGAATTTAAAGCCAACAGAGAGAACTGTGTCTTAAGCAGCTATAAATAATCTATGAATGATTAAAGGTTATATTAGCATCATTTCTGTCTGCATCACATCTGTTTTCTGCCTACATGTTATGTTCATTAAAGCAGTTATAGGCTTCTACATTTTTGTGTACAGACTATCACTGCTCCAGTTACACAGCTAAGACAGCAACAGTCAAAATGCTATGATCATGCCTGAGAGAAACATCTCTTTGAGCTCGCTCTCTGACTAAAATACTCATGATATCTTGCCAACTTCAGTTCAAAATACATTTCTGACAACGCCTGAGTGCAAGTCATCTCATGCGACCCTAAACGGCTCCATTTGACAGCTGCATGTTGGATTTTAATCCTCTCATTTTCTGCGGAGAGAAGTCATGACACTAAATGACTCAGAATGGAAATGTGGATTAGTGTTGATATATGTGAATGGGAGAAATGATCAAAGAGTGTTTTTCCCACTAAATTTATGTCATGGGTCACATCACAAGATTTCGATTTCCAATTTAAGCCAAATGTTTTATTTCAGTAATGGCCAACTGCAAATATGTGCATTTCTGTTGGAGAGGAGGAAAATCTCACTGAGTGACATTCGGAGTAGCCTCTTGGGAAGAACTTCAGCTGACAAACAGTTTTAGCCCACTCCACATTTAACAAACAGACGCACGCTTAAAGACTCCAAAATACTCCGATAAACTGCTGCGCCCACTCAAACATTTCAACAACTTCTTCAATGGAGGACATTCACAAAAATGACAGCACCACTTCTAATCCCGGGAGGGCTTGGACATCGTTCAAATGAATAAATCACACACTCTGAGTCCCTAAAAAGAGCTCTCAGGGAAACATGTTGAGTCCATAAGTGTGTGTGCGACCCAGGGGAGGACTCAGGCAGAGAGGCTCGGCCAGCAGGCTGTCCTGATTGATCCCTGAACCGCTCAGAGCAGCTCTTATGTCATCTAACAGCAGGGGCGAAACAGCAGGATTATCACCAACTGCACAAGCTAACTTCAAGTGAATATGCATGGAGCTTTCAGGAGAAAACTTTTACCATGACTTATGGACAGCTACAAACATCTTTTGGAGCAGGGCTCCAGACTAAATTTTTGCATTGGTTGCAACAGTGCACATACATTTTTTTTAAAGATGCACCAGCACAAAATTTAGGTGCAGCCAAATTTTTCATAGTGTCAACTTTAACGCCGTAAGGTCACCATTTTATCACTCTCCATAACTTTTGCGTAATATAAATTATTTTTAAACAACAATAAGATGTAAAGAAATACTTATTGTTATTTGAAGCAAAATTATGTATTTAAAAAAAATAGAGCATTTAAAGTGCTTCACTGAATGAATCTTTGAAATATTTCAAAATAAAAAGAGCGAATGTTTAAGGTGCTATACTGAACTAAAAAATGAAATAAATATCCAGAATTGAACAAATAACAACATAAAATTTAGCTGGATGGTCTTATTCTCCAATAAATTTGAACCTAGAATAAGACTTCACACACTATAGTCAATATTTACAAAACTGAAACTAAGGTAAATAATAAAGAAAAACATTTCTCAATTTCTGAAAAACGACATAAAGGACAGAACATTTCATTCTTTATTTTTTTTCTTTTCGTGGCTTTTTTTCTGGACAGCTTTATGTACAGTCGGGGTCTGTCAGTCAGCTTAATTGTCCTCAGTGGATGTGAACACTCGCCTCTGCCTGTGTGACTAAGAAACTCCCCCTTAACAGGAGAAAGGACTGAACAAGTATAGTTGACGTTACTTTGTTTTACTTGTTATTGTTGTTAATTATTAATTATCTGACAGTCACTAAGATGAATTTGTCAGAGCTTTGCTGCTTCTTGAGAGTTACCGCTCCGTGCTGAAACCTGACACCACAGTCTGGGCTCGTTTTGCTTTCTAACAGCTGATTGGATGATGACTGAGTACCTCAGTTACTTTTTTCAACTTAAATTTGAAGAGTGCACCTAACATTTTTTCTTGGTGCACCAGTGCAGCAAGAAAAAATGTTTGGTGCACTCCTACAAATTTTGGGTGCACGTGCGCCCAAAGTGGTTGCACTCTGGAGCCCTGTGGAGTGCAATTTATGTGACAAGAGACTTTTGATTTTAAAATGGAAGAAAGCTACAGAGATGCAGAGTTCTTGAGTGTCTCAGTTTGCACTTCTGACAAATGACGAGGCTCAATCCACTAGATATGGACCATGGTGAATTAATGAATCTGACCTGTCTGGTTTAATTAGTAAGACAGCCAGATCCTTCTATCCACTGACTTCATATGTCTGTGGAAAACCAGAACACAGGATTGGCCAACTGTCACCTCGAGGGCCTTATTGACCTCATTTTTACTAGGGGTGTCCCAATACAACTTTTTCACCTCCAATACGATACCAATATTGCAGCCTTGAGTATTGGCCTATACCGATATTGATCTTGTACGATATCAGCAGGAATCATACAGACTTTTATTACTTATTTTGTAGTATGTACTGTAAGAAAAGGCTCGATCAAGGGAGATTTCTCAAAAAGAGAACAGTAGTCAGCAATAGTAGGGATGAGAAAAACTGACCCATTTGTTATTAACCAATGTGTTTAATACATTCTAACCTTGAACATAAGAATATGCTACAGTTTAAGACAATAAATGAAAAATGCATTAGAAGATCCTAAAAAGTAGCCTTAAGAAAGCCAGTAAAAACATAAACATTATATTTTTAAATTGCAAAATAACCACTGTGTTTAACTTAAACATGAGCATACTCTACAACTAGATTAAATAAATCAAAAATAAATTAGAATGGACTACTTGTGCTGGAGTGCTTATATCTTATATTTTAGATGCAGGCCGATTTAACCCGATATTTGTTTTCATGCTGATGTTGGACGGATATCCGATATTAGTATTGGATCGGGACACTCTTAATTTTTAGTTCCTCCAGGCTGAAATGTGATCATCTGATGTTCCGAAATCAGACGGCCATGATTATTAACACCTCATTCAAATGAATCAGCCAATGAATCTACATATTATTCTGCTGCTGCAAGAGGACTGACAAAGACCTAATATGAAGCTTGGATACAATAAATAATACTGCAGTAATGATTCCAATCCCAATGGTTAAAGTATTTTACTGAAGTAAGTACAGCCAATTGTGTTCAATAGTTCCTTGCAAATAACATAATTTTTATGATATATGGTTCATGGTGTCACAGTAGTGTAGCTAGATTAATTACCTAAACTTGTTTTTCTTTCATGCTCGCAATTTGTTGACATTTGAAAATGACTTGTTGGCCAAAGTGAGTTAGGATTAAGGCTGAATGCATCCCTGCCCTGTAAAAAATCTTTGTAACCTTCCCCTTTCTCCTTTAAAATATTAAGATTTTACGATTTTTACATTTTCAACACCACACATGATGAGTGAATACAGACATACAACAACAAAGAATTTACACATGAGAAAAGCCCCACGTGAACCCTCCCTGCCTGCCCTGGCCAACAATACTGTATGGAGAAAAAAATAGACAAAAAGTTGTTGTGGACACCGGGAAATAACACATAACAGTATCAAAGCAAATAAATAAATAAATTCACAGCATATTTTTTATTTTTATTTTTATTTAACCAGATAAAACCCATTGAGATCAGGATCTCATTTACAAGGGTGACCTGGCCAAGAGGTCAGCAGCACACGTCATAATTATACAGGTTCATGTTAAAGTTTAAGGCAATAAATAGCAAATCACAACACTAAATATGGCAAGGCACTAACTAAATAGGTTTTAAGTAGGGGTGGGCGATATGGCAAAAATATCATATCACGATTTTTTTTAAATAAAATCATGATCACGATTTTATCACGATTCTTTTTTACTTTGATTTTTCTAGACTAATTTGCATGTTTGACCATTATTTCCCTGTTTAACATATAAAACATGTAAAACCCCAAAAGAAAAAAAGGACAATTAAAGCCAAAGAAACTTTCTGAACAGGTTTTAATTTACATAGTGTAGTTTTTATAAAAATGTGCAATAAATGTAAACATAAAAGGTAATTAACAACAACATCAACATTATATCTTAAAGTGCAACAATTCAAAACAAATGTTATCTAACTGAAATGTCTATAAACTGAGTGAATAATACAGCTGCTTTAGAACAGATTTTTGTTCAGACATGTTCAAGCTTTTATCTCCTTTTCTCTTTCCGCCATGGCTTCACACTACATAACCAAACAGGAGATCCCACCATGCACTGCACGTAATGTGCTACGATTGGCTAGTCGGGTGCGCTTCAAAGTCTCTGCGCCCACACAGACGATCTGACGATCTTTCTGCTTTATGACGATATTAAATCGTTATAATCCTTAACGATTTAATATCGTCATATTGCACACCCCTAGTTTTAAGGGAACAGTAACAATTTAAATATAAATAACACAGGTATTGCTAATAACACAGGTATTGCTATTATTACTGATAAGTATATAGTGCAAAGATGGTGATGTGTTGAACAAACATTATTTTTGCAGTCAGCTGGCACAGTGCATTAAAGAGCCAATTCCTTTACATATTCAATAAATGGAGACCACACATTTTTGTATTTATCAGGGAAACCACTCATTCTGTGTCTGATTCTCTCAAGTTGTAGTAAAAGCAGCACCACAGGCATTACCTCACAGGTAACAGGAGTTTGATTGGACAAAAGGGGGCATGGCAAATAGGCTGATATATCATAAAAGCAAGTGATATTGCCCAGCCTAAGGCGTAAACGTAATGGTGTTATTATTGGGTTTTGGGTTAGGAACACCGAATGCTAGCCTTACCAGCTGTTTTTGCAGTGTGTACTCACTCCCACCCGTTTACACTCGTCTCTGTCCTCACAGGTACTCGGTGGTGGGTTTCATCGATAAGAACAAAGACACTCTGTTCCAGGATTTTAAAAGGCTGCTGTACAACAGGTAACAACAAGGAGCTTCAATCACTCCCCTGCTGCACTTTAATTCGAGACAACCCCCCCTGAAATACAAAAAGAAAAACACACACTGGGCTCTTAAAACTAATCCCTCTCAGCTCCCTCTTATCCTCCTCCTCCTCTCTCTTCATCAATCCTCTGGTGTTTTTACTCTGCTGAATATAAATGTGAGAGCTGGTAATTTCTGACCCTCTAATGTTCCTTTCATAAGCTCTTTTTATGGGTCAAAAAGATAATACCTGAATAGGAGCCAAAAATGTTTAATCATAGGTGCTGAAAGATTAATAGTAACATTTTAGAGCTGTTTTGAGCCTCATTCGATTCAAATTTCATCATGTAAGAGTTGTACAAGCACTTTTAAGTGAATCTGTCTGACACTTCAACAAATTCTCTCTTCTGTTTTTCAGTTCCAACCCTGTCCTGAAGGGGATGTGGCCTGAGGGCAAACTGAGCATCACTGAGGTCACCAAACGCCCGCTGACGGCCGCAACGCTCTTCAAAAACTCCATGATCTCTTTGGTGGAGAACCTGGCCAGCAAAGTGAGATTTAGAGCTGAACAACCAAACGTTTCTTTTTTATGCATTGATGTTTTTTAGTGAAATGCCATTGACTGACCTCTATTCTAAAATAGCTGCGGCACAGAAGACCCACAGAGTTTTCTCACTCTCCACATCACTTTAAGGCTGTTTGTGCTCTCACCTCTTCAAGGTTTCCACTGAATATTTTACTCTAGGCTGTTGTATCCAGTTGAAGGATAAAACAGAACATAAAACACATGCAGAGAGGAATAGAGGATGGTTTTATTATTTTGAAATGTGATTTATAAGGTAAGGATAATCTACCTATATAACGGGTAAAACAGGGGTACTTCACAGGTTAGATCCTGCAGAATCAGACTGTCAAGTTCAGATTATTTCTTGAAACAGGTAGACACTGACTTTACCAGTAGCAATGTAATTAGGACAGGGTGATACAGACCAGAATGAAAATCTTGAATTTGTTTTGCCGACTTGCAATATTTAATCAGTATCAATATTTTTTCCAGATCAATAATTCAAAAAGTGCAGGTTAACGAAGCTCAAAGTAGGATTGTGTTGATGCAGAAGGGTGCAAAGGCTTTGGGGCTTCAGCTCCCCATTTGACATGGTTGTCATGTAACACTTTGTGGTACCGGTGGGAAATTTGAAAAAGAATCATCATGAAGCTTTCTTTGATTAAAAAAAGATAAAGTATGCCAACTTATCTTGTATCCTGTTAAAAAATACATCAGCATTTTCAAAAACTCTGTTTATCTCTTGGCACTGCTTGTTGCTTTTACATCTTCATCTGAATGAATGATGAATTATTAAAACCTGAGAACAGCATGTTATGTATAACTTTGTCGAGGAAACATGTTGGCATTACTTGTCCTCCTTTACCGGTCTTTCAATCATCTCAAAAAATGTAGTTTGTTTTTGAAAAGAAACAAGCCGTTCAAGGTACAAAACTTAAAGCTGCAAAACATCTGTGGCAGGACTTATGGTGCTTTATTGTATTGAATCTATTATTTTATTTTCCCATGACAGCTGCTTCTTCTTGTTGAAGCTTTTTCCGATATCCAGAGTGAAGAATCCAATGTTGCTCTTTCCTCTTCACGGTTATCTTGACCAAAAATTCAGGATTGAACAATATTATCAGAATGATTTAAATTACTGGCAGATATTTGCCTAAAGAGCTAATTATCTGCATCAGCACAGGTACAAAAACTTTTGCAGATATTTACAGCTGATATTTTAGCAGTGTATATTGGCCATAAATTCTGTATATTTCATATATTGGCTGTAATATTAGCAGAACGTCATTTGTTCCATAAAATTTGCATTATCATCAGTATGAACACTTCATAAAAGTAAAGTAAGATTTATTAAAGAATAAAATATTGTGTTTCTTGTTACACATTTCTTGTAAACAAATAGACTTTGTGAATGCTTTGTTTGTGTGACAAATAATATGTTTATTGGTATTGGCAATAATGATTTTGGAAATATTGATAGATATTTCCAAATGTCCAAAATAACGTACCAAATAACTGACGGCTTGATAAACCAAACTAACCTGTTTCATTCCATTGCAGCATAAAAGTAATCAGAGTACTCTCATAGATTTTTTTGTAACATGGTTCCCCTAACACTGCCTACCTTCAGATTTATGTAACTTTTTCATGTTTACAGAAGATGAGAAAATAAACAACATGCAGGACAATATATGGAATAACCACATAAATTTGAGGTAGTAAGACAAACAAACTCTTTTTGAAAGAAAAAATATCACAAAAGGAAGATCAAAAAAACTGACTGTAGTTTTTTTTAACAGTCTTAATGTTTGTATCTCATCAACCTTTCTTCATTATCTTACAGTAGTAAAGATGATTTTCATTTCTATTTTTTTAAGCTACTAAAGATACAAAGATATAATCATGAAATGTGTTTACTAGGTGAATATATTTCTCATGTTGTGTCATGATTACTTGCTGAGTTGTCAGTCGGATCCTGATAGTTTTAAGTGTGTAGATTTGGATTGGGGCATTCCTAAATTCAAGTTACCTCGGGAGAAGTTCACAGTGAGGGTTAGGTTTTCCACTTATGTCGTCAAAGGTTGCACTTCCCAATACCTAAAGAAAATGGGGAATGTCTGAATATCAAGTAACATCTTTGCTAATTAGATGCATGTTCAGCAGTTGCTAACTCGCCGTTTTCTCCACAGGAACCGTACTACGTTCGCTGCATCAAACCAAACGACGTGAAGTCTCCTCTGCTGTTTGAGCAGGAGCGCTGCAAACATCAGGTGGAGTATCTTGGTCTGCTGGAGAACGTCAGAGTGAGACGAGCCGGATTCGCCTACAGACAGACATACCCACGCTTCCTACAGAGGTAACATCAGAATATTACAGGCAACCAAGAGCTCCATTTGAGCTCATAGCACACAAACATTTTAATATTGGCCAGCTGGAGGACCTGTACATGGCAGTGGCACGCCATTTCACACATGCATCTCTAATCAAACCAAACAAAGCCCAGGTGACAACAGGAATGGCATATTTAAGACTTAGTCTTATTTAATTTTTGAATTTATTTATCTATATTTGTACTACATTCTTTAATAATGCATCACGCCTAATTGTTTTGCTGGATGTCCTCGACCTTTTTCTTATTTTGAATTTGATTTATGAAACACACTTAAAGTGTAATTTGAGTTGCCTGATTGAGCTAGAATTTTCTGGACAAGTTGCCCTGACTTTGGTTTTATTTAGTCACCAATAAAAATGTGGATTTACAAATCCTCTCTTCGTAGTGTATTCATTAGATTAGTCATGCACTACAATTTTATAATATCCTAGAATTCTTTTTTTTTTTTTTTTTAATGTATTTTTTTTGGCATTTTGTGCCTTTATTGATAGGAGAGAGACAGTGGACAGGCTTGTGAAAGGGGGAGAGAGAGCAGGGGAAGACACTCTGCAAACTGGTCACAGGCGGGATTCGAACCTGGACCGGCAGAAGCAAGTACATGGGGTGCCTGGTTGCTAACCACTCCACGAAACCAGCACCCCAATATCCTAGAATTCTTTATTTGGGTACTTTAAGCAGATTTGAGATTAAAATGCGATTAATTAGATTAATTAATTATAAATCTGTTAATTAATTAGATTAATTTTTTTAATCGTCTGACAGCACTAATTTGAAGACATTAAAAAACGTAGTGTTTTAAAAAATATTCACTCTTTTTGAATTTGATGCTGCAACCTGTTTAAAAAAAAGTTGGACAGGGTCATTGGACGTCCAGACAGCCAGTCATCTCAACATTTCATCATCTTTCGTACATCATATCATAAAAATATTTGGAAAATCAAGAGAGTCACTGTAAAGAAAGTGAATGAAAATTAACACTGAATGCCTCTGACCCTTGAATCCTCAGTGAACTGAGCCACTGCATTCAAAACTGGCCTCCAAGATCTCCTGTTGTTGCTGAAATAAAAGGCTGTAACTGATGAACTTTTCAATTCAGCTCATTTGCTACAGAAAAAAGTACAAAAATGTCCACACTCGAGATTAATTTGTCATTTTATAGAAAAATTACAGCAATTTAAATAACTAATTTGGCTGACATTGCAAAAGAAGTACACCTTTTCAGCTCAAAATTGGCCAAATAAGAAGGGCAGGGAAATCATACAGATCCAGGTGTTTATCATGGAGCAGTAATCTCTCTGCCACACTCAGATATGATCACAGCCAATTGGATTAGAGCACTAATCAGACTGTACAGTGGATTATCTCCAAAGCAAAGAGACATTGTCATAAACCAATTAAAAATGTTTACAAATCAAACATAATTTCCCCGAAAGTAGGTCAAGTGACAATGACAAAGATTCATTTTAATCAAAAAGGAAGGTTTAAAAATAGTGAAGACATCAAACATGAACAAAGTAGACGTCAATGGCTGTCACATTCTGAAGATAAATAGGAATATTCAAAGTCATAGTAGGACAACATCAGATCCATGAAACTAAATGAAAAAATGAAGGCAATTTCTCACATCACTCAGCATATTGGGGTGCTGAGGTTAATTGAGGGAGCACAAATTTATTTCATTAGTGTAAAACTGCTCGGGAGAAAATTTGACCTTGAGCTGACCCCGGAAGCTCACCATATTTCACTACAGAGAAAGCAGAGGCAAAATTATCAGCAGACACAAAGAAGCTTTTGTTTGACTAATTTGATTAGAAACAATCTAAAGCTGCATTAGAAACATCAGCCCTGTGCCCCAGTGTGTCCAACAGGATGATGTTACTGATTGAATTAAAGGCTGCTTTACTGGTGCTGATATGAGGCAGACAACGTTGTGTATTCCTGATGAGTAATGCTGGATCTCTCTACAGCAGGTAATAGAGGACTTGGAGGTTTAGACCTGCTATTTCTGCAATAACATTTAATATAGAACTGCTCAAGATAGACCTGGTTGTTGTATTGATAAAACTTACTTTTAATTGTTTTGAATGATTCAAAAAAATAAAAGTGAGACTTTTTGCCTCAACTAACTAAACCACTAATTTGGCTACCCCCTTTGCTCCTGCTTTACACAAATACCACTGCTTCATTAAAACATAGACAAAACAACACCATTAATTAAATAAAACGATGATAAGAGAGTTTCATATTGTGTTTTGTGAAAAAAAAAAAAGTGCCAAATCCCTAATTCCAAGCTGCATAGTGAGCCTTCAAGTGTCTACAGCAGTGGTTCCCAACCTTCTATGTCTTGTGTACCCCCTGAACCTTTTTGTCACACCATGAGTACCCCCTCACTCATACTTGTTGATGATTCTTCTGTAACAAAACTGATTGATAATGGAAAATATTTTTATTTTATCTCCTGAATTTTAGCATTTAGTTCTCATAAATGTTCTTCTTTTTAACCCAAATAAAACATAATAATAAATAATATGTTGCCTTGAAAATAAATCTGTACTTGTAAATAAATAGATACAAAATCAAAATAACCAACCTGCCTTTGTTGTAATGTTTACCACAAAACACCAGAGCTTCTTTGAATAAGACCCATTGAAGCATGCATTTAACTTTAAAAATCAGGAACCAAACACTCAAAATAGTTTCTCTGCGGACTCCTCTTAAAGCTGGGGTTGGCGATTTTGGAAAACTAGCATGAATTTGAAAGTAGCATCTCCTCAGGGCTCCACCTAGCTCCACCCCACAGCCCCCTCCGCTCACATGCACGCGCGCAGTCGATATATCCAGAAGACTGATTCAACTCCAAACCCTCACCACAACATGTTTGTTTTACACTACACCAAGTCATGTCTCAGTCAGCGGTAAGCAAACACCAAACAAACATGTAAAGTTAGTTAGTACTCACTGCCGATGTTGATCGGGGTATAGGCAGTTCCACTGATATTCCCCACATAGCTGTCAAGTCTCCCGTTTTGGCCATGAAACTGCCGTATTTTCCCTATTTTCTCCTCTTTTCGGCTGTCCTCCCATGTCAGTATTCCCCTGTAAATCTCCCGTGTGACGATATAATAATAAAAACATTCCTCCGCCTCTTCAAACTGAGCTCCGTCTCCAGCCTGAATGGGGCGGTAATGCTCCAAAATGATGGATGTCAACCGCCGAAGAAGAAGAAGTCTCGCGAGAACTGCCACCTGCAGTAGCATGGACGGCAGTTCTCGCGAGATTACAGCCAACAGCGGAACAAGCTTAGAAAAATAAAGAGTTTGTTTTAGATTTCTTGTACATCCGTCTTAAAATGTGAGGGATACTGGAGCTTGGTTGGGGTTGTGGGACGGCTCACAGTGGGCCTCCATTATTTTCAAAGACAAAACTTGAAAGGTAAACATTCTCCCTCGGAGTCGGTTCCGTACAAGCTACACGCTACATGCTTCACGCACTATCTGTGCACGCCAGGAAAATGCACGCGCAGCAGGCAGGCAGAATGGCGACGGGATTTGATTGGTGTAAAAAAAGGTGTCCCTGCAAGATTATTGGTTGGTGTTTTCCCTGTTTTACTCCTGCTGTAGATAGCGGATATTTTTCACTCTGTTTTAAGAACACATTATAAGTTGATTACCATCGGGTCATAAAGATCATTTTAACCAGTATTTCAAAAAGTGTATCTAAATCAGATCGCCAACCCCAGCTTTAACCCTCTTCTGAATAAACTATTAAATTTTTCAAAGTACCCCCTGCAATGTTCTCGCGTACCTCTTGGGGTACACAACCCCTGGTTGGGAATCACTGGTCTACAGAACAAAATTACAGCATGAACTTTGGTTCCTGGGTGGAATTTTGATGTTTTTGTGACATACAGTATTTTGTTCAAACTGAAGTTAAACTAATTCATTTAAAATTGTTTCCTTTGTTGTTGTTTTTTTTCATTGAGAGGTAAAAGAAACATTGCATATTTGGGTGCAGAAGGAAACAGATATTTTTGCCAAATAAAGACAGAATCACCGATCATTGATTGAATCTGAAGCATGTTGAGTGTATAAAATGTGCTTTGTGAAAAAAATGTGTCTCTGATCTGATCGTGTTACATTAGCGATTTGAGTTGAGTAACAAACTCTTTACATTTACATCATTGTTGTCTGAACAAACTGAAGACCTTGCATCTTCACGCTTGAAAGCTTTGAAATGATATATGACAATCTCAATCTGCGGGGTGTAAACATGCGTTGTGTAACCCTCACCATCTTTCATTGAATCGAATCTTTTATCTAATCAGCTTCACCTCCTGCAGCCATAACAAATGACCCAGTCATCATCATCTTTATGGTTTGCTCTATTTTCCTATTTTTATAGTATAAGGATACTATTCTTTTCCTCTGAGCCTCATTTAAATTAGCCTAATTGTTATTGCTCCACATAGACATTGTTGTAAACATTAACACTGCAGAGGAAAGGGCTGTTTCAATGACCTGTGTTAACAACTCATGTTTTATTCATATGGAGGCTCCAACAGAAGACATGTTTGTTTATCTAAATGAGCTCTAATTTGCCACGAGCAGAGAGCTAATAATGGATTTCTGACTCTCGTGATAATATCCATAATTAGGACGGAGAATGTTGATGCATTTTGCATATTAAAATAGTTCTTATGTGTACAAGGAAAACATTTTAACAGTACAATTACTTTATTCCCACGTGAACTTCAAAAAGAAAAAAATAATTAGTAAACCCAAAATATATGAATTGTTTTACACAATCAGAGCACCTGATCGAGCCGTTAAACAGCACACTGAGCATGTGTAGAGAAGACTCGGTGACAACAAAACCACCATATTACTGTGAAACCTCTTATTAAATAAAAACGAATATCATTTGTTTTAATGCATTTAAAAATGAGACTTTCATACCTTTAAAGAGCTGCACAGTTGTATCTTAATTCAGTATTTAGACTCATAATTCTCTTATTTGTCAGGCCTGCTTGCAAAACAAGCCGTCTTCAGGGCCACATGAGGCTCCTGATAGACTGAAGAAAAAAAAAAAAAAATGTCAGTATGACCCTCAAAGACAGGGGAGACCATCTGAAGCTGCCACAGGTTTGGTTTTGGACAAAACTATAAACAGCTTACTGCTTTTGTTTAATTCCCAAGGGAAAGATTTACGATGAGTGATATGTTAAACTGTTAAAGTGTTGTTTTATTTATTTTATTTTGTCTTGAGTTTTTTGCCTGGTACAATGGCGCGCTGACCATTCATTCCCTTTCTCGTCTACCTTAAGTATGCAAAGACACAACATTTTTCAAGTTTTCTATAATTATTGCCTCAACACTGTTACTTTGTTATGTTTTGGATAATCAGAAGGTGAAAATTTTACATGGAGACAGCCCTAATTTACACACTAAGTAGTTACATTTTACCCAATAGATCACATTAAAGTAAAAGTAGAGTAAGTAAAAAGGAATTTTAGTTTATTTATGAAGCATTTTCACAAATATTGTATCTTCTGATGTTGTATCCAGAGATTAATCTAAGTTTTGTTGTATTCCTTAAATTTAATTAGACATCTTGTTTTATTTCCGATGTAGTTACTGATTTAATACTGAATATTATTGAATAAACTTTGTTTAAGCTCTGAGGATAGAAAAAAGAAGAAGAGTTAGGGCTGTTTTCTGTCAGATCAGGGTCACACTTTAGAAAACATCAGTGGGCAGATATGAAGTCTGAGCGTCTCCTCACATTTCCTTGCCGAGGACGAGCCAAGCAACAACTTTTCTGTCAGTGCATCATCTCTCCCACATCAGAGAGCACCCAGAATGCCCTGCTTCTATGTTGTCCTTGCACACATAAATCAGCCATTGTGTAACAGATGACATCTTAAGCATTAAAAGCTGTTTTTCATCAGTTCCTGTCATGACACTGTCTCTTTACAAGCCTCTCAGCTACTACACTTCCTCCTATATATTTGATGCGATTTGAGGATTTTCTCGACTTAATGGCCACTGACAAATCCACATAAACAGAGAGTAAACACCCACTTGATGCAACCTTGTCCTTATTTCCTCAGCTGTCACATTTGCACAGTGCCCTCATGTAAACCGTCATGTTGGACCAAGGATTAGATAATGAGTCTTTTGCGTAACATGCTAAAAAGAAATGAGACTCCAATGTCACTCAAATCCTCCTCTCAGTGATGTATTTAGTCTTGGTATTATTACATCACAGCCTCACCAGTGGGTCGGCTGCGAAATGACACTGTGGACACAATCTGCTCGAATCCTGGAAGACAAATAATCTGAAGTATTTTAAGGTCTTCTGTGAATGTGAGGCTTTCGAAGCCAGTACAAAGGGCATTATTACCTCCGGCAAGGAGGTTATGTTTTCAGGAGAGTTTATTTGTCTGTGTGTCCGTCTGTGAACAAAATAACTCAAAAAGTAATCGATGGATTTGGATGAAATTTTCAGTAAATGGTCAGCATGGGAAAAGGAAGAACTGATTCAATTTTGGTGTTGATCCGGATCAGCGTCTGGTCGCCATGATGAAAAATGTGATTTTTGTGAATAACTACTGAACTAAAATAGATATCATTATGAATCCAGTTGCTAATGGTATGTTTTCATGGTCAAGGAATTTAAATATTGACATGAAATAAAGGTAGGACTAATATTTATGGTCAAAATCACAATGTTGGTGAGGACTGTGGCGCTGGCGGAGGTCTGCGCTCTCAGAGTGCTTTTCTAGTATTGATTTAAGACCAGTGGTAACGTACAACTGTATGTGTTTTATCCAGTTTAATTCCTTTGACTGTCAACATTAAGAAGGACAAAGTCAAAAATTACAAGGGTTTTTGGAAGGCACACTAATACACATCCTTTTTTGGCAGCTGCCCTAACTTTTAGGACATAGAGGAGTCCTGATAATGTGGCCTGTCCATGAAATTGCTCTTTCTCTCATACTGCTTTCACACTAAAATTAGCGGGTAATCGCGGGTTTTTTGAAAGCAGGTTAACCCACTAACAATCAGCAAGTGACTCTTTTCCCACTGCCAGCAGACCTGGGTCTAAGTGGCAGCAGACGAGCTGCACGGCTGTGTTTATTCCTTTGTCACATCACGCTGATGTCATCACATTGATGACATCATCAGCGTGACAATGCCCCTCCATGTTAACAATGGAAAGGAGCATGGAGGCCGTGGACGCAGTTTTCTTTACCTTTCTGTACTTTGTCCCTCTTACAATTGATTCAATGGCGGATGAAATTTGTTGCTGAGACGACAAAGAGTCTTGTAAGTTACAAACAGAGGGGGCGAGCGTGATATTATGTCGTGGGGACGCTGCACCGACATCATCCGTAAATTAGTGGGTCGACCCAGGTATGATGTTCTCATTGAAGCCAATCGGAGGTCAGCCGATTAAAACCTGTGTCTCCTGCAGGGTCTAACGACCTGGGTAGAAATACAGATCAAACTCTTTCAAACTGCCAACAACTTGTCTGCTGATTGTTTCCGGGTTTTGAACAGGTTTTTTGGCCAGTCTGAAAGGGGTATCAGAGAAGACAAAGGGCATCTTTAATCGATGTCCATGGATCTTATATTCTTCATCATCATGAAATCTGTTCATTTCAAAATGCTTTTAATCACACTAACTTTTCTGATGCACAGCTAACGCACATATTGAATTTTTGACCCTTGGCCCATCAGTACATCAAGAAGTCCATGAGAGACTCAGCGTTAAGAATTAGATCAAGAAATGAGTCTTGAAGCTCTGCCAGATGACTCTCTCTTCAGACCAAAGTTTTTGTGATTGGCCCTCAATGCTCCATGCAACTCGAGCTAGGCCAGGACTTTGAGGAATGTACAGACCACTAATCGACTGAGCTTGTAGCTCCCCTCACACAGATGAGGATTACAAACATGAAGCAACATCTTTCAGCACCTGCTGCTCCTATGCTGATGTGATGCTTTTACTCCTTTTTATGTTTGGTAGGATGTGGAGACATGTACCTCCAACTGACCAGCCCTCTCGCTCCTTGTCGAGAGGAGGATTCGTTTACAAACATGAAGCAGAGAGTACTCCTGCACGCTGATGTAGAGAAAACTTTACTCCTTAAAAAAGTCCCAGATAGTTCACTGGACACATCATGTTAAATTAATCACTTCTGCTCTTGTTCACTGTTAGTGCCACTGATTTCTCCAGTTAAGCTAATGTTGCTAACAAACGTCCTTATTTTACTCATCAAAGTAACAGCAGGGTTTAAACTTTGTTTTCCCTTAGAATTGGGACGACCTGTTATTGATCATGTATATAAATAATTTTTTTTCTTTCTTTTTTTGATAACTAAAGCTGTTATTACTGCCACTATTATAATTGTAATCATTTATTTTATTCTATTTTATTGATTCATTATCTTTTGTTTTTTTATTCTGTTTTACATGTCCTTTGCTTTCAATGTATATAATGTTCTCTGCATATGAGTTCACAAGAGCAGTTATTGTTACTGTTATTGTTCAATAATTGTAAAAGCAGGCTTGTTTAAACATGAAGTAAATTTACTTATGGTAAAGCCGGTGCAAATGAAAGAATAAATCACTGGACATCACTAAGTCATGTCGTACATGAACTTCAGCACACTTCTGAATGAACATCAGGATCAAGTATTGTGTATTTGACTGAACATGGACTGTAAAGCTGCCTCTTACTTCTAAGTTGAACAATTTAAATGAAAATAATTTTTAGAATAAAGAATTTAAATACATCATATGCATTCACCTTATTTATGTACTAATTATCTGGTAAGAATTGATGTACTTTATCTTCATGCATTCAACCATAAAACAAAACATTAATTTAAAGTACAACTAGTAAACAATATTAGTATTGAGTTAACTATCAAAGTATGAGATCAGTCACAATTTTAAAGCTTAAATCACTTGACAGCCCATCGTTTAAGGGAAACAGATGGTTCAGTGAAAGTACAAGTCCTTAAAGTACTTGCTTTACAGAAGCTTTACAGCCCTAAAATGACTCTATGCCGGGTAATTTGAACCTTTATTCTCTGCATTGGGATCTGGACCCGCTACATAATTATTCATTCCCTTTTGTCATGTATTAGATTATATGATTTCCATTTCACTATCCTGCACAGTTTCATATTGGCTCACATAAAGATTTACAGAGTTTACAGTCCCCAAGAGACAATTTTTCTCTTCCATAGCATCTAATATGATCTGAGGAAATGAATATAAGTCATATTATACAAGCACGAGGGGGGGTATGCGTTTTCTATTATAGGGCCTTGATTAAATCCATGGTAGAAAAGGCAAGACTGCTGTGGTAACGCATTGAACATTTCATGCACTAATGCAATTTAAAGATGTTTGTAGAGCAACAATACATAATAGAAGCATAGATGTACAAAGAAAAAGAGCAATGACCATAATAGAAGCATAGATGTACAATTTAACAGAGCAATGAAACATAATAGAAACATAGATATACACTTTAAAAAAGCAATGAAACATCACTGAATAGTAAAACTTTAATGGCAAAATATTACAGCAAGCAGGAAATAAACATTTGAACTCCGACAGTCCCATAAAAAATTATTTAGATTTTATAAGTTAATTAAGTTAATAATTGCATTTATACAGTTGTAATTATGTCTGCATTTATATTTGCAGATCTTGAAGGCTGCTCTTATGTCCAGGGTAGACTACACTAATTTTTAACTGATCACAGTCAGACTAGGACATCATATACATGTCAGAAGTCTGGATAAGTATCTACTGTCCAATATTTTTTTATGTGGCAGCCTGATATGAAAGAAAAAGCCCCCCCAGGAAAAATTAAAGTCTTGAATTCATGAATTAAAGCCCTAGTCTTTGTTTTTTTGTGCCGTTTCTGCACTTTAGTTTAATACATGTATTGATGTGTTTTCATAAATACCTGCTTTTTTCCCCTTTGTCAGATACAAGATGATCTCAGAGTTCACGTGGCCAAACCATGACCTGCCCTCAGACAAAGATGCAGTCAAGAGGCTCTTGCAGGGATGTGGATTCGATCATGATGTGGCCTATGGAAAAACCAAAGTCTTCATCCGCACACCGAGAACCCTCTTCAGTCTAGAGGAGCAGAGAGCAGAGATGGTGCAGAGGATTGTCCTCTTCCTCCAGAAAGTGAGTCTGAGACTGCAAATTACTGTATCTTTGTTCCCCAAAACCTTTAGAAATGTATTTGGTAAATTCACACCACCAGATGCTCTTGGCAGAGCTACTGAGAAGCCCCCCTGCTGCTGCTGATTACATTTCTTTCATTCCTCAGTCACGTTTTCTCCTCACTAGTTTTCCTTGAATTTAAACCAATTCACTAACCAAACAAAATCCCTTTTCAGTATTTGATAATGGTGAAGAGTTCTTATTTGTGAGCAGTTCTTGTTATAAATACATCTATCAGCCAGTAATCAAAAGCTTTTACTTCACAAGTGCCTTATAAGATTTTGAGCATGGTCTGTTTTCAAGGTCTTAGTTAATATTCATTGAAATTCAGCAGCCTTGGTCTGCATTTGAAAGATCTTAGAGAATCCCATTTTTTGTTCTGAGCTGAGGTGTTTTTAAAACTAATGTAATCTTGTATTTTTGCTCTTGTCACTCATATTTATCAAGATAAATGTCTCTTTCTAAGATACTGTAAAAATTTTGTTGAGTGCTAGGGCACTGAGATGAGTGGTTCTTACGGATTTAAGATGCGTTTTTTATTCAAGGCCTTGTTTGTATAGGACAAACTACAAAAGATGCTCAGGCCCTAGTTCAATTAGGGATCAACTGCTTTAACCTACTACTGTACACTAGTCAAAAAAAATGAACTTTGTTAAACTCTGGATCACTTCTTGCTGAAGAAACCCTAGGACATCCAAAATAACCCAGTGCTCAAAGTTTCATATTTGTTTCTATGGAAGCAATTATTGATAACTTTTTTAATGGTTTCTTATGATCTGTTTAGGGTTTTGACTGTGACTGTACTTAAAGAAATTACACTTTCAGACTTAGGGGTGATTCTACATGCAAGATATTACAAATGCATGGGTGTCTGAAAACTTTTGCACTGCTGTATGTATGACAGTGGTTTGTCTTTTCATGAATGTTTTAAAGAAAAGCTTTGAACCAAACAGAATTCACTCTAAGTCATATTCATTTATTCAGTCCCGATGAAGGCTGGAGTTTGTTCACAATTACTGAGGTTCCAGTAACTTGTGTTTCCATTCACTGTCTGCCCCTGATCCAGCTGTATTCTCAGTGTCTTAGACACTCTGGTAAGGTACGTATACACCACACGCTACTTGTACTACCTCGGCGATCACTCTCCTTGCAAAGTCAATGTACAGCTGTGATGGGGCGGGGCTATCCCTCCCGCGATGCGTTTGCCACGTACAAGACGATCACTTGACTCATCGTGCGAGGTCAAAGTAAAAAAAAGTTGACCTTGTCTTGTGTGGCATTGCGGCAACAGCCAATCAGCGGTGTGTGCACGTGTGACGGTACCCTAGACAGACAGTTATTCATCCGGACTACAAAGTAAAAATCCATGTCCCTGTGGGAAACATTAGTCAGTGAGGACATTAGTTCCACCAAGACGGACCGCGGGAAACTCACAGATAATGCTGCTGCAGGGCATCAGCTGCAGTGTTTTGTGGTTGATAAGTGAATGAAAAGGATATAGCTGGAATAATGTCCGCTTATACATCCTATTATATGATATATGATATGATCGTGGTGAAACTTGAGCGGACGTGAAGTCACCGAGCGATGGCCGACGGCAGGGTTGACCAAAATGAGGTATTTATGGACCCGCGATGATACGTCAGTGGGCGATTTTGGTAGCTGGGTCGCTTGCGGTGTGAACGCAGCATAAGAGTCACTCTAAGACTCCCTTCCCCACTGGGCTCATTCTCCTCCCATTTGTCAACAGCTTAGGGCCATGTTGTCAAAGGCTCTGCCTTCATTTAGCGCTCTGTTCCACACTGGACTTGCCCCTAAAAGTTAGCATAAACTACCAACAAAACTTTGGCATGACATCATACTGGTAGGTCATTACAGGGGGTAAGATGTTTTAAGTAGCTGTAAAGAGGGAAAACAGTCTGGTTCACAAAATTACTGCATGTTGTTGGGGAGGCATGTAAAACACACTAAGGGGCATATAAACTTAAAAAACATCCTATACAAGCCCATTAATCAGCATGCTAGCATGACTATGTATGTGAATGTACTAATAGAACAGTAGCATGAAAGCCCTTGGCAGGTAAGGACAAAAATATCACATGCTTGTTTGTAACTATTTTTAAGACACAAGACCCATATGCAGTTTATGAGTTTTGGCAACCTTAGAGTGTTTTTCTTAGAAACGGTTATCTATTTTGTATTTGGAAGAACAAAATAAATACTTTTTGTTAAATATGTCGGAAGATAAAATACAATGTTGCATATTAAATGTGGAAACAAGGGGCAGCTAATGTAGTAAAATCAACAAAACTCACATTTACCCATAGATACATACGTTTACATACATGTATTTTTAAAATTTCTTTGTCTATTCATTTATTTCCCAAAAACAGGAATAAGATGAAACACAAATGATCATGTTTCATATCACAGCTTTGAGCCTGACTAAAGGCTGTGCAAAAATCTTTCCAGGACATTGGCGGTGAATATTGATCACTTTGGTGCCTCTCAGTAGCCAGTCATACATCAGCTTGTTGACACTCTCATGTGTAAACATCAGTTTGCCTCTATGATTGTGGTGCACACACTGACATGTGTCAGATCTGTGTACGGAGCAAACACTGACTGATAGATGGAGAGATGTGTTTGTAAACGTGCTGTGCTGCTCTGCCTGTCATACGGAGATTGCTCTATGCAAATGTTCTCAATGCTGAAAGAATAATCTCGGCTGACAGGAGAGTGATTGTGCAGGCTCTGCATACATCATCTGAACACTAAAAGCACTGAATCCTGCACCTGGGAGCCGTTTGACCGATGCGCAAACATTTCCCCCGGTCGTGTTGTTTAAGGACAATCACAGGTGTTTCGAGAACATTTCCCCAGTTCAACACACTGGTAAAAAATTGCTGCTGATGAATACTCCCTTATTTTTCCTGCCTGGCTCTAAACAGTAGGGAAATTCTGACCTATGAATACAAACAGTAGCAACATTTTGTGCTAAACACATGTTATACAGCTTTTTCTTGTTTTTACAACTATTTTATTTTGATTTCTAGGTCATGTTTTTCCTTTAAAGCAATTGTAGCCAAGAAAATCACTGCCATGATGAGTGATGGGAAAACAACAACTTTGTAAGCTTAGAAAACTTTGTCTTTCAGTTGATGGGAACCCTATGGACTGTATCAATGATAATGCAGGACAATTTGTTAAAATTTAGTTCAAAATATTGTTGTGTAAACAGCTTAATTTTTGTATTTTGATTAAACCCTTTTTCCAAAATGGATGTAAGTAATCAAACAAAACTAAACAATGTTTATCACTACAGAACCTTAAAGGAGCAGAATTACTAAGGACCATATATTTTAATATGGAACTTGAAGAGATGAAACAGAAAAAAACATTAGCAGACAAAAGTAAAACAAATAGAAAAGCACAAAAATCTCCAACAATAGAGAGTTTAAAAATAATACAAACTAGAAAAGACTCGGAGAGCGCAGACCTCCACCAAGATACAATTCTCGAATACGATGGCCGAGTCTCCGCTCATGTCTGTCCATGTCCTCTGCTGGCATTGCAAGGGAAGCTGGGTAATGTAGTGACAGAGGCTTGAAAAACATTTATGTCAGTTTGCACAAAAAATACAATTCCCATAATGATGTGAAGGGGACAGAACGCTCAGAGCAGCTGATTAGAAATGAATGGGGTTTGCCATAAACTTCATTGTTGTCAATTTTATCTGGACAGGATCCTGATAAAATTGACCATGATGATAGAGTTACATATGTATTTAATCCTGTAAATTTAGAAGCAAATCAGTCAAGTAATGCCAGAGCTATATTTTTTTTTTTTTACAAATACAGCCCAATTATAAGGTATGAATTTTTTTGTACAAATTTTGGGGATCCATACATATCCATTCAGACAAATTTGCAAACACCACCAAAATGTAATGCCAGTGGAGGCCCCAGTGCCAGGACTGTCAGAGGCTCAGACACACTACTCCTCACTATGTTACCTTTCGGATTAATAATAATATCCAGCATGGCCCATCAAACAAAAATAAACACAACCTGTCATCAGCTCACTTCCTGGAGGCATGTAGAGGCAGGTTAATTAAAGCCTCAAAGGTAATGAGTTTCTTTTTGGACCAAGCCACCCCTCTGGTAAAATTTTCATGGAAATCCATCCGTTAGTTTTTTTGCTATCTTGCTAACAGACAAACAAACAAACAAACACACAGACAGACCCTGGTGAAAACATAAGCTCCTTGGCAGAGGTTATTGTAATAATAATGAAACTGACAACATAGATGAAAATAGCCTGTAGTTCGTGAATTTCTTTTGTCATGTTGCTGTAACTTAGCTTGCTACTTTTCACTACGGTTAAGTAGGGATGTAACGGTTACCAGTAAAATGGTAAACCGCGATAAAATTTCCCACGGTAATCATTACCGTGTCCAATTAAAATTACCGTTATACTGTGCTTGATCTCCACACTGCCTCAGTAACGCATGGTGATGCTACTCTTTGCCTGGAAAAGCCGTAAGTATGTATCTGTCCTTGATTAAGGAGCCTACGAAAGGTGCACATGCGCAGTTTACATTGTTTGGCCTCTGAGTCTGACACATTTATTGACAAAAAAGACAAAAGAACTGGTATGAATATAATAATTAAGGGGTTAAATGATTTCAATTCTGTGTAAAAGTACTTTTAGGACATTTTGAGCACACTACAACAATACCGCGATAATAATGATAACCGTGATAATTTTGGTTACAATAACCGTGATACAACATTTCCATATCGTTACAACCCTACGGTTAAGCTTTAGTGTAGTGAAGCTGGTCTTTTACTTACTATTTACAAGTCAGTTGCCCATTACTAAGAGACCAAGACAGACACCCATTTACGCTCACACTCACACACTGAAAGAGTCTCCAGTTGACCCAGAGTGCCTGGAGAGAACCCACATATGTACAGGAAGAACATGGACTGCACAACAACATCATATTTCAGATCGACTCCTTTGTTTGCAGATGAAAGGGCGTGCACTACAAAAAGCTCACTCTAACAGCCAAAACACAAGCTCAATTTTCTAAATGCTGCTTCCTGATGTCTTACATGTCAGGCATATAATATAACAGAATCATTGTATTTTATCATATTCTTGATAAGAAAACTAAGGCATAAGAAACAGTTGGAATAAACTTGCAAAATCACCTCTTCTCTAAATGTTATAAAGTATAGCCTTTAAATTATTGTCACTATGGCCGCAATTAAATAAATTGTTTGAACAATCATAAGAAATTGCAGTAAAATCCTGGAGAACTGATTAACTATAGTAAAAGGTTTGTAACAGATCCACCAAAACCCCATTTCAGGCTTTTTCTTTATCATCCGTGTTGGAGCAACTTTAATCACTACCCCTGTGGTCAGATTGCTCCACACCTTGTTGGATTTCTGTCTCCTTTTCCCAGGGAGTATCTCCCCTCTCCCAGACATGAAACGTTTTTCAGCCAAATTAACTCCTGTGGCGGATTGATTGGTTGACCTCCACATTGATCCGTGTGACCCTCTGTGGACTGTTCCCACTGACGCAGCAGACGGTCATTCCTCCGCTGCTCCCCATGGAGAATCTTATCTTGTATCTCCCGGATAAGCAGGCTTTGATAATGAAAGGAAAGACCCTGAGGAATCACACCAAAACAAACATCACAGCACGGCGGAGGTGTTGGCACAGCAGGATTTTATCTTACCGCTCCGTCAATGTGGAGGCCGGGCGTGCTTTGTGTTCCTCACACATGTTGTGTGGACACACTGACACACACGCAGTCAAATATTGGTGTGACAGCAGAATTGACTCCAGTATCCGTCAGGCTGTTACTCTTTATACAAACATCCGAGTTGGAGTCTCATCTGCTGCGCCAAGAAATCCCCTTATCAGCACCTGGCACACCATGCCGCCTTATGCCAGTGGAGACCGCAGTGCCAGGACTGTCAGAGGCTCAGACACACTACTTCTCACTCTGTTTGCCTTTAGGATTTATAATAATACCCAGCGTGGCCCATCAAACAAAAATAAACACAATCTGTCATCAGCTCACTTCCTGGAGGCAGTTCGAGTGGCCTCGTGCCTCTTTATCAGCCTCCAGATTGCACATTTCTGAGGCTGGACTCTGCATTCAAGAGGTGTGATAATCAGAGAAAAAAATCGAATCTGGAACAAATCGGCCCTGGTACAGATATTTACAGGAAGGCTTCCTGAAGAATTATTCAGAAAGTAAATCTTGTTGCACTGTAGGCCTAGTTTACAGAACGGGGAGCTTTATGAAGTAGAATCCAATGGCCCTTTTACATTAGCCCTGCTCTACTCTACTCGACTTTACCCGGCTCTACTCTACTCGCCTTGTGCTGCTTTTCCATTAGCCCCAGTCGCCTGCCCAACGGGGTGAGCGGCACTGCAGTGACATCATGTTGAGCACGACACTACAATCTGTGGCTTTTTGTCACAAACCGAGTTAAAAAGGAAAGCAGAAGAAGGCTGCAGGTGACAAGAAGAAATACCCCTTGAGAAGCACAGGAGAGTTTTGGAAGCTATACAACAGAATGAAGCCGAGGACGAGAGCGATCGAGCTGCAAAGAAAAGACTATGAGGGTAAGCTAACGGTAGCTACCGCTAGCATGCTAGGTTGTCGCGCTCATGACTCATCGATGACGACATTGTCTGACCAATCAGTAGCCGGCAGTCGGTGACGTCATCTTTCAGTATCGACTCAGCTCGCTTGAAACCAGATACTAACCAGGAACCTGGAACCAGGTACTAAAACTAGCTTGTTTTAGGAGGTACCAGGCTAGTGGAAACACGCTGCAAATCGAGTAGGGCCAAGGCATGCTAGTGGAAAAGGGCCATAAGCAAAACAAGGAACATCCTGGCATGATGGTTAGAGAGTTTACATTATTTCCAGGGTTTCCAAACCCTCGCATGGGTTAGATTAGTTGTACCTTGCTGGTACTAAGTAATTTTGGATTGTACATTGACCAAGAAATGCTTGAAAACTTGATTAGACACATGTTGTCTGGTTAATTTAATAAAAGCAAGGACGGTAAGAGGAGGGGATGTGCAGGATAAATGTTGTTTAACTAGAGAAAAAGACAGGGAAAAGGGAAAACCAGGATTTAAAGCTTGATTTAAAACTTAAAAAAAAGGGTTTTAACGTGATATAATTGGATATGAAGCTGTTAAATCTGAAAAGCCTTGACTTGCACATAGTGTATGATCAGATTGACAGCCCAAAGAATTATTGATAACTGTTTTAAGGAGTAGAACAAAAAACTAAAGTCCAAGCCCCTCCGTATGTATTTTCTAATTCTTGTTATTTATTAGCAGATATTGTCAGTAAACTACACAATGCCTGCATTGCAAAAAAATCAAACCCTGGTATTTTACTGATGTATATGTTTAAGTAAAGCTGCTCTCTCTCGATCATTTTATAGACAGTATCAAAATGTGTGGAATTGAAAAGTGTGACCTGGTAGATTTGGCCACAGCAGTCAGAGCCTTCCTTCTGTTATTTATTCCATCAGCTTTTTTTTTTTTTTTTTTACTCATGCCATTGCAGCCACTTCTCCCCACCAATACCATAAATTTACTGCAGGCCAGTCTGTTTGAGTTACTGCTGAATGCTCTTCATCCTCTGAGTGTCACCCCTTTCACAAAGCAATCAGATTATAACCACTTAAAGAATAGCAACAGGAGAAAAATGCACACAATGGAACATAAATACAGATGTTATAAATTAAACATTTTCCACCCCCACCTTCTCTCTGCGGTAAAAAATGAATATTTCATAAATCAAAGCTCAGCCATCCACATCACATTAAGTGTCTGCGCTTGTCAGAGCAGCGATGATGAGGAGAGGAGGAGACTTCCCCCTTGTGTATTCTCAGTCGCCGCCTTAATTGCTTTCCAAAGCTTTACATGGTCTCCATGCAGCGATGGGATTATCAGACGTGGAGAGGGTTATGTCCAAGGTGGTTCACTTTTACTCCTCTGCCACATGGGAGTCAAAACTACATGTAAGAAGAGTTAAAATCCCTATCTTCTTTCTTAAATTAGATAAGGTGTGATTTGGAGCAGTATACAAGACTTGTTCTGTTTGGAGTATGATGGACATGAAAACGTTATAATCTATGCAGCCCTCTTGTGAATAACAGACGTCTTGCTGCTGTGCTCGCGCTCCCTCTCCTCTGCTTGTCTGTCCAGAACTGATCCGTCTGCTACTCGGCCTCAGCAGAAACATGATCTCTAATCCTTCAATCCTCTCTGAACCTTGCACAGTGTTTCACATATCATCAGAATCAATCACTGCTTCATAACCTTCAGCAAGTCTCAAATCAAAGACAGAATTTTTGTTTTTGAGAACCTTGATTCTTTTGTGAAAAACGTGGGAATTTTAATACTGATTTATTTCTCTGAAACTGAAGAAACCCTGACTTTCACCAGTTCTAACTTAGTTCCCATATATTATGTGACTAAATTACCCCTTTCTTATAGTAAATAACTTTTTGGGACCCTGAACCTTCTACTTTGTATTGAGTATGTGCTGTCCTTAAGGGTCACGAAAACAACTTCCAAATTCAAGCCATGTGTCAAACTTCTTTAAATAAAGTCCCAAATCTCACTCAGCTTTCTTTTAAGGCTGTGGCTTCATACTTTCTTAAACTGCGTTCACACCAAACGCGACTTTGCAACCATAATCACATCACCCACTGAAGTTGTGTCGCGTGGCCATTAATACCTCATTTTGGTCCCTGTCGCTGTCGCTGTGGCTTGGTGAGGACATGTCCACTCAAGTTTCATTACGGGTATATTATGTATCATTTAATAGGATGTATAAACTTTTATTCTAACTGCATCTTTTTCACTCATCTACCAACCAAAGAACACTGCAGCTGATGCCCTGCAGCAGCATCCTCCGTGAGTTCTCTGCGACCCGTCAAGGCGGAACTAATGTTCTCACTGACTATTGTTTCCCACATGATATGGATTGGTACTCTGTAACCCGGAACAAAAACTGTCTGTTATTAAACTGTCTGTCTCAGGTACTGTCACATGCGCACACCGCTGATTGGCTGTTGCCGCACAGCTACACTTGACCTTGCCTGAAAAGATCAACTTTTTCAAGTTTGGCAATGAGCGAAGAGCAACGTGGTTGCCTTGAATGCGGCCGTTGCATCGCGGAAGGGTTAACCCCATCCCATCATGGCTGTACATGGGGATTGGTCGCAGAGGACACTAAAGTCGCGTTAGGTGTGTAGGCACCTTTACAGCGAATAAAACTTTTTACAGTTTGAAAGTGTAACTCTGTTAGTTTGTTAGCTTGGGAGTTTCTTCATTGCAGCTGAAACAGAGTCTCAGATTTCAGACATTATTCAATCCTCAGGATCATCTTGAATTAAGAAAATGTATTGTTATATTTCTTGTAGATCTCCTTGAAGCAGTAGAGAGAGGGGTATCTTACTTTTCATCCACGTCAGGAACAAATCGTTCAGCATGAAGCTCAGTGCCAGTGTTATTGTTGTTATCAGCCAAAATAACAGTAACTGTGCTGTTATGCATATTTATATTGACACCCTGTTTTACTCACAAAAGATACCAAAAATAAACATTTTAGCTCCATCTGAGATTTTTTCTTTCTTAAACTTACTACATGTAATGAATTAGGGCATTTTTTGTTGTTTTTGTGTCATGTTAAGGTTTAACTCCACCCTACAGTCACTTCCTTCGTAACCTGTTGGACCCCTTTAGCTTCAGAACAGCCATAATTCTCCACGGCGTAGATCCAGCTGGGTGCTGGAAACATTCCTGTGATATTCTGGTTCTCATTGATATGATTGCAGCATACTGTTGCTTCAGATTTGTTGGCTGCACATTCATATTCATATCCCTCCATTTCACCACTGAAGAACAGTGCGATATTTACTATGTTTACATTACCATTTACATACATGACAGAAAAGTACATGATACCATCAAGCATTAAAAGCTAACGCTCTGAGGCAAGGATGAAAACTAAAGGTAAGAATTGCTTACAAATGTATTTATTAACAAGTGACATGCATGTTTACTCAATACAACTGAAGAACTATGAGAACCTTCTTTGACTGACTGAACTTAAAAAATATAGTGCAAAAATCCTTGTGTTACATTAAAAATAGTTAAATAAAATTAAAAAATTTAAACAAGTAATTATAAGAAAAACAAAATTGAAGAATTCCAATAAAGGAAAAATCCAGCCATGCCAAAGCAGTGATGGTTTTGGACCTGAGCGCTGACATGTGACAACACCTCCCCGAGCAAATAGTTAACACAACAGATCTTGGGTCAGTCAGGAGTGCTGGGAAAAAATTACAGCCCTGAATTCATAATTTTAATCAAAAAACAATGAATCATTCAGCCTTAGTCATCATTAAAGGTTACTAGGCTCCAGTTTTGGATAAGTCTCTCTTAGGTCGGTCCAGAGCATCAGAAAGTCTGATATTTAATGTGTTTCATTCCTGTTTAATCAGGAACTGAAGGCCATTATGATAAAATGATAAATATATAAACTAATAGGCCCATGACTAATAAATGAACTGGTGGTGATTGATGTGTTCAAAGTGAATGTGAACACCAGCCACATTTTGACACTGGAACTTGTGTGCCTCTGTTCAACAAGGACACGATGATCCATAAAATAGCATAATTGCATAGAAAAGTAAACGTGTTTTCTTAAATAATGTATAGCAATCAACCGTAGCAAATATTTAACTTAAGCTGTCCATAATTTACATCGTAAATTGTTGTATGTTCTCTTTGGCCTTTGAAACACAGCTGACAACATTTCAGTACATTTTAAAGAGGTCCTCTTTTTCTTTTACTGAGAGAAAAACAATTGATCCATCATTAATGAAAATAATTGCTGACTGCAGCTTTACTTCAATCAGGCTTTGATTTTACTGCTCATCCTCCACACATGTTTGACTGATGTGTGCTCTTCCTGCTGACCAGTCTCAGTATTCCTCCCCTATCCTGTTCGGTCCCATCTAATTGATGGATGGTCTGCTCAAAACCATTCAATTACATCTTCAATACCGTCTCTTCTAATTAGACAGCCGTGTTAGAGATCAGTCTAGTTTCACGTCTCTGTGCTTTACATTAGAGCAGTTTGATAGTTATATGACGTTACTCTGGGAGCTTGATTGGAGGAATGATAGTCAGCATGGTGCTGTTTTAGTGTTAGTGGTGCATGCTGCTCATTGAAGCTCTGCATTGATTTATGCTAATGTCTGCTGGCCTGAGCTTTGGCCCAGAGTCTCTGTGGCAGCACGTGGTCACAGCACGTTGCAGCTTCACTAAATTGTGTCACACACTTTTGATCCCCCCCTCCTACCACCGTGTGCATCGGTACTGGAACATCAGCTCAATATCCCCAGAGGATGTGGAAATTCAGAGGTTCAGCAGTGGGCCGCAGTCAAGTGTGTCAATGGCCCACACTGACCGATCCGTCTTTTCCATGTCGGAATTTGAGTGGAGGTGACAGCAAGGGGAAAGGGTGTTGGTGTTGTGTGGGGGTTACTGTGTTTGTGTTGTATCTAGTGGCAAAGCCTACAAGATTATTAATGACCTTGAGTATTTCAACAGTAGATGTCAGAGATTTTTAGGTGCATCCTGCATAATTGTCACATTCATTCAACCAATTAAGAAAAAATGCTTTTACTGTAGCAATTAAAGGAACACTACACCCAAACAACAATTTGGCCTCATTTTCTACTCACCCTCATGCTGAGCAACACTCTGGAGCACTTTTTTGATGTCTCAAATGCAGCCGGGGGTCCGGGGGGACTTTCGCTGTAAACAAACGTCCATCTAACAGGGGACGACGGAGCCCGAAGAAAAAGGTCCATAAAAGTCCACAAAAACGTCTGGATTGGTCTGCCACGGCTTACGTAGTGCAGGGAGCGCGCGTAGACATGCACTGCGGAAGTACGCTATAGCACTGTTTAGACTCGAAAAATGTACTAAATGACTTCGTTTCGAATTAATTATGGACGTTACCCACTCAGGACACTTGGATTACAGCAGACGAGCAGTATGAAGGAAAATAGGCACATTTTTGTGGACTTTTATGGACCTTTTTCTTCGGGCTCCGTCGTCCCCTGTTAGATGGACGTTTGTTTACAGCGAAAATCCCCCCGGACCCACGGCTGCATTTGAGACATCAAGAAAGTGCTCCAGAGTGTTGCTCAGCATGAGGGTGAGTAGAAAATGAGGCCAAATTGTTGTTTGGGTGTAGTGTTCCTTTAAAGATCATTAACAGCCATTTTTGGCCAAGAAAAATTTAGTAAAACACAATTTTGACAAAGTATTTAGCAGGAAACAAAATACTAAAATAAACACAAATGAAAAATACACTTATACAAACATAATAGTTTTAGAAATTTAGCTAAATACACAACACACTTGAACATCAGATAAAACAGTAAAAATATTCATGCAATTTTAACAAGTCATCATGTTTTGTTCAAATTTCTTGGGATTTTGATTTGATGTCACATTTTGAATTGTTGTGTTTTTTATATGTTTTTGTTCCATTTTTTTATTAACCCCGCCAAGGAGGTTTTGTTTTTGCTGGTGTTAGTTTCTTTGTTTGTTTGTTTGTTAAGAACTTAATTCAAAAACTAATTTGAAATACATTTTTAGGGAATGTTGGTCATGGTACAAGGAGGAGAAGTAATGACACTGGTGGTTATATGCATCCAGATGTGGATGTGGATTTTTTAAGGAACATCACAAGATAGGACAATTTAACATATTTTTGCTTATCACTCAATAAGATTTCAACAGATTTTCATGACATTTTCATTAAAGGATATTGTTTTAAGAAACAGTGGGAGAAAGGGTAGTTTTCTAAATTTTGAAACTTTTAAAGTTGAAACTGAAAAACAATATCTGAAATAAAAAAAAAAAGATATAAAGGTGAAAAAAGGAATCTGAAACAAAAAGATAAAGTTTGAATTTGAAATATTAATCCTGTTAATGAAAAAATGACGCATCACATGTTAAAATGTATTTCAAAGCAAAAAATGAAAATAAACTATTTTTATTAAATGAAGTACAGAGCTCCATCAGAAGTGTATTTGAACTAAAAAACGATTCAGTGTAGTTATTTTATTTCTTTAAAACTTCATAACAAACATTGAAACTTCAGTTTCAATTTTTATTTTTCAATCTTTTTTTATTTTCAAATCACAACACTGCTGGTGTTGATTTAGCTTCATAGTCAGCATCCTTTGGTTTCTAACTTAATTTTTATTTTTTGGTTAACTGTGGAGGGTTCCAAAGGCCACATAAATCACAAAAAGAGCTAAAAACTGTGAATCTTGCCTTGTTACCATTAAAAAGAACTGGAGCATTATGCTTGTATTTCCACTGCACAGTGATCAGTGTTTGTCTTTTGTCCAGCTTCTTATCTCACATATTAGGTCTTTTAGGCCAGTGATCCTCCAAGCACAAACATTACGTGTACACTGGTCAATACTACACGTATTTAGGTCATATTTTCCTCATCTATGTCAGATCAGCTAAGTGGGTCAGGTCATCAGCACATTTTACTATGTTCCTGTAATGTTTGGTAACACTTGCTAAGCAAAGCCAGGATTATTCAATACGCTTTCTAAAATGAAAACATTGGCTGAAATTAAAGTTGCTTGGGTGCAGAATGTAACAGAATTAAGAGCACCAGCTCTGGTTGGCGTATATAAGCTTAAACAACATCAACCAAAAACATCCTCACAGAAAAAAGGCTGTCTTTCTGCTGTTCTTCAGGGGTTTCAGTAGATTTTAGTATGACCAGCTGGTGTAACAGGACTGACTTTACACGGAATAATGTTTACTACCTCTCCATTTCTCAGTAAACAAAACAAAATAGTTTTGTGGTGTCACTATCATTATTACGTTTTTAATGTAAAGTTGGGATAATTTCTCAATTAAGTTGGCAAAACTTAAAGCAGTTTAAGTTCAGGTGCAGTAAGGCGTAGTCAGGCCAAGTTCTGCACACAGAATTCATGTAAAGATAAATTGTTAAGGTGTGCTAGACTAATGCAGAGGTAAGCAAAGATACTTGATACAAAACATGTTGCAACTGGTCTGGGTATGAAGACCACCTGAGATTTTCTTGATTTTAAAAAGCCTGTCATCTCAACTCAAAATTTTGAATTTGAACCCCAAGTCAGAAATATGGTGCAGACAATTACCTTAAAATTTTGAGTTTTACGACTTTTTACAGCATATCTTCATCAGAGATTTTTTTAGTTCATGGTTCTAAGTTATGAGAAAAACTACTTAAAATAAAGACACCAAAAATATATTGTGTTGAGGTAACTTTTAAATCAAATATACAACCAGAAGGGACCCACGTGTAAGTAAGAAATCATGTGGATCAAGGCCCCTGCAGATTGGAGTTGGAGAGCCCCCTTTTTTAAGCATGTTTTCTCTGGCATTTTAGAGCCTTTATTCAAAAGAGAGAGACAGTGGATAGGTTTGTGAAAGTAGGGGAGAGAGATTGGGTTGTTAGTCTGCAGTCAGTCTGTGGTAATCAAACCTGGGCTGGCCGGAGTGTATAAGGGACGTGGCTGGGTGCAAACTGGCACACCACACTCCGCATTCTTTACGCAAAGCATGTGCACAGATCTTGGCTTGACCTCAAAGTTAAGAAATGAGACCAGTGTTACATAATCACCTTGATATAATTGAGATAAATACTTTGATGAATTTGTAGCACGATAAAAACATTGTGTTTTGCTCACTAAAAATGTATTTAATGACAAAAACATAAGTTTTCATTTTTAATGCGACAGTGGCTCTCAAACTTACATTATATCTGGATGTACTTTTCCTTTTGATCCAATTGTGTAGCATTATGAGGATATTTCCAGAAAGTAGTGCTGCCATGTGCATCATCCCAACAGCTAAATAAATCTACACATCAAAAATAACTGTGAAGTGCCTTTGAGTTAAATGACATACTAAGTAAATAATGATTATGAAGTGTCAGATTTGTGTAATCTTTAACCCTTTAAAGCCTGTTGTATCATATTTGATACATACATTTATGACACCTCTTTCAAATTAGTACAGAAAAACATCTGGATACAATTGGATAAATGATAAAAATGTCAAGTGGATTATCAGTTGCCAAAAACACCTAGGGTATCAAATCAGATATAAAATAAATCTATGTTAAATTTTATGTAAATTTAAGGTTTTGGGGGGTTCAGGAGTAAGTGAAATAAATATTTCAGCTCAAACAACTTAGAGTTTTGTGGCTAAAATTTGTGTTTTCAGGTTCTGTAGGGTTAGGACTTCAATCTTTGGTCAAAGGAGAAAGATAGACTAACTGCTGAAAGCATAAAATGGCCGCCATGTGTATATCATCAGTGTAGCCTGTCTGTTTCCTCCCTTGCCCAACAGTGCAAACCAGTTGCCCTGGCACATGTTTGGTTTGTAAACCCTTTTTTTTCACCCATTGTGCATTTCAAACCAGCCGGCCCCTCAAATAATCACCTCAGCAATCTGTCCCACTTTGTTGGGATGTTAGATCCCCAATCTGGCTTTGATGAGCTCGTAAATCCCGGGGCGGCGGCGGTGAAGGCGGGCTCAATGATGGCAGAGTCTCTGAACCGATGATCAGATGGCTTCATTGGCCTGGAGAGGACGGGGGCAGACCGTCAGAGGCCTTATTATTGGCCTGATTTATCCACACTCCCCTGAGTGTCATCCTCATCGGCTCAGCAGCGTCATCACAGCCAGTCTAGAAACGTGTTTACGGCGTGTGTTTATGGTGCGTGTTTATGGTGTGTGTATCTGTGTGGGCTGCCGCACAGCTCCATCATAGTTCCAGCTCCTCTTTGCTTTCCACCTGTCACACGCCTTAATGAAGACAATAGAGGAGTTTTATGTGATTCATTGTTTCTTTATGGTCGTTTTTATCTCTTCCTGGCTCCTCCCTCCAGCCTCAGAGATTCATGCTGTAATTAGTGGTTTGTTGTGAAGATGAACATGGTTGTTGATCTGGCAGAGACACGTGCACCATGTGGATGTAACGCAGGCAACATCTTATCCAAATGTCCCAGGAAATCTAATTTGGCCACTTTTAATGCTTTGTTGTTTAGTGTTTCATGTGAGCACATATGGGTTGGGCCTATGTGTCTGTCTTATAGGGTAGAGAAGTGTTCTATGAGCAGAGATCTACTTTGAAATGAGAGAAATATAAAGAAATTCACTCATTTAGACAGACAGAAGTTAATATTGTTTCAAAGGCGTGTTGTGAAGTTTTTATCATTGATATTTTTGGGAGAAAGGGGGTTGATATCTGCACTGTGATAAAATATTTACTCGTGAACCATCAAAGAATTCATCCTAAAAGGCAAAAATGAATTCATCTTTGATTCTTGTCTCAAAGTCTGTAGGATTTTTTTAATTACTTTTTGAGGTGGAATAAGGAAGTAAGCACATGGATTTTCAGTATAACATGAAATGTATCTGTAAATGCTTCATTTATTGATTGAAAGGCTCTTTAAAATTCAGGGGCCATTTACTGCCAAATCCAATATGTTTTCATTGCTTTTTGACCTCGCGTTTACATGGGAACAGTATAAGGAGTGCCCGAATCCGTAAACTTCAGAAACCAGGGTCCAGGGTGGAGTTTTCAAAATGCTCCTCCATGCAGCTCCATGTAAACAGGATTCAGTGTTTCAGGGTGAAACGCTGACGTCACCACATGCACAGTTCTCTTCACATCAAGGCTCGAGCACATACCAGGAACAACAACAGCTTCGGCCGTCTACCGAGTAATGTGTGTGCTGCTTACCGTGCTCGGTTTGTTATCCAGATAAACTATCCAGGCAGATTTGTTGTCCAGATAAGACACTTGTGCATCTTCGTGCGTCCACTCGCCATTGTTGTTCGTGACAAGTCTTTCTTCTTCGTACATGTGCTGTAGCAGCGCTGTTTCTCTGCAAACTTACATCACCATCTCCTGGACTGGCATGCACCCTACAGCGGATTCACTTGTTTCCAGTGTTTCGTCAGAACGCGGATTGACTTTGAACATGAAAAGTAAAAAATCTTTCAGTTTTGGGTCACAGTGGCCCCGTTTACATTGGTCAAAAAAATCCTATTTACAATCAGATTGAAAGGTAATCAGATTAGAAATGTCTCATGTAAACACCTTAGCCAATCGGATTCACCTGGATCTGATCGTATTTCGGATCAGATTGTAAGAGGTAGTCTACACCGATTGATAATCTGCTCCATGCTTCATGTAAACGGCTGAGTGGAGCGGATTGGGTTGATAGAGAGGATTGTTCGGTCTGCTCAGGCCCTCCATAGTACGTAAGAGGCAGTAGTGACGTACCCCGAGCGTGCCCAGGAAGTGCACCTCTTCTTCTCTTACACATTTGCAGGTAGTGGCAGAGTGACCTTCTGCGCATGTCAAAAAAAACAATACAATCAGATTCAGCTGGGGCCATGCAAATGCGGATTGAACGTGGATCTCTTTAGTCAAAGTTCATGTATACAGATCGAATCATATTCACTTTATCCGATCGATTTCAGTCAGATTGAGGAAAACTACCCATGTAAACGGGGCCAGTGTCTCTGTGTAAACATGGCCACACATCTGTGAGGGCACAGACACTGCAAGTCTTCACCAGAGTTGCTACAGCTAAACGGCAACATGAGGAAAGCAGGCAGTACATTGCTTGAGCTTGTTCTTCAACAAGCTTCAAATAAGAGTAGCTATGCTCACTGTGATGATGTTAAAGGATGAGGTTTCCCCATGCAGATGTCCTCCCAAAAAGCACAATCTTCAGCTCACCCAAGCCACCTGCTTTTTTCTTTTAGATTTTTAGCAATGAAGGTGATGTTAAGCAAATGAATGAAATGATGCTTAGTTTCCCATTGCTATACTCATATGTCTACATATCCATTAAAATAACAAATCACTTCAACTTGTGCTTTTTGAAGCGTGGTATTAAAAGGAAATTGTTTGCTGAAAATCCATTTGGAAATTGTGATTAATAAACTGCCTTGACCAAAGAAGAACTAAATTAAATGAAGGTATGAATTTGTAATGGAGCTCAAACACAAATGGTTGTACTGTGTAGTGTCTTGAAGAGGTCATATTTTGTCTCGAATCTGGTTCATATCCTTTACAATGGTGCCATTGGTGATTTGCAGCATTTATGTCAGAGGTGGACAGCTGTGGCCACAGGCAGCCCCTGTGCTCCCTTAGTGCAGTCCACCAGTCAAATTTATATATGCAAATATCATATAACACACGCAAACATGACAACATCTATCAGAAAAAAAAGCAATATTTTCAAGAAAATATAACTGTAAAGTTGACTGGTGTAGTATACTTCAAAAATGCAAATGTAAGAGCCTTTAGTTAAATAACCAGTCAAAACTCTGTTATTTACATAAAAATGTTGCAAAACCTGAACTGGATTCTGTGTTTATCAACTTAGCTTTAGTATTACTACTTGCATTGCCTTATAGTAACCAAATTGCCTGATTTATAAAATCCAGTTTTGTCATGTATGATTAGTTAATGTAACAGAACAATGGGTTATCTTTACTAGTCTTGATGCAGTGGTTGAAACACATTCATCTTTTATTTCTTTGAGAGATGTGGTGTCTTGAATTAGAGGATTTGGATAGTACGGGCTGAAAATGAGCTGTTGGGTAATGTCCTGCCTGGGTCATTTGACAGTAGTTCATGACACAGTTTCTGCTCCAAAGCTATGCCTAATTTACTGTAATTCTCTAAATACAGTCTGAATGTCAATGAGAGCAACTTTTCACCTTAATCAGTGAAACAGCTGACTCCTCAGCAGTCCAGGCAGTAAAATCCTGTTCAGTCCTCTCACTTCTGCCATCCTGAGTATGTGGGAGAGTCGTCTCAGGGGTCGATGGGTGATGCATATGTAACCGCTCCTCTTTTCTCACCCTCATCCATTATGTATTAGAGATGGAGCAGCATGGAGGAAACAGAGGAGAAGGTCGTCTGGTGCCCTTTAAACGGGAAAGAAACATTTGAGACTTACAGTAATACAGCCAGAAATGCTATTTTTAAACACAAACAGATGTGCCTGCCTTAGAAACAGGAAGACACAACAAGGGAGATTCTAGAGAAAATACTTTTGTCTTGGACCATGAGGCAAAAGAAAACATGGTGTCAAGTTAGGGATAGTTCAAATTCTGACCAAATGGAAATTGAAATTGTGTTTAACCATAAACGAAATTAAAATTGGCAATAATGCAACTGTCTAACTCCCCTCCTGATGGGTGATAGCTGGCTATGGATGCTAGCCACTAGAGGTGTAACGAAATGGTCAACTCACGAAACGACACAAGATATGAAACAGGGCTCACAATATGAAATACTCCTGATACAAAATAAAGATTATAGAAAATCCCCAACAGTAGGAAGTTGTGCAAAATCTCATTTTTGTTTATATTCTTCCTAATGCAGACATACAAAAAATATTGCTGCATCAGTACAAAATAAATGCTCTTTGTTCCCCTTATTTAGACTACAGTGCAAATACAAACATAAAATCTCAATAAAAAGTGCTTTGTTGTTGTAACGGGATAACTACATTCTTGAATGAAAAGGAAAACAAATAGCAGTCCTCAGAGCTGCAGTTTAGACCTATAAATGTCTGAACTATGAACTATAATATTTAGCCTATAACAGTGCATATACTTCTGATCTTCAAGTATGATCAAATTCTGTCAACTCAACAGTAGATGCAAAAATCAAATATTGTTTTTTATGCAGACTTACACAAACATACAGTAGCTGCCTGTCTCCAGTTCTAAGTAGTTGATAGTTGGTAGTTGTACTCCCCACAGTATATGGCGAACTGTAGCGGCATATTTTGCACACGGTTGTTGTTTTGTTCGCAATCTTCTCACCGTTCTCTAGTCTTTTACATGGGAAGCCAAAAAAGGTCCACACAACCGATTTATTTGACAAAGGAGCGTCAACTAATTCCTCGACTTTGTCTTCCTCCATATTGAAACAAGAGTTTGACTATGGGAGGTGAGGAGGGTAAAAAATCACCAGTCGTCTTCGCGTTTTTTATTTTGTGCTTTTATTTTGTGCGTCTTTGAATTTTATTTCGTAATTTTTTTATTTCGTGAAATTTTGTGGCACAAAATTTCATTACACCCCTGCTAGCCACTATATAACAATCAATGCTGAAAGGGTAAAAGTGCACAGTGACTATGTTGGCTCAACTAGACGCCACAGTAGACTCTTAACAATGTTTTACTTTCACCCGGTAAAGCTTCTGTGTTTGGCACTATTTCATCATGCAGCTGATCATGGCACAAGCTGAACAGAAACAGATCATTTACACTTCCCATGCCTTTCAGAGTTCAACCTGTTTGTACTTTATTTCTGCAGTCAATGGAAGAAGTTCCTCCCAAGTTTCCCCTGGATCAGCTATTCATTGAACCAGGTCATTTGATAAACAAGCTGGTTCTTTCTGACCTTTCTGCTGCGACTTTTTAAGAAGGTGAATTTATTGAGAGCAGCAGGGAAAGGTATTGAAAACGAAGCACACACATGCACTGGGTATGCAAGTCAAAGCACAAGCAGAACCAGGCATGTTAGCCACGTGCATCCAGTTTAACCACTGTAAAGCTATGTACAAGGGCTGAGAGATGTATCGTTATCTTATCTATATTGAGATATGAACATCCAAAATATTAATATCAAAAAGCAGCAATATATATTTTATAGATTTCCCCCATGCTTGCTCTGCATGTACAGCTCAGGAAGTCACAACAAATTTCAATTTTACGACTGCCCTTGAATGCACCGCTTGGCTTTCACTAAACCCGTAGTCATATCGTATCATATCAATATCGAGATATCTGAATATCTGGGAAAAAAAATGCCAATGTCTGTTTGTCTCTCGATGAATATCCATTGACATGTCTGTTGTTCAGTGTTTTCATCACTTAAAAACTTTTGAAGGATCTGAGATTTCACACAAATCAAGTCTGTAAGCATCAAAACTTTATGGATTGGAACTGGGACAGATTTGTTAACTTTTAGCTTTGTGGCCATGATCTTTAATTAAGCAGACAATGGTCACAGCTACATAAACTTTAAGGCATGAAAGCTTTAGAGAAAGCAACTCTTTTTCAGAAACACGACCTTAAGTAAATCTCAGAAGTGTCCTTGTGTTGCTTTCTTTTTCTTTTTTTCACAATACAAAAAAATCCGTATTGAAAAAATCTGCTGCAGACATGATGAAAAAGGTTGAGTGAATCATATGTATGATCCTGCTGCTCTCATAATCCACTCTTGCATGACTTCCCATCTTCTCTGCCAGTAATTACAGCATCAGTCTCATCAGGTGAAAACTGAATCCCCCCACTTCTTAAATGCAAATGTAAGAAATCCTCCTCAAGCCGCCCCCACACTTTAAAGATTGAATTGTACTCTTTGATTATTCCGCACCATGCTTCGATTTAAAATACGAGAATGAGCTTCCAAAGCACAGTGTAGGAGCGCTTCTAATTAGTGACTGTGGGTCTGAGACTGCATGCGTGTGTTTATGTTATTTACATGAAACTGAGTTGAATAATCATGTGAATAATTAAGATAATGTGCGTTCAAAGAGAGGATAATACAGTAAAAGGAGCAGCATATGGTGGGGATTTTGCTGAGGTGGGGGATCAGGAGTTATGGCTCCCTGGGGTCTCACTTACATCTATTATTCATGTTATTGAGGGTCTGATAGCCACTCAACCTATGTTTGGTTACAGGGAGGCTCAGAGGTCCTTTATTCAGCTCTTATTTTGGTCTGAAGACAAGTTATTAGAACACTACAAACGCTGATATATAACAATTTAATGTATTAAAAAGCGCAGAGACAGAGAAATATGGAAAACATTTCTCCCTTTAGTTAGAAATGATCAAGATAGCAGTGCAGCATGCTGAGATAAGCATTAAAATGTCAGTTATTGTAGCAATATCAGCTGAGTTTGCGGCTTTATTCTATACTTTCACTCCTCATGATTCTTATTAATGTGCAGTTGTGGCTTTTTATAGGGGGCTATTAATAATAGCACTTAGGGCCCTAAAATGGCTACATCAATAAAATGTATACAGCAGTTCTTAGTAATCTAAGACTATAAAATGTCTTTGAATGCTGTGTATGTGAGAGGATCTAAATGTATAGACTAATGATAGACTAGGCATTAAAGTCTTATCAATCCCCATCCCTACTAAACAACACATGGAGTGATTTTGAAAAGCGTACTGTATACATGATCTTCAGGGACTTTTAGTGATTTAGTTGTTGTGTTTCCAGCATGTGGAAACCAAAGAGACTTGACTTGTAGCATGAACCTTCATGTTCTTTGTTCTGTCATGTGTCTGTAGGTGTGGAGAGGCACTCTAGCCAGGATGAGATACCGGCGGATGAAAGCGGCCCTCATCATCCTGCGGGCTTACCGACGCTACAAAGTCAAGTCTTACATCAAGGAGGTGAACCGGCGCTTCAAAAATGTGAAAACTATGAAGGATTATGGCAGACATGTAAAGTGGCCAACGCCTCCTAAAGTCCTGCGGAAGTTTGAGGAAGCCCTCAGAAACATCTATAACAGGTACACGGGCAATGCTGCAGTCTCTAAATGATACATTACCCCAGAATTCAACAATTTCTCATATTGAAGATACACAAAAATGCTCTTGTCCATCGAAATGTCATCAAGTTTATTTTGACTTTTTGTATTTTCAAATGAGAGATTGATTATGGCATTATGTATACCTGTGTTGAGATATTTTGTCAACTGTTTTAAGAAGAGATATCAGATCTGTACAAGGTTAAAAGACTATTTACTGTAAGGAGAACAAACAGAAATATGATAAAGGACCACAAGATAGTTATTTCCTGAATGGGGAATCAGTTTTGCTCTTTGTTCTTTTGATTTGTAGGCATTTTGAATTGATTCTGAATTCTGAAAAGTGCTGCAGTGCTAATTTCTTCCTATTGTTTGGGATGTGTGTAGGATAGCGTAAAATACCAAATAATGGCTGGGGGTTTATTTGTTTCAATCACTGAGCAGACCAGGCGTTTATTTGGAAAAGGCGTTTAATTCCTTTCCCACAAAAATCTTGCTTAGCAGAAAACGAAAAAATATGGTCAATGTAATCAAATTATTTATTACACCAGTATGAATGTCACCCTTACAGCAAGATTACAGTACTGTAGTTATACTCTTGTCTTCTTCTTTCAACTCAGCACTCTCTAAACACTCTTAAAACTGGTAAGAAACTATCTTACCAGTAGTAAGTAGTTAAATTAAGGTCTTACTTCTGTTTTTTGGCTGCACCGGGGCCATGGAGATAAGCAGCAATGAACCGCTAACTGACGTGTCCAGCCTCCTGACGTGTCCAGCCTCCCGACGTTAAGGGCAAATAACACACAGCGGCAGCTGCAACGTCTTTTTCTTTGGATTTGTGAAGCCCTAGTCTGTAAGATTCCAGCTATTTGCGCTCTAGTGCCCTCTGTGGGCGTTGAGTGTAACTGCACTGTCGTGAAACAGAGCGTCGTACACCAACCTGCCTTTTGTTGACATACAGAGGGAGGAAAAGCCAGCTAACAGGACGTCCAGAGAAACAAATAAACCATGTGGACTGTTAAGGTACAGTCTGATAATGTTTCTTTTCAGTCAGCTGTGAGCTCAGCGTTTGCATGTGTGTTCTGTAACTTCGACCGTAGCTCATAGGCTGCGCTGAATAAATTACAGCGGGCGTTTATTTGGAATGGGCGTCTATTTATCAAAATGTACTGGGACACTTGGCACTTATTTGGAAACCGGCGATTAATTGGAACTCGGCGTTTATTTGGTATTTTACGGTAGTTCCTGTAATTTAGGATTATCAAACATCAAAAGTTACACAGTATTAGTTGTTGAGGCCTCCATTTTTGTATCAACCAGTAACAGGTGTTGAAATATTCCTACTTCTATGAGTAAAAGTCAATAAAACGTTTGTGATTGGACTTTGTGTCCAAAAGTATGGATTACTTTTTAAAGAATTGTTCCAACTGTTTTTATCATGTCTTTTAATTCATACAAAAATGTGAAGATTTGTTTGTTGTCCTTATTTCCCAGCCCTTGGACACAGGCAGTGTTCCAGTTTCTGTTATTCAACAGATTGGAGAGCTGCTATTGTATGGAGTATCAAAATACAGCCCTTTGCTTTTCAAATGTGCTATTTCTGTTCTAAGCAGGCGCAATTATCCTGCAGTTTTGATTTCAAGTCTTTTATTTCCATCAGTACAAATTTAGCATCAATTTAGTGTTTGACAATAAACCATCTGTTTGCAAATTCATAGTCTGACTAGAGGCAGTGAATAAACCCTCTTAGAGTGACATGATTAAAAATTGCCACCTTTTAAAAATAAATTACCCACTGCAAGGACTAAAGATGAATTAAAAATCAAACACAGGAGGAAACTATGGCCTTGAGTGTTATTTTACATCCAGATGAGTCCATTTTAGAGAAACTCATACTTGTTTCCTTCTGCCTGCCCCTGGCTCAAACCAGCATTGATTTTCTCTCCACCATCAAAGACTGCCTTTTATCCCAGCATGTTTGTTTGTTTTTGCTCATGTGAAGCAGAGCACAGTAAGAAAATCACCATCCTGCAGAATGATGTTGTCTGTCAGGAACTGTGAGTGAAAGGTCGATCAGCAGAGCACTGCGGGGGTCCGCTGCAGACTCCTGCAGACCGGGGTATATACAGCCATCTTAAAAAAGGAAGCTGATTTTCCCCTGCTGACATTTTTCCTTGTGTGTGTGTTTTGATGCGTCTGCCTCCAGGTGGTGGGCGTGGACGATGATCAAAGGTCTGTCTCCCGAAGAAACCCTGCAGGTGAGGGCCAAGGTAGCCTGCCTGGAGGCTCTGAAGGGCCAGAGGGCTGATTTAGGACTGCAGAGGGCCTGGGAAGGAAACTACCTGGTGAGTAGGTGGTCTGCAAGGAGAGGCTGGGAATGGAGAAGAGTATTATATATGAATGATTGAACTTCAGAAAGAGATAACAAGACAAAAGAGAAGACTGTTGGTAGACCTGGCACAGATTATGATTGTGATCATGCGATGTCCCCACTAAAACCGAAGAGGCCTTGCAGGTTGTGGAAAAGTGTCGTATATGCACTCAATCTGCTGGCACTACTAATCAATGGGAACACTTTAGCTATTAACAGAATGGTTGATGCTGAGCTGGTCACACCTTGATTTGTACATGGAAGTACTGGAAGGACTTCCTTCATAGGCCAACTGCAGGGCTCCAGAGTGCAACCATTTTGGGCACACATGCACCAAAAATTTGTGAGAATACACCTAACATTTTTTCTTAGGCGCACTGGTGCACCAAGAAAAAATACACTCTTACAAATTTAAGTTGGAAACTGAGGTACTCAGTCATCATCCAATCAGCTGTTAGTATGCAAAATAAGCCCACACGGAGCCTGACTGTGGTGTCAGGTTTCAGCACAGAGTGGTAACTCTGAAGAAGCAGCAAAGCTCTGACAAATTCATCTTAGTGACTGTCAGATAATTAATAATAATCAACTATAACAAGTACAACAAAGTAACATTAACTATAACATCTATACTTGTTCAGTCCTTTCTCCTGTTAGGAGGGAGTTTCTTAGTTACACAGGCACAGAGGTGAGTGTTCACGTCCACTGAAGACAAATGAGCTGACTGACAGACCCCGACTGTACATAAAGCTGTCCAGAAAAAAAAAAACACAAAAAGAGAAAAAAAATAAAGAAAAAAGTCAGGAAATGTTCTGTCCTTTATGTCGTTTTTTTTTTAGAAATTGAGAAATGTTTTTCTTTATTATTTACCTTAGTTTCAGTTTTGTAAATATTGACTATAGTGTGTGAAGTCTTATTCTAGGTTCACATAAAGTTTATGTTGTTGGTTGTTGAAATCTGGATATTTATTTCATTGTTTTAGTTCAGTATAGCACCTTAAACATTAGCTTTTTTATTTTGAAATATTTAAAAGATTCATTCAGTGAAGCACTTTAAATGCTCACTTTTTCTTTTAATATATAATTTTACTTCAAATAAAGATAAGTATTTCTTTACATCTTATTCTTGTTTAAAAATCATTTACATTATACAAAAGTTATGGAGATCGATAAAATGGTGACCATGTGGTGTTAAAGGTGACACTATGAAAAATTTGGTTGCACATAGTTTTTGTGCTGATACACCTTTAAAAAAAATAGGTGCACTGTTGCGAGCAATGCAAAAAGTTAATCTGGAGCTCTGCAACTGAGAAGCTAGAATGGAGCTGCAATCCTCAACAAAGGCCTGTGGGTTTTTTAAAGTTTTTTTATTGCTATATTAAGTAACCTGACACACCAAATGGATTGTTCAATATATTTCACTGGTTCATCTCTGAAACAGTCCATAAAAAGTGTTTGGGAATGGGCAGATCTTTCAAAAGCAAATCCAGCAGGTAATTGTACATTCATTAGTGGCCCATTAGATAATGTCTAAGCCAGGCACTACTGGAGTTCAATACAGAACGTAAGCCACAATGTCAAACAAAGAATTGCCAAAATATGTCAGAAAGCGAGCAAAAATATAATTTCTATCAAGAAGGCTGTTAGCATTTATGCTACAGGCAGTCACTTCCTGCTGTTGTCTGTCCTGTTGCTTCCTCTTATTCCTGCACTGAAGGAAGCTGATTGGTTCCTGCCACTTTGGGCCGCTCACAATTGTTGTAGATTGAAGTTTGGCAGTATGGCTTTGTCTGAATGCAGATATCGAATAAAGCAGTACCTTCTGCTGTGCAAGGTAAAGCAGTGAGCACTGTAGCAAATAAATCATTAGTGTTTTATGTTCATTAAGATGAATTGCACAAACAAGTACTTTCATGACTCCTGTCTTATTAGTGTAACTGGCAAAAATAGTACCCAAAACTAATTCAGGCCTAATTCATTGTCTGCACCACTGGCTCCAGACTTTTATTTCATTTTATTTCCTCCTCTGTTTAAGACTTTTCTCTTAGTGTTACCTAATAATAATATTTATACAGAGTCAAACTCTTGGTGAGCCACTTATTAGCAGCAGTTTTTCAAGATGTGAGGAAGCTTTTTTAATTTATAACCGGGCTCATGGTAGGAAAGAAACTTCTAAATCTTCCAAGCTTGTTTTAGCCACAGATTTATTTGCACTACCAATTAAAACTCATAAAAAATCCTTTATCTTTGACTTGGGAAATGGACATTAAAATACTAATTCATTTTGTGTTGTAGACTAATACACCTACTCATCAATTTAGTAACATATTGTGACATAGTCCTTAGCAGTGCCTGTAACAATACAGATTGAACATGCTGTATTGAGGCCATAAATGCTGTAAAATATTACTTAGGTAAAATTTCCCATGATGCAATGCAAGTTACAAATTTGAAATTACTTGAGAGGTCTATGAAGAACTGAAGTTTAATTGTCTTTAGTTATATGATTCATGATACATGTCTTTCCATGACCCTGTTTTAGGATGTGTAACACATTGTAAGTTGCTGAAGATATCCAACCATGTTTGGGGTATCAAGGTTAATTGCTCATTAGCTTATTACTGTTTCGAGAGCATGTTTATTTGAAGTTGGAGAAGAAAAGCTGTTAAGGGGGCACTGCCGGCCTTTTAGGTCATGTGTAGCCTAACACATAACTAATGAAGGTGTGACCATCAGGTCGCGTCTTCAAAGTGCAGCCACTTAGGACTGTGATGATGTCCACCACAACTTGAGCAGTGATAATTGAGGTTCCTCTCTCAGTTTGCATCCTTTTGTCACAACAAGGAGACAGATTTTATTTTAAAGATTGCTGCAAGCAGTGAGAAAAGTGGATCATGTGAGTAGGGCTGTAAAGTCCTAGTCGACTGGTCGACTAATTGGTCAATGCGATTGGTCGATGCTCTGTCGACCAAAATTCTGATTGGTCGACCAAATGTGTCAATTTTATTTTTCCCCTGCAGTTCATTTCATCAGGAGAAACGTATCAAGTGAAATGGGGGTATTTTCTGAGCACCCCCATCATGTCTCAGAACACCATTTTAATGTATTTATCGTTCATTCGATTGGTCGATTTTTGGTCAACAATTGCTGTGTTTTAGTCGACCAACAATTTCTTTGGTTGATTACAGCCCTACATGTGAGGTATAATGTGAGGTTGTTGACGTTTTACCTGTCTTTTGGTGCGTTCCAGTTGTAGTCGGAAGTTGGAAGTAGTAGGAAACAGCAACTGGAACACCCCCCGAGGTTGGAATTTCCTACTGGGAACTTGGTGAAACCTCACCAACCCCGAGCTGACAATCAAAGATGGCTGCCCCCGGTGTAAACGGTTATTAAGCTCCTGTAATTATCCATTTATTAGCACAGTAACGTTTGACTTATATTTACAGAAATGCTGCCATAGTGTTACTTACATTCTTCGTTTGGCATTTGTGAACTACAACACAGGGCGTGCTAACAACGGCTAACAATAACCTGCTAGATCGGCATGTCATTTCCAGACATTGTAACTGGAACTCTGATAACTCGGAGATGACGTCACTCCCACTTCCCAGTTCCCAGTTCCCAGGTTAATGGAATGCAGCATTACTTCTAGTGGCAAAAGTCTTTGACCAATCAGTGATCGGTCCATGTCACATTTTAACTTCCACTGTACTGGAGATGACACATAAATAAACTACCAGGTATCAGATACAATCATTAATGAATATTTAAAATAATGAGTAGAAGCAGGATGATCAAGCTAATACCTCATCTCAGAAATGCCCCTTATATTACACCATAAAACAATCTTCAAGAGCCTTACATTGAACAACAACAGCGTAGTGTCTTGACTTTTCCTTTACTATCTTAAAATAAGTGTTGAAGTAACATTTTTATCAGGACTTGTCATATAAGTGTGGCTTTAAAGATACACAAATTTCAAAAAAAAAGCTTGCTTAGGTTTGAAATCTTTCAGTGCTACAAAGTTAAAAGTAAGCATCAACTACTGATTACAAATACAAGTCAGTACATCGGGGTGGCTTAGGTCAAAGATAATTGTAATGACATAGTCACAGTGCAGTCCAGTTCAGAGACTACAGATTAGACTGTCCTTCAGCCTCATATTCAAAATTATCAAACCTGCTGCAGAATAAATGTCTACCAAGTAGTGTTTAGAGAGTTTTTTTATATACGTGTGAAAGAGTGTCCTCCAGAACACTTTCACTCCATTAATGCCACTATTGGACTCTAGAAACCTCTAAATTTGGTGCCTCAACAGGTTTTCACATTTTTGTCTGTCTGTCCTACAGAAGCGAGACAGCCCTGACACAGCCTCGTCCTTCACTCTTGTCTCCAGCGACCTTCAGCGGAAAGACAAATTCATGCGAGTTTTATTCTCCTGTAACGTACGAAAGGTAGGAGACCTGTTAAATCCTCTACCCTCCACTAACTGCACACACACACACAGCCCCAACACGTTCCCAAACAAACAAACCATGCTGCTCCGGCTCGGCACACTCGCCCCTGCGGGCTGTTTGGATGTTCGCTCTGATCCTGCGGTGTGATTAACGAGCAGCTTTTTGTTTCTCAGATCAACCGTTTCCACAAGGCGGAGGATCGCACTGTGCTCATCACCGACCGCCACCTGTACAAGATGGACCCCCTGAAGCAGTACAAGCCCATGAAGAGCATCCCCCTCTACAACGTATGATGCAGTTTTTATTTAAACATTTCTCACTTCAAACATAGCAGAGGTAAAACCATTGTGGATGCCAACATATACTTTTTTGTGAGTGGTTTATTCCCCAACAGGTAGAGCTGAGCCTTTGTCAGGTCATTGGTTGCTGTCATATATAGCTCCTAACTACTTTAAACAACTGATTATGCCACACTAATCCACTAAATTTTAATTTTACTGCATCATTTCAGTTCTTTTATACACTTACCCTCAGTTATAGGACAAAGACAAAGATACAGAAGGAGGTTTGAGGACTGAAAACCCCTGAAAACCCGAATCATTTCAAATCCCATTGTCCTCTAATGCTAATTATATCTCCTAGTTTTTGCTATCTGCCAGACTCAAAATGAAGTGTTTGTTTTGCAAAAAGACATTAACAAGATTAATCACATTCAATAAGGGCAAATCAGATAATGTAGTAGCTCATACTGTGGGGTTTTAATACAAAATGTCAGCCATTATTCAGTACAGGCTATCACCAAAACATGTCAGAATTGGAGCAAAAATATCATTTCAATCAAAGCTGTTAGCATATTTGCTAAAAATTGCAAGAATTTGCATTTTGCACTTTTGGATTTTAAGGACGTTTTAAGTAGAGCAAAACGAAGACATGGGAGAAAGACAAAGCGTTTTGTGCAGGCAATTATTTTTTTTTTGGCCACTGAAACATCTCTGTGACCCTCTCATGAGTCCCAAACCCACTACTCTGAGGGTGATTTTAACTTTAACATGCTAGATGCCATCCTAGAGCGCTTGAGTTTGCTTTCAGTATTGGTGCACTTCATTTGCACTGAAAGCTGTCAATCAGTCCAGTGCGGACTTTTAGAGCAAATATTCTGCTTTTGTGAGTTTAACATGCCATTTAGTGCGTTAACATATTTCCTTCACATGATCAAGCACTACTGTTTTAAATGTATTTTTTGGGCATTTTGTACCTTTATTGATAGGAGAGAGACAGTGGATAGGCTTGTGAAAGGGGGTGAGAGAGTAGAGGAAGACACTCTGCAAACTGGTCACAGGCTGGATTCGAACCCCGACCGGCAGAAGCATGTATATGGGACCTGAGAGGCCGCCAACGACTCCGCCAAACCAGCACCCAGTGCAGACAATTATTTGAAAACTGAATTTAAACTCGTGCTTTTGTGAGCTGATTAGAGGTCTAATACCACAACCTTTAAAAGAGAAAATATGTGCAGAAATGTGGATTCCATGTAATTTTCTATTAAGTATTCACACTGTCATGAGGATTGTTGAGCTGCATATGCAAGGCCTCATGGAAAGGCCTTTGAACCCCTGAAAAACATCTTTCACAAGGTAGAGAAGTGAGGTGAAAATAGCTTTTTACAGCGAGATTTAAAACATAATGTCTATGGTGAGCTGCTATTACAAATTTAATTCGGTAAAATAATAAAAGGCTTTCTGAACTCTGAGTATGCAAAGGTGTTTGAATCTTCTAAAAATTGGTTAAAATGACAAAACCAAAAGTTATGCACAGTGACTACTTATCCAAAGCCCCATTATCCCGTTTTTTACTGATTTAAGTTTTGCTCTACACATTGCACAATCCTGTTAAGGGACAATTCACATTTTATTTCATTACTTTTAGGCATAAACTCTGAAGAAGAACACAAATACTGACAAAATAAAACCCACTGAGTATAAGTGTAAGATGTACAATGAAAACAAGGTTAATCTTATTTTATTTAGCGTCACAACCAAGTGCTGCTGTTTCATGCCAAATATTTGACCTTTTTTTATAAATGATGAACCACTGACATAGATGTTTTTAATCCTTAGCCTTTAAACAGTTCATAAATGAGCTGCAGTGGTCTGTGGGTTGGATTAACTCTATTATGGACTATACTGCTGAGGGGAAAGATTAATTACAAAGACTATCTCATTATGCTCAGACTTTACTGAATATCAGCTGCAGAGCTCTCAAAGCCAACTCTAATGGAATAAAAAGTGTGAATGGTCCGTTTAATTATTGAGGACCCCTTGAGCTGAATGGATTATGTTTAATATACCCCAAACACTGTAAGTTACTTTGAATTTATGTCAATTGAAGATCATCACGGGGAGCTCTATAATGTTTTTAAACCTGCATATTGTAAAATTATGTTACATGAAATCAAAGGCATATCCTAGCTGTATATATATTTATAAACTGCATTTATATTATGTCAGTATTCAGATAGTGTCCCTGAATCAGCTTCAGAGGTGACAGTGCTGTAATCTCTCTGGAGCATCTTATTGTGTGGCCAAATGTCGATGTGCAAAGATCTCATTCAGCTCCACAATTGGCTGCTTTTAATTCATGTTCAGTCTGTGATAGGCCCATTAAGGCGGCTCCATGCTCCCTGCACATGAGACTGTTTCCATGGAAAACGTGCTCTGAGTGTGAGTGTGTTTGTGTGTGTGTTTTTTAGACTCCATGCTAAATGTTTGTCTCTTCAAGCAGCTACAAAACCAGCAGCATCTATGATTTGATTTCTGTTTTTCAGATTTTTTTATCTCAGACCTTTAAGTCCTTTTTGCATAGGCAAATGGATTGCCACATCCTTCGGTTTGATTTTATCCTATTAATTGATGTGACTGGACATGAGGGTGGCATATGCTCATTTGCTCCGTTTTAAGTTAAATGTACAGACTGATGCTACTCTCATTAAAATTCTGCTTTTTGATAATTCTCGTTTCACATTAAAGCCTAAAAGCTTATACACCCCGGGAAAATGCAGAATATCACTCCAATTAGTCAGCATTCTGGCGGTAAAAGGGATCACAAATATTGTGTAGGTAAGTGAGATTTTGTGGGACCATTTACATTTTAATGCTGAGCTAAGATATATCACTCTTTGATAAGCACCATAGATTAGATTGATTGATTAGATTTTTATTATTGTGTCATGCATATACAATATGCCCAGCCAAATGGGCTTACAAGACACCATTATTCAGTCATCAAGTACAAGGATCATTGTAGACGTTTACAAAAAAAAAGGAAGAATCTCACAAAAATAAACTATCCTGACGTTTTTTCCAGGCTCTGGATACAAAAGAAGCCAACTTGTAAAAATTATGACTAAACAACCATTTCAGTCTGTCATCATCAGTACACCAAAACATATCAGGGCTTTTAACAGTGTTGGGGAAGTTACTTTTAAAAAGTAGTGTTTGCTCGTTACTCGTTACTTCTGAAAAAAGTAACTTGTTACTTTACGTAGTTGCCCTCTGTGAAAAGTAACTTTTCACATAACTCGTAACATTTACGTTACTTTTACATTGCTCAATCTTGGGCAGAACCTCATATCTGTTCCTAAATGTGAGGGCCTGAAAAAGTTCTACTACAGAAAACATAACAGTTATTCCCTTTTTGCTCTTTATTTTACAAAATGTCACATACCCTGTTGAATGAGAGCTCCTGCCCAGTGTTTCCACATTTTGCTTCTGAAATAAGCAACTTGGTTGATAAAAACAAGCCCAAAACAAGCAACCTCCAGCTATTTTCTTTCCTAATGTGATATATTACTTTTAAAAAGAAAAATCTACATAAGTGTGTCAAGTTTTCTTCACATTACATTTCAATATCACAGTGCCAAGCATCTGTTCAAGAAAAGAATGTTGCTTATGATAAGCAGACCTGGCAACTTTGGCTCTGGAGCATGGAGCAACTCTTTGTTGAATGGAATGATTGGGCATTATTTTTCCTCAGGGAGTCTCTTTGTTTAGCTTTATTTTATGATGCAGCAAATGGTTATGCGTCCTTGCGTCTGTGCATTTCGCCTCTGTCGGACTCAGGAAGACACCACAACATCAGAGGAAACACTGAACCAGACATGATTGATTTGACTCAAGTGACAGTGATGTTCCTTTTACCGTGGAGGCAAAGGGTTACCTTTATGAGCTGGAGTATACAGCTGAAATTCTTCTAAAAGAGATTCAGTAAGCTGAATCAGCTGGAAGAGCATAAAGCCATTTGCTAAATGTTTTCCCAGTCTGTTTTTTCTTTCATCCAAAAAAGGAAAAAAAAGTTAAACAAAGTATGTTGGTATTTTTTACAGAGCTATCTCCTTCTCTGCTGTGACTTAAGTATTGCTTGCGCACTTTCCCCTCTCCTGTAACCTTGGAGCTGAGGCTGAGATGAGGGAGGATATGAGAGTAAATTGCATTAATCTCTGAGGCGGGGACGCCCCTGTCGTCAGCCAGAATGAGTGAGAAATTCATCTCAGTGTGCAATGGCGAGTGTGACAGGATACCACGGTGTTTGATCTGACAGGGTGACAGGGAACCAGAGACACACCTGAAGTCTGAACGGGTGCAGCTGCAGGTGAAACATGGAGATGCAGTCTGGGCAGATGGTGGTAGTGAGAGAGTGATTTTTAGTCATTGTTCATTCACAGAGAGCCAGACACACACATTAGCACACACCAAGCTGGTGGAGGAGGCTCGCATGGCATATGTGGAGCCATCAGTGTTGTAGGAGGACAAGGGGGCATGTTTCTAGCTTTTACTCTGTGATGATGACATGTGAAGAGTTATTTAAGTGTATGCAAAACCTACAATTAGAGTTATAGCCAAATTTTGCTGAAGGATGAAGCAGTTTGATGCTTGTGTCCCTATGTCCCCAGATACATTTGAAAACAGTTTGTTAAGAGTACTTTGGGGTATTTTCCTCAGACTTTACTTAAATGTCCTCTTGGGCCTCTAGATAAAGTGACTGAGGTCTGAAGTTCATCATTCAAAGATCAAGTAGTGAAACCTCGTGTTCCATCTGCTCATTTGGGGGCTTTTGTCTTAAGAACACTGCAAAGGACCTTCTCCAAACAATGCACAAGTGTCCACTCTGAATCAGGGATAATGTGTTAAGATTATCAAAGATAAATGGTCACCTTCTTGGTCCTGACCTCCCATGTGTATGGAGCACATTTAGAAACTAGAAAAGCACTCGGAGAGCCCAGACCTCCGCCAGCACCACAGTTCTCTCCCATATTGTGATTTTCACCATAAATATTAGTCCTACCTTTATTTCATGTAATTATTTAGAATCCTTGACCATGAAAACATACCATTAGCAATTGGTTTCATAATGATATCTATTTTAGTTCAGTAGTTATTCACGAAAATTGCATTTTTCGTCATGGCGGATCCAGACGGTGATCCGGATCAACACCAAAATTGAATCAGTTCTTCCTTTTCCCATGCTGAACATTTCCTGAAAATTTCATCAAAATCCATCCATAACTTAAACATAACCTCCTTGGCGGAGGTAATCAAACATAGGAAAGGAAACCAAAGCAGATTACGGAGCAGATCATTTTTTTTAACCTAATCCTATTTCCAAAGTTAACCTGACATACCAGATAGACCTCACTAGTCCATCTGGGAATGAGTCCATAGAAAGTGTTTGGGAATGGCCAGAACCTTTCAAAAGCCAATCCGGCAGGTGATTGGACGATCATTCCCTGAGTCACATTAATCAGATAAGTAGTTGGTAGGCACTACTGCCATGGAGTAAGATACAAAATGTAGCACACTACATAGAAAAAAGTCTCAGCAAAACAAGTTAGAAGTGAGGCAAAAACATTATTTATACCAAGAAATTCTTCCCGTGTTGTTTGTTTTTCCTGCTGTTGTCTCGCTTGTATCTCCCACCTCCTCCTGGTTTAAAGGACTGATCTGGCCATGCTGCTTTGGGCCCCTCACAATCATTGAGATTAGAGATTGGCTAGATGGATCTTCCTGATTACAGATATTAAATCAAGCAGGTCTAGCTGCTGCAAGGTCTGAACTTTTTTCCTGTAGCATTGCCACTTCTCTTTTCAATTCTTATTCCAAACAAAACAATGTTCAGCTTTTCCTTCATTTTCATCTGTAATCTGATTTTAATGAGATTTGCATTTTCTCTGCATTCATACAACAATGTGGTCTCTGCACCGAGCTGCCACCCCAAGCACATGGATTGTCTGATGTGTTGGTTTGGCAGAGTGGTTAGCAACCATGCATGTCCCATGTACATACTTCTGCTGGTCCGGGTTCGAATCCCGCCTGGGATTTGGGAAGGAAGCATGTAAACCCACTAAATCTCATGTAAAACTCACAAAAGCAGAGTATTCGCTCTTAAAGTCCACACTAGACTTTGATTGACAGCCTTCAGTGCAAATGAAGTGCACCAATATTGAAAGCAAACTCAAGTGCTCTAGGATGGCACCCAGCATGTCAGATGGGTTTTTCAATGGCATGATTTGTACTATTACATCTTAACAGAATAAAATGAAATGTTAAATTTACAGTTCAATCAAAAAAGCAGCTTCAAAAACAGAAAAGACTTAAGTACAAAAATACAACCAAAGGCTAAAAAATTAAATGCAAACAAGGAAATGTGCTGCAAATGATGGAACAAGCTGCAAGAATAAACAACAAATCAATAAACAGCAAACAGAAAGATAGAAACAAAACAAAGTCCATACTAATCCAAATCCAGAAATCACCTGCAAGAGCAGAAAGGCAGCATAACCAAGGACAACAACGGAAGTGCTTTTCCATGTTTTTATTTCCCTCTGACCTTTGGTTGTGTTTCTGTACTTGTATCTTTTCTGTTCTTGAAGCTGTTTTCTTCCTGTTGAACTGCATCGAACCCTTGTCGGCCATTTGCCCTCGTCAGCCAGCGCGATGGCCACTCTGCTCAGCATTCGTCTCATGAAATAGGTTCCATTTTGAAAAGTTTTGGCTCTTATATAACCTATTATCTAAATGGGGAAGACTGCATTGTTTTGAAGCATGTGGCATAAAAAATCAAACATTTTAACTACCCCACTTTGGAGAGATTTTCCTCACTTATGTTTTTAGTTCACCACCACAGTATTATTTAATCCTGGCCCAGCTTCAGTCCTTACACGTGGCCTTGTGTAACACCGTGAAAGCCAAACTCAGTGAGAGCCTCACGGTCAAAAGGTGCAAAGGTGGGTGAAAGGACATGTGGAAAAGACAGAGAAAAAGAGGGGGAGGCGTGGAGGAGGACGTGATAGAGATGTGCTGTAGGCTGAGAGCCACAGCAGCGTGACGAGGAGTTATCGATCCAAGAAGGTCAACCGGAGGGGAGAGCAGTTAGCTGGTTGTTGATTAGCACTGATGCCCTAACTCTGCGCTTCCCCTTGGCGGCCCTCAAAGGTGTACTTTCTGCTGCTGCCGAAGGATTTATGAACCAATAAAAAGCTGTGAAGCAAAATTTAGCTTATTATGCTGTTTTTTCTTCTACAATAAATAAATCACATAATGAAAATGGTGCATCAGTGACTCATCTTGCTGGTTTTCATCATCTTTTCTTAAGCAAATTCCTTTTTTTCTCCACATATTCCCACTTCTGCCTCCTTCCCCCTCCCTCCTTTTTCCTGCCCTGTGCTTCCTCCCGACCGCCGCTGCTTCTCCTTTCCCTGTTGTTGTCATGCCAACTTCCCGGGAGACAGTGTTGTCATGGATACCGAACGGCAGGGCAGATCAGCTGATGTCTGGTGTCGTTCAGGCATGTGCTTGCTCTCTCTTTCTTGCTTCCTCCCCCCTTTTTCCCAGCGGTTTGTTTGCAATCCCTGCGGCACTCACTCTTCCTGCACATAGGTGTAATTTTTTTCTACACCTGTACCACCCACAGCTGCAGGGCAGCCATATAGTCTCCATCTTTTATTAAATTAGATAAATGCTGTACATGTGCAGCTGTTTTTGTCCTTCTTAACCTCATTGTGGGAAGAATAGATTGCACAAAGAGGCCTGTATTGTCTGAAAATAGCGCTCAAATTATGCAAACCAGTGCACAGAGATCAGGATTAGGAGGTGATAGACCATAAATAGTAATTCTCTTTAAACATTCATTTATCCAGAGTGCAGTGAGACTTATTTTTACCCTATAAACTTGGCAAACCAGCTCACTGGTGCCCTTGTAGCCTTAGTTACCCTATTAAGTCATCAACATTTACTTTTTGTTCCCACTTTCAGTTTAAAGGGCAATGGGTGTTATATAACCATGAGGTTATTCCCTCAAGACTTCATGGAGGAAACCTGCTGTTCAAATTAAAGTCCTCTTGACAACAGAGCAGAGCTGATCAGAGCTGAAAGCAGAAGGCTAAACCATTTTGCTCCAGTCTGCATGCTGAACAATAGTCAGGATTTTACTTTTAAGTGCTTTGTACCAAAATAAACCCACAGTTATGGCTGGGAATCATAAACCTAAAGCTTCATCTTTGTTTACTGAAGCTGAATGGAGAGAAATTGTATATGTTGATATATTTTTATTCATTGAGGTGAGGAAATGGCTTTCACAATTGCAGAATAGAAACTTTGATGGGATTTTAGTAAAGCTCAAACTGTGTTGAAACCTGTAATTAAGTAAACCCAACATATATTTTTGTTTTTGCCTTAAAGTTACAGATAAACCCATTCACACAGTACTAATCTCACAAATCATTGTCAGTAGTCTGTATGTATTGAGCTTGCTAGAATGTTCTGCAACCATAAACATAGTGTGTTTAAATGATTAGATATCCATTATTTTAATCTTCAGTAACAATCAATACATCATTGATTCCTATTCATATTTTTTTTATCAAAAAGAGAGTTTAGCACTGTATAAATTCGCGAATGTTTTGTCACAAGTAATGTCTTACCCCTTTGAAGATATTTCCCTTATATCTTAAAAACCTGTCTCCACCTTATATCTTAAAAACTTGGTCTTTGTATTTTGAATGGTGGCATTAAGAAATGCTAACACAGCACTGACAAACAGTCCTCAAGGGATGACTTGTTTGGACAAGTTTGATTCCCTTAGATAATGAGTCTCATTGTAGGACAGACAAGGCAAAGATGCATGCAAGGAACTCATTTTTTTCTTGTCAAATCAAAACGTATGAGATGTAAGCAAAAGTACTGTATTGAACATCATTTATTTACTTATGCTAAGGTAAGATGACATGATATGAAATGATTAAGTCCAACAGTTGGGGTGCCGGTATGGTGGACTTGGTTGCAACCATCCACTTGGATAGTTAAGAATATGATGGCTGTGACTGCTTTCTGTCAATTGGTTTTAAATCCAACCTCAACGCAGCCTCAGCCAAAAGAGAAATTTTTGTAAATGGGATACACTGCATATGCTCTGCAGCATGTTCATCAACGGTCATTGCTCAAGCTAGTGGTGGCTTGCATAGTTCTCAGGGTGTGCCCCTATGTGTAGAGGTCAAAGGCTTCCAAGTGGACAGCCGGGGTTTGATTCCTGTCTTCATGTCTACACTTTGTCACGCTGTCTCATTCCTGCTTTGCATCTACAGTATTCCTCAAAGTTTTGAGCATGTTAAGGTCTTTAAATATGCCATGAACTTCCATGCAAGTCTGCTTATTTCTTCAAACTATCCTATCACCATTTCTGTTTTGCCCAACTAATTCTTTTAGAATTTAGTTTTTTAAGTTTCCTTTATAAATAGGGCCAGTTGAAAATACATGTTCCCTCTACTGTCCGTGATAATGAAACATGGAAAAACGTAGATGAAGACTCGTCATCATAACATCTAAAGTGATGTTTTAAGCCCAGTGATTACAGTCACTAAAGTGGAAACTCTTAGTGACTCGACTCAGCTCTTGATCATTTTTCCAGTAGGTGAAGTAAAGGTTAAAAGTTGCTACAATTAGGCAAAACCTCAGCCATGCAAACTTGTAGATAACATGTATGCTTACTCAGCAATGATCGATGGGTTTATGAGAAACAGCATTCAAGAGATTACAGTGAAAGGAATGTACCATTATACTGAAATTCAATTTTTTAAATCTTTTCAAGCCATAGACATTTCTGTTTCTGAGAAAAATGTATCAAAAGTTAACCTCATGCTTAAATCTTCTAGGATAACAAACTGAAATACAAAAATTGGGGTCATTTTTGTTTCAAAATGAAGAGAGGGGGTCATAAATTACCAAACAGCTGGATCATGCCCCATATGTGGAGGCCACTGTCCTCCAAACATACAGGTAGGTTCAAGGTTGCCCCGAGGCTCCTTTTCTGCACTTAATTCAGTCTCTCTTTTGATTTTCTCACAAACTGCTTGATTTTTTTTGTCCTGATTTTGAAAAGGGTTTCTGATATTCATCTTAATTATTGCAGGGGAATACTCCCAGTATGTAGAAGCCCTCAGTTATCAACATAAATTACCAAAAATAATTGGGATTCCTGAAATGAAGCGTATCATTATCCTCGAGTTTTGCCGGATTTATGGATCCAACAGAGAAACACTTGAGCAGATGGCCCAGCAGATAAATGCCTCTTACGGACTCCCAACTTTCTAAAACTAATTTGGTGAATCAAGACAAAAAAATTAGACAAGGAAACGGACGAGAATGTATCATTACGCAGCTCATTAGGACACAGACTGTCGTTCCAATCAATTACGCCTTTAATATAAATGTAAATGTAATCGTCTCCTCGTAATTAACTGCGGGTGGATTGCTTGACGGAGAGGCCCGGCTTCAGGCTCTAATTCATGGTGATTATGTGAAGTGTTTGTTTGGGAAGTCACAGGCAACATGTTTGAGCTGAATAAGCTAGTTGCTTGTTTAGCCGGCGGTAACAACCTGTCCTCCCCTGATGGTGAATTAGCCTCAGCCTCGCAGTCTGCTGAGAGGATATTAATGCACCTGACTGCTCGCCCTCTGGCTGTTTCCTCAACAAACGCGCCTGAAAGAGGAATTAAAAGAGAAATAAATGTCTGGAAACCAAAGGGAGGAGCTGAAGAAAGAGAAATAACAGCTTTAAAGAGGATAAAAGAGACAAGAAATGCAGACTTAATGAGTTCTTTTCCTTCTTAAATGTGCTTACAGGTGAAGTTATCGGTTTCATCCTCTTGTGTCTGCTTTGGAGACCTTTAAAATGAAAACAATCCAACCACTAAACCAGAATTCCCCTTTTAGCCTGGCTGATCTCCATTGGTTTGGAGGCCGAGGGTGGAAAAGTCAATCAGGCCTTTGGGAAATTAATCAATAAATCCTTACAGCAAGGCCTGATTTGAACCTTGAGATGGTGAAACCCAAAACACAAATAGACAAACGGTATTGACCGATATGCTTCTCTGTTTGCCGGTGTATGTTCGTTCTGACTCTGTCTTTCCTGTAACCAGTGTGTAACAGCACTAACGCTGTTTTCTGATTCTTAGTTATCATACCACATACCTTTGTTAAAGGAATATTTCACCCAAAGAATGATATGCCTTAATTTTCTACTCACCCTCATGCTGAGCAACACTCTGGAGCACTTTTTTGATGTCTCAAATGCAGCTGGAGGTCGGGGGGGATTTTCGCTGTCAACAAACGTCCATCTAACAGGGGACAACGGAGCCCGAAGAAAAAGGTCCATAAAAGTCCACAAAAACGTGCCTATTTTCCTTCATACTGCTCGTCCGCTGTAATCCAAGTGTCCTGAGCGGGTAACGTCCATAATTAATTCGAAACGAGGTCATTTAGTGCATTTTTCGAGCCTAAACAGTGTTAAATCGTACTTCCCCAGTGCACGTCTACGCGCACTCCCTGCACTACGTAAGCCGCGGCAGACCAATCCAGACGGCATGTATTGAAGTATATTTTTAATAAAAGGCTGCCACTAGAGAAAGAATGGGAGCCCAACATGAATTGTATAAATACACTGGCAGTGTTTTATTACTGAAATGATGCCAACAAATCAAGCTTTTCTACAATGTGGTATCACCTCTACTCTGCTCGACTTTAGTCGGATGTTTTGGTTTTCCATTAGGGATCAAACCTTGAAACTGGCACAGTTTAGTCACACCATGTTCAACAGGGTTCTGAACCGAACCAAGACTAAATGTGACGAGGAGACACTGCAGATTCCTGAGTGGTCAGAGTGTGGTCATGTGAGCAGTGTCTTCCGTAGAAATTAAACTTGCTTGCTCCATAATGCTGCAAAATTTCCCAAACTTTCAAGGGAAAAAAGTTGCATTCATAAACCATCTATCAATCAATCAATCAATCTTTATTTGTATAGCACCAATTCATAACAAATGTTATCTCATGACACTTTACAATAGTGCAGGCTGAAGACAAACTCTTCCTAATGGATACACATATATGCATAGATACATATGCACAAACATCCAACACCCAGCATGAATCCAAATAGCCAATCAGGAATCCCCAATTAGGGCAGCAAGAAAAACCTCTATCTAGCAGTTGGAAATCTTTAATATATATCCCAGTCTCATGATGAACAGACATCCACACCATGCTGTGTTGGGTGTGTGGGCAAAGGAAGGGAGGTAAGCGGAGACAAGTGAGCTAAAGTAAAAATGCTAGTGACAGATCCATGGACCAATCATAAACCTGTCTTTGTCATACTTGTCTCTGCTGAATATTGAATTTATTACAGGTTAGCATTGAGATGCAGCATCTCGTTTACAGGATATAAGACAGAGTGACCTGTAACTTTCCTGCTGTGTGTGTCAGCATTGAAGCCAACTACTTTTGGGAAAGAAATGACACCAACTGCAATGGCAGTTTCTATTTTGGAATCCTAGTTCTGTTTAACTTTAAGTCACTTTAGTAAAGGCAACAAGGGGAAGTTAAGGCAGACCTAGGGCCTCGTGTCAAACAGACACTACCCACCCAATTGTCAGCAAACTTAGTCACATCTTTAATTATGCAAATACATATAGAACTTTTAGCTGTGATACATCCATAATGGACAGTCTCTTGTGCAATTAAAGAAATGTGAGGCAGAGACAGAAAGTTTCTCATCAGGCTGTAACCAGTGCAACCTGTTTTTCCCATTGTTGAAATGGGCCATTTCAGGGTTTTTTGGAACAAGAGTGAATCCCAATTATTCCCCTTAGCCCTTCCCCTTCGTCATGCCCCTTCATCTTACCCCTTCCCCTGAGCACTCTGTTTTGAAGGCCAAGGGAAAGGGGTGAAACACACTGCTAAGAAACAAGATGCCACTCGATTCCTGCTACATCATCAATAACTGTAGCCGTGGCTGTGAAAGCAAGCTTGTTATCATGAGGAATTTAAAAATGTGACCAACAGCTGAAAACATGATAATTTAATAATTACTTCTCATTGAACGTTTCCTTTGGTCTCCGCTCTGCTTCATGTCGGCGGGCATGGGGTAGTATGGGAAATTTTCGTACCCCTTCATTTTAAGTGAGGTCCCAATCCGTCTTTGTTTCGAGGGCTTTGTAGCCCTTGGTCCTAGCCCTTCTCCTTAGCCCTACAGAGATTGGGACACCACTTCACTAGACATGAACACACAAAACCAAGGGGTAAAGGGTAAGACAAGGTCTAAGAGGCACATTTGGGACAGACCCCAAGTCTCTCATGGACACTAAAAGAACTGCAGTTAAATGCCCCATTTGTATTTCAACCCTTTCGGTTTCCACTTGAGCTTCCTCAGTGAGTTTATGACTTTGAGGGCCTTTGCACAGCAAATTTTGTTTTCATGTGTTCAAGTCTGTGTGTTTTGACTGCAACACAGATGGTTAAGTTTCTCCATACACATTCCTGTCTTTAGAAATGTTTGTGTTTCTGTGTCAGCTCTTTGTATATAAATGTTTATCTGTGTTTAATTTGTGCATTCTTTTTCTCACTCTGTCCCAGGTGACTGGAGTGAGCGTGTCTCCTGGGAAGGACCAGCTGGTCGTGTTCCACACCAAGGACAGCCGAGATCTGGTGGTGTGCCTGCAGGGCATGGTGCCCGCCAACGAGAGCAGGATCGGGGAGCTGGTTGGCACACTGCTCGGCCACTTCAAGAGGTAAGAGAGGAGGAACAAGTGGTGTTCAGAGCTGAATGCCTTATTTACTGTGCTTGGTGTTTCCATCTGTTGAAATGAGCTAAAATGCTTAAATAACATAAATAACAGTCTGCAAAAAGAGAAGACTTGTGTTTAGCACCAAGGTGAAGGTTGAGGACTGCTCATCTTTCTCTGTTTACTGTTCTGAAAAAGTCCCTCAAATAAATCCCCTGTCTTTATTCAAACCCTGTGGCCATAGAAAAAAATAATGACAATATACAGCCTTTCTATGACAGGATTTGTTTCCAAGCAGTTGTCCTGGCTTGGTTTGGTGAGTTTGTGGGGAGAAAAACATATGCAGTACATTTCAAACAATAAGCTTTGGAGAATTAAAAGGCTTGTTGAAAAGCATAGTTCCAAGAAAACCCACGGTTTTCAGGCTTCATGTTTGCAAAGCTGGTAATTATGATTTGTATAACACAGAAATGTATTAACCTCAAAGGAAATATAATCCCCTGCTGTTTGCTGAAATAAAAGACAAACTCACTCTCTGCTAAACAAATCAAAAACTTTTTTTAAGATTCCTCCAAAATTACTATACAAATGAACATCAAGTATAGGTCAGATATGAAGATACAGCAATGTAGTTCTATGTCATGTTCTCTTACACTTAGAGATGTCTCACAGGTCCTGAAATGTCCTGCTGCACGGTGAGGCCCTTCCTAACTTTTTTTTTGCACGTTTTCATCTGCACCTCATGCAAAATACATCTGATATGGAATCTTGACTTTTAGCCACAGAATAAAGCCACTTTTAACCCTTTCTTTCATAAGGCTCATTGTGGAAAACAATGCCAGCAGCGTGTGTTGTTTTGGTGCACGGAGGCTGCGGCATTTTTACACTTTGATTCAAAGGATGAAGTTTCCTACACAATTTGTGCTGAATTCTGTGTCAATGCTGTAATGTTAGAAGGGATTCGTTGTGCAATCAATCCATCTAAATCCTTCTTTTCTGTGCTAGATGTGTTTTATTGAAGTGGGTGTCAGAGGAACCTCCTAGCATCACTCAGTGGATAAGTAGTATAAGTTTTATTTAAATGTTAGTTCAAGTAAACATATTCGTGCGGGAAAAGGAACTGCAGGCATTATGACTGTTACACTGAGTCCTATCTGAACTCCTGCATTGGTGTATATTTTGGGTCCATATTTTCCAGCCCCACTGTCACCTAACCCTGTCTTGCTAAACCCACACCAATAGAGAAATAAAATGAAGTGAAAGCTTTGGTAAAAAAGAAAAAAAGCTGCAGCAGAAAAAGAAGAAAATTTCTAGATTTCAAGGAGACTTCTAAAAGCTGTTTACTGAGCTTTGAGTCCTAGTCGTGCAGTAGTCCTTCAGGGTCATGATTTTGATTGAAGTGCTCTTCATATTTTAGAGGTTTATGTGGAGGGCACTTATTCTACTTTGCTTTGATTCACCCCTTGTTACTGTACTGTACTGGCTTGTCCTCTTGTCCTCAATTAATCTCAGAGTACTTCATTTGGTTCATCATATTGGATTTGTTATTAAATCCAGCTGAGCTGGTAATACAAATGACATGTACCAGTTGTTGTTGACTCCCCTCGTCCTCTTTAATTTGCTGATTTGCCCTTTAGGCTTTAACTGATTTTAATTAGACCTTTTGACTTTGTCTAGACACTAACGGGTGGTAAATTTTGGATGACAAACATGAATGCACAATGCAGCGCCAGGTTCTGTCTGCAGCAGACATGGACAACAGTGGTTGAATAACAAAATCAATGCAGAAATTCTTGTGTTTTCTCTGTAATGATTTCATGATGCTCCAAATGCTCTGGATAATGAAGTATATGAGTAAAAGCTCAACATCACCAGAGGAATGTATTACTCATTATACTCTTGTTTTTTATTATTCTCTTCAAACTGGGTTTACAGCCGATTTCATCTTGTGTATCTAAAATGCTCTAAAAACATAGTTTCATCAGCAGAACTAACACAGGGATTGCACCTGGTATTTTCTAAACATCTGTGAGGAGGCTCTAAGTGAGATGAGCTGGTTTAAAAATGTGATGTAAAGACACTGCCAACCACAGACTGTTGAGCAGGTATCCTACCAAAGAAGCCACAAATGGGTCCAACACAGAAAGTAAACCCCTCCTCATCAACTTCATACTGCTGTATGACTTCCCAAAATCCCTTGCACTGATTGGTTATGGTGATCAGAGGTCACTGTAACCTCTCGCTGCCACAAATGCTAACCTGCTCCTGCTTCATGCTTCACATTCTACTTTAACTGACCTTGTATACCTTGTGGCATCACACTGTCAAGTTGAAGTTCTCGTCTTTGATTACCTCCGCCAAGGAGGATTTGGATGAATTTTTCAGGAAATGTTCAGCATGGGAAAAGGAAGAACTGATTTGATTTTGGTGTTGATCCAGATCAGCGTCTGGCCGCCATGCCGAAAAATGTGATTTTTGTGAATAACTATTTAACAAAAATAGATATCATCATGAATCCAATTGCTAATGGTATTTTTTCATGGTCAAGGAATCTAAATATTTCAATGAAATAAAGGTAGGACTAATATTTATGGTCAAAATCACAATACGGGTGAGGACTGTGGCGCTGGCGGAGGTCTGGGCTCTCCGAGTGCTTTTCTAGTTTTTACTAGATTTAGCTTAGCTTTATTTTACAGCTGTCTGCTATCAACTTTTCTGCCCATTTTACTGCCATTTTGCTGCTACCTTTTGCTTACACACAATGGGCTCTATTATATACACAGCATAAAGCATATTAACATGAAGCACAGGCATCTTCCTGAATGTCTGCCTGACCCATATTATTTACATGCCGTACGCTCACATTGTTAAAAATTCAAATGACTATACACTCCTGTTTGTGCCGAGAGGTGAGTTTGTCTAAAAATGAGGAGTGGTCAGGCACACAACTGGCTTATTCAGCTACACAGACATGGACTGCATTATAAACTTCCTTCTAAGGGCTGAAGTGTGAGGTCTATGGCACAGTGTTTCTGCTACTTTTAGGACACAGCAGAGAGATTGGCACACATCTATGAAATCAGATCACACACTTTATTGAGCTAGTTTTGCCCACGACATGCACAGCAGCACATTTCCACTGTTAGATGTGAGAATATTCTTTGAAAATTTCGGTTGAAAGTTCAGGAGGAGAAGGAGGAGACAGATAGCAGAGTGTGTTGCTTTTTCCTGTGCTCTCCCTGGTTCCTGTGTACTCCAGCAGGAGTAATGCTTCCAGAAACAAGAGAAAGCACACACAGGATTTTCACACACACAAGATTTCCCAAAACATAGAGTTACATCCCTAATATTTGTATGTGTACGAATGTATACATGTCCATAAACTATGCTCACAGATGATAAAACAGGCTGTGAAGTGTGTTTTACCCATTGCAGAATACAGCCAAGAATACAGTGTGTGACGAAGTGTGAACAGGTCTGTCATTAACACATAGAAGGCTGATGCTGTCAATTTGAACTAAAATATATAAAATTACTGATGTTTCTTTATGCAGAAGGGTCTGACATGTCTACATCGTTTCCCATGCTCTGGATGCTTCAATGAAATAAAGCATCTGATTCTGAGTATTAGTGCTCAGTAGTATTGACATATCAAATACAGTGCTCTGTGTGTTCTTGGAGAACAGTGGCACAATTAAAGAGGGGAATTAAGTAATCCATCAAAAATTCTAACCGAACAGTTAACTCTGTTATTAAATAGCTAAATGCCAACCATCCGGTGCTCAATTATTTGAATGTAATGAGTTAACAGTCTGCTTGGTTTGATCTATGTACCACCCAAAGCACACCAATGTATAATCAAGGGATATAATCCATCCCTTTTTCATCGTGCACCTGACTTTGCATTGAGAACCTGCATCCTCAAAATAGCTAAATAAAGACCGACAAGCCCCAAACCCCACCTTCTTTAGATAACACACTTCACAACATGTATATGTCCAAGTAACTGTGACATTGTCAAACAGCTGATTTAGAGTCATAAGAAACTATTGCTAAAGAATCAACAATATCATGAAAAATGCTGTTGAAAACAATACTTCATATATTATATTTTTGGGTTAGTGCAAAAACACATTTTGTTGCCCAGCAAACATGCAAACCAAGTCACTCTGGAACATCACTTCATAATATGGATACGCTTGTTTTTACAAATGTCTGCCATCCTTTTCTTGATACACTAAATGATGCACCCTGCAGAGGAAAATAATCATCTAAAGAAGTGTGAGACACTCAATCCAACAAAAGTCTCATCTTGCTGGCCTACTTCTGTCAAAACAACTTGCAAAATCAATTTAGTTAGCAACAAACAAGGTCAATTTTGTGTTGATTTTTGACCTTCAACATGATTTGTTTGATCCCTGCTGCTGTGATCCCTGTTTTGATAAGTTTTGTTTTGCATCAGTGACATCGCTCCATTCACTGGTTATTGAATTGACTTGCAGGACAATAGTCTGGCATATTTATTGATCTGTTTGTTCATGTTTGTCTCCCTTTGTTTGGATAGTCGTGTGTTAGAGAAAGAAGAGAGAGAGTTTGCAGAAATACGTGCTTCAGTCTGCTTATTTCAGTGGGTGTCTGCTTGTAGCTGTGCGTGTGTGTCTGTGCCACATCATTGCCATTCTGTGATGGTATCTGGTTCCTTTGTGAGGCTTATTTCTCAGTAGGTGTCGGGCTGTGAAAGGCCTCCGCTGGGCCTCGTGTAATGACCCACCATGTGCTTTGCATCCCAACTCATCCATCACTGTAAAGCACAGACAGAACAAAAGGCACTCTAGCCAGTGCACATGTGCAAATATGTTTTTTGTCTGCTTTAACCTGCCTTTGTGTGTGCGTTAGGTTTTGAGTATTACATTAGTCTGTGATAGACTCAACGATCCAACAGAGAGTACTATATCAATGTCATGTTACTCCTCCCAAATGTATGTAAAGTCAGTGCATTTATAGAGCTGTGGTACCAACAGGGGGAGATAATGACATCAGCAAGGATGAAATGTATAATAAAATATGGACTATATGTAAATATATCTTATTACCTCTTCTTGATGTACTAATGAGAAGTCAAAATATACCAGTGATGGTCATTGTCATCTGAGTGACATCATTATGAGCAACATCATCACCGTAGAAATTGGTTTATGGTGTTGCAAAAGCTACCTCGCTCACTTTGCAAACCAAAACACACATTGAGTCAACAAATTACAAGCCAAAGACCTCTCTGTAGGCACATAGGAAAATAGATCCTCACACCATATTGTAGCAGAACAAAAGGATGTGAGCATCTGCAACAAAATCAGGTTAAATACATTAAATCATATTTGAATGTCCCTCTGCCCTTGAGTAATGCAGCACAATACGGTGCTAAATTTCTAGTTTCCTCTGTTGCTCATGTCGATGCAGACAAGGAGCAAGGAAAGAGGGATTTTGAGGAGGTGCAGGACGTATATTTCTATTTTTTGACTTTTCTCAGTTAGCGAGCTTGCTAATCTATTCAACACTTGCAACTCCAAACCATTTATTTTTGCTCTCCCTGACTTTTTTTGTAATAATTCATGCAAAAGCTTAAAGGATAAGTTCGGTTTCTTCAGCTTTCACATTGTTTATAGAATGTAGTAGAATGATATACTCACCCAGAAGGCTTTCCTGATCCAAACAGTGCTTCGGGAGATATTTAGATCCAAAATCGAGCGGCAGACATCCGTATAATGGTAGCACATAGGGCATACAGCGCCACTCCTAAAACTGCATTAATCGTCCAAAAACTCTTTAGTTTCACCAATATTTCATCATGGTCCGCTCACGCTACTCCTCCAAGACAGTCCGGGGTTGCTCCACCCATGTTTTGTGACTGTGCTGACCTCTGAACTAAAAATTTTCTTTATGGCTGCCGTGCACGCGCAGTACGGCTTCCTCCTTTCGATGAGCTCCTCATCTGTAAACTCTGGCTCGAAACTGTAAGGACACCCATCATATACAAAGTTCTCCTCCACAACATCTTCATCCAATAGATATTCGTCCATTTTGCACAAAAGTGGAAGAAGAAAGTTGTTCAGTAGCTGGCGGTCGCCCCTGAAACAATAAGCCGTACTGCGCATGCGCGGCAGCCGCAAAGAAAGTTTCCAGTTCAGAGGTCAGCACAGTCACAAAAACATGGGTGGAGCGACCCCAGACTGTCTTGGAGGAGTAGCCCGAGCAGACCATGATGAAATATTGGTGAAACTAATGAGTTTTTGGACGATTAATGCAGTTTTAGGAGCGCCACTATACATGCCCCGTGTGCTACCATTATACGGATGTCCGCCGCTCGATTTTGGATCTAAATATCTCCCGAAGCACTGTTTGGATCAGGAAAGCCTTCTGGGTGAGTATATTATTCTACTTCATTCTATAAACAATGTGAAAGCTGTAGAAACCAAACTTATCCTTTAATCCTGTCTAGCACAGTTAAATTGAGAACATGTTTTGTCAGGTCTGCCAAGGCCATCAGGATATTTATCATATAGATTTCAGATTTGTGTATTAAAAGTTGTAAAATCAAAGACATTAAACAAAAATCCAAATTGTTATTGAAAGCTCATTAGTCTTTCTTCAAATTACATACTCATTTTTTATGAACAACTTTTCACATCTGAATATAGTTTGATTAAGACTTTGAGAAAAAGGGAAAAAAATAAATATATTTGAAGGGGCTCAGCAAAACTGTTCACTCATTTACAATCTTTCCTCTATATGTGTTTTCACCTTTGGTTCAGTCTCAAATGTTTCAACGGGTCAAACTGCAATACTCATACTTTTTTGTTTAATATTATTATGGGAGCTATTATTACAGGTAACCATCTTTTCTCTTGTTGACATTTAGCTGCTCAAGATAACAAGAGAAGGAAATGGGTATGTCAGATTGGCCCATAAGACTGACAAAGTGTTGTTTACTCTAGAATAGAGTAGAGTAGAATAAACCTTAATTCGTCCCACACGGGGAAATTTACAGTGTTACAGCAGTTGAGTGGACAGCATTAATAGAATAAAAAATAAACTTAAGTATAAAAGATTACTCTACCTATGTAAGACATAAAATATAAAAATAAACAAAGGGCTTGGAAGCAAAACTAAAAGCAAATCCTATAGATTATATACACATTTACTGAGTAAATAAGCATCAAAAAGATTACCAATAACATCGCTGCTACAGTTTTTATCAAGAAATTTGTTAAATCGCTTTTCAGGAGTTTTTGCTGTGAATCCAATCCACAAATGCAAAATTTCTGAGATAAAACAGCATTTTAGTGGGTGAACTTTTATACTTTCACTTTCGACACCGAGGGAGAAACTTTGTTTGGCTCAGCTGTGTGTTTATGAGAGTTTGAGACAAACACTTGTTTCTCCACCTGTACAGTTAAAACACTTGGTGTGCTCTTCAGAAGGGGAACATAGGGCAGAAAGTTACATATTTTAATGAGCACTGTGCTATAAACACATACAACAGTGCATTTGGGACCTGAGTAAATTCAATTATTACTGCATCAATGTTACTGTGTCCGTGCCAAATAAGCAATAAATTAAGAAATAAATATGGATTGTTTCCCCTTTTCTCTCCATTTTTGTTGTAAGTATGTTGGAAATGCCTTTGCAGGGATTTGTGCCCCTGGGGTACTTCCCGTTTTTAATGTGAAACAGGTCAACTGTTGTTTAAAATTGTTTTGATTACCAATTTATTTGAGAGAGAAGGAGACCTCTGTGGAAAATTTGGCTTTTGGTTCCAACATACTAAACACTGAGGATACATTTGAGACTCGTTCTCATTCTTGTTTCATTAAACACTTTTGCATAATACATGGCAGCAGAGAGTCATTCTGCTTGTGTTTCTGTATCGGTATTGTATAATCTTCCTCATGTATTGTCCTCCTGATGCAGCTCCCTGTAGTCGTAGCTTTAACCTTTATCTCTCCTTCAATATGCTGCACAGTGCACAATACACACACAAAAGCAGGGAGCTGTGAGACGGGCAGCTTACAGCAGCAACAAAGCAACACTTTATCCTCCTCACAGTGACAGCGAGGCCAAGGCACAGCGACAGCACCGCTGGGAATAAACCCTCTGCCCGTCAGAGCTCTGTCTCCATACTTCACTCCGACCGAGCATGATTTGTTTTTGACACTTTCCAAATCTGCTTGCCGGTAATCTCCTTTTTTCATGTTTTTATGAATTCTGATTTTTTTTCGCTGAGGAGTGGAGTGGGTTGTTATTTTGCGATATCACCAAAGCTGGCATCTTCAAACTTTCTTCTAAGCAGAAATGTATCAATAGAGCACAAAGTTGCTTCATATTCAAGTAATTCAGTTGCATACACAGGAAGATAACGCTCTTATCGGCCATGACGCACCACTTGTCTAGAGAAATTCAGAAATAACCTCATTCTTATTTTGCATAAAAAGGGAGGGGGAGGATTAGATTCCCTTGCCTCCAGCCTTCCCCCACCATCCCTCCTATTCTGCTCTTCCTCTTTCATGCTTCCTATTTTTGACTAGGCCCCTTTTGTGCTCTTCTCAGTCTCACTTGAACCCCTCACAACACCCCCTCCTCTTCAAGTCTTCATTGCCTCTCCCCTGTCTTCACTGCAGAAGGAGAAGCGTTAAAATATTTAAGGCTGCTGCTGCTGAGGCCTAAATTTAGATGAGACAGAGCCACCCCCCTTTTCTTCCTGTCTCTGTGTGTGTATGTGTGTAAGTATGTGTTGACATGCACCCCACGCATCAGCGACTGCAGCACTCCCACCGTCCACTGCAAGGACAGCGTAGCAGTAGTCTGCATCTGTCACACAGACTGTAAAATCAATAACACGTTTGTGGCAGCCAGAAGACCCGACTATATGGTCCTCCATACATTCTCCTATTGATTACTTTAAAGTCTGCTGCGACAGAGAATATAAGCCCATGTAAAGCCAGCTTTTATTAGTTACAGGGGTTTATGTCCTATTTGAACAAATCAAATTTGTTGTTTTCATCTGGTTTTAGAAAGACGTCAGACTCGTGTTGGATCTCTTTATCAAATGTGCTTTATAATCAGTTTTCCTGACAAATAATGGATTCCCACCATATGCCAATGACATTAAAACCTTTTCCTGGATAATGTTGAAGCATTTGGTATTGTGACCATTGCTAAACAACTCTGTTAATACCAGTGAACGCTGTATTTAGAGGGGAAAGATGGAGCCATATGATGTGATGTTCATAAATCTTTAAGTTTTTTTTTTATGTATATTTTGGGGCATTTTTTGTGCCTTTATTGATGGGAGAGAGACAGTGGATAGGCTTGTGAAAGGGGGAGAGAGAGCAGGGAAAGACACTCTGCAAACTGGTCACAGGTGGGATTCGAACCTGGACCGGCAGAAGTATGTACATGGGGTGCTAACCACTACACCAAACTGGCACCCCGTTCATAAATCTTTAAGTTTTTTAGGGTGGGCACTTGGGCTGAAAGATACACTATATTGCCAAAAGTATTTGCTCACCTGCCTTGACTCGCATATGAACTTAAGTGACATCTGATTTCTAATTCATAGGGTTCAATATGACGTCGGTCCACCCTCTGCAGCTATAACAGCTTCAACTCTTCTGGGAAGGCTGTCCACAAGGTTTAGAAGTGTTTATGGGAATTGTTGACCATTCTTCCAGAAGCACATTTGCAAGGTCACACCCTGATGTTGGACGAAAGGGCCTGGCTTGCAGTCTCTGCTCATCCCAAAGGTGTTCTATCGGGTTGAGGTCAGGACTCTGTGCAGGCCAGTCAAGTTCATCCACATCAAACTCTGTCATCCATGTCTTTATGGACCTGCTTTGTGCTCTGGTACACAGTCATGTTGGAAGAGGAAGGGCCAGCTCCAAAACTGCTCCAAACTGCAACAGTAACAGTATAATTGATATAGATTTCCCCTGCGCTTGCCCTGTATGTACAGCCCTGGCAGTCGCAACAAATTTCATTTTTACAATTGCCCTTGAATGCACCACTTGGTTTTCACCAAACATGTAGTCATATCGTATCATATCGAGTAGGGATAGGACAATACACTCAAACTCACGATACACTGCACCTTGATATGCCCAGGTCACGATACGTCACGATACAATATCAAAAAAGTAAAAAAGAACAAATATTACTGTGTAATTAAAACTTATTTGTTTTTGTTTGAGTTGCACACAGGAAAACACAAGGCCTAACAGGCCAAACACAAACAATAACACTATCTCTAATGCTAGAGAGGTAAGACAGAGGGTATGCTACAGGGGCGGCTGGCCCATAGTGGGCGATAGTGCATCGCCCTCCTTAATCCACGTGGAAAAAAATGAAGAGAAAAGAGTTTATAGTGCCTTGATTGTTCCTGTCTAAGTCTTCATATTATTGTTTAATCAGCAGCCTGACTATCGCTGCGATGTCACTGTCCAACCAGCGGCCCCGCCCCCTTGGGGCGATTTCAGTCAGATTCGAAATCGCCCCAGGCGCTCTCATAGACTTACATGGAGAGACTCTTTTTTCAAATTTTGGACCTCACAATGCATTTCTATGGGCTCAGGGAGGACTTGCCCCAACGTGATAACGTCATACGCACTGACGCCTGCTCGGACCAGACGCACAGCGTGTATGTGAGAGATGATTCAAAGTTAACGTGAGTGATTTATCAGTGGATTATCAGTATTTTCGGAGTAAATAGTGTACAAGTATTGCAAATAATAGCATTAGTTTAACTGTGGGGTGTTTCCTTGTTGTTCTTTTGTCAAATTTTTGCCGTTTATTTGCCGTTTTTGCCGTGTATTCGCCATATTTTTACCGTGTTTTGCCGTATATTCACTGTTACGTGCACATGTTAACATACACACTAAAACCAAGGATGGGTATAAAAGCAAACTCCAGCTGAGGATCGATAAAAAACTCCCTAAAAGAACAATAGAAGAGAGCATATTGAGAAATGACAGAGGGAGGAAGGGGGAAGCAGTGAACTGTGCAGTAAAATCCCTCCATGGATGTGAGGACAGCAAACTTGGACTCTGTCTTCATATGGACAGGAACTGCTTCAGGAACTTATTGTCAATAAAAAACACCTGGACATGGTTTAATATAACAAACTGTAACATGGACACTAAATACAGTAGGCCAACAGAATGTTTGAGTGTATGCTAATATGTTTTTATCATCTCAAAAACATTTGCACATGTTAATTTACAATTTTTATAAGGAGAAACCTGTTGAAAATTCATATCAGTTTTCTTTTCTTGTAATTACACACTTAGCATTTATTAGATAATTCTGCCAAATACTTGCCAGACTTGTTTACATTTATTTGTTATGAACATAGGGTGGATAAAATTTGTCAAAAGAACATTTCTACGGACATTTAAGACATTTTTTGACAAAGAAAGACCAGGCTGTTATAATTACAGTATTCAAAGAGTTATTTGAGACCACCTAATAAGTAAGTGTGTACTGTGGAACCAAATGTATAGCATTTTAGACATTAACTTGATTTAGCTTTACAAAAATACTGTACAGTATGTACATGTTATGTCTGGTGTTGCCATCAACAGGGAAAACAAATCAAACAATGTAATTATAACACTGTAAAGTAAACTATCTGACTTATATTATTATTAGCTATTGAAGGGGTGATCGTACACAGGAAAACACAAGGCCTCAGTTGCCCCCCCTGAAAATTCTCTAATGCTAGAGAGGTAAGACAGAGGGTATGCTAACGAGCGGTAGGCTAGTTTTCGCCGTCTTTGTCTTTTTTAATGAGAAAGCCAAAATACTGCCAGACAGATGACTTGTATCCAGGCGGAGCGTCCTCAATTTTGACCTCATTCGACTCCATCATTCGGCTTTTTGGAGGCAAGGTAGTTGGTGCAAATGTTTGTTGTCGTCACTTCTGGTCACATGCGCTATTACCAGATGTGACGTCTTTATTTCGCGATCCATTTTTTTCAAACTCAATGCATTTCCTTGTGTACTGTATCGGGATATATTGCCAAACGACATTTCATCCCATCCCTAATATCGAGATATCTGGCATGAATATTGAGATATGAAATTTGTTCACCATTTCCCCTCAAATAGTGACCAAGAAGCTCGATGTCCTTGACTTTTTTACCTTGAACCTCCAAAAGCTAAGCAGTGTGTCCCCTTTGTGACAGCTGAAATCATGCAGAGGCTAAAAAAGGCATAAAATAGGCATTCCTGTAATGTTGGGTTTATACAATGCCTGTCATGTTTATTCTGTAAAATCAAGTGACCTTGGGCTGATAACATAAAAACAGTGGTATGAATTTTGGGTCACGTTGTTTAGCTCCACAAAAATGAATGAAACTGTGAATAGTATTTCTAAGCCAAACTCTGTGGACAAACAGAAACAATTTAGCGCCATGCATGATTCTTATTCTCTGTGTGTATTTGACTTCACCTGTTCCTTCTTTTCATTCAGTTTTGCAGTCTTTTTGTGGGTTGTGTTTGTCAGCTCTGTATCACACCCCTCTGCTGTGTTTCACACTTTTCCCTCTGAGATCTGAAAACAGAAATAGTTCAGTGATGAATTATTCATCTACAGTCTGTATCTCACAGGTGGTAAACTGCACTTCTGTAAAGCTGTATTTAGATCTCCATGTAATGCAGCACAACTTCACACTTACAAAAAATGTTCTGGTGACGTTTATCAAGTGGGGGAGGATGTTTTTGACATTTTAAGGTGATGTGAAATGCGTTAGAAAATGTGACAAAACGCGTAGTTCGGTTTGTTGACTCATTTTTCTCTCCTTCTATTTTCTCCGTCTTTCTTCCAGGCTTGACCTAATGACAAGGTTGCCCTGTGTCCGACTCTCTTAATCTCGCTTTAATCCCCTCAGTTTTCCTGCAGTAGTTTCTGTGTTGTGCAAGCAGCTGGAATTGGTTTCTTAGAAAAGAAACACTGTGATTGTTTCTGTAGCAACAGCTTCTTTTGGCTCCACCAACTGTTTCCACCGCTGTCAGTGTCCACAGTGACTAATGAAAACCCAGAGCAGGAGATCAAGTGTGTGTGTGTGAGTGTGTGTGTGTCTGTGCGGGTGACAGGAGTCATTGACATGATTTCATTAACCCGAGGCCGTTGTCCTCAGCGTGCACCAAATGGATTTATGATTCTGCAGCTTAAATGATGAATTGATTCAATGACTGAAGACTTAAAGTGATATGTTTATGGTGAGGAGCAGATACCACAACTTAATGCTTCAGAACTATTGCAAAAACTATATTTTGATTTGCAGAAAAACAATTTTTTTTATTTAACTAACCAAAAGTGAACTGTCATCCAGCTGTGTAGTTTTATATTTTTATATCTATTGTCTTTTTTTCGCTTAAATGCTCCAGCCTTCCATTTGTGAACTAAGGTTAAAACACACAGCTCCTTGTGTGATTTATGTACACTTCAGTGGCGATTGCTCTTAGACTGCAAGGGAAGCTCAGCTTCCCCTAAAATGACCCCCAAAAAAGTGGTGATATGTCCTGCTGTGTGTACATTTCATTGACTAAATTTGCGCTAGAATACCTTCATCTTCTGTTTAGAATCAGCTACTTATCACAGGTAACTGGCGCGACTTCCTTCTCATTCATCCCCACAGCGTCTCAGCGCTTTAACAGTCGGACGCTGAGCGTCGTCTGACTTCGATGGAGAAGCGTAGAGTGGGTTGTTCCACTGTGGAAACTGGACGGTCATTGGATAAACGCTGGGCTTTGTCCCGCCCATCGGACGCTCAGCGTCTCTGGGGGTCTATGAGACAGTGGGCTGGCCTGGACGCTCGGCTTCTACATGATGATTAGATGATCTGTCTGAGGCCGAATCCCTTTTTGATTGACAGTGAAATGAGCCAATCAGCGATCTTGAAGTATAACCCTCCACCGGAGCATCTTCTAAGTTTTACATTCAGTTGTTCTGGAGAGGAGCTTCTCCTGTTTAAGGCGGCTCAAGTCTTACACCTGCAACACAATGGGCCAAGGCCGTTTAAGCAGTCTAGCTCTGCTGGCCATTGAGAGAACACTGGTAAAATCCCTGGAAAAGACACCTAGTTGGTATGACAGGGTCACAGATCATTTTCTTGTAAAGGAACAGAGGGTAGAATTTACATTTAAATAAATAAACAAATTTAGGATGTAGGCTGAAAAAAAATAAGCTTCCCCTCCTTGACTGACCAGTAGCCGCCACTGGTACACTTGGTGCGTTTCATTAATCGTGGAGTTAGCAAATTACACTAGTCACTGGAAACATCCCCTAGGTTGGTATTTCTGCTCAGGAGTTTGGCCGATCTGTTTAACTGTACAATGACATAATGCCCAGCTCCAACATCTAAGTTGTACTGTAAATAAAATGCAACAACAGTTCTGATACCACCTTTTAGGTGTGCCTGGGAAATCTGGTATCACCAATAGTCATTATACCAACTTTACAACACTCAGTGAATGGGTTTTCAGTTTATTTTAAACAGTTCTTCAAATACTCTAATTTCCATATGCATTTTCTCTAACTTCAAAGATCTTGTAGAATCAGTATTTTATTGTCTTTTACTGTCTTTTACATTTAACAGAATTATTGTTTCCTCACATTTCTCAATTCAACTAATAAAAAATTAGGCCTGTTAAGTTTAGATATGTGTTTGAATGGCTTCTTGGATAATTTTGCAACCAAAAAATTCAAGAGTGAGTGACATGGTGGTGCAGCAGGTAGCGCATGTGCTTTACAGCAAGAAGGTGCAAAAAGTTCATCTTATCTCCTTTTATCTTCACATAAAGTTTTAAGGACATATACGTAAATGTAGCTGTGATGACCCTGCATCCATGCAGTCCTGTATTTATGATTTTCAGTCAGTAGCACTAAATAAGCCACTGGTAATGAGGCTGTCACAGCATACAAAACACTTCCGTAACTTCAGCCTTTTTAACAGACCCCACAGTGCTTTCATACACAAACATGAAATAAAAAGGTCCAATTACTGGGAAGTAGCTCCAAAAAGACTCAAACATATGTAGCTTTATGTGAGTAACCTTTCACTGAATATTAAAAACAATGTTCTATGAAAACAGTTGTCAATCTGCATTACAGGGTGTGAATAAAGAGCACTCCACTGCAACCAACTCTTTGGTCATAATCCATCAGTTTAGAACAACTAGTAGAGATAATAGATTGAAGGTTGAATATTTCAGTTGTAATACCACTGTTTGTCTAAGTTTAGTAAATATCAGGAGATGAAAATAAACATTTAGGGACTAATAAGATACTGTCACACATATTGAAGAGGAGATTTGGCATGATATGATGATAGTTTTATTTGAGAGCTCCTCTTGAGTCCAGGTGTGGCTTGTTAGGCTAACCCTCTTAGTTACATAGAATCCCCATAATTACTACATTTCATCCTGAATGACCCTTAAATTCATGTGATAAGTTTCATCTTAACCCAGTGAATATTTGCTTTGACATTTCACTTTAATTTCCTACTGTAGCATTCATGTAGCAGCACTTCTGAGGGTTACAAACTCTCAGGATGTTAAGTCATAATTACATGTAAAGATATTTGATCATTTCTCGATTCTACGGTTGATGATTTATTCTGTTGCCTGAGGCCTAAAGTGAAGATGAGGGTTTCCTCCCAGTTTCCCTCCCCCTCTCTAAACTGCTCATACCCGTCAGTGTGACAGATGTTTGTAGATTAATTCTCTCATATCAGTCTTCAAGCTCGACTACACCCATTCATAATTCCTCTGTCTTACTCTCCTCTAACCTCCACCAGCACCACTACCCTTTGTCCTTCGCTGTCTACCTCCCACTCACTCCAATACTTCATCCCCTCCTCCCCACCCGGGCCATAAACCCCACCCTCCCTACAGTATGAGTCAGCAGCGGCCGCATGCAGTACACAGCACTATATCGATCGCCCAGGCTGATGTGGTTGTATTCTGTTTCTCCCTCTGAAGACAAGAACATTTAGCCGCCTTCTGTCTCATTCTGACACGGCAGAGGGGATTGGTGAAGGCGAATTTTAGGCTAATCGCTCGAGGGGAAAAAGTGAATTTTTATACCAGAGGAGGAAACTGAGAAAGTGTTTGAGTGTGACAGGGATGTGAGAGAGGGCGGTGGGACTAAGGGGGGAGAAAAGGAGACAGCAAAATGAGATGTAGAGGATATTTGAACGAAAAAAAAGGAGAAAGAGAGCTTATATTGATCCGCTTAAGTCCAACCTGAGTCACTGGAGGCTCAGGTAACCTTTATGAGCTGTTGTCATCAGACTCGCTGCAGACAGGTCGGCGTCATTCTGCCTTTATTTGTTGTTTCCTGTCCGGCAAAAAAAATGTTTGGTCATATTTTGTGTTCCCAAAACCTGCCTTCGAATTCTTCTGTAAATCTAAAGTTTTGGGAGGATGAAATGGCCTTGTGCCAGCAGCCACAGACATGGTCACTCACACCTGTCATGCTGCTTAAAGACAACATTACAGCAAAACAGTAGGAAAACTTAGTATTCTATTTGTGACTGTTGCTATAACAGTTGCTTGAATTAAGACAAGTTTATGTACAGAGGAGTTTGAGGTGGGGTAAATTTGACAAAATTGGAAAAGTATGTCAGACCAGTATCCCTAATAGCACAAGGGGGAAGAAATCAAGGGGCTGCATTTTCTTAAAAAATATATTTTAAAGTGTTTTTTATATACAACCCACACATTAGAGCAGTATAATTAGGACTAGATTGCAATATCTAGAGCTTTTAACCAACAGCAGACTGGATCAGGTTTATTTTTTAACTTAAGAAAACTGATGTGCCAAAGATGCATGCACCTAAAAGCCAGAATATGCATCCTTAAGTTGACAGAAACACCCTAAGATGCATTAAGTGTGTCTCCATCTTAAAGAAGAAAACTTATCAGAGGCTTCATGGGAGAGAGATGTTTGATCCAGCATCCTCTCTTTTGTAAATTTATTTATATCTCTGCTTACTGCTGAGAACCGATCCCAGCACACCACTGCTCTCTTTTCCCCAAATTTAAAATCTGCTTACGTAACTCCATGGACCTAATTGGAATTATTTTTATATTAACTTACATAAGACCAGTGGTTGTTGTGACGAACAACCAAATGCACATCCAACTGTGAAAGGAAAAGCAGATAGTTTATAATTACAACAACAACAATAGTGGAGTACATGTAGGAAACAAAGCGTCACAGCTTATTCTCAATCCTTTTAAAAGCCAGCCCACTCTTTTACGTCTGCACTCAGCTACCTAGTGGAAAATATTGATTGAAATGACTTAACACAAATGCAAAGTTTTCCAAATGGCTCACCACATCAGGATATTGATTTTTTAATAGAAATAAATGCACTCAGTATACATCATGATATTGTCTGGAACTGGTTGTTTCACCAACAAAAAGAAAAACATTTGAAGAAGAAAATTTTATATTTCCTCTCAGGAAATATGGAGCATGCTTATGTGCTATCAGCAATCATTTTTTTCCACAGATACCAAAACCAGTACTGATCTTTTCCACAACACTGACCTGTTCATTAAACTTTGAGAAGAAGATCAGATCAGAATGCCCCTTAATTGTCATTATACAGAATTTACAACCAGATAGGAGAGTTTCTTTTTTCAGTGCGATAGAGAGATAGTTAAGAGTAGTTATGAGTATAAAATTGTTGTAATAAGTTTATGTACAAGATCTATACAAGATCAATTAAAATTCAGACGTTGCAATAGACACTGTATGTACAATATGAGATAGAACGATAAAGATTAAGAGGAAAAAAAGGATTTCTGTCCATATATGGAAATGTACAGGATATCGAAATGTATTGCACAGGACAACTGATTATGTACTGAATTCTGGAAGAGCAAATGGTACAATTAATATTTACAGATGATTATATTTCACATTTGATTGTAATGCACTGGAATAATTAATATTATAGCAGTAATTAAAACATAGCAGAAGCAGTGACATTGCTAGAAATATTGCACATTTAAATTAGGAGCTTGATTCTCTCGCAAATTTTACTATTTATTTATTTTTTTGTTTGTTTGTTTGTTTGTTTGTTTTTTTATAACTCAAGTTTTTTATTTGATGCATGACAGTTAATATGGTATCACATCATTACATTGATATGGGGCAGGGCCTTCATATACAGATATAAAATAAGAGGTGTCAATAATATTTCATGATCTTACACAAAATGTGTGGAAGTGTTTACTGGTAGGTAAAGGTTAATAAATAAATTAATAAATAGTAAATAGTAATAATAATAAATAACAAGCTCATGAGTAGATGAAATAGTATGGATATTTAGGTTAAATACATAAATTCATAAATCCATTATTGTATTTAGTACAACAAAATATCATACAAACTAACTCAACTGTCATCTTCTTGATTGACAGTAATATCGGACCAGAATGATTCCCAAATTGATGTTGTAGTACCATCCCTGTTGTTTACCCTATAAAGCCCACATTCATATGAAGCTGTCTTTATCATCACATTTACCCATTCTTTAAACTGTGGGGTTCCGGGGTCTTTCCAGTGTTTAAGAATTGTCCTAGCAGCTACCGAGACCCCGACCATTATAACGGAGAATTTATCTTTTGATAGACCACTTATCTGACCTTTATCACCCAGTAAACACAACTTTGGACAGAGTGGTACAGTCCTTTCTAACCAGTCACTTAAACATTGCATAACAACCGTCCAGAAGCGTTGGATAACTGGGCATTCCCACAGACAATGTATCAAAGTAGCGTTATCATTTTGACATTTCCAGCACAGTTTGTTGTTCATAAGGCCTTGTCTATTTAGTCTCACTGGGGTCCAATAATATCTTTGTATGATCTTATATTGTGTGAGTTTGCATTTACATTCTTTCACAAATTTTCCACTTTGCGAAATTATTTCTGTCCATTCCTTGTTCCCAAAGACAACCCCAATGTCCTTTTCCCATAACATCTTCAGACTTCTAAGATCATTACTAAGTGTCAAGTTCATTCTTCTGTAAAATATTGAAGCTTTGTGATGGTGAGGTGGTAAAACGAGGTACTTCAGAATAGGGTTGTCTCCAGCTTTCCAGTGTAGTGATGTAATACAGTTCCTTATTTGAAGATATTTCCAGAAATGTTCTTTTCCCTTTAGGTGATATTTTCTTAATACAACATTAAATGGCATTAACACTCCACCCTCATACAAATTATCCAAAGTTCTTATTCCACAATTGTGCCAGCTCTTCCAATAAATTGGTCTTTTACCAACACAAATCACAGGATTTTGCCACAGGGAAGAATATGACTGCTTACAGTGAGACAATTTAAGCATTTTGTGCATCTTTATCCAAACTTCTCTAGAATGAAGCATAATTGGGTTAGTAGTCTTACATGAGCGTTGAGAGAGGAACTCTATGGGTGTGAATGGAAAGGCCAAGGATTTTTCTATAACTGCCCAGTCTAAATTTTGTTGTCCAGTCCAGTGTATGGTGAGTTTCGACATTTCAAAGGAAATATGATACAGTCTGGGGTCAGGTAATCCTAAACATTACTAGACATAGCTTAGTCAGCTTGATTCTGGGCCTTTTCCCTTCCCAGAGAAACTCCTTGACCAGTGTTGTTTGTTTCTTAATAGACAGTGATAAGGTGATACATTCTGATACAGTACAATCTGCTGATATTTCAGCCTCTACATGACAATAAATAACAAACTCTTACGTTTTTATGTCACCAATATCTTGCCATTAACGTTCTTGTCTCTGCATGTTTTGTATTGAAATAAGGACATTTTTTAGATGTTTGGCAAGTGGAGAGTGAAAGTTTCAGACCAAGAGTGCAAATGATTTATGAAAACGACATTAATACGTCATTTTGCTTTATTTTTGAGGACTGGCTGTGGTGGGATGTTGGGCTGCCAGCTCACATCAATTTTTAGAGAAACACTTGGGTTTTCAGGTTTTGGTCTGAAGGAAGCATTTATATGAAATACAACAATACTTTGACAAACAAATGGGAAATAGTTAACTTTCTTTGTGGACTATAGAAAGACCTTTTTTGGTTCAGGTTTTCCTTCTTTGTGTAAGAATATCTGCCCCCGAGTGTATTCGCTGCAGAAAGAAATAGATTCTTAAGTGTTGTCAAATCAGTGTGTCAAAGTGCGTACTCTCTTCAATCTGCAGACCACACGAACATCGTTTATTACGGGGCGATAAAGAGATGAGGAAGAGGGTGGCACAGAGAGAGAGAGGGAGCCAGGCTGCCTTTGTCTTCCCTCTCAAGGTCACCCCTTTCTGCTGAATCAAATATTTCAGACTGATAGAAGTGGGCTCCTCTCTTCTCCTCTTCCCGCCATCCTCCTTCTCTATTTCCTCCTTCTCCATTAATCACCTCCTCCTCCTCTCAGCTCCACTCCTTCCCTTTCCCCTCCCCCTCCTCTTGTTTTTCACTTCACATTCCTCCTCATCCTCCCCTCCCAACTCCATCTCTCTCTCTCTCACCCTCCTTTCTGGGGCGCTGAGGATGCAGTTCCCATGGCAACCATCGAATCCATGTTTGTCTGATACGGTATGCGATCCATTAATAACCTCGCTGGCTGGAGATAATAGCGGCACATCTCGTCCCAGACTGCAGACAGAGGAACAGAGAGACTTACTGAGAAAACCAAAAAGTGAAGAAGAGCAGGGATGTGAAGATTAGAGGGGAAGAAAGATGACATGCAAAAAAGGGAAGAAGCTTTACCGAACAGAAAATAGGGCAGGATATTTATCCTCTTTAGTTTTCACTGACTGCATCAGAAAACTTTCCAGAATGTCTGTACACTTCTTAGTGTTGTTTTCTTTAGACTTTTCATCATTTTAATCCAAAGTTGGCAAACTAAAGAGGTTACTCAAAGAAACTATTCGTCAATTTAGACAAGAGGGTGATCAGGATACATTTATTTTAGATATTGATAAAGAATTAGCAAAACTCATAAAATTGATGCCTCTTTCAATACTATGAGAACAAAAATAGAAATCCTACATGCCCAGCTTTGAATGATTTGTTGTTTTAATTCATTGGTAATACAAACAATTCTTATCCGAATTGTTTTGTTGTATTGGCTGTATATTGTATTCAATTTTTATAAAGTATCACTTTTGCAATTTTCCAGAAAGTCTTTTTTTCTCCAAGACATTTAAAATATTAAATAGATTTACAACTTATTTACAACTGCATCCAGAGCACATGTGATAGTGTTTCACCAGGAGCTTTCGTCATTTTTGACATTTTTTTGTTCATCACAGCAGTAACAGGGACAGAGAGCCTGTATGTAAAGTCTGTGTGGCTACACAAACTACACAGACGGATGGCCAAGAACCTGTTCGTCCATGTTTTTGCTGCTGTTTATCTTACTGGTTAAAGTTATGGATGTATTTTGTTTGAAGAGATTGTTTGTCATGGTACAAGCAAAAAGGGAATAGATTTTGGTGGTGATCTGAATCCTGATCCAAGAGTTTTAGGAAATGATTTTTTAACATTCGAGATAAATAAGTGCAAATATTATCAGAAATGCCTTGGTGAAGGGTTTTGCCCTTGGGGCACCTTTAGTTCATGCAAACTTGTGTTTTTTGACCCAAAAGCCTTCCAAAGGAAAACATTCCAATTCTTGCATTTAAATTTTAGATTTCAAACAGAAATTACAATTACAATTTTAAAACTGCATTAAGTAAATGTAACTGGTGGCTTTCCTGCTTTGTGTAGTGGATATGTGGAATTATAAGGTGACACTGGACATCTCTCTTTGGCCACATTTATTCTGGCAAGAAAAAACATTTACAAAAGGACTGCATGAGCCTGCCAGCCCGCTGCAGATCCCACTCAGAGCAAAGTTACAGCATTAAAGATAACCCAAGGAAAGTACATGTTTGTAGCTAAATGCTAGCTTAGCTTGCCGTGCAAACATACATGTGTGAAGAGGGGAAATAAACATTTATATGTAACATAATGGACATATATAGAGACTTAAGGCTAGGAAAATAAACAAAATTAACATCGGGAACAAACCAGAGTACAAAATCTAACATTTAATACAAAGATGGCATAAGATTAATAATAGACATGAGGATGAGCACCCACCTCTGCCGCAGGGATTCATAGAAAAGGGGAGGGGAGGGGGCGAAAGGAAGACATCCTAATAAGAAAACACAGAAGAAGAAATAAAACAGAGAAAGGGGCTGCAACGTTACACACACAGGAGCGTAAGAATGGAGACTTTGCTGGCTAAATGAACATAGGACTGCTGGGTAATTTTGTGTAATTACATAAAATATATATATAGATAAACACAGATGTTACAAAAACAACAAAAACTTCATGCAAAACGTATAAAAACTAGCATCAGGATTTCCAAAGATCATTTATTTGTATAAGTTTTGTATTTTATGTGATGATTGGTATTCAATGAAGTTTTTTTGGAAACCACAGTTCACAACTGAGATTAATCTTGATGAGAAAAACCAAAAGGATCAATTACCCGAATAAGATATGAGTATCCTGAATGCAAAGAGCCAAAAAGCATCACAGGGTAAAAGAAGATTGCATGTTTATATACTACAATCTTCTTACTACATGATGATTATATAACAACTAATTTGCAAACCCAAATTCCGTGCAATTTCCCAAATTCTGTCACACACATACAGCAGACTCATGCACACAGACTCACGAACACACACACTCTCTCAGAGTCATTGTAGTGTGGGCCGGAGGGGAGTCCTGCTCGTCTCATTGGCACTGTGCTGCAGCCTGAGGGAGGAGGAGCTGGCCGGGTGGAGTGATGGATGGCAGATAGCCAGGCTGAGTGTGTGTGCCTGAGAGGATGTGTTTACACGTGCTGCCTGTGGAAGTACACACTGCAGGTAATATTAAAAGGTGTGAAAATTGCACAATATGTGTCAGAGGTTGTGTTTGAATAAAAAAGGGGTGTGTGAGTGTGCTGTGCGACACTCTGTGACCTACTTTCCCTATGCAGCCGGCCCTGAGTCCCTGCCAAACAACCCGTCTCTCTCTCTCACACAAGGACAAACACACCTGGTGACTGTGGCACGAGGCTCTTGACCTCTCTAAAAATATCATGTTGTGTTTTTGTTGTGTCTTTCTGTAATGATCATCTGCACTCTGGCTTTGGGCTCATGCTTGTGATTAAGGTCATGTTTACACAACAGTAGTTTTTTCAGGAAATAGTGTCCTACTGCTGTGTTTTGTCTGTTAACATGACATATGATGGCTAATAAATCAAAGTTCTGACAACTTGCAAACATTTTGAAAACAGTATCCTTGTGTTATGTAGTCACTGTAAGGACTCTTATTGCATATGCACATTACGCTTCCAGTTAGTGGTCATGCTTTACAAGGTATACTACATGGCACAGATGTATTCATTATTTATTTTCCCCCTTTTTAACAAACATTCTGTAGGGTGTTATATCAAAAACCAGACATTGTCTTAGGTGCGACATTGTTAAAAATGTGGAAAACCGCCGTATATGGCACTGGTAACAAATCTTTTTAAAACATCTTGGATCCACATCCAGTTTTGAATCATTACCAAAATCAAAAATTACTTCTTCCTTGTTCCATGACCAATTTTCCCTGAATACCTCATCCAAATCCACTGAGGATGTTTTGAGCTATTAGCAAAAATTTGAAAAGCACACCCAGATGTCAATAGTCCACCTGCTTACAAAATCCATTTTTAAATCCATGTTCAAGTCATCAGGGTAACTACTAGAAATAAACATAGCTATTTATTAATGAGTGGATGTTCATGGCTTCAATACCCAAATAAGCAAAATGTCATCATGAGTGTTGAAATACAACTTCATGAAAAGGAAACTTAAAGGTGTAGTCAGCGATCTTCTAATCTAATGCACTATTTGTCAAATTCATCGAATTTCTCCTCTCCATCCACAAGATGTCACCACTGACAGCATGTTGAAAAAAAAGTCAGGTTTCAATACACAGCCTTGGCTCTGAATTTCAGCAGGTAAATATTGTGGCTCGGGCCAAGTTACCAAAACAGAGTACACCCCCCCACATCCAGGGGGCGATCATACTCATGCGCAGATCAGACAGAGGGGGGAGGGGGAGTAGTAGGTTGCGTAGCGTTTGCAGTTAGCGTAAGAGAGAGATACAATATGTGCAGTAGCAATGGCTGAAAAACAGCCCAAAAGAAAAAGGTCAGAGGAGTGAAAAGTGAAAAAGAAGGGCTATGACCATGAAAGAGTGAAGACCCGGGTCAACATTGGTGTTTCTTTCTGGCGGTGGAGAACTCCGCCAATTGAAATACCTGAAAACGGACGCAGATGTGGCCGTCTTTCTGCTGGATAGGTTAGCAACATTAGCTTTGTGGTGCTTCACATAACAGTAACAGCCGTCAGGCATTCATCTTATCGTCTAATCTGCCAAAATGTACTGTTGTTTTGATGTTATCAATATTGTCAGTCGAGTTGTCTGACGAGTCGGGGTTACTTTAGCTACGTTGGTCAGCTACGCAGTTTCTACGGCCGTTTCCATGACGATGCTCGTCCATCAGCTTTCGAGGGTGGAGCCAGGGGTGAGGTATGAAGGGAGAGGCGGGTCTAAATTTGTTCATCAACAACCTCTCCACTTGTTTTCTCCCACGTCGCTGACTACACCTTTAAGTGTTTGTCTAAAATGTAGACAGTAGGAGTTATTTGCAGGCCAACTTTGTCTATTTTTCCATCATTGCAAAATAGATATAACTGGTGTTCCTCTGGGATAAAAAGCATTTGAAAGGTTTTTTTTTTTAATTATTATATCACAAACTTAGACAAGGGTGTTTATGGGAATATCTTATGTTTGCATCAGAGTACAGTGAAGAAATTGTGTAGGAGTGAAAAAAATACCTTTTCCCCCTTTCAACAACTCTTTGCTGTTTTGAGAAAAAAGTACCTTAGACACCGTAAAGTGGAAAAGACAAAAGAAGAAAAGGTTTTGACTAAACTGTCAGAACAGAAATGAACTGAAAACTCTGAGCCAAAGCCGCGTTACATACTGAACTGTGGCTTAGTCCACTGTTGCATCCCTAGTGTATAATGAGTGCATGTACTGTGTGTACATGTGTAAGTCCATGGACCTGAGAAAGAAACACAGTTATTATGCGATGCTTCTGCTGGGTTGTGAATGAACACGTGCTTTATGTTTAAATAATTCACTAACTTACTGATGCCAAGAAAATAAAGCAACATATTAATATTTATTAAGATTAAAAGTTAAACAGGTTTGTTATGTTGTCATTCATCTGCCAGGTCAACCCCAGCTTGCTGTACACGAGACTGAAGGAAACAGGTTTTAATTGACTGAGCAGCTGAATGTTCCTCTTATACCTTTGACAAATAAAGGATGGATAATATGTGCCCACCACGTATCAGGGACACCTGCCTCTGGCTAACTGTTCAGATTATTGATTTATTTCACATTGTCTTCTCAGCATGAATGTCAAACACATTAAATAACAATTCAAATACCATATATTTAATAGAACAGGAGATGGATCCGTCATATCATATTACACAGCAGCCGTCCTTGGCCATCTGTTGCACCATCATTACACTCTGAAACATGGCTAGAATGCATGAGATTTCCTGATACATGGGAGCAAAAATGCACACGTGTAATTAGCCGTGAGCCTCTGACACATGCAGCACTCTGGGACAGATTTATTAAACCTCATTTCAGATTCAGTCTAATGTGAAGAGATAAAAAGGGTCGATGGATTTACTGGAGTTCACACTCTCTCTGCGAGGATCAGTTTTGCTTGGAAAATCCTCCGCCTCTGAAGTTTGATTGCTGCCTTCAGTTATTATACTGATTATTTGGCAGGCCACGACTCCATTAATGAGTGGCTCTGTTTTAGGATTTTGAGGATTTCATATTCCTTTATGAGCTTGTTGAGCTAAGATAAACTCAAACTCTGATCGTTTTGGACCTTTAAGGGTCCCCTTTTAAAGTCTGAAAATTCCCATCAACAATGTCTCAGTTGTTGATGGCATAATTTGGTTGCGTGTCAGTAAACCAATTATAATTACAAACAGATTGCAAAGTGGGTGAAGTGCAAATTTGCCACATGCTTTGATGCAATTAATCAGGCTCTTGTTACTTGTGTAACAACTATTGTGAGTAATTTGCTCTGATTTAATTTAAGCACTATTGTACATTAATAGTTTAAAGTTTGCACAGTGAATGTTCATTTGTTTGGAGAAATTAATGTATTAGCAGTACTACATGGTGTGAGGTATGATAAGTAATAATTTTGTTTTTCAGTACTATTGAAATATGGTTGGAATAATACACAGGGGTGCTGGTTTGATTAAGTAGGCAGCAACCTTGTATGTATCACATGTGAAGGCTCTTACCTTGTGCAGTCATCAATCAAGGCTCTGGGAAGAGTGATCAATATGGACTGAAAGAAATGCGGATGGATGGATGGATGGATGGATAGATAGATAGATAGATAGATGGATAGATGGATGGATGGATGGATGGATGGATGGATGGATGGATGGATGGATGGACGGACGGATGGGCGGACGGGCGGGCGGGAGGGCAGGAGGGATGGGACGATAAACTTGAACTGACGATATGCTGAACCTCGATATGCCCAGGTCACGATATGATACATCACGATACAATATCAAAAAAGTCAAAAAGAAAAAATATAACTGTGTAATTACAACTTACTTGTTTTTGTTTGAGTTGCACACAGGAAAACACAAGACCTAACAGGCCAAACACAAACATTAACACTCTCTCTAACCCTAGAGAGGTTAGAGAGAGTGTATGCTAATGAGTGGTAGGCTAGTTTTCGACGTCTTTGTCTTTTTTAATGAGAAATCCAAAATACTGCCGGACAGATGACTTGTATCAAGGCTGAGCGTCCTCAATTTCGACCTCATTCGACTCCATCATTCGTCTTTTTGGAGGCAAGGTAGTAGGTGCTAATGTTTGTTGCTATTACCGCTATTACCGGACGTGACGTCTTTTTTTCGCGATCAGTTTTTTTTATCTCGATGCATTTCTCACATACTGTATTGCGATATATTGCCAAACGACATTTCATCCCATCCCTAATAGACAAACAGACAGACAGTCACAAAACATTTGAGTCTGGCATTGAATTTAAATATGTTATTAAAAACTAATTTATTGTCATTTATCATATACTGTTTCCAATTAAACTTGAAAATAATCATCTGACAACCCTGTCTCTTTGCTCTGTTTTTCAAAATTCATGTTTATCACATTACTGGACATTTTTAAAGAGGGATATGAATTGAGAACATGTTCCAATTTAAAATCGGTTTCAGCTTACTTGAGGTTTGTTTAATTTGCCTTTATGTTGAACAATTCCCTTGTAAATCCTGAATTTGTTCAGCATGCTAATGAAGTCTTGTGAAAATCAGTAAGCACAAACAAGAGTCTAATGAGTGATCAGGCCTCATTGTGCAATGTTCATACCTTTGTGATTTTAAGCAAAGGTTGAAGCACCGTAACAATGCAGAAGCATTTGTCAACACAGTTCTAAATAAAGAGTGCAGTGTGTTTGATGTTGTCGACACAGAGATCCTGTGAACAGTTTTTACACATAGAAAATATACTAGAATCAATGAAGAATCAGAGCAGGTAGCAAGATATACAATAGATTGATTTCAATAAGTCTCTAGTCAATATTTAAGATTAAATGTCCCAAAGTGTGAAAGGACCTAAACATGTAGCTACACTTTCATTTTATTACAATTTCTGTTTCACGTTTAAGCCTGTGCTTTCTGTAGGAACTTTTTACTAAACCAATCGCACAATTTAGCAGCAACACATACTTATGAATTCAGATACTCGGGGTACCATTTCTGTAAATCTAAGGCAAACTCGGAAGCTTCCAGAGAGGGCAAATATGTGCTCTGCTTTAGTAAAACTCTGCCTCATATAATTTCAGAAATCATCCAATAAATAGATGGCCTAGATATTGAAGGTCAGTGTTTTTTATCACTTTTAAAGGCAAAGTTATTCATCTCAGCAAATTCAAGGTTTTCTATGATTAGGCTCCATTCATTCTGCATGTTGATGCTGTGTAAGCTCTTTCTGTGGTCTTTCTGATCCTCTGTGTGGGATTTGATGCATAATGTAGCATCTAAAATAGAGCAGATACAGTAAAAACTGCAGTTCATTGCATGGCTACTTCATAAACGGTAGATTATCCTGCACTATTGGAAGCAGTTATTAGAATAGCAGTTTATATCATCTGTGGACACAAATTATTTTACACATAAAGTCATGGGTTATGCCTGAAGATGAGGCTTTTTCTTGATTCAACTCATAAGTGTTTCATATACACACTATCTTAGCTGCTACTTTTAGTTCGGATTAATATCACATGTATGTAGTATGTAGCATAGGCTATACAATATTCAGAATGGTATGTATGTATTGTTCGTCATGTGCATGATGTTTTGAGCTATACTTAGTATGCGTCATGGCCACTTAGAATTTCATAAAACCATAAAATCCTCTGTATAAATGGAAGTGGCAGTCACAAAAATCACATTTTTTGATAACTTTTTAGCAAAAAATGACTTACATCCACATAGATATGTGCTATTCGCCTTGACGTGTGTTGCTGACCTCTTGGCCAGGTCACCCTTGTGAAAGAGATCATGATCTCAATGGGTTTTTTACCTGGTTAAATAAAGGTTAAAAAAAAAAAAATCATTCTGGTAAACTAGAAATGTTTAAAAAAATTCCATGATGACAGAGCATGAATGCTGCCTGTGCCAAATGTAAGCTGCTCTTTTAAGCTAAACTTAAACCTCATTGTGGGATGGGTTTCCTCATATCTATATCTGGTATGCATATACTACTACTATGCTATATACTGCACGTGATGATATGCTCTATATTTAGTCTTCTGCATGGCCTCAAGCTGCTTCATGAAAACTTAAAAATGACTTTTCTTTGCACATATGTGTGATTAATTCCCTTCAGATCACATCTTTAAAGTGACTTAACATCATAAAAGCTGCATGTCCACCCCACAGTGTGTAAGCCTCTATTTGAGGCTCCACTCCACACAAACATCCCCATAGGGTGTGATGAGTATATAGCATGTAGCATGTTAATGGTATATTTATGAAGCACTAGTTACATGCAGTCTTCTATGTCCTCCCATTGCTTTATAATCTAACATTTCTCTGCACGTAAAGAGCAAAGGGCATTTTAGGACAGCACATATTCAATCATTTTGATCAGACATTTTTGCCATTTTCATGTCACTCCATCATTCTCATTGAAGCTGCATGACTGAACATCATGAATACTGCATGTGTGTAGCATGCTGCGTTCTTTGGTCCCAATCAAACAACTAAAGTAAGCACTGAGTAGTTTAAAATAGTGGATACATAATGATACTGTATATAATTATAATGATATAATTGTAATACAATGGACTGTAGCTAGAAACTAAGTTTTAAACTATATTTCTGCAAAGAATTCCGTGTCCATGACCTGTATTCTGTCTCTTCTATTATACTGTCTACTAGTGCTGGGCATTTCCTGCAACCTCATGATACAACAGGTATTCTGATACTGAGCCCACGATACAGTACTTATGATACACCAGCATTGTGGACATTGACTATGCCTTTAACAGAACTTCTGACAATTTTCTGTTCTTTTTCTGGCAGACATAAGACAGCAAGGACAAGACTTCATTCATTCTAAGATTTAAGTCACTTAAATTTCAGGTCCTTGGAAATCTTTGAAGTAATTTAAAAATTGGCATGTGTGCTATATCATGTAATTTGCTTCTACTGTCACCTTTTGAACTGTACCATGGCTAATGTCACCCAAGGGCTATTTTTAATTGCCATCATCATTTAGGGCCGTATCGATACTTAGTATGTTGCCACACACATTGGATAGCACAGGCCTCTTGTTTACCAAATAATAGCATAAAACCCCCAAACTAGTTTCTAAAATGTATAAAGTCTTTGTTGGATATTTTTTCCTGCATCTTGTTGTAGTTTGATTCCTGAGATGGTGGCTCAGCTGCATCCAAGAGTGGCTCCCTAACTATCATTAAACAACAAAACGAGGAGGAAGCAGTGATACCTGCTGACACAAACATGGGCCTAAGCCCAAAGCTGTTGTTTGTTTCTTCACTGGCAGTAGTCTCCGTGTCAGTTTTTGGGTGCTTTTCAGCACTGCTTGGTTAAGCTGCTGAATCTGGCATCTGCTCTCCTCTGCGCTTAAGGCTTTTTAAATTGGTGCTTCATATTTTCCATTCTTTGTGAAAGCATCACCCACAAACTGACACAAAGTCGAGGAATCATGTCTTATACCAGCTGAAGACCAGGAAGTTGTTTCCCCAAAAGTACATGTCAGTATCTCCTTTGCCATTATTGTTTACAAAGCAAACATCAGTATCCCCACCCCGTCTTGACTTTGGTGAGGGAGAAGTGGCATTGTAAAGTGTGGTGTTGTTCCAAAGGTTTAACAGTTCTCGAGTTAGAGCGTTAATCAAAAGCAGCTGATTTGAGTTTGTTTTCAACTGTGCTTCCACAAAGCTGCTGTGAGCTATTCCACTGGAGATGTGCAAATAAAGATTGACAGGCGGTCTGGTTCAGCTCAGTACAGTTTTGCACAGTTTGGAGCAGTAAGCCCCAATCTTGATTATATTTCCACTGCCAGTTGTACCCTCACCTGAGGGCAGGGGTGTAAACTGGAAGATGAGGGTCATGTGAGCCACGTCCCTAAACATTTCTTCATTTCCTCTCCAACAATGGCAAGGAAGTCATCCAACATTAACCTGCGTAACGTTCTTTATAGCTAATTAGTTTGGAAGTTGCTCACTCTGATCCACTTGTGATTGAAACATGGCCTGGTATACTGCTTTTATTTTAGCTGCTGTCACACAGGAACTGAAGATTCTTGCAAACATCAACAGACTGCAGCTTTTTAGCCCAACAGAGGGGCACCAGTATCATGGGACAGCACTGATCTCTTATTCCAGTACCTTTCTCCATACTTGACAGTGGAAACATCTTTAAATGTGTAAAATATAGAGAACTGCTCAGTGTAATTTTTTTTGTTAATTCAGTGGCTTAGAGCTAACACTTATTTGCTACATTAACTTGAACTTTGAGCACCTACAATGCAAAAAATGGCACCTGTGGCTTTAAAGTGTGAAAGATGAGTAGAAGCTAACCTTGTATCTTGTAACTTGACAGAAAATATCTTTATCACTGAACATTTTAATGTCAGCAATTAGTTTATTGAGTTAAGTTTTATGCCATCAGCTAAGATGGAAAGTTTTGTCAATTGAATATGTGCAATGCAAAATATGCTATTTAAGTCGTTTTTCATGCTTGTTAGCAACGACATGCACTGAGGTTTTTCTGTTTAATTAATTTCGTTGTTGTTTTTTTATTTAGTTTTTCCAAATGATTGCAGGTCATTTTTCTAAAATATATCACTCCAGATAACAGAGCAAGATATCTGTCTTTTTGCATTCACACATGCACCTCTTCTTGTAATTGGTCAATTTTGTGCACGTGTGGTGAAGGCTCATGTAAGCTGCTTTTTTTAGCTCTACTTTTACCCTTTTATGGTTTATGTCCTTTATATATAGACTCATAAATGGTATTGCAGATGCACATTTGCTGCTGTGAGCTATATTTAATCCACTCCTCGTTCATTTCCAGTCAGAGTATCTGTCTCAGCAGTCTCAAAGGAGCTGTGCTCGTACTCTACGTAAGCACTTACTGTACGGACCACCGTCCTACTGTCACTCTGGATAAAAGCATTGGTTAAGTGCTCCACAGTTTACATGATACAGAAGGGGCAGAGGTATTTTATAGTCTCCATCTCCTCCATGACCTCCACATTTTACCCACAACCCCCTCCCCCAACACACACATGTTCCACCCAGCAACAGCCCCACACCATCTCCCACTGTCAGGCCAATTATGATTAGCCTCAGCATGCTCTCTCCTCCCTCCTAAGCCTCCTTCAACTTCTCCTTTTCCCTCTGTCCTTTACCCTCCCTTTTCATTTATTTTCCTTCCACATTCTGTTCTTATTGATCCTTTCCATTCTTCCCCTCTCTGTTAGTTACTGTTCTTTCTTTTCCTTTTGTTTTCATTCATGTGCCTCTCCTTCCTTTCCCTGTCTTTCCCTTTTGTTTTCTTGTCTGTCTCTCTTGTTACTTTTCTTTTCTTCAATATATTTACCCTTGCTTGCTTTTCCTTTATTCTGATGGGGTTTAATTCACAAAATACGGTTATTAAGTAATTGGTTTTATTTATCAGAACAAGAAATACTTTAATACTCCTGCATCTTAGTAACAACATGCAGAAAAAATATTAGAAATATAAGAAATTTGTTTGTTTCAGTTGCCCTTATACACAATATAGCAGTAGGAATATCAGATATAGACATTTAAATAAAATAGGAGTATAATGGATGTTAAATAAGCAAAAATTAGATTGTGCAGTGTGTTTCACACATAATTTTCTTTTAATAAAGGAAAAAATAAAATAAGTTAAAGTGAGATTATGAGCAAAAGACCAACAATTGTACATTGTATTAACAAAATAAATATAACTACTTGGTTTTAAAGAGGATAGTGTGCTGGTTGCTGCACTTTTTAAGGATAGTAGTGTAAATTTAGAAGGTCCATGAGTAAGGACTAAGTGAATACTGAAACCCGCGCTGGTCTCTAGGACCTAACAGGCAAATATCCTAATTATGAATTTAAATATCAATATTTTTAGATAAAGTAATCGACCAAATTGGTTACCTTGGGGCACCAGCCTAGAAATAAGCAATATTAATCAAATCTGTCCATACATAATTTTTAAGAAAGTACATTTTCTTTATTATCAGTATTGTCATAGATAATAAAATTGATATTTAAATAAAAGGGATGTCAGTCTGCACACTGACCCTTTTAACCAGCTGTCAGGACAGTGCACATACACAATGATCACAAAGAACTCCTCTGTAACAACTTTAACAGATTTTATTTGGCACAGCAGCATCAGACAAAGTCAGTGGCACTCAAACAAATTGCAATTATTAAACTAAACTAAAGGCAATCAAACAAAGCAAACTAGGAAGAAATTGAACTGCACTTTAATGCCAGAAAACCAGAAAGCCAAACTTTGGTTCATAGTATTCACACTGTTCTTGTGACGATTAAGGAGGTTCCTTCACACTGATCTGCCAATGCAGAAAGCAAAATGTAGCGTCTTTGCAACAACTAACAGGACAAAGCGTCTCAGGTGAATAAACCCCTTAGTTTTGCATTACTTATAAGCTTTATCTGCCTAACTATAGCCTCTTACTATGAGCCACTTTGATATCGATGAGGAGGGAGGGTACAGATTCAAGATGTCATCCATTAAGGATGAGGCAGGTGAGTCAGGGTGACATTAGGATGATTGCAGGAGCAGAATCACAAGTGTTCCTCCTCCAGCGGCGTTATAGTTGGTATGTCCAATGCTGTGCAAGCTAAGTCCTATTCACAATGCCCATGGACAAGCAGGCTGGGAATACCTCTGAGACGCTTGAGAACTTGCAAAGAAGGATCAGAGTAAACCCAAAGGAAGGGAGCAACATCTGGGAAAACTGAAGCACTGAAAAGCAAAAAAAGAGTGACCTGTAGAACGACTACTTGTCAGATGTGAGAAACTGTAGGCCAAAACAGGGTTACCCACCAGAAGACTGCTGGTCTGATATAAGAAACTAAGAACAATGGATCTTCAAATCCCATTGACTGTGTTGACCCTCCGGCATCCTCAAATGAGAAAAGATAACTCAGGCCCCCCTCGACTTTGACTTGGAGGTGTTATTTGCTGCAAAGCCTGCTGGAAGTCTGATGCTTTGTCATTTTTTAAGTTCCTGTTTCCCCCAAAGTACCATAACTCACCCACAACTCTTCATTTCCGCTTCCCCTTCTCCCTTTTTTAAATTTTTGTCCTCTCTTCCATTTCCCCCCCTTGTTCCCATCCATTCATTTCTTCATTCTGTCCTTGTCATCTTTATTTCCTTTTCCTCCTTTCCTCCCTCCCATGCAGTGTTCTCCTGTCCCTCTGCCCTCTCTTCATCTCCAACCTGACATTAATCTCCTACTCTGACGTCTTTTCATCAAGCCTCTCTTTTCCCCCCTCCATCCTTTCATCTTTACTTTAATCTCCTTCACATCACTCAATTATCACACCTCCATCCATCCCTTCTTCCTTTTACCCTACCCTGCTCCCTCCCTGCAGTATTTCCTTCACTACCATTCATTAATTTCTCCTCTTTTTCTGATTTCTTATTTCATCTCCTGGCCTAAGGAGATAAACTCTCCCTGCAAAAATAGATCATCTTTGATCTGACGAACACTAAACCATTTACAATAAAAAGTATAAAGATGTTCAGAAAACGTCACAGTAAAGCCTTAATGGACAGTTTAGATTTTCAAAAGCTTTAAATACTTAATAAAGTGACTCAATGCTGTCTCTTCATCTCAGGAAACAAGAAAAAGAAATTGTTTCACTGAGATGCACGGCACTTTGGACAAAAGTGTATGTGGATTGAAATTGTAGCATTGTTTAGTTTAAAGCAAAAGGACATTGAAGGCTCCTGTGTGCTTGCATTTCTAAGATTTTGCTTTAAAATAATTTGTATTTATCCACATGGCAAGAAAAGATGAAACCCTTTTATCATCACAGCCAGGAGCACCACCAGGATAGAACTTTACGCCTCTTTTAATTAATTGATGTTTTTACCAGCAACGGAAAGATTTTTTCTTTGGGTTTTCAAAAATGATCAGCGTCCATACGTAGCTACATGCCCTGCCAATAAATGGTTATGTAGGTTTGTTGGAAAACAGTGGTGTTACAACACACATACGCTTATCCTTAAAGACAAATTTCTGACAAACAACAATGGCAAGAGGACGCAAGAAGATGCAGGAGATTCTTGTCTGGACAACAAATCTGTCTGAATAGTTTTGTCTGGCAAACACAACGAGCACAGTTAACAGCACACACGTTGCTCGGTAGATGACCAAAGCTGTTGTTGTTCCTGGTACACAAGCGCAGCCTTCATGTGAAAGAGTACTGCAGATGCAGTGACATCAGCGTTTCACCCTGAAACACTGAATCTCATCTACATGGAGATGGAAATGGATCAGTTTTCAAAACGTTACAATCTGGACTCTGGTTACAAAAGTTTACGGATTCAGGCACTTCGGGCACCATTCTCTTGCAAATGAAAGGCAATGAAAACTCCTTGTTTCAACCATATTCATTTTTGTGTAAACGAGAGATTTTATACTCATTGTATAAAATCTCCACCCACAATTGTATGATTATGCAAAAACTGGACCAAAACGAAGAAGCTTAAAAGTTGGTACATGTATATGTCACTCTATAGGGTTTTATTTTGAAATGGCTGCACAGGAAGTGGTTCTAAATATTAGTGAGTAACTCTTAGATTCAGAACTCCCAGAACCTTCATTGCAGCACAGCCAAGTTGGGATGGTCCTCCAAAGTAAACCCATGTTCCCTCTTGTGCTCCCAATTTAAAACAGTCTGGCTCCATCCGTTAAGGGCCCCTTAATTCTAGTTTTCAACACACATTTAGGAGTGAGTATTGGAAAGAACCTCACAATATGATACGTATCACGATACTTGGATCATGATATGATAATATCACAATATATCTGAATATATCACACTATCGCAGTATTGTGATATATTGCAATATTCTGCAGTTAACAAAGAAAAAACTAGAAATGGTGTATATGTAAAGCAAAGAACATTACTCAAAACTGAAAGTACAAATCAAGTCAAAAACTATTTGATTGAAAACAACTTTTCCATTTTATTGTTTTTGAAATATTTTAAATGCAGCGTTACATGCATACACTTAGCTTGAAAACAGTGTGTCAAGTCACTTAAACTAATGTTGCAAAGAAATTATTCTTCTCTCCCTTTGCTAATGTATTGAAAGCATCCTAACCAGCAGTGCCACTCAAAGTGTAATTGAACACATGAGGAACAAAGTGCTTAGAGTTACTGACAGAACAGTGAGTAAAAAAAAACAATCACATATTCCTCTTGTCACTGTCTGAACTGAATAGACTGCATGAAAACAGAAACTGTGCACACATATATAAGTTGTATTTTATTTCCAACTCTGATAAAATATGACTTTATTTTTACAAAAAAATCAATATTAGGATTTGAAGTATCAATATTGTATCAGAGGTTAGAATATCGGGATATATTGCTGTATTGATGTTTTTTTTACACCTCTACACACATTTGGGATCACAGGTAGAGATGCAGAGGGAGTGTGATGAAAACTTGACCTGTGCCTGTACAAACACAGCTTTAAACTGGTCTGCGGTCTGGTGTCTCCCAGAGGATGAATCCAAAACAGTTTGACCCTCCCACCACTGAACAAAAATCAGTAAGATGTCATCAGATGAGAACAGATGAACCTTTGATTGATGTATTGATCTGCTTTAATGAACAAATTTGGGGGCGGACCCACTTCAGAAGTGAGCATTCTCCCTTCAGTAATGACCAACTAATTGAGGCATTCTGTCTCTTGTTTTTCGTTGTGACTCACTCTGAGGGAGTGTATTGATCCCCCTGATGTGTTTTTAAGGAGGATTCATTCAAGCTGGAGGTGCTGCAGAGTCCATCTGAAAGGCTTGTGACACAGCTGATCAGTGAGTAAGATCCAGCCCACCGCCTTTTTAAGAGCACAGAGATCAGAACAATGAGCACCGAGCTGACCTACTGCACACAAACACTCGCCTGTCGAACCCTCCTGCTGTGAGCCTATTATGGCTCAGCAGTGTGAGATTGCCTCCTCCATCTGTGGAGTAAGTACAGATCCCCCCAGAGACCGGGCCCTTTCTTTTAACATTTCCGCCTCTTTTTCATCTCCTACTGATCTCTTAACCAAGGACAAGTGGAGGTGATTCGAGTGTCCTTTTGTTTAACTACAGCATCTGGGAATTCTGGACTCACAGCAGCTTGTATGAGAAGATGTTATTGATAGCCGTCGTTTACCCAACATCCTCTGGGAATCAGGAGAACTTACCTCCAGATGTCATGTGGGCCATAAACGGAGCCATCTCATCCTTCTTCTGTTTTCCTCAGGCTCTTACATGGAATAACATTTTCTGGACAAAGGACGCTTCAACCAAGCCACCATGAAAAGTCCAGAGTTAGCTAGCAATTTTGGAACATTTAATTCATTCTAAATACATAGAGGTGCTCGAGTTATGCTTTTATAATCTCCTTCCTGTCAGGCCTGGCAAGTAGAAAGCTAGAAATGATTCATGTTCATGTATTTAGTTTAAATCATTTCTAGAGTATGGAGAAGAGAAAGTTCCAGTGCTGTTGATTTTGTTTTATGATGAATGGAGGTTCAGAAAAGAACAGTAAAACAAACTGAAAAGCCTATAATCTCAGTAAAGGCCAATATAACCTCTTAAAATGTGCATCACAATGGCCATAGTTTTCCATTTGACAGGTTGAACGTACATCCTGGTTGGATTAAAACCTTCCCATATTCAAGCTCCATCTTTGGAGTTGAAAATATATTTAAAAAACTCATATGAACCAGTTTTGATTAGCCTCCTCCCTGTTTCCCTTTTTAAACCAATTAAAATACCAAAACAACCCAATTTAATTGCAACACTGACTCGTCCATATTAGTGGTTTTGCCTGGGCTAACTGTTAGTGCATAAATAATCCTTTTCTGACGGACTGAAATCAGTTTAAATCTTATTTCTATTTTTCATTCAGCACCTGTGCAGCTGTTGCTTTGCTAGCTCAGGTAATCACAGACAGGACCTGCTGTGATCATGGAGGTTCATTATGTTGGAGAAGAAGCCAGTTTTTACTACATAGTCCCAGGAGGGGTGCGGTCATGAAAATAAACAAGGCAAATAATAATTTGAATAATTTAATTGTTACAAGCATGTATTTTTTCGACTGCCTACAGCATAAATTCAATCATTCAGAGCTGCTAATAAAGATATATTAATACCAGCAGATACGAGCGATGGGTTCAAGATGGAATTCGTAATGCTGAAACCTACCTCAGTCTGATGACGACCGACGTGTTTGAAGAATCTTTTTTTTTTTTTTGACATATCTTCAAATTTTGATAGATGACAAATTCAAACAACAGTTAATGTGTAGTATCTTGATTTGCCGTTAGGAAGATAAATGCACCAGGGTCATTGTTTGGCTTGTTGTTTTATACAAAAAAATAGATGAATATGTTTTAGCAGGCTTTGGATTATACTATGTTGCAATAGTGATCTTATTTCAAAGTACATTATTGCATTGTAGGAGTATGAGAGGACAAAGTTAACCAGTCCAAAGAAGAAAGTTGATAGTATCGTTATCGATCAGTATTTGCTGATGTTCGAATAAAAAACACATGATCAGTTGACCAAAATTAATGCTTGTAAACACCAATACCTACCATCAGTCACCTTTGGATTAACCTGCTGTTTACTAGTATAAAACAGCTGTGCTGTGATTGGTCATAGACATTGGCCTGTTGATGGCTGCTCTCTGATTGGTCAGTTCACTACAACTGAGCATGCTCGGACAGAAATTGAGTAATTGCACATGTGTGAAACAGAAGCCGCTTCCGCATCCAGTTGAGAGAGAAAATCATGTGCAGTTTTGTTGTGAAAATACTAAAATTCCATTGATTAAACCTTTAAATAAAGATGATTTTTGAGTTGTCTGAGAGAGTAAGATTGGGCAAAATTTTGGGTGCATGTTATATTGCGTTCAGTGCAGAAATAATAAAAATATGAGATGCAAAACGGAGAAATTACGGTATGTTTTTCTCCTACACAGATCCAAATTCGAGATTGTTACTCCTGAATAAAACCAAGCTTTCTTGGGTTCTGCCTGATATCAATATTTAGCGGCACATCTTACCTCAGCATTCCATATCAGTTATATCTTTACTTGTGAAAGCAGATAAAAACAGTAAAACGGAACACTTACAGCTTCCATTTGGTATTGCTGCAGTAGCTACATCACTTTTTTAGAGTATTTGTTTAACTTTGAGCCAACTCGACTAAAAACCAGACAACTGGGAAGGAAATGTATGAAATATTTATTAAATCACTCTTGAGGATCACAGCATACATGTCATTCACAACACCTCAGGGCTGGTTGATCGTCAGCTCCTTTAGTTTCGTCTCTGCAGCAGCTCACGGCTCACTTAGTTTGCAAAAAGACACAAAATACCAGCTCAGAATATTAAAAAGAAGACGTCTCTATGACTTGTTTTTGCAGCTTCAAGTGGAGCCTCTTGGGACATTCTGAGCTCGTAATATTGTTAAGATGAATGCGTCTTGTGGGATTTCACGTGTTTGAGATTGTGATGATCATGTAGGTTTACTCTCGACCTAACTCTTTGTCTGGTGCTGAGGCCTGCAGCTGCTTCTTTTTCTTTCATGTGATTCTTACTCAGGCATCTCCACCTCTGACTTCCACTTCTCCATGTACACTAGATCGACCTCCCATCTTTGTCTCCCTCTCCTCTTAACACATTTTAATCGATACCCTTCCTGCTGGTAGCATTTATATCCCATTCTTTAAATGACCTACTTAGTAATCTCTCCCGTTGTGAGTGCAGGCGAGAAAAAGAGATAACAGCTGAGGAGAAGAGCATATAATTAGATGGAGGCAAAAAAAAAGACATAAAAGCAGATATCTGTGGACGGATTTGCTGTACTTTCATAGCTTAGCAAATACACAGAGCAGAGGCTGCCTTATGGCTGCAACAGAGGGCTTTTAGTGTTGTATTTGATCTGGTCTTTGGGGGGGTTTCTTCGCCTTTAAAACATTTTATCCCCTACAGTTACAGCTGTGTCCTCAAAAATCCACAGAATGGCAGAAGATCCATTTTCAGAGGTTTGAAATGTAAGAATAAAAATTCCTGTTTGTTCACCAACCCTCCAAGCTGTGATTCCTTCTCTCTTAGCAACCAATAGGGGGCTACAAGGTTGGAAATAAGCACCTGCCACCAGTTAAATGTGTGTTTGTTTGTTTTTTTTTTTTGTCCAAATCCATGGGAAATAACAAAAGCAGTGGTTTATGACACAAAGAAGTGAAGGTCATATCCTGTTTTTTTATTCATTGCCCTGAATTCATGTTGACTGTTTCCAGGGCTCCCTTTATCGCTGAAATAAAATTCTTCTTGTTTCTAAAATGGGCAATGAGGGGATGACAGCGGCTTAGTCTGATGGGGCACTGTACCAAAAATCGGAAGGTTTCAAGCTTGAGCCATATCCAGGTGTCACATGTCCATGTATCCTTGGGCAGGACACATAACTCCAAGTTGCTCCCACTGTTGGCATTAGTGGCATGTAAATGGGTATGAAAGTGCAAGTGTTAGCATATAGTGATGGACAGCTTAAGCCCTGTTTCCACCAGAAGGTTCATTTCTGTTCTGCTCGGTACGGCTCGCTTTTTGTGGCGTTTCCATAGCCTAAAACTGGGACAGGACCCCTTTTAAGCAAACCGTATCATCCTACTTTCTGGGACCCTTCTGTTTAGGTGCCAGGCATACTTATCCGACCCCCAGAAGGTGGAGCTAGAAACACTGCAGTCCGTTGATTGGTCGAAGGAGACGTCACTTCCTCTGCGACAGCGGAACAACACATAACCCCGCCATGTTTAAATCTCCACTCGTCTTCGTGAAGATAACTCTTGCACCACACAGCCCTCTCTGAAACAAAGCTTGATTGCGCTGCGTAACAAAAAGCCACATGCTGATCAGAAAAAAAAATAGAATTGCTGGACGTCTTCCATCGTTGCTCTTTGCTTACTGTGTCGTGTTTTCTTCTTTGTTGTATTTAATAGCCAGGTATACTGTGCTTTGACGTAATGCTATCAGCATCTGGCTTATACGCGGCCTACCAAGTTGGGTTCGGTTGGCTGTGAAAACACAAACAGGATCAGGCTTTACCGATTCGGCCTGAGCTAAACCGTGCCGATCCATACCGGACCACTTGGTGGGGCTTTACTGAGTGGCTCTGAGTAGCAGTGGGTGTGGATGGATAGATGTGACCTGCAGTGTTAAAGTGCTTTAAAAGTTCAGAAAGACTTGAAAAGTACTATAAAGCTCAAATCTATTTAATGTCTTCTACTTGAGCATAAAGATAGATTTATTAAACCTAAGTCATTTTGCTAATAAAAGATTTATTATGACTGAGAAAAAAACTCAAAGACCGATCTGCAGCTCAAAATGGTTTTCACGTCTGCGTCAGTATCTCACTAACACTAACTCATCCTCCGTACTATCTACTCGTTTCAGATCTTCCTCTCCTGCTGCATTTTCTCAATTATTTATACACAACATCTGCAGGTTCAGCACCAGCAAACTGTACAACTTGCACACAGTGGTGCTAATTAAAGAGCTGCACTCAGAGAGGCAGACTTAACACTTTAAACTAAGAAAGATTTCCTTTTCATCTCTCCTTTGTGGTAACGGCGTCTAAAATCATATCCTCTCACTCATGATCATTAAAGCCTTTCCAGGTGCACTTTCTCTTCGATTAACGCAGCTCCATGCCTTAAGAGCATCTTTCCGTTTCCTCCTCGATATGGAGGCAGCGCACAGGAGCACGTGAGACGTGTGATGCAGCCATGTGAGACACAGAAAGGGTGTGACTGTGAGAGGAAGAGCTGCTGTGTCAGGTCTGGTGTTAAATGCAAATCCATGTAGAGAGTGGGAGGAAGGAAGAGGAGAGGAATATGAAAGTAGGAGGAGAGGGAAGAAGACATGTGGACTGAAAAAATATGACGCTTCTCTCTTTGCTGTGTCTGATCCTGGAGTTTTCAGTTTCATTTGTTTTAGTCATTGACCATTGGACAAGATACATTAACATTAGGATGATGAGTTTTAGCATCATTTAAATAAAAAAATAAACAAACATGACAGAGAAGGCTTTTGCTTATTACTCCTCCTCTTTGTGCATACATTTTTATTTTAGGTCCCATTACATTAATACAAATTAAGAAATTAGATACTATCTATTATGTGCTACATATAGTTTTATCAATCCAAATATCCCAGTTTCAAAACATGTGTAATCTGGCGTTCAGTCTTATGTGCTGTAACCAATTTTTTTACGCTAGAGATGCCCCAAGGTTTCCTCAGCCTGAATTCCCTGATAAACCATAGCCTTTCCTTCTAAGGAAGAGGGAATTTTGGCACTTCTTTTTTTTCATTCCACAAATGCACAATCCTTTCAGGTTGAACCTCATTGTAAATTTGACTCATCAGGCTTTCCAAAGTGAGAAATAATCAATAGAGATAATGTTTTCAAACTTTTTTTGAGGAGTTTATTTTGTTTTATTCACATGTAAAGACAAGTTGTTAAAGGAAAAGTTCGGTTCCTGCAGCTTTTACATTGTTTCTAGAATGAAGAACAACAATATACTCACCCAGAAGGCTTTCCTGATGCAAACGGTGCTTCGGGAGATATTTAGATCCAAAATCGAGCAGCGGACACCGATATAATGTAGCCTGTAGGGCATAGATCGCCGCTCCTAAAAACTGCATTAATCGTCCAAAAACTCATGTTTTTCACCAATATTCCATCATGATTCGCCGAATGGACGGCCATTGCAGCCTGTGTCTCTCCACACAGCGCTGTGTGGCTGGACCAACGAGTTTGGTTACATGCTCTTCACAAGATGCGCAAAGAAAAGTGCTCATTGTTTCAGGGCAGCTACAATCGACTTTCTTCTTCCAGTTTTGTGCAAAATGGACGAATATCTATGGGATGAAGATGTTGTGGAGGAGGACTTTGAATATGATGGACGCCCTTACAGTTTGGAGCCACAGTATACAGATATACAGATAAGGAAGCGATCGCAACGCTCCAGAGAGCATGACAAGAGAGGTACCCGGGTCTTCTTCGTCAGTTCAGAGGTTGTTCAGCCACACAGCGCTGTGTGGAGAGACACAGGCTGCAATGGCCGGCCCATTCGGGCGCGAAGTCATGATGGAATATTGGTGAAAACATGAGTTTTTGGACGATTAATGCAGTTTTAGAGCGGCGATCTATGCCCTACAGGCTACATTATATCGGTGTCCGCTGCTCGATTTTGGATCTAAATATCTCCGGCACCGCTTTGCATCAGGAAAGCCTTCTGGGTGAGTATATTGTTGTTCTTCATTCTAGAAACAATGTAAAAGCTGCAGGAACCGAAGTTATCCTTTAATGTTGAACCAACTTTTTTAACTTTCTAGTTCTGCTTCTGCTGTATCCAGAAGCTTTTCAAAGTCAGAAAAAACAGGCTGATATCATCACCAAGCAAAAAATCAACAGTTTGGCCTACTTACAAATATCATTCATTTAAGATGCAAATTTATTCATTTAACCAGATAAAAGACCCTTTGAGATCAAGATCTCTTTTACAATTGTGACCTGGCTGAGAGGTCAGCAGCACACGTCACGAAAAAACATATTAAATGTTAGTAATATACAGTAAGTTAGAATACACATATTTTTGCGCGTGCAAGATTTTGCAATAAAGTATGGTAAATTTTAACATGAATAACAATTCACAAACACAAATAATGTTGAGCCCAACCATTATTTTGTGGGACTCCACGTGTAACCCTCAACAAATCTGACTTATTTTTTTGTGCTGGTATTTATAATTGATGATATATACCGATACCTCTTACATAGAGTTGCTCATCCATTTGTTTGCTACTCCTCTACCTCTCCAGTCATTAAAATACTGTTGTCGGTTTTTTCAAAACCTTTTTCAATCAATAAAAACACTTTGATTTCTTTGTTGATAGCTGTTGATATTTGTTCAGTTAGATCCATAATTGCAATCATGGTAGATTGAATAGATCTAAAACCATATTGATGCTTTGTCAGTAATCTGTGATGCTCTAGAAAGCAACATTTGGAAAGATTTTTCCTTTGTCTTTAAAGGAGACATGTCATGCTGATGCATGATTTAATACTTACACATAATATAATTAATTTGAAAACAAGACCTTACACCCCCTTAATTTTCAAAAAATGAGATATTGTATTTTTTCTGATATCCTAGAACGAGATTTGATGCCTCTGAAAATAGGTCATTGCGAGATGACCGCGAGATTTAAATCGTCGTGACGACACAAGGTACATTTCATTTTATTGGAGTAATCTGATAAAACACTTCCTCCTCTGTGATGTCCGTTAGCCCCACAACCATCAGTCAGGAACACATCCACCCAGCAGCAGTATATAGATCCCTAGCTCACACTCACTCATTACCAGCTCTGGCCTGTAGGGGGACTCAATACGCGGTCGCTGCTTTGAGCCTGCTGGAAAATACAGTAGAAGAAGAAGGACAGGCTGGCTCAACCCTGATAGAACTGACCAATCAGAGCACAAAGGGCTGTTACGTTGCGAGGTTACTGTAGGTCAGCCTGGAAACAGAGTGTTTCAACGAGAGCTTGATAATGGCCTAAAATGAGGATTTTGAGAACGCTGTTGTGTGGCAATGAAGGAACCAAATGACTTGTACTGAGGGCAGAAATGCTTTACAGGCATCCTAGTCTGGCATAGTGAAAAGGAGAAACAAGCATGATATGTCTCCTTTAAGTATTTCACTGATATATTTAAGATATTGAGGGCCCTACATCTGGATTAGAGGTGGCTACATTCCTGTAACAAAGAGCACAACCCCTGCTAAGCCCCTCTGCATCACATTGTAATAAACAGGCGCTGTGTACTGTATGCAGTTGAGAACTTTGGCAAAACACACTTGAGTTCTGTGCTCTAATATATAAACAAATGAAGGTGTGGAGGTTTTGCACCTTTCTACAATCATTATGCACAAACTGTCTCCAATCTCTTAATTGTATTGATGTTAATTGTTCTGTGATTGTCTAGTATATCTGATCCTACGGTCGCTGTACAAGTGTCGAGATCTTTGTTTTCATTAGCATGAGGAGTCTCCAGAAAATCTATCCATCAATCAGCATGGCTCCCTCTGCAGTGTGAGCTCACACAGTGCCGCCCCATTGTGTCTGACCTTCATGCACACTCAAATACCATCCAGAGGAACACACAGTTCTCACTACACGTGTGTGTGCTTTCTTTTCTTTCAGCTTTTTCGGTCTTGATCTCAGTGTGGCCCCACACGCTGAAATATTGATGAGAGTTAGACGTCTTCTTAAAAGGAGAAAGTGGCATTTCTTGGTCAGGACTGTGTGTGTTTGTGTGTTTCTTTGTGTGTTCAGAGGAGGTGATCAGCACAAAGTCTCTGACAGTTTGACAGTCGGGGTTCATCTCCTGTCTGCACCAACCAGCTGAAGTCTGAGGATGTCTTTTGTGTTTGTGTCTGAACACAGTCCATTTCTCCAGGTAGGAGGACATGTCTGTTGAGTCTTTCTCACAATTTCTTCATAGTTCCCCAGTGTGGCATCCGGTCTGTGTGGCAGCTGTGTTCTAACAGCTTTGCTCACACCCACTTAAAGTATATTTAAAGCCCTGTACAGCCCTGAGCTGCTTGAAACTTGAGATCATGACTTTACAAACAACTAGGCTTCATTTTAATGAGGTCATTATGAGATCACAAGATGTCGGGAAGTGAAACATGTAAACAACAGATTATATTGCCTACCTGACGTTGTTTGCTGTTTGCGTTGCTATTACTTCCGCACAGTGCTGTCTTTTGAAATTACCAGCAAACTCTGAGCGCCTGTTTTTCTATTATGGGTCGAGGCTCAGCATGTATTTCCAGCGAACCAGCATGGAGCTGCGATGCTAGCTTGTGCAAGAGAAATTAAGGTACAGAATGTGGAAACTGACTTATTGACTAGACTTACGGTGATTTGCTGTGGAGTGTGTGGCGTGTAGAGAATGCTACAAAGGCAGACTATTTGTAAATCTTGAGTAAGGGTACTGAAGCTTGAAATTTGTACTGTTTGTTATCATGTGTGTTTAAATTTTAGCTCATTTCATGGCACAGCCACGCCTTCAAAATTATGGTTTAGGTCTACCGTCCATGCCTGCACCCGTCCTAGTCCATAAGGTCAAGTCTTGGAAATTTTGTATCTCGAGACTTTTTTTTTTTTTTTTACTGTTTTCTTCAACTAATTAAAGTTTTAAAGTTAAAGATTAAGACCAGGGAGTCCTGTAGTCAACTTTTTTCTGCAAGGATAAAGATTTTGAAGGTTATAGCTTGTAGGTCAAAGTCATGGAGCCTCATGTTGACCGGCTGCTTGTTTAAACTATTTTTGGACACTAGTAAGAATGCCTTGAGGGATTTTATTCCATCTTTGCAAAAATGTCCTCCAAGACATAAGAATGACCTGTGATAAGATTTTGAAAAGTATTGGGTCAAATGTTGAGGTCATGAGGCCTCTCGGTCACCCTTGGCTCGTCTCAAGAATGCTTAGAGGGATTTTTATCAGAGTTTGAACAAATGTCTATTTTGCTGGCTTGGGTAGTTCTGGTTGGCGTTGCAGTTAATGAGAATCTCATCTTGTAGTTCATTTTTATTTTTTGTTGTGGCATATGCAAGTTGGCATCTTAGGTTGAAAGGAAGAGGAACCATAACTTGTCCTGTCATTCCTAACATATTAAAAAATGCTTTAGATGATTTTCTTTTAGGTTTACAGAAATGTCCATCATGACACTGAAATGGAGTGATAACATTTTAGAGATCAGTCATTACAAAGTCAAACACAAAAATATCTATTTGTATGATGACCTGTTCACACAGGTTTAGTATGTTCCAGTCATTTTGTTTTTGAGTTCCAAGGATGGACGTGTGTGCAAGAGCTGCTCTGAGACAGAATATGTTTGATAATACATCAACAGTGTTCATTATGTAACTTTATGCAAACAGCAGCTATTATCTCCTGCAGGGCCTACCTGTCGCTTAAAGCAGCCCCTCTTGAGGTTTTTTTATACCTTCACGACATGTTAAAAACTTAAACGGATAAGCTGTGTAAAAGTTCCATTAAAGCAATTTAACAGGATTACTACAGGACTGAAAATGGCATCCATGATCACAGAGTAGAGAGCTGGGGAGTTGAGGGGTTTTGATGCTTTAGTGAAGGAAAGAAATTTGATTAATACTTAAAATGTTGGCTCATGGGCTCCAACCAAATACGTATTTCTGAGACAAAACTGCAGATTCAGTCTCTAGAAGTTTTCAAGCTGAGCTCTGTGAGTTTTCATCATGGTGAGAATGATCTAACTTTCATTTAGCGAAAAGATTTCTCCCCTCTCAGTGTTTCTGCTCCTTTAGTAGATGATATAACAAGCTCTGATTTTCCCCCATCCCAAAACCGCTCTGTCATCACTGTTTGAGGGGAGGAAAGATCCGACTTTGATCACCCCCTCAAAGTCCCAAGTCTTCACAGCGACTCATCTTTGCTGAGCGTCCCTTTCCTCTCCTTTCCCTCCTCCCCACCTGCAGCGCTCATATATTTTTCAGCAGCGGAGAGCTTGGGGGAGAGCCAGGTACACTATTAGAGGGATGACTCAGAGGAGGGACTGATGGCTTCACCGAGCTGAGGTAATCCTGGTTCCTCCACTTGAAAATAGCCGGGATTGTCCTTTTCTGCTTCTTCGCCCCCATTCTCATTTCTCAGCTCATTTCTTCACACTCAAACCTCTCAGCACCCACAGTTTTTCATCCTGTACTTTCTGAATGTGTCCTGGAAGCACTTTTCTACAGATCTTTTTGCAACACACTAAAAGCAATAGTTCAGAATTTTTCAAGTGTAGCTCTATAAGGTACTTGCATGGAGGTCTGCACAGCTTCTGTTTGTAAAAGCTATCCAGAGTAAGGGCACTGTAGCTGTGTTGTCCGTCTTAAAGTGTAGGACTAAAATTGAATTACCAGCTAACAGTTAAATGTCACCAGGAGGGTAAACTATCGCTAGTCTGAAATTACAACGGTGGATCAAGAAGAACAATACTTTTTTTTTGTGTGTGTATATCATAGTGAACATGTGGCTTAATGATGTTGTCCACCAGTTCATCCTCAAGTAAAGGTGAATGTTCGCATTTTGAGGGATATTATTTAGTCTTTGACCTGTAACTTCCTCAATCCACAATCAAATCAACTCATCTCAAAAACGTGGAACGTTTGAAATCATTGACTTTCTTGTTAACTCAGATTCATGAATGACCAGGAGACACCATGACCTTGACATTTGATCTATGACTTTTAAAACTGGATCAGTCAATCCTCGTGTCATTGTGGACATCTGTGCAGTTTGAAAAAAATCTCCTGAAGAATTCTTTCGATATTTCTTTCCCAAGATTGCAATCCCAGACAACAGGTATGCATGAGAATTTATGACCTTGACGTTTGACCCATATCCTATAATCTAATCAGTTCATTCTAGTGTTACTGTGGATCATTTTTGTAGTAAATCTCTCTAAGCTTTCTTTTCGGGTGTGCTGGTTTTAAGGAATGGATAGTAATGATTAGGACTGTCACGATAATCAATAAATCAGTTAACCAAACAATAAATAAAAACGTCCTCGGTAAGTTTGCCGGCCTTGGTAAATTGACGTGCATGCGTGTTTGTTTCCCTCCTCTCGTTCTACGAAACAGGCTGGATGAGAAGATGGCTCACTATGTCCATCTTTCTCAATGCCTGGGCGTGTTTGTTCTTATAGCGGAATGAGCGGGGTTGGGGTTAGTGATGCATCTGTCTTTCATTCAATCTTTGGCGGGGGGGGGGCTCGCGCGTACACACACAGAGCTGCAAGTGAGCATCATAAGGAGTAATGAGGAAACAAACACTAAGATGAATGATGGCACAAAAGCGATGGTTCCTAAGCCAAATGCCACAGTACAAGTGTGGAAATATTTTGGTTGTTGGTGTGAGCTCATGAACACCGACGAGCCTATTTGTCGAATTTGTTTGAAAGTAGTGGCAACAAAGATTTTTTTTCCCTCTTTTTTTGTTTGTTTAATTTATTTTATTGTTTATTTTTTATTCAAAAGCTCTTGGCCTTCCAATTGCAATTAAATACTCTTAAGAAATTAAAGTTCATTGCTTTTGATATGGTGTACTCACTACATTACGACATATAATTACATTGATTTTAAAAAATGATGTTTCAGAATAACATTGACAATAATATTGTTTATCGGCAATAATTTTGGGACAGTTATCGTCCAGCAAAATTTGTTATCGTGACAGGCCTAGTAATGATATACAATATACAGACCGTTGTGTTGACTGCCTAAGTCAGATTCCCCCCTGAGCCCATTCACCACATTTCTTCCCCTACTTACTCCCCCAATCCAAGTCAATCCACTGTCTCTCTTCTGTCAATAAGGGCAAAAAAAGCAAAACTGTCTTTTATATTGCTTAAGAAGTCAAGAATTATCGTGAGACAATTTACTTTTGACCTCAAAATGTAATTACAAAAGTAGTTTATCCTTCAATCCAGGAGGACATTTGTTCAAAGTTTCATGAAAATCACAGAAGTTATGTTAATTTGTGGAATAATTATGTGCAGGTGTGTATAACATTTATGTGAAGGAGTACCTATAGTCTTTGTTATTTCAGAACAGGTACGCACGAACTGAAATTATAACACATCTTTTTTGGGCAATGTGCGTAAGAATGCAACTAAACAATTCACAATGTTAGATGTCTTGATGCCAAGGTTACCTTATATGTAAATTAGGAGTTTATGTCAAGTGATTGTCATTTTTCATTGTGGAAGTATATTAGGGTGATAGAATCAAGAAAGCCTTTACGTCCTGCCTGCTACTCTAAACATTACTTTTGCAAACAGACTTTCACTTTTAGTAATAAAAAGATGAAAAGGTACCTATAGCTATGCACAAAGATAAAAATCCCATAACTGCTAAAAGAAATCCCACTTTTAATTAATAATTAGTATGCAAATCATGTTTAGAGAAGCACAGACTTTTACTAAAGCCTTTAAAATGTTTAACCTGCCACACCAGATGGACCATTCAATATATTTCACTGGTCCATCTGGGATAGAGCCCATAGAAAGTGTTTGGGAATGGGCAGAACCTATTAAAAGCATATCCAGCAGGTGATGGATGATCTTTCTGTCAATCACTTTCATTGTGACATGTGTTGCTGCCTCTCTTGGCCAGGTCACCCTTGTGAAAGAGGTCTTGACCTCAATAGGTCTTTTCCCTGGTTATGCCGGGCGGACACTGTGCGATTTCAAGGGGATTTCACCATGATTTTGCCGTCGCAGACCACGCTGCGTCATCGTGGAAACATTGTAGCGTCGGGATGCCCGGTCGGGAGGTCGTAAGCCGTACAGTGTGAGAACACTCACGAGGAAGGATTAATTGCTGCTACGTTCTGACAATAATGCTGCGACCTCCCGATCAAACTTCTGGCATGTCAGAAATTTTCGCCGTAGCTCGTACAGTGTGAGTGGTGTTACGTCACGATTCTACGTTCATTCCACTTCATCATAACGTTATCGGCTACAGATGAGGAATTTGCCGGGGCAGTATGGTGTTTAAAAGCAACATTGGCTGGCTAATGCTAACGTGAAACTATCATAGCTACTGTAAAACAATATATAGTTTAACATTAACGTTACCTCAAGCTCCTGATGAAGGATGGACATCCCATACCGACCACGTCTCCTCAGCCATTCACGTACCCAAATCCTTTTCTTTTTTTTTTTTTAGTTTCAGCGCACAAGACAGCACACACAACTGCAACAACTTGCTGCCTGCTCGCCATCTTGTTGTCATGCACGCTGTGGTTGTCATAGGAACTAGGAACCTTTGTTTTTCGTTGTTCACATTCGAGCACGTCGTGCCGTCACACGCCGACTGACGCCGATGACGCCGACAAGTAGTCGTGGTTGTCAATGATCGTGGCTGACAGCAGTCGTACAGTATGAGCACACATGTCGTAGGGTCAAATAGAGTACGAGTGACAAACCCGGTCGTGCAGTGGGAGCATTTCCCCGACAGTCAGATTTCTAAAATCGCACAGTGCCCGCCCGGCATTAAATAAAGGTTAAAAAAATTATAGGCCAGTCCGATAAAATAGTAGGCAGGCGCTAAGTGTGTAAGGAACAGAACATGAGCCACTTCGTAGAACAAATTCGCTCCAAACATAAAGAACATGACAATTTTTTCCCTTCCAAGACCCATTTCATATTTATATTTTTACTCTTGGTAAATCATGCACAACAGGGATATTAAACTTCAAGGATTTACTAAGAGTCATGGATACTTCTACAGAGAAAAATGAGGCAACAAGTCTAGCACATGTTCACTTGGAAGGAAATTCATCTCTAATTTTCATCACATTTTTGTTCCAGCTAAGATAAAAACTATTGTTTCAGATAATGTCTTATGACTGAAGTATCAGAAGAAACTATTCCATTGCCACTTTTTAAACACCCCTTTTATACCTCTCATTTTACAAACAGCTTTTCATCCAATCAGATGACAGAAACTCAATTTGAAGTTCAGATTTTTTATTTAAATTACTTTCAAGAAAACATAGTTTGTATGTTACAGACAGGTGGAGGCACTCCTAGATTGCAGTCTTTTTTCAAGAGGTTAAAAAAATCAAATCAGAATCAAATTTTATGTTAAAAAAGTGCAGATTTTAGTCTTAGGTCATATCTTAAAGCCTTAGACCTTCTACCATCACTTTAACTGCCATCCCTTTTCACTTCAATGCAGTGTCTAGACAATTGCTCTTCCCCATCCTCCTCAAAACGAGGAGGAGGTCCCTCTATGAGCAAGTGAGCTGGGACTCACATGCCATGAAGGGCAGAGACTCACAAAGGGAGCTGAGGGGGAGCAGGAAAAACGAAGAATTGATTTTCCAGTTGCTGCTGGAGACGCAAACGTCCAGGGAAAGGACTAAGTCTCCCCTCTGGGTTCAGACCGGCTTGGTCCAGCTCTGGGCTGGAAAGGCCAACCAGTGACCTTAAGACTCCGCAGATGATGGTTTTTATTCGCAGATTATGAGCTCGATTGGATTTTTACAGCGATGAAAGAGTAATCCTGCAGTTGCTCAGGAAGGTGTCCGAGACCCGTTTTAGTAGCTTTTTAAGTGTGTATTTTTTTATTTGTGTGTTTTTCTGTGTATTTCTGTGGATATGAGCCCAACCCAGCTTGCCCTTCACGCAGTGCAAAGCACAGAATCCCCTCTGGCATTTTCAAGCGCAATGGAGAAGTAACGGGATGCTCAGAAGAGGAGACATATCACCACACTTAAACACACACACACAAACACGCACACAGCAAGCGCACCATTGGCTGGCTGGCAGCCATGACAGATGGGGGAGTTTGGTTCATGGGGGGTTACCATGGAAACCAGCATCAGTGCTACGCTCTGCATAAGCCGAGCTGCAGAGCGAGATGCACACACACTCTGCAGAGGAGTGTGTGTGGGCAGCATGAGTCGTTTTTCTGGTTGTTTATGACTTATTGTTGTTGCGCAACAAGTCGGTTTGTGTCACTGGGCCCTCGACTCGTTTTCCCAAGCTTAGACTCAAGTGGAAAAAAAGATTGGCGGCATTGTGGGATTTCAGCTGTAATTTCAGTTAATGGATTTGTTTACTGATGACACAGGCAGCCATGATGGAAAACTGTGCCAGAGAGAAAGTGTGTCACCAAGAGGAGTTGACAGAGCAGGAACAAAACACGCTCTTCTCTGGGCACCTTTGTCATTTACATCCCTCATTCCTCAGCAAGAAACAATTACCTCTTCGTCATCTTCTCCCTCACATTACATTTTTTTGCCTCTCTCTCCTTCTCAATCCCGTCATCGATCCTGTTTAAGAGCAAACGAGGCAAAGCAGCCGTTCACCCAGAAAGCCTCTAACTGGATGTGACAGGCTCTAAAAACCAATCCTCTGCAGCTCTGCAGCCCGGCCACGCCACGCTGATCATTACTCCTGCAGCTCTGGGGCTACATTTTCACCTCTGCTATTTATCTTCATTTTCTCCGAGTGTGATGAAACATGCTCGCATATATTCTGTCTTTCATGATGATTACCATAATCCTGTACATTCACGCTCCTTCTCTTCCCACACTCCTATACCCACTGACATGCACAGTCATACAGCATCATACTCTCCTACGTACACCTTTAGTTAAGAAAATCTAACTCTAAGCTCACATTATGCAACCTCGTTTTCCTTTTCATTACTCTGCCTATTATATTAAAATTTGATGACTGAAGGAGCAAATTCTTAATCACTAATCTTGTAGTTTTCTGAGTACCCCTGATCCAGCTGCATTCTTAGTCTATCTGAGGCACTGTTGAAGCTCCTGCCACTTTAAGACCCCTTCCTCAGGTGGGCTGAGTCCACAATGGTTGGTTGACCAGTCTACTCTGTGGTAAATGATCAGTTCAGAACTGCTTGGGACACTCACATCTGTATATCCTTCCAGTGTGCCTGTACTTTTATGAAGTGTATGACAGTTTGTGTATTAGAGTGCAATAACATGCATGATTGCTTTTATTTATGTGTGTGGGACTTATTTATGGCCCAAAACACAAGTGAGTATGACTGTGCATATAAAAGTGTGTAACTTAAAGTGTGTGTGGGGATGAATGTGCTGTATTTGTGACAAAAGCAAGAATGATTTACGGCCTTTGCTGCCTCCCGCGCTTTCTTCCTTCCACTTGTTCTCTCTCACATACACACAGAGATACACAGGGTCACTAATGGCTTTGCATATTTCGTCCTGTGCATTAAACTATATCTGAAAGTAATATGAAGCCACTGATGCAGGCTGGGAATGTAATAGAGCCGCAGTAATAACAGTATATGAGGAACTCTGTTGGCTAATGTTGTTTTCTGATGTGTGTTTTCAAAGTGAGTGGCTCCACAGGGTCTGCATTGTGCCACACAAGAGACACCGAAACATTTCTGCAAACTTCTTCAGGTTGCCTTTTAGCTTTTTATGGACCAAGGACAAGGGACAGTTTGTGTATTTCTGGAGAAGAAAAGTAATTCATTGTGCTTCTCTTTCGTTGGATCATATGTGAGAGTCATCCTGATTTGATATGTGTGGCAGGTGGTCCCTGTTTCAATACAAACAACTGCATCAAGCTTGCATGAAAGAGGTGGCCTCGGCTCACTTCCTATCAACTACTGGAGCAGTTCATTTGCAGCGAGGACACAGTCAATCAGGCAACTCACAAAAATAGTGTGATGAGTTAACTCATCACACTGCTGTCATAGTTTAAGCAGATGTAGTAGGAATCATAGTTGCATTATAACTACCTGGCAACCAGGCTGACAACAACATACTTCTTTATAAAATGTTTTTTAACCAGTAGAGTCACGACTCTGCTCAGGCACAACATGTCAATAAAGTATCAACAGATAAACATTACTTACAATCTGTACAGCAGAACATCACAGGAATCAACAACATGGACTGCTTCAAAAAGACGTTTAGTTTCTAAAATTTAGTCCAACTTTTTCAAGCAGGAAAATGTATCCTTTCTCTACTTTTCGTCATCTGTGTTAATTTCTCTGCAAGCACTTCTACAAGTGAACATTAGCAGGTGTTAAAAGCCTGTCCTCTTCATGCACATTGGTTGTTAACACTTACATTATGAGGTGTGTAACACATTGACAAAAGTTTTTGTGTATAATCTTGCAAAGGACATTTATTCTCCATTAGTCACTAAATTGTTTTGTGAGTAGCTTAGCCTGCTAGCATTTTTGCCCATGGTGCAGAAAACAGCTCTTAATCAAAACAACAACACCGGCTGTTACGTAGCGACATATGGCCAGCACAGTCTTTTTGTGGGACTCTGCCTAGACCTTGCCAGTTTCAAAACACCATGAACATGAAACAATCCAAAGAAAATGAGCAAATTTGTTATGTTTTCTTGCAGCTAAGCTATAGACCAGAACATCTTAGTTAAAGTTTCATTGCTTCTGCAACATAATAAGTAAGGTTGTGTTCATGATCTCTGACAGTCTCCAAATTATTTTCTTTTAACTTTAATCACAAGTCTGTTTAGGTTCAAGGATGATCCGATTAGACTTTGGAAGTAATAGGTCAAAGCTCAAGGTGGCTCACCCCTTTACATGTGTTCTGGATATTTCAAGACTGCTTTAAGGGATTTCCATCAAATCTTGCATAATGAGACTTCATCTTACTAATCAACCAATATTTTAAAGGTCATGTGTCACAAGTCCATAAGTCTTTTCCTTTTTCTTTCTTGTAAATTGAGTGTTTTGAATGTGGCCATTCTCCTCTGGCTTAACACGGCATTTAAATCCAGTGTGAATCTTAAAAGTCTTCCCCAGAGAGGTGGTAGCTAACCTTTAAGTTATTCTTCAAGTACACCATTGCTTATGAATTGTTTTCAAAAATCAAGAAACTGCTGAGAAAGAACTTTGTACCAAGCCTTACAGAAATCCTGCCTCCTGTTTGTAGTCCATATTTGACATCAATCTACTACACATGGCGTTTACAATAACATGTCTTTTTTCTCTTGTTTCCACTTCTCTCTTATTTTCCTCTCCTTCTTCTCCATCATTTCCTTTTGCTTTGCAGTGAGAAAAGGAAGTTGCAGGTGAACATATCCAGTCCCATACAGTGCAGCATGAACGGCAGGAAGTGCACGGTCATCGTGGAGTCCAAGATCAACCAGTCACAGCCAGACTTCACCAAGAGCCGGTCTGGTTACATCCTGGCCGTCCCCGGCAACTAAAAAAGGGCCAGAAGCTGAAAACGTAGCCAACAGCTGATTTCAAACCATGCAAGGGTGATGATGACAACGAGTCTGATTCACTTGTATTTTTGTCGAGCTGCTGGTTATCTGAAGACTCAGATAGCAGCTCTGGGGGAGGATTTGGTTAATTAAGTCCTCAAAAACATAAAGCCATGCCAAATTTGACCTTTATTTTTAGATTTCTATGCAGTTTAGAGAGTGTGCTACATGCCTTTTTGCTCAATTAAAATGCTAAACAAATTTTGTCTATGCACTACAGGAGAAACAACCAAAGTAGCATTTTTTTAGTTCCAAATCAAATTTCAGTTAATTTTTTGTGCAATATTTTGATTTTATATTGTAGTCAAGGTGAGAGGAGATTATGCTTCAACTGTTCCCTGAACCGCTGATGTTGCATAATTGGAGAAAAAAAATCCAAAAGCTTTGCAGGGAGTTATAATCCATGCTGCTCCCTGCGCAGGAGCCAGATCAAAAAATGATCCCTGAAAATGAAGTAGGGTGATATTTATGTGTAATAGAGCAGAGGAAAGCTCTTTTGATGTATATTCTAAGGAATAATTGTGTTAATGACCTGAGTTAGACTTACCTTCTGTACGGTAAATGAAAGGAAAAGCAGCATCCACTAATTGTTTACAATCACATGTTGGAAAAAAGAAAGTGAGAATGTGATTCAGTGGTTTCATTTGTAGTTAGTTTTGTTAGTTAAGGATGTGTTGAGCATGTCCTTCTTATTACAGTTTAACCCCGAATATTATAATTTAAATCCTGCTTTTTGTAATCTATACGGCAACGTCTTTACTTTTTTATAATACTCTATTGTATGCCTGTATATTAGGGTTAGAATATACTTTATTCAGCATACAACTGCATTGATATAACTCAGTAACAAAAGGAAAGAAAACTTTGTTTAAGGGCATATCATTCATTTAAACAGCCGTTCAGAGCACTTATAAGTAAAAGGCAAAACAGTTATAACATTAAGGGCATTAAAAGACATGGCACTGAGCAAAAATCATTCAGAATACATTAAGATATATGAACAAAAGAACAAATGAAGTGTAAAATTAAACATTAAATTTATCAAATATCCTTAGTTAAGTCATAATACTTAAACACTTGGGGAAAAGAGTTAAAATACAATTCATTGAAATATCATTAAAAATGAATAATTCATTAGAATTATTTAAGGTAGAAAAAAGGTCACTTTAAACCTTTACAAGAACAGTTGTAGAAAAATATTACTGTTTAATGCAGTACATAAGAAACTTTTCAAAACTGTTTTCTTCTAAATGGTTGGCTGCATCCTGTTTGTCAGTGTGACCAACATATATAAAGTAAAAAGTGATGAAACATTTGTTGTCATGACCGCAGGTGCATCCATCTCCACTGCATATTTCACAATACCTGTGCTGTACTATTGGGTATTGTAAGCTGCAGAATCATAGCTCACAAAGCACAAGGACACATGGCAGTGCTAACAAGGTCAGTTTTCAAGAGCCTTTTTTTTCCTAATTAGGTCAACAACCAGCATTTAAAGAAAACAGAGGTCCACTGTGAAGTACATAGACCTTCTGGAGATTAAAAAGAGTTTTCAGTGAAAGGAAACAATCAGCCAGAGGAGGTGGGCAGTGGACGAGGGCGCTGTGGGCTGTAACAATTGCCACAGGTTGAGTGCTGAGCTACTATACTATACCTGAGAGGAATTCTTATGTTATCCAGCAGAAAAAAGATGATGCTTAAAGATTTACAGTCCTGAAGAAAGTCCATGCTGTGGACTCTCCACAACTCACAGTTGCAGTGTTGCTGCTACACTAACTTCACATACCAGACCGGCATGTATACCCATGAGATAGAAACTTCTCATAATAAGTTTGGAAAACAAAATTTGGTTGATTATTTTAATAATACACATTAGTACTGTACTTCATATCATTGGAAAGACTGATTAGTTACCTTTTTAAACTTTTATGTTATTTAGCCTTTATTTAACTAGGTCATTTCCTCTAAGATCATGGTCTCATTTACAAAGGTGCCATGGCCAAAAGGTCAGCAGCACTCGTCATAATAAATACAATATTAAGATAAAAGTCAAGACAATAAATAACAAACAATAAATATGGAAAATGATTCAACAAATTTACAGTGAAAGTGCGACAGTTTTAGAGACAGTAACCATTAAGTATTGCTTGTAGAATTCTAACAGCCTAGTGAGTGAAATGGGACCTTTATATGAAGGTGTAAGCATCATGCATTCATGAAATGAGCAACATAGCTAAAGGTAGGGCTCAAAAAAAGGCAGTGCCAAAATCCCATGCAACTGGAGGCTAGTGTTTTGTCATGCAGAATGGCAGCTTTATTTGCTGTCAGCAGTGGTAACATTTGTAAACTTAGGCTCAAGTTTTATTTAACTGGGGAAGTCAAAGACAGACTGTGAAGTGTGTGTCTAAGGAAGACAACCCCCTAAGATGATCTCATTTTTCTGCATTAGTTCCTCACAGACAGTTTTGGAGAGGGCAAAAATGAAAATCTCAGAAGGCAGATGGACGGACATTCTATTGGTCAGATTTATTACAAGCCATTTGCATCTAAAGTTAGTAAGGAAAGCAAACTCTTGCCAAAACAAAAATAAGAAGAGCAGAAGCACATGTTGCAACAGTTTATTTTTTTTGCTCTTCTGTTATTGAGAAGATATTAAGTTGTGGTAAAACTGCTGCTTAAGCATCCAAAATAATTCCCTCACAAGCCACTAATATTAACTATTAACTAATTATAAAGTTAGTTATACCAGTCGTGTCTTACTTTCTCCTGGTAACTACTGCCTCTTTCTCTATAACAATGTTGATTAGTCTTCCCATCCTGCTTTGCGATGTTGCTGCCACAGTGACTTCCACAGAAGATAGCCTGGCTAGCTAAAGCTTGAGAGCATGTGACCCAAATCCTGTCGTTTTATGATATGTCTTTTCCAAGATTCCCTACATGACTGTAAAGCTATCATGTCCTTGGTGTTTGTGTTTTTGGCCCATTACCTTCCCACCTCGGACTAACGCTCATGGTCATCCTCAGTCTGTGCTTGCTTGATTGTTAGTTGTTCAGGTTAGAAAGGTGCAACCTTAACATGAAGCATGATGATGTTTCAAAAGACCAGTATTATCAGTCTTGTATTATTTCCAAAGTCCAGTTGTTTTTTGGTGTCCTCATGGTTCAGCTCTGCTTCACATATTGCCCTTTCTCATGTTATGCTAGATGAAGCTAGTAATGCTAAACAAGTCAGACAGCATTACCTCACATTGCATCAGTTCCTATCCCTAATTCATCTAAGACAACTGTTAAGACGTTGACCAAAATATATCTCATTTTTATGAACAGTCCAGCAAGAAGACAATTTCACCCTTTATGCCTGTAGGAGACCCTAAAAAAGAGATTTTGACTTATATATTGGTGTGACCTATGCAGGTAGCTCAGTTAAATAAATTTAGAAGAAAGGAAGTGAATAGAAGTGATTTACAGGTGTGTTTTCAAAGAGCTCACAGCAGTGCAGAGCCTCAGGCAAATAAGCAAAGTTTAAGCACTTTAGTTCATCAGCTAAATGTTTGTGGCCAGTACTGTGTTGCCCCACATGAACTATTTTTTGCTTTCATTGTGTAGCATGAATAGGCTGATGACTTTTAGTGGCCCTTGGTTTGAAATAGACATCCATTCAAAAATATTCCCTTAAAGAGAGAAAAAAAAATGGGTGTGACTGCACCTTTAGGAGAGTGTGTGTTCTGTATGTGTTTGCTAGCTCCTCTGTTCTTGGCTCAGAGATTGAGAGTCTGGCTAATGGCCACAGTGAAGCAGACGGCTGTGAAGTCTGTAATCAGACTGCTGTCCTACTTTACCTCCCTGAACAGCAATGGGAGTGACTTTTTGTTCAAACAGGATCTTTAGAGGCTCCATTTTCATCTGATGTACTGCTGTTTAAACGTTGCTAATTTTTCTGCAGCCAATTCACATACATCTAAAGAACAGCACTTAAACCCTCGACATTTGGTTTGTTTTATTCTCACAGGCTAATGGCTGTGTCCAAGATCTAAAAAAAATGCTTTACTAAGAGTGAGCACAACACAATATGTTGTTTGCAGTCAGGCAAAACTGTCCAGCAGTGTAACAAGTATGAGATGGGGATGTCTGGATGGCATGTTTGACATCAATGTCCCCACAGAGTGAGAACATAAGGCAGAAAAAATACAGCCTCACTTCATGTCAACGTTATTTACCCGAGAAATAAGTTGAATTAGTAAATTCAGTTTATCAGCTGAAAAACAACTTAACAATGTATTAGCATTACTACAAACCTTGAACTTGTAGGTCAACAACAATTCCAGCTGAGAATCAATAATAGCTCCTTTAAGGAATAAGTATTCTTTGTCTTTTTGCTTATCAACTCCTTTTACCTTGTCCTGCATACTTTGCAAATCAATGATGTGAAGTTGTCATTGGTAGACAACGGGATTGATAAAAAAGATGTCAAGATCAGACAGAGGTGGCCAAAATTGGGTCTTAATTTTCAACAAAATCAGTAAGTGGAATCACCAGCAACTTGTGGAATCATTTCTCCGTGTAATGCCAAACATGAGTGTCATGTGTTTGACATTGTTGCCACTGAAAAGCTACAGTATGTAGGCCAACTTTTTCCATCTTGATAATGGAATCATTTGAGAACTAGATCCCTAAATGGCATTGGTATCAATTAAACTGTATTAGTTCCCATCCCTAGTTTTGGGTCATTGCGAATAATAAGGCAGTAGCAACCCAAAACAAACTGTTAAACTTTCTGGTTCTGTTCATTGTGATAATCTTGAGGAACAAACTGACTTTTCACAAGATTTTAAAATGGATGCAGAGCTGTTGATAACAAGGGTCCCGGTAGTGCTGAACTGACCAATTACAACAGAGTAAACATGTAAACCAATCAGAGCAGACTGGGCCAGCGTGTAGAAGGGAGGCTTAAAGCGGCAGGAGTTCTAGCAGAACATCTCAAACATATAGAGCTGCAGCACGATCAGGGGTTTTCTACACACAAATAAAAGCTATAAGGTTTCTGAACATCTGTGATCATGAGCATACCCCAGCATTCAGCAAAATTAATATATAAAACCTGATTTAAGGCTAAATATGAGCTCTTTAAAGTCATCAGAACAGGTGAAATTGTGGTCTTATCTGCAGTTTCCTGAACTGTAACTGTTATTTCAAGCGGAGAGGCAGAATGTAGCCAAGAAGTATACATCCATCATCCCGTCTTTGTAACTTTATGACAAATTTATGCTAGGAAGTTTTATGATAAGAAAGCAGAAATTGTCTTTTTTTCCCCACAGAGATTTGCTGTTCTGCCTCTGCACAGAGATGAAGGCAAAGTGGCGGCTGTGGACTGGAGATAGACAGCTCAAGGTCAGGAATCAGAGCTCCCTGGGTGTGTGGCCCAGTTGGAGAGGCAGAGCCACTCTTATCGGTTTAATTCACCAGGAAGGAGAAAAACATTTACAGTCATTTTAGCCACACTCACATTGTGCCTGAGTGTTGTCTGAACAAGTTGTTCATCTTAATTAGTTTGCTCCTTAAGTAGATCTCCACCCTGCCTGGTAGGGGCTGACCTTGTCCTGTTGCTCGATTAAGAAAAAACTCTTTGATGCAGAGAGGAGCCGTTCGAGAAAACTGGTGCATTCATAGCGTGGATTAAGGAAGTGACATGGGCAGCATTAATAGGCCATTTCAGTGGAGCTCAGCACTGAGGCAGCTCGTGATGAGTGTATGTGTGGACTTTAACGCTACAGCTCTCCGTATCCTTCAGCAGTGTAATCTCCCACAGGGCCTCTCCTGCTCTCCGCTCGCCTATTCACCGCTCATCATTAGAATGGACTCCATGTCACTCCTCACTTCAGCGCTTCTCTCTCTGCTTTCTTGAGGCTAAGGGGGGGTTTGTGAACAAAGCCTTGCTTGGCCTTCTCTTCTTCTCAACTCCACCTCCTCCCTTTCTCTTTTTCTTTTTTTCCACTCTTCTTCTACTGTCAAATCACTTCGCTCCTCGCCCACTTGGGCTGTCTCTACCATCCTGCAGGGCACTGAAGGTTTTCCTGTTTTTCATTTTTTTTTTCTCGTCTCAGCCGTCCTGTGCCCTGGAGGCCTGGAAATAAAAAGGAAAACAGCACCAGCAACAAGAAAAATCCAACAGTAAGAGGATCGATGAGACAAAAAACATGTTAGACTGCAGGAGAAGAGAGAATTAGTTAGAGACAAAGCTCTAGATTAAGACAAAAACCAGGGATCCAAAACTCTACAACATATAAGAACATGTTGTCCATCTCTGTTACTGTCTAAAGACATCACTAAAAACACTGTTGTTCTTATGTGTATTCAGATCAAACGCATATTACAATTTTAGTGGAGTACTTTTGGAAAAGCCATTTCGCCTATGGTTTAATTCAGATAAAAGAGGGCTCTATTAGCATTGCAGTGCAGCTGGATCTACCTGATTTAATAATCGGGCAGATCCATCTCGCAAGGCTACAAGCGCGAAGATGAGCTCAGGTTGCACAGAATTGCCCAATCGGCATTTCTTCAGGAGAAAAGGCAGGACTTACAAGCCAGAGCTTCTGCAATCCTGTAACAATGGCTACTTGTTTACAGATTAGCATAGTTGCTACCTGCTTTAGTAGCAGTTTTATTGAAACTGAAAAACATTTCTTTTTGACATTAGAGCAAAAAAACAAAAAAAAAATTAGTCAATAGGAAACATTTTCACTCTTCTCCTAGTTGGTTTTGGTGAGAGTTTACTGTATGAAAAGGCTTGTGTTTTGTAAATTATCACAGTGGTGGTAGCGCCCACCTACTGCATCATCTAATTGGCCAAAATGACTGTCTGTCCTCCCCAAGCACTTTCTATGGGCTGTTGCCCAGATGGACGAGTAAAATGTATTCTACATATTATACTGTATAGGACTGTCTATCTGGTGTGTCAGGTTAGGATTTTGTAAAAGAACTGATTCTAAAAACATTTCCCAATTTTCTGTGATTCATTAAATGTTCTCTGAGCTTGTAGATTTAAATGTTGATCTTCCAACATTCAGGGTAAAAGATGCTTGAGCATAGCAATTGAAGAAGCTAAGAAAAAATAGTCTGATCGAGCAAAAATGAAGACCAAACAATGGAATGGACACCATTCTTCCTCTTATTTTTTTTGCATTGTTAGACCAACTGTAAAACTATTTCACTTTTGAGAAGTTTATTGTTAACTAAACCTCAAAAGCTCATGTGAAAAACAGGGCTGTCTTGATTCACCAATATCGTCAATTACGATCTCTTGGAAATGTCAAACATTAATACTTAATAATTCTATTATGATGTCCCTTCCAGTCAGTTCGTTAAAGTGTGCAGTAGTGTTTTCTTAACCTTGTTGCCTCTCCCCATAAAATAGTAGTGAGAAAAAGTAGTCGTACAGGAAGACAAGCCCGCGAACAAGCCCGCCTCCACCGAGTGTGTCGTTATGAGTGCAGTACAAATCATGTCAATGCAGGATTCTTAGCCAGCACACAGAAAGAAAGATTTTTCACCAGTTTGGAGGTTTGGGAGTTTATGAATCAACACTCCAGTCTGCAGGAAATGCAGCTTACTATTGTCTTTGAGATCAAACTGTTGTTCTGAATGTTTTTGGTCATAAAGTTGTGAGTTTGAAATCTTATATAGTGACAACCCTGATTTAAAGTAACCAAATTCCTATAAAACACACAACTACATCAGCAACAGGGAGGCTTCTTTTCTTGGTAAAAGGAAACATTTAAAGTTATGTGACATCATGGCTAGTTTTTAAATCACAGTAGATGCACTCTGTTGAATCTGCCAACAGTATATAGTAAATACGTACCTATAGATATCTACTTATTATTTTGTTCTACAAAGATTACTTTCCCCACTTCATTATTCCATTGAACATTTTAAATAACCAAATCATTTCTCTTACCACTCCTAATCATCCATTTAAGTTGGCATATAAATGTTGATCACGAATGTTAACTCTAGAAAACGTGTGCCATTGTCTTCTTTCCCACACTGTCTAATGCAGTTTGATATCAGACTTTAGTGTTTTTGTTCAGTACCCATGTGAGTCATTGTTTAGCCAAAGGTAACACATTCCATTTTCTATCCTATAATTTATTCCTTAAAGCAGAATCTGTATGCACATCTTTCGTTCAATAAGTGCCTTATTTTGTATTGAGTTTATATTTTGCATACTTGTGATTAAATTCCATTGATATACTGTAATATCCAGATCAAGACAAAAGGGAACTTCATTGTTGTAATTCTATTTTTGAGCAAATGTATTCTGTATAAATGCAGTTTATATATTCCACAGTGTTCAATAAGGAAACTATGTCATTAATCACTTTATTAATAAATTTATTTGCTTCAGTGGCTGATTATTTCATTCATTTTTTGCATGTGTATAGGTGAATATGATGCGTGGGAGGGTCAAGAGTCAATCTGATTTCCATGCAAATTCTAATTTATGTTAGCTGATGTTTCCCTAAAGGTTGCCGTACTCATCAATGTGCACTGTGGTAATAGTTGGCGAGGCTCAGCGTTAATCCACTCACTAGCAGCTGTTTTACTGACTGACGTGGTGACGAACTAAACCTCTGCAGTCGGCATGACAACGTCACCTCCCACTCCCACTGTGTCATCCATCGGGAGCTACCTCAGCAGGGGCTTTAATCCACGGGCTGATGGATGACTATGGGCGGCACAGAGTGGGATGACTCCTTTTTCCCAAAGGGCACTGACAGAGTAAGACAGGTCTGCTGGTTAAATGCATTGGAATTAATGGACGTAGGGTGATATGTAAAGAGTGAACTGACCCAAAACGAATAATCCAGCCCACAATAATCCGCCTGTATGTATAATGCATGGTGCAACACTGCTTCCCAACTTTGGGAAATATTTTTATCCATGTAAAATACCATATCATCTGCATTTGCACATACTTAATATTACAGTGTAATGTCAAACTAGTTGAAGGTTTTTGTAGATATTAGACATTGTATCATCTGCATACAAACCTACATGGAGATTTAGATGTGTAATTTGAGGCAGATTTTTGCTGGTTGTATGAACCAAACTGAGGATGACACGCTGTGCCCAAGCCACTTTGTCCAGCTCTTCCCAGGGAATCCCGAGGCATTCCCAGACCAGCTAAGAGACACAGTCCCCCCAGTGTGTAGGACCGTTTGGATGCCCAAATCACCTCTTATGGCTGCTCTCAAAAAGTGGTAAGTTGTAAATAAAAGCCCCTAAAAGAACTTTCTTGCCTTAAAATGTGTGTCTGCACAGGGTGTTCTCAGTATAATTGGAGATTCAGCACTGATATGCATTCCCAAGAGAGTGTTTGTGGTTTTTGGTTAAACATAATTTTATCCGCATACAAACAGAATGTTACAGTTTAATTTAATGCTGATCATATCTGAATGACGAATTGGTTAAGCAAACTGACACCACGAAAGAGTGATATACTGTAACCTGTGGAGGGGGTTTGCATTATTGGACCACAGCAAAGGTTCCCAGCCATTTGAATAATTATTTTATTTTCTTGAACACACATGTAAATGTGTACGACCGTAGTTTGATTGAAAGCTGATCTGGCCTGACTGTTCTGATGTTGGATAAATTGGAATTAATGAGTTAAATTAAAGTGACCCCTAAATAGAATAATACAACCCCTAATTTGTTCATATATGGTCCCTTTGTGTACTTGGAGGTTAAGCTCTGGGGCCCAGTTCCAATATATAAGCAATAAACTGACAAGTGTAGAAAAACAATGACCTAATTATTCATAATGGTTTTTGTTGGGGGGCATGTTAGCATACAGCAGCATCTCATTTTCTTGCAAACAAAGATTACTGTTTAAAGTGGTGGTCATTTTAACTAACTGACTATATGGTCATTACAAAATTATCAGCCTGCATCGGGGAGGAGGGAGGGTCTTTGCGTAATAAGACACCAGCAGAGATTTCAAAGTAGTGAATTATTTTGGTTGATATATGATATTGGGTCATCTGCACACATTATGCATACCGTATATACGATTATACATTACGATTACACTGATCTCATCTCAAGACTAAATGAAATGTTTGAGAAGTGAACTGACCTGTTTGGGGGACTGTTCTTGCTCATGAAGGTGCAGCACTGGTTTCCAACCAGCTGAGACCTTTTGAGAAAATAAGCTGATGCATTATTGATGATTTAGCATGTATGTGTGTGCGTATCAATTACGGTCAAACATGATTCTCCTCTGAACTGAGTGGCCTTCTAGTAAAATGAATTGGCATTAATGGGGAGAAAGTAGAGTGTAAACAAGGAATTAGTGAGCCAGGTTAATTAGCCTGCATGGGGCAAAGTGAAGGGGGAGATAGTATGTATTCTTGCTCAGAGGAATGTTTTGGAGATGTAAGATGATGCATCATCGCACATTTGAATACTGTTTTAAAATGAAGACCTGATGCTTGTTAGGGGACCATGGCCTACTGGTTATGTTTGTGTTCTCCATTCAAGTTTTATAGTCATTTTCTCTCACATATTGTCTCCAATTCAAAGCCCATAAAGTCTTTAAATGTTAAGAATATAATGAATATGCTTGCTTTATTAAAATGTACATTAATTAAAATCAATCTACTGCACAAGAAAATCTCCCATCAACATGTGGCATTTGTAAGTTATGAGACGGGATGAGCTGAAAAAAGTATTTTGTTGTAATGATGCCCTCCATAACCCATCCATCCATCATCTTTCCACTTTTTCCTTTCAGGGTTAATGGAGCTGATCCATGCTGACATTGGGCAAGGCTGGGTGCACCCAGCGCTGGACGCCATCCAGTCAGAGACTGAGCCATCAAGACAGACAACTCTTCACTCACACAGTCACACCTAAGTTTTTCCTTTCAGGGTTAATGGAGCTGATCCATGCTGACATTGGGCAAGGCTGGGTGCACCCAGCGCTGGACGCCATCCAGTCAGAGACTGAACCATCAAGACAGACAACTCTTCACTCACACAGTCACACCTAAGAGCACTTTAATGTCACCAGTTAATCTAATAAGCAAGTATCTAGACTGTGAAGGAAACTTAAGTACCTGGAGAAACCCATTAATGCACAAGGTGAACATGTAAGCTCCACACAGACAGGGCCCCACCAGACCAGTATCTTGGGGGATACATGTACCGTAGTTAGGCCTGGGCAAAAAATCGATAAGATTTAAAAATCGAGTTGGCAAGTCAAATCGAGTTCGAACCGTTTTTCCTGAAACCCAAGTTTAACGGTTTTTTTTTTATTCAACCCGTCCATTTCACATTTGCGAGGACCCAAGGCTTTCCTCACTTGCACTTCCTGCAGTATGTCACTCTCTCCCCCCCGAGATGTCACGCGCATAAACAACATAGACATCATGGCGGTGACGGCTATAACCAGCGAGGAGAAAGAGGGGCTCCTGCCCAAGAAAGGTTCCTCAACGTTTGGAATTTGGAATTGGTTTGGTTTTGCAGTATCTGACGAACACCAAACAACACCTAGCTGCAAATTGTGTCTGAAGGTGGTTGACCTGGAGGCACTTTAAATGTGTATTTTAAGTATAAATAAATATAAATAAATTTACAGGAAATAAATTTACAATTTCATTTTTAAATGGGGCGTGAAATGTGAATCGAATCAAATGTGAATCAAATTTTTTTTTTTTTATTTTAATAAAAGATTTTTTTTCTGCCTGAGCTAACTTCTGATAAAGCCAGATTCCATCAAGCAGTCATTTTGCTGATTTCAGATTTGCTCCTTTCTTGCTGCCCTAAGCTATTATTTAATCCTTGAAATGCAAGCAGAAAAAATGACCTGCTGGTTTAGTGGGATGATGGATATAAAGTGACACATAGAAGGATATTTAAATTTTTTTGTTTCTTTTATCTCATCATGAGCAGGAATGTGCTCAAAAGTTGGGAGCAAGAGCTTTTTCTTGTTTCTTTATCTATTAATAAACATTTCTTTTGCTTTGCGTGGCTGTCTCTTGTGACAATGGCCAACCATATTACTGAACTGTTTTATAACCAAGGAATTATTTGCAGATAAAAAACTATGCGGATAAACATCTGCATATAAACACACAAGGATATTGGAAAACAGCTTAATATGCTGATCTTTGAATTTTTAATGTTTACAATAAACTGAAAGCCTGGATGAGGCTGACTGCACAGGGGAAGACACCCACCAACTTGAGTGAAGCAATAACACAACAGGAAAATGAATAAGCTAGTGAGCCAGGGGAGAAGTTTATCATCCAGTTGTGGTAATGATGCTCTAGTTCAACCAAGAAGTGTTTTTCTATCTCCTTTATTCCCTTCCTCTCTTTGTGTTATCACTGATCATGCCATTTTCTCTTTTGTTCTACACCATACAGTCATCTTGCTCTAAATACTCTTCTCTCTTTTTTGTTGTCAGTTGTCATTTTAGTGGGACTTTCCTGCATCAATCCTTAAATCCGTTCACCCCTTGGTTCATCTTATCCAGTGTGATGGCTAGGCCCTTGTTCTATCGTCCGTCACCTCTCATCACCACCACCACCGTGTTTGGTTTGTATTCATGCTCATAACTTCACTGCTCCTTGTAATTCAGATCAGAAAGGATGTTTGAATTCCTTATTGTCATGTACATTAAATTGCAAAGTTACCCTAAATGCTGATTGTGCAAAACCCATTTTAAAAGAAGCAAAGAAGACATCAGCCTTGACTAGAAGCACCTTACTCAACAGAATTGACCTAATACAGGTACTGCTGACCTTGTTCATGTTAGCTGCTCTTTAATTTTGATTTGGTCCTAATAATAGGCTTCTCCCTTTAGGTATAATTCGTGATCTTCATATTAGAAGTCCAGTGGATGTTGCACCTCAGCACCAGAGCTTTTCTTTGACTCAGCCTCCCTCAGTGTTTCCAATGTTGTGCAGCTGTTGGACTGACCTTCATATAGATTTGCAGCCCAGACTTGATTTAGCTCTTGTGCCATTTGGGTATTTAGGGTCAGGGGTGGGCAGCTTTAATCACAAAGATGGCCACATCCTTTTTATTCTCCCTGTGAGAGTGCTGCAGTATCACTGAATGATACTCTTGATGAAACAGTAATAGTTACTGCCTGCGATGCGGCAGGTTGTGCTATTTCCTCACAGCAAGATGGTTGCTCGATTGACTCACGTAAGGCCTTTCTGTGTGGATTTTGTATGTTCTCTGCGTACCTGTGTGAGTTTTCTACGGATATAACTTCTAGAACTGGCAGTATTTTCAAGCTGCATTACCACTGAGCAGTCAGGTTTAATTTGGCTTGATATGCAATTAAAGATGTTTCAATTTCAAAAGAGGGGAAATGCACCAAATAGCAGATCTGTGATGCCACACTGAGCGGGCAGGGCCTTCTCTCATTCCTCACATGATGGTGAGGCCCAGGGTTGGACATAACATTGTTCACTAGAATACTGTATAAAACATTTTTAATACTTTGAGTGTAACATTATCAAACCAAGAAGGGGGTCATGGTCAGTGTGAACACAGAGCTGAAAATAACAAACCAAGAGGGAGTTTCATTGTTCTTTTTTATAAGAGCCATTTCGGAAAGACATATTTCAACAGTTTATATTTAAAATCTTCAACAACAGTTTTTATTTTACACCTTTAATGTGATGTCAGAAATCAGGGTCTTCTATTAGATGTCTGTTTTCCTCTTTGAGAAATATCCTCCAAATCCAGTGTCAGTACAAAAGGACAGCTATGGAGGGTGGGAATCAAACTGTCATCCCTTCAGCAATAGCCTACATCACAAAATACAGCGGTCTTGTAAACACTTTTCAAATTGAAGAAATAATCTCTGTATTATATTTTAAATGAGAACTCTTGAACCTCTATAATCATTCCATTCAGTTGCTCCTCAGTAAAGCCTTCAACCTCAAAATCAAATGTGATTTAAATGAACTAACAGATCAGAATGTATTTCTGCTTAAATATGGGTAAGCATGGATGTTGTGAAGGTCTTTTTAGAGCTTTTATTAGAGTTGTTCTGGTACATGTGGTCATTCTGTGCTCTGCAGGGTTCATTTGAATATATTTGAGAACAAAGCAATCAGTCCCTGTTTTTGCACAACCACCCAAGGCTCATCTGAAATATGTGGTCTCAGCTCATTTTAAATGGATCCCTGGAGAAGTTCGCAGTGAGAACATAATCGCTCCAGGAACCAGCATTAACTGGATGATGAGTTAACTCATCAAACTGCTGGAGCACTATAAGCAGAAGTATTAGTTATAATAAGTTTATCACAATAACAGGCTGATGGCAAAGTCCTTCTTAACAATAATGTTTTTGATCCTTCAGTCACTCTGTGCACAGGCACAACAAACTATTAAATATAAACAGGTTAATGTTACTCACTGTTTCTACATCAGATCATCTCAAGACTCAGCATTGACTGATTAAAATACTTAAGATTTCCAGAAAGTATTAGTTTAACTCATTAAAACAGCAGAAAGTATCCTTATTGATGATTCCCTCTGCCTTTTCCACATTACTGATAGTTTCTCTGCCAACACCTCAGCAGGTTCAGGTGTTAGGTTGTAATGAGTTAGCATGCTATCTGGTGTCCTGTATGGTCCGTTGCCAAGTGTTAAAAGCCCCTTTTTCTATTTTTACGCTTAGCTCTCATCACATGTCTCACATTGATAAAAATGTCCATCTGTATAATCTTGCAAAGGGCATTTAATATCCCCGATTATCATTAATAAATTGTAGTTTGTGTGTAGTTTAACCTGCTGGTTATTTTCCCATAATGCACAGCATGGCTTACACTCATATGAACGCTGTAATGATGTAAGGCCAGCTCTGGCACTACAGCCTGGACTTCAAAATATTGTCATGCGAACATGAAACAATCCAAAGGAAATATGCAAATTTATAGTGTTTAATTCAACTGAATTGGGGAAAAAAAGACAACCAAGCTGTGTTGAAGCTGTGCAGAAAAAAATGCCATCATGTGTTTATAAGTGCCCTTCAGTCCATCGATGGGAGCACAAAAAGACAAATGGCCTTCTTGAACGATCAGTGCATTTTTATTTTTCCATCACAGTACAAAAATAAATTAAAATAAGCAGAAACTAACTGAAAAAAAGTTTCGATTACAGCAAGAGCTTTTTTGTCTTTTTCAAAAAGAACATTTTTATTGAACAGCATGGACACCCCTCCCCACCATGGCGAAGGGAAAAACCAAGTTCTAGTATCAGTGTGTTCAGTGTTTGCTCCAAGTCCATAAGAAAACAAAGTGTCACACATTCTTCTGTACAAATAAAACGCTGCCATTCATCCTCGCACGCGCGCACACACACACACAGTCACGCATACATGCAGCCCTCGAATGCCTCCCTCTCTGAACTTCTTCACCACGGTTTTTATCTACAAAGTACGCAACAAGATACAGAAAAAGAATTTGACAGAAATCTTTAACGATCACTTGAGTCTTTTTTCATATTTAATAAGCTTTTGAAAGTCTCAAACAACTACTCAATGATGCAAAGTGGGAAAAAAAATGGCACAAGTGAGTCAGGGCGGGTGGACAGAGAGAAAAGATTTTCTTAACGGCCCTTTAACCCTGATGCCCCGTTTTTTTCCTGCCAGAGCAGACGCCCATTAAAAGTCTGTGCCCCCCCCTTCCCTTTGTGCCGGTAAAAGCTCTCCAAATGAACTTTCCTATATTGATCTAACTCCAGGATGTGACAATCTGAGCTGCTCATTTCCTCTGACTCACACAAACACAGTAGACAGGGAAGCCTTCCTCTCTTTTGGAACAACTTTAAAAACATGACAGAGGCCTTTTGTTGGCACGCCCGCTCCATTAACACTGCTAAAGAGGCTGCAGCATTTGCCTGTATAAGATGATAAGGGACAAAATGGTTTCTCATACATTTCTGAATAGAAATACTGTAGTTCCACAGAAACTGGAGACAATATAAGAATTCTGCAGAAAAGGAGACCAAGGAAGTCTCCTCGAAACAACACAAATACACAGCTTTGTTCAGCATGCTCAATAATTTGCTTGTAATTGCATCCCTATTTAACGTTCTATGTCATCTTAGTCAAGCAGTCTCTAGGATTAAAGTGAGATTACTCCTGATTTGCTACAGCCTCTGCATGAATGTGATGTGGCCTCGCGTTTGACTTTACACCAAGGTGATGCAGAAGGATAATCCTCAAGGTAAGCTGTGCTTTTCTGCAAAATGAGACATTGAAAAATTTGATTCCCATATGTGTGTGCTTCCTGTTTGTGATATGTGGGACAGCAGGTTGGATAAGCTCCAGTTTTGCAGGTCAAAAAGATGTTTGTCGGGGACCTAAGGTTAAAGTTGTGTTCCTCAAGGTGTCCTTGATGGTGTCCCTTTGGTGATGGTCAGATTAAGCATTGGTTTGATCTTAGGCCATTCAATTACACGTCGATCAATAAATTCTTGCAACGTTCATTAGCAAAAACCAGATAAATCATCATTCCCACCAAAGATAAGCCCACCTAAAGCCTCCTCATCATGTCCTTCCCTTTGCAAAGTCTCTCCTCTTTCATATACACTAAATGTGCCTAAATAAATACATAAATGGCAATAAATTAGGTGTCAGTAAGAGTTATTAGTAGACAAAAATCCCCTCCATCAACCTCCAGCAGGACAAACAGTTCAGTAGTTCTCACACTTCTGGGGTTTTCATCAAAGATATGGCACTGTTTAACATTTTCAATGCTGAATCATAAGCACAAATAAATAAAAACATCATTCCAGAGTGGTTGCAACACAACCTATGGACAAAAGTACAAAAAGAAGTTCCCTGGTTGAACAAATAGCCTATTTTAGCAAGCATAGCTAAAAAAGAAAAAAAAACTAGTGTCACTTTGTTCACAGCATTCTCTAATGCAGATGCAGTTGGTTTAAATCAAGTAAAAAGAAGAGATTGAATATTCTCTCCTGCCCTCCTCTTGGAAAAAAAAATGCATGGCACACGTGCAAAACATTACATTTCTAAGTAAAAAAAGAACAAAAATGAAACTTGTTCCAGAAAAGCAATAAATAAGCCTCCATCGGTGTGAGCCTCTGGGGAGTAAAACATCCATTAACTTGTTTTTTTTTTCTAGATGAAAATAAAGTTCTGACGGCTCACTTTGGCCATACCTCCTCGGGCTGTTGTCCTCTTATCAAAAGTCCCACAATGCAATCCATCTGATCTTTCCTCGTACAGTAAAAGTTCAGCAAAAACATGGATCCAGCATTAATAGTCGCCGCTGTTCTTTCAGATATGCATCGCAGCATAAAGTGTCCAGTCGTATCCGTGTTAATGGAGGGGGGGACGTTGGTGTTGGTGTTCCAGAGAGCCCGGGTTTTTGCAGCCGAGGATGCTCGCTCATCCGTGATGCATGAAGAAAGCCAGTCAGGCGATGGCCCTCTCTCTCCTGCAGTAGGCAGTGCACATCACATTGTCAAACAGTCAGAAGGTCACTGGTGGGCTGCTGCAGCCTCAGTCCTGTCTGTCCACATTCATTGCTGTTGATGTTTGCTCCCTTTTCTAATGTTTTTCAGTCCTTTATCTGAATGATTTTGTAAGATTAAATAGATTTATATCTGTATGTAAGCAAAGGATTTACCCAAGTCTGGCATTTTTTGTTCACATATCAGTCAAAAAAGCTTTCATTCTCAGGTCCTGATCCTTTGTTTGAAAATAGAATTTGGCCTTGCTTATTTCATGTTATGGAAAAGTAACTGATGGCACTTGCCTTTCAACCTCACCTCTCGTGTCTAAAAATCAGCTTTCAGGGTGTCAAGTTAGCTATCACACTCACCCGCTAGTAATAAAGTAAATTTGAATGTTAAAAAATGTTCAATGTTTTAAGAGGCAAATGATTCCACCTGCCTTTAAATCTCCCCTCTCTAGTACAGGTTATCAATGAAGTTGTTAATCAAATATATTGCAACTTTATAAAATAGATTTGTTAGCACAGGGCAGTTGATTTAATTCCTTTACCTGCTAGCTAAAAAGGTTAGGGGGTTATTTAATTTTATCAAATGCTTTTACTTTCCTTTGAAAGTAACCTCCAATTTCTCAAGTACAAAAAAATTTATTTAAAAGATTTCTAGCAGGGGAACCAGCTAGCTACAGATGTATTTCTTTATTTTAGACTTAAGCTAGCTTAGCATTTTTTCCCTCAAAGTGTCACTTGATACCCTGTGAGGTCCTAAGTGTTACATACAATTGAAACACTTAGTGTGTTGGTTGTGTCCAAAACCACAGAGCCTTCATACTAATACGAAGTCATACTCAAACACATGGCAAACTAGGCAAAGTTAGAGTGCTATTCCATGCAGTGGTAGCCTGACATTTCCTCAGCGCTTTGCTAGCAGCAAGCTAGCTTGACAAATATCTAACAAATATAATAAAATATTTATCAGACTTAAGAGTTTATACAGGCTAATTATCAATGCAGCCACGCAGATATTTTCATGTTTTTAAGTACCACTTATTGGCTGGCTGGCAAACTTGACTACTGGATTGTCTGAAAGGAGCAATGCATTTTTGGGCTACTTAGTAAGACCACTGTGTTTCCTTTCAATACCCAAAAATATAGCTGGTGTAGTATGCATTGCAAATTGCAAATGACTAATTAACAATTAACATACACTCTCAATTTAATGCCACAGTTAGTATGGATAGTATGAATGTATGCAGTGTTGGACACAAATTCTGTTAGCCACTAGTTAGCTTGATAGCTAACTAGTGGGCTATCTGCACTTAAGCCTCAAGCTAGTGAGCCCTGTTTCCTCCTGTAGTGTCAAACTGACACGTAACATCCTCAGTGATACATAGGGATGCACAAGGTACTCTTTGGCATCTTATGACGCACACTGAACCTACAACCAGCTGGTAGTAGGCCTTCACCCTTTAAAAACAACCAAATGATGTCTACCTTGATGTTAGCCTTACTATTGTGACAGGAGAATTATGGCACATGTAGCATAACAGGCATTACCTTGGACACTAGCTTAAGTAAAAAGTGTGCACATGCAGAAGACGCTGAAGAGTTGTGACAAAACACGACTATAGACAGCCTACAGAAAAATCAGTTTGTTTGCTGTAACATTTTGACGGCCATATTAGGCTATATTGTTTTGCATGGCAAGATTTCACATTTTAAATTTTCATCCATATTACATTATATAGCTCATAACATTAATATTTCTGTTGCCTCTATTTCAGCAAGTGCTAGTTTTATGTTCAAATTGAATTCATGATAGGCTTATTTTACATGTGTTGGCTATTCAAAGGGGACTCTAACCTCATTATAATTAATTTCTTTTAGCATATGTGTGTATTTTCATTTATTTGTAGCAAATTGTGCTATCTTTACTTTAAGAAAGACACCTGCTTACATATGTAAAATGGGAAAAAAACAAGGCTAGCATGTCAGAACAGGCATCATTTTAGCTGGTAAATTTGCACAGTGTTATTTGACAGTTTAAACAATATAATGAAGTTATCTGTGACTTTCTCATAGATATTTTGTGACATTTTGATTTTACTGACACTACCACTAAACAAAACATTAACTTGTATAATGGAATGGATTACTTTAACTCAGAGCTATTTTGATATTGTTCAAACCAAATGTATCCTAAATTCTGGTCTACATTTTAATAATAGTATTAAATACAAAAGCATCATAAATATCCCTCTAAACTTGTAAAAAATGCCAGACTGGAGTATGCCCCACAACCCCCCTGATCCCTCTGTGCTCCCCCCTCCCCCCAACATCCCCTCACCGGTCCAGGCCAATGAGCAGACGGCTCCTCTCCTCCTCCTTCTGGCTCTCGTTCTTCAGGTCGGCAAACACCTGGGTGAAGTAGTGGGGGTCTGAATTGATCTGCAGCATCTTGGCGCTCATCAGATTGATGATGGACAGGCAGCGGTCCCAGAAGGTCTCCTTGGAGCTCTCCACCAGGAAGGGCTTGAGTGGGTAGGAGATCTCGTTGCCCATGTATGAGTAGGACAGGTAGAGGCAGGTGAGCAGCACGGCCTGCAGCTCATGCTCTGTGGCCACCTCAGAGGAGACCACATCACGGCAGAGCATGTACACGAATACCACGTTGGCAGGGGTGATGAAGCCCTGGTCCTGCCAGCCCTGGAGGAGCAGGGAGCGGTCCACACTGCGCAGCCACAGCACTGGATCAGTGGGTGACAGATGTTTGAGCCGGTAACAACGCCGGCACAGGAACTCCCCGAGACAACGCAGCAGCTCACTGGTGGAGGCCTGCACGATCACCCTCTTTGGGGTCCCAGGGGCCACATTGGAGTTGGCGAGAGGGGCCTTTTTCACAGATGAAGCTGTGTTGTTGGAGTTCTTGGTGAGAGCTGGCGTGGTTTGATCCTGGGTGAAGGTGGACAGGTTGGCGCACGACTGTGACTTCTTCAGGTTCTCGTTGTTCAGGTGGGTGACATTGTTCTGGTAGGTCCCATTTGGCTGCACCTTCTTGGAACCTTTCTTTTTGGCTGACACTGCTACAATACGTTTCCATGGCAGTACGTTGATGAGCGAGTGACGCTTCAGGTTCTTGTCTTTAGCGTTCTTGCTGTTCTGGACCGCCGTGTAGTGGCCTACGGTGGCGGGTCCATCCTCGAACAGAGCCGCCTTCCTGTAGCTGGGTGACAAAGACAGCACGGTTCCCATGGTGGTGGTGGGGGGACGTCCAGGGGCTTCAGCCGCACTGGGTCAGGGAAGCGTCTTCCAGAGGGGGTCCTGAGGGGTTGGAGCCTCTGTGCGTCTGGGAGCTGAGGGTCCCGGGCTACAGGCTGCAGCTGGGCATTTAAAGACGAGCAGATGTTTCCTTAAACTGGTGTCTGTTTCTTTTCAGCTCTCTGCGTCTGCTGGAGGAAAAAAATCATGATAATCAGGAATAAATCGATAAAAAAATCTATTTGACCTTGTGATTGTTGATCAAAAATGATATGTATTCATGTTTACAAATCTAATGTAGAATCTGTGTACTTTGTGCATGTGTGCAAAGGTGACTATCAGTGTAAAAAAGAAGTGGTGACTGGGGGACCACAACCAGCCTCTCTTGACTCTTATTGTGGCCCTGGGGTCAGTTTATAGATCTATTACTGGGAAGCACAAGACTAAGATGAAACACAACATACAAGATAAAAAGTTTTGTTATTTATTTAATTTGTTCTGTATAAGTCTGTGCGTTTGTTGAATATGTGTGTTGCTGCCATTCTTGGTCAAGTTTCCCCTAATCTGGCAAAATAAAGGTTAAATAAATAAAATGCACAAACAAAATCTTAATAAACACATTTTAAAATGGTAAAAATATCCTCAACCAGTTCTCCATCCCTAGAGGCGCAGAATGACATGGTTCAAAGCAGTCCCTGCTGTTAGAACTGAGGCTACACACTGCAGACTAAAATACTATGGTCCATAGCCTAAGATATAAACTTTGTTTTGAGGTAGAGGTATAAATCTGTAGCTAGATGACAAGTTCTGTTATTCTTCCTGTTCTTTTTTTCTGAATAACTGTCACAGCTTTAACACCTACGTATGTCCTATATCCTACAGTGTACACTAAAAAGGTTTATATGTATGAAAAATTATTTGCCTTTTTAACCCTATAAAGCCAATTGTATCATATCTACTAGATACTTTTATAATGCCTCTATCTACTCAATATGATCAACAAATTACAAAAAAAACAAACATCTGAATAATCAGATAAATGATAGAAATGTCCTCAAATGGGTTATCAGTTGCCAAAAACACCTAATGTATCAAATAAGATACGAAAAATCTAAATGTTGAATTTTATGGACATTTTGATATTTTTAGGATTTTAGCAGAAAGTGAAACAAACGTTTCTGCTCCAAAAAAATTGAATTTTCTGGCTATAATCTTTGGTCTTGGGCTTTAAAGGGTTAAGAGGAGGACAGATTTTTTTTTTTATCTTGATCATAATCAGGTACAGAATGAGGTGTACAGCTTGAAAACCATGTTAAATTAAAAAAACATATTAAATTGTCTTTTAGTATAAGCGAGATTTAGCTTTACATTTGTAATAAAATGAATTTAAAATGTATAGAACTACCTTAAAGGCATTAAATCTACAAGGAAACATGCCTCTGGGTTAGAGCTATGCCTAACGGGGGGTCACATACAGCTAACACTAACATACTGTTAGTGCAGTATGGCTACTTTAATACAATCTATCAGACTGTAACAATACAGTTTGAATAATTAACTTTTTATTCAACAAAGTAAGCAAATACATTTATTTCTGTTACAAATATTTGTATTTTAACTTAATTTAGGCTCAAATCTATGAGCTAAACATATATTGAAGCAAATTAAAGCTCTATTTTAATTAAACTAACAGAGTATTTATGATGGTATATCATTTATATTTGTTTTTCCATAATGTGTATCAAGAGTTTGAAACCAGATGTCTACATCCTAATTTTTGGCAAAAAAAAAACAAAAACAAACAAAAACAAAACATTAAAGTAATTAAGAATTAAGATGAAAATATTCTCATTTTCTGTTTATAATCAAATGCATTTGATCTTAGTTCATGTTATTGTATTGGTATTTCAGACTTAAATACACAGCGGCAGATTTGGTCATGTTTTCTAACACTTACCAAATATTGATCTTTAACACTGGCTCCAGGGCCACATCACACATGAGGGAGGGAGAGAGGCTGCGTGAGGCCCTGAGGCTGCCAGTCACTCCCTCCTGCCCTTCACTCTTTTAGGTTTGGGATAAGCGTTGGATATTTTCCACTTCTAAGTGTAAATAATGAGGCCTGACTTTATTATGTTTGTCTGTGGGTACAGATGGAGGAGTAGTTAATGTATGGATGCCAATGTGCACCAACCATTGAACTTCACATTTGCCTTATATACTGTATATTTACATGAACTCGGTGCTTGTTTCTTATATTATCTGTGCATTTTTCCTCCTTTGCACTAGTTCTCCATCTTAATTTTTGTTATTATGAATTCTAACCTGCTACATTTTACATAGAATCATATCATCCAGCTTACATGTGATAGCATCACAGTTATCAGCTCTGACTGGCTGCACTTTATATCTGATTGTATCTCAGGCTGATTAGCAGCATTGATTTGACTCACTCAGTGCTGGAATGGATCAGTCTTTAGCTCATACTAATGAATTCAAACAGTATAGATTCCCCAAGCAGTGCACCACCAATCAATTAGAAACAATTTTGTGTGATAAAGAAAATCTGTACTGTACAAAATCTGATCAACATACGTTCAAAATAATATACATATGACAGAAATGTGACATATGATCAAGAAGATTTTTGTTAATTAAACAAATTATCTGATTTAGATACAGCAATAACACTCATAATCATAATAGTAAGAGTGAAATTGTGTTTTACTCAGCAAGACCATAACACGCATACCCTAAACTAAGTAAATTTAGATAAACTCCTCATGATAATGTGTCATAATTGAAGCAAATGCATTCAAATGTTCTGAATATCTGGATTCACTTGACTTGTAGGATAAAATGAACTCGAATTTTGCCCCATTTATTCTTAATTTTTCAATAATGGAGATTTTATTTATTTATCTTGCCTTTACTTTGTTGTTTTTATCTATCAAATGACATCTGAAGCTGCTTTGTTTCCATCATTTTAAATACACACATTAAGAAGCAGGAAAAATACATGCATGAAAGAAAAGGATAAAATGAGAGATTGTTCATCAACTATTCAGAGCAATCCTGCACCACATTTGGTATAAATGGATCTTATATAGTATATTCATTAATATTTCATCCTGAGAGATTCATATTTTATGGGCAATGGCCGACGAGTGAACCACGCGCCACCCTCTCACTAAAATGGAAGACAGAAACGTAAACACCTTCATAGCAGGTGAAGGTCGAGCTGGTGCAGCTGGGATTCGAGATCATTATAATACATATACAAGAGGATATTTTTAACATGAGAATTAGAGGTGTCTCGGCAAAGAGACACATGTGATTCCGGTCTTTGCCTGACATGTTTTCGCCCTCACTGCAGTGCTCTACCTCTGCATCTATAAAAAAAAAAAAAAAAAAGAGAGGCGATGGATCGACATGCGCAGGATCCAAAGCAGCTCCATCCCTCATTCCTCTACCCTCTTATCATCCCCATCATCAGAGTGGGGGAAATTCCTAAACACGAGCAATTAATGGGGCTTAAAGCGGGTGAATTAGAGCATGCTCGGGTTGTGGTTGTGAGGAGGAGTTGTGCACATCGCGAGCTCTCCGTGGTGCTGAAACTGAGCGTCTGCATCGAAATAGGAACGATGGGCGTAAACGACGATGGCTTAAAACACTGAAATGCATCCTCTTTGCTCTCCAATCCTATAATATCTCACAGTATTTAGATTGATTTCAACATACGGGACTAAAATTCTACCCTTAATTCTATTTTACACTATTTTCTATTGTAGGTAGAGGCGTGTTTTTGGTTTTCAAATGTAAGGACACACGGTTATGATCAAAAATAAAAGCGAGCTTACCAGATCTCCTGCTAGATGAGGACAAGATCGCTCTGCAATGTGTATGTCTCCTCGTCTAGATCCCGTTTTCCTCACAAAAACGCGAGTAAAACATTAAACCATCTCGAAGAATACAATTGCAACAAAGCAAATAATCCAAAATCGAGAGAAAAACAAGCTGTGGGTGACTGGAGTCCGCGCTGCGAAGGCGATGGAGGCAGTTGTGGAATGGATGCTGGGATGAGGATGTGCTTCTGGTCCTCCTGCTCCGTGAGATGCGGATGCTGCGAGCTCGGAGCTGATGTTGTGTTGTGTCACTGGCTGTGTGAGCGCGAGGGCTGCTTGACGCAAAGGCGGTGGTGGGGCGCCGCTCTGCGCTCTGTGGGCGCTGCTGCTGCCTGTGCCGGGAAACTGCTCCACCTATAGACAGAAAGCCTGTACACACACTCACACTAACAAAACACACAGCAGGCATGCATGGAAACTGAACCTAGTGAACTCGGTTTCTTCTTGACACCATCTCAGTAGCCCTCCATATGCAACAGCTATGTGGGTAGTATGTTAGCAGAGGCGGCTGTTGCCAGTTTTGAAAGAGTAGAATAATACAAAAAGAAACAGACTTAAATATAAAGGAAGTAAAAATATGAACAAAAATGGAATTTTATCCACATGCAGTATGTGAATGCAAGAGTTTGTTTATTTAATATCTGCAGATGAAAATCATGTAGGTAGCATCAAAAATAGATTTTATTTGATATTTAAAATAAAACAGCTTTCATTGTTAAAACATATGATCTACATTGCACAAATGTAATATGTAAGCCTCTGTGAAAATGCTGCCTTTTTGAGGAATTGAGCCTGATGGAAGAATTGCTTGCAATCTCTTGTACTTTTGAAATTCTATCATTTTTTTGTCATAATTGTTAGTTGTATTGTTAATCTTCTTTTACTCAACGCTGACTGCCTTTTTTCAGATCTTAACAGTTTATTTGTGAATGTTATGTATTACAAAGAAAAGCAAATACATTCAGAATGATGTCATTACGCACTTGTACAGACTTGCTTTTAACTTGTAAATGATTCTTGCCCCTGTTTTTATTCTCTTTTAACTTAATTATTAACCTGCTTTTATTTACCTATTTTTGTGTGTAAAGTATCTTTGAGTTTTATGAAAAGCGCTCTATAAATAAAATGTATTATTATTATTATTATTATTATTATTATTATTATTATTATTATTATTATTATTATTATTATTAAAAAAGGTTGCAGGGTGCTCAAATGGTTTAAATAGTTTTGGGACATTCTGATAACACACATCAGCAACACTCAGTAAAGTTTCATCTATTTTCCCAACAAATCTGTGGCAAAAAAGAAAACTGCCATTCCCTTTCCAAAGAAGAAAACAAGCAAAAAAATTGCAGGCAAAGTCTTGGAACAGATTAAACTCTGCATTTAAGTTGATAGTCTTGGACAGGAGGGGGAGAGTGGTGAGTAGCCACCTTGGTTTCACCTGTACAAACTGGCAACCTACCAGAATAATTAAGACAGTGGATTCTTTTTTTTTTTTTTTGGAATAAAGTAATTCATTCATTCAGCATATTCCAGCTGTCACTGGGCGAGAGGCAGGGTACACCTTGAACCGGTCGCCACATAGAGAGACAGACAACCATTCACGCTCACACTCATACCAAAGGGCAATTTAGAGTCACCAATTAAACTAATGAGCATGTTTTTGGTCTGTGGGAGGAAGCACCTGGATACTTTAATTCATAACTTTTCAAACTATATGACACTTAAGCTTAAGGCCCATGCACAGGATAATTTTGCGTGTGCATGATAAACTTCTTATTTATTTTTGCTGATGTCCCATTTAGATTCAAAATCTTTTTTTGGTCATAAATATTATTCCCTGGATGTGAAGGACATGTAAACATGGGTATGTAACTTGTAGCTTAAGCTGTCAGATAACTGTAACAGACTTCAAAAGCAGGACTAATTAACACACTCGCCTTCTGTCAAAATTTAACAAAATTACAAAATTTAAGGAGATTCATTTAGTTTTGTTATGTTCCCTGGTACAAGATTAAAATAATAATACAAATGTATCAGCATGCTGAAAACCAATGAAATACTGAGTTATTGACCCTGTTTGCTTTTCATATTATTATTTAATCTAATTTAAGTTTAGTTATTTTTTATTTTATTTACTACCCTCCATTTCTTCTTATTCTGCCCCTTTTAACCCTCTTCTTGTTTGATATCTGTACGTTCCTTGTTTATTTTTTCTCTGCACCCATTCCATAAGTTGGAAAAATTAATAAAAATAATTTTAAAAATGCATCAGCACAGTACAGGGAAGGGCCCCAATGACTGGGTTTGCCTTGGGCCCCCATATGACTAGATCCGCCCCTGCTGGAGAGAACCCACGCATGCACGAGAAGAACATGCAAACATCACACAGACGGACTCTGTCGACTCGGGGATTGAACCGGGGACCTTCTTGCTGTGAAGCATGTGCACTACCTGCTGCGCGTGCCAATGGCATGCGCCAACTTTCTTAGAATATTACTTTTTCAGAATTGCTCCTCTTTGATTCATTGTTGTTTTTGCAGGTCCAAAAAGTAAACTCTTGGAACAGCCTGTTGCATTTTTCTTTTGAGCAACTGTCTTTTCACACAAATTATCAACTAAAGCGTGAAGTTCAAAAAGTGTAAGGTGATTATTTTGTTTTGTTATTTTATGTTATCCTATTTTTGTGGTAAGATTGTATTTTGCTCAATTATCAAGACATTTTTTATTTTGCTTTTATTCAATCGTTATTGTCTATTTTAGCAATTCAGTCAGTGCTTTGTCTATTTTATTAAATGACATATGAATTAGGAAAAAAGAAAAACATGTTTTTAAAGGGATGGTTATTGTGTCAGCAGCTTCATGTTGATCCGAAATATTAACCTTGACTCCCCAATGTGGCCTATTTCTGCCATAAATTTACATCTTCATTTAAAAATCTGTGTGGCATGTTATGAACCTCCTGTAAAATAAAGACTAAATCAAAACAGAGGCGATGCTTGAAGTTTTAGGTCAGTGAAAAGATATCCCATAAAACCCCATCCCAAAACAACTCTGCACATCTCAAATGCATCTGTCAAGCAAATACATGAATGAGTATGATGTCAAAACTTTAAAAAATGACTTATCTATTATTTTTGTGCGTGCAATGTTTGTTTCATTCAATGACCAAGACAACACATAAATGCAAATATAAAAAGTCAAATCTTGAACGCAAAGGAGCAGAAGAACAATAGCCTGATGGAACTCTCCCAATTCAATGCATGGCAATGGGCATATTTTTCAGTCACATTAGTTTCAATCATTGGAGACAAGACTCTTATGCTAAAGATTGCACAATAAATGATCAATTAAACTGTGGAGCTAGTAACTTTCTCGCATTTGAACCAATTAAAGTATTCAAAATGTCTTTCATTATTTTTTACATTTCAGGTGTAAACAATCCTGATCAGTCTCTAATATTTTATACTGTCATAGATTTAAAAAACATTTTTGAAGATTAGCCTATCCATTATTGTTTTCAGATATTTGATATCCATCAGAAAAAATAAACAAATCTAATACACACTTGTAAGTGCTCCAAGAGGCCTCTTCTGTATAAATCAAATTTCGTGGGGTTTTTAGATGATGCCTGAATAGTACTTTTGCCATGAAAAATAAGAAAAGTTAGAAATGATTGGCAAGTTTGCACAGCAGATAGTGGCCAACAGGTAATGCATTTGTTTTCCCATGCATGCCTGGGTTCCTCCTTCGTGCACAGACTTTCTCTAACAGACAAAACAATGTGCTTGTCAGGTGAATTGGTGACTCTGAATTGGGCGAGTGTGGGAATTGTTACCTGTCTTTCTATGAGGCCCTGTGATTGCAAGTAATCGGTCTAGGTTTTATACTCTCTCACTCAACATTAGCTGGAATGGGTTGCAGCCCCTGCAACCCTGAAAGAGATAAGAATAGGCAGGTAGGCCTACAGGTCATGACTACTGTAATGGGGGATGGACCATTTTTGTGAGTGCAGAAAAAGGATTTCGCAACACACCAACATATGGCTTGTACCATTTTATTGGTCTCCTCTCAGTCATGCCTTGAGAACCTTCCTAACTTCCCCCCTTTACGGCCCTCCTGATTCAGAGCTCCAAACACAATTACAGCCTATCAGGTCCCACTCTTTTGGGCCTTGACTACATCTCCCAGAAAGCCTCTAAACACTGAGCTGTGACGTCACGAACGCAAGTAACGTACGTAGTCGCCGCACGTAAAATTCATTCAGGCAGCATTTTGAATAAGGAAGATGGCGGCTGCAGCAGTGGTTGAATTTCAGAGAGCCCAGTCTCTCATTAGCACGGACCGCAACGCCTCTATCGACATTCTCCATTCTATAGGTGGGTACTCGGCTCGGGTTTGAAAGTGGACGATATTCCTCTTCCCTCTCTTATCTGTCATTACTGAATCGATGTCAGGCGGCCAGGTTAGCATGGCTAGCTAGCGGCGTTGAATAGAGAGCCGGTGAGCCGTGCTGACTCACTGTACAACGGGCTGGAACGGCTACTGGATGCTAGCTGGATAGCAACCTTGCTAACTGGGGGCCTTCGCGCTAAATATGAAGATGTTAACTGGGATTTTGTACTTTATAAGAGATGGTTCTATCTTTTATTGTTGTTTCATTATTTAAATAAGAGTGTATTATCCTCTGCTTATCACTGTCACCCTAACATGGTTGCTACCGTGGCTAACGTCATTAGCTTGTTGTCAGTACCGATTTGATCAACACTGTGGGAGATTGATCATTGACAGGGATAAGTTAAAACACAAGTTTCTTCCTTAGAGACACATATATGATTAATAAGTCCGGGTCGATTTTTGTTGTCCCTTATCGTTGCTCAAATGAAGACCGAGCATGATGTACCGTAGCCTTGCTGTAAACACTGGTCTTACATTTCCATAGGCATGTCCTCAAATTGCCTTGTCACTTCAGTACCCTGCTAGCTGATAGATGTTAACAACACCGTTAACTCGAATATAACTTCTGAGAATAGGCATTGTTTTAAGTATTAAAAACACAGTCACGTCTGCTCTCATGCATTCACTTTTTTATATGAGATGGTATTTATTTTTACGAGAGATCTCTCCCTCTCACAAAATATTTCCAAAGAACAATTAAAGCTGTTCATGGCTCTTAAAGGCAGCGTTTAACATAGGGTATGTTCATGATATTTTACCTTTGTCTAAAATGAAATGACAGAAAGCTGTGAGATGGATAAAGGGGGGAACATGAGAGGGGTGGGTAATGAAATTGAAACTATATTATTAACACATTAAAGCCTTTAACATGCAGTACTTAACATTGTTTTTATTTTTGAACAAGTGAACTAATTCTGTGTTAGGTATATTTTGTAGAAAGTGAACTTTTCAAAGATTTTTTTTTTCAGATGACAGGGGCTTGATGATGGTGATTAATTGGTTATTGTTGTCTTAAGAATTTATAAATGCATGAAAGGTGGACAAGTGAGCTGGACCTGCTACTGCTTAAAGGAGACATATCATGCTGATGCATGATTTAATACTTACATATAATTGAATAAATTTGAAAACCAGACCTTACACCCCCTTAATTTTCAAAAAATCAGATATTGTATTTTTTCTGATATCCTAGAACGAGATTTGATGCCTCTGAAAATAGGTTATTGCGAGATATCCGCGAGATTTCACATGTCGTGACGACACGAGGTACCTTTCTTTTTATTGGAGTAATCTGATAAAACACTTCCTCCTCTGTGATGTCCGTGAGCTACAAAACCGTCACAGAGGAATACATCCACCAGCAGGGGTATATAGGTCCCTAGCTCACATTCACTCATTACCAGCTCTGGCCTGTAGGGGGACTCAATACGCGGTCGCTGCATTAAGCCTGCCGGAAAATACAGTAGAAGAAGGAGGACAGGCTGGCTCTACCCCCGATAGACCTGACCAATCAGAGCACAAAGGGCTGAGACGTTGCGAGGTAACTTTAGGTCACCCTTGAGAACGAGTATTTCAACGTGGGCTTCATAATGGCCTAAAATGAGGATATTGAGAACGCTATTGTGGGGCAATGAAGGAACTAAATGACTTGTACTGAGGGCAGAAATGCTTTACTGGCATCCTAGTCTGGCATAGTGAAAAGGAGAAACAAGCATGATATGTCCTCTTTAAGTTTGTTTCAGTATCATTAATATATAATGCTGCTTACCTGTTATGGACCAACTTAACTCTCACCGCTGTCTGTGCTGTCACCAAAACGTCTTCCTGATATTCCCTGACCCCGTAATTAAACGTCCACAAGCTTTTTTCAGACAAAACACAACGCGTTCCAGTGTAAACACAAGGCCAAAACACAATGAAAACTTATAGGATTTGACTGTTTTCGGCGCCGTGTAAACGCAGCCTAAGTTTTTCAGACCCAGCATTAAATGATATATGTTTAATTAAGTGAAATGAATAATCTGATGTGAAGAAACATAAAATAGGAATACATCTGGTTGTGGTTTCATAAGCTTTACACTCCAGGTATTTAAAATTTGTCACTTATTGCCATTGTTTCCTTGGATGTTTTTTTTTTATTCATGTCAACTGTTTTCTTCCTTTAACAGTGAGGAGAGATGTTCAAGAGAACGATGAGGAAGCTGTCAGGGTTAAAGAACAGAGCATCCTGGAGCTGGGGACTCTCCTGGCCAAAACAGGACAGGCTGCAGGTAATTGTACTTCTGTTTTTGTCCTCTGACAACCTAACAGTTTATGTTTCTTCTAAGAGTTCCTCTTTTAAAAGGACTTGCTTTCATTTGCTTTGTTGCTTTCTGCAGAACTTGGGGGTCTTCTTAAGTTCGTGAGGCCTTTCCTGATCTCCATCAGCAAGGCTAAGGCAGCCCGGCTGGTCCGCTCCTTACTGGATCTCTTTCTTGACATGGAGGCAGCGACGGGGCAGGAGGTGGAGCTGTGTCTTGAGTGCATCGAGTGGGCCAAGGCAGAGAAGAGAACTTTTCTCCGACAAGCTCTGGAGGTTGGTTGAAATACATGAGGGATTGCGAACAAAGTGTTTAGGGATGCTTCCAAAGTGTTTGATGAAAAACTAAAATAATCATACTACCAGAGTCATTGCTCTGTGCATAGGTGACCACAACAACTTTGTAATATTTCAGCAACATTGTCACAACACAGCATTTACCAGTTGGAATGATACTAATTTGAGAAATACTTCTAGACTTTAAAAACTTGTGTGACAGCCTAATTGTACAGTTTTACATCTTCAACTAAATATGCATTTGTACCAAATCTGTCAAACTTGTTAAAGAGGATTTTCTCTCACCTCTCGTTAACACAAATACATCTTTTTATGATCAATGCAAGTGAAAATAAAAGTGACAGAAGCATGAGCTTGTTCAAGAAGGATCTTATTTTCATCCTCTGTCTAATGGAGCTGGAGACGCAGTGATTTCAAGGGTATTATGGAGTAGCATTTGGCTGTCAGCAAGAAGAAATGAAACACCATCTCTGTGGCAGTGCTTTGTGTGAAAACAAGCTAAAAACAGGAAGATTGAATTCCTGGTCCAGCACATTTATTATCTTTGTCCGGGTAGAATGACAACCGGAGATGTTAATTCATCTAGTGGAGCTTGCCATCCAAGATGAGATCACCCTACTACAGCGGCCAACATAGGCTCCCTGGCTTAACGGCTGCCAGTCGGGACTAGCTTTTGGCTAAACTACAAAAAGCAGGATCATCAAGAATTCACATCAACACAGTGTATAAACTGTGGGAGAAACAAAGCTAAACAAAAGCAATGTGCAGTTTTACTGCTGATGATGAACAACATGAGAGGTGTAAACAAGAGGATGTTTGTTAATACTCCTGTGTTTGAAACAAAGGTGTAAAAAAAGAACTGTTTTTCATTGATCATAAGTTTCCAAAAGATGTTAAATGTTTGAGTTCAAAAGAAATTGTTCTGTTTGTTAATTTATATTACAGTTGTGTAGCTCTTATTCATTTCGTAAGGTTACCTCAAAACGTGTAAATCATCTGAAGTTTAACACTAACTTTTTGACAAAATATGAAAATTCCATTTGGGCATAATTTTCTATGAATATCCTCTTTGACATTTTAAATTTGTTGGAGGCTTATTTTGGTTTTTACTCCCATCAGAAGTCAATCAAGGATTTTGCAACAGAGCACTTGAACTTGCATCACATTAAGTCAAATACAAGGACTCTTAGTGAAGAATGAAGGTGTCCATAATACTGCTAAAACTAAGTGTAAGGAATTTATTAGCTTGGTCTGATTCAAGATATATCATTCTCTAGGTAAACAATATATTATTGGCATTGCTTTGGTATCAGCAAAAAATAGCCCAAAATATTAATCATCTGTTTCAGCTGATATGAACATTTCTTAAAATATTTACAGCCAGTATCTTGAGTATCAGCACATTGTACTCAAACATTTGGGCAGTTTAAACCAGAATCAGTAAACCAGCCTCAGATAAAGTTCACCTCTTTCTTTCATCTTGATTCTTCCTTTTTATTGGGTTGTGTGAGTTGAAGTCTTGGAATAAACTTTCTGGAATTAGCATATAAAACTGTTTATTCAGCAAGAGGATTAGTTGTAATTTGAATGTAAAGAATAAGGCTGGGACGATTCACTTTTCTCCCGATTCGATTTTTTTACGATTTTTAGGTGCCGATTCGATTTAAATTGCGATTCTACGATATTGCCAATTTTAGCTGTTTTAACACCAGCAAAAAAGATGAACAATGATGATGCCTACAGACTATATCAGGAAAAATACACATCACATGTGAGTCCATTTTTAGGATTTATCCAACAATATATTTTAATCAGCTGTTTATACTCTCTTCAAAAGCCTGAAATGTACTTAAAAGTGGCTTTCTCGGCATCAGAGTTTTTTTCAAGAAAATATTCAATTTTGCTATCGAGATTTGAAGAGACTATAGTTTCCAAGTGGTTAGTTACCCAGCCATCATCATCACTGTCTCTCTCTCCCCGTCAAAATTAGAGCTTTGTTTTGGCTTTACAGATCTTATGGTCTATGTAGTTTTCAGAAAGTCCTATAAACATTGTCAAATAAAAGAAGTTCATTATACATTAGTGTCAACATTTGTTTCAGCTCAAATGAGTCATAAAATCAGCATACTGAACATCAGCTGAAGTCTGAATCCCCAGTTCCTCTTTGTATGAGAGAAACTAAACAAGGGTCCCTTTTGTGTGTTGCTGACAATGTAATGCAATGACTTAAACTACTGTGAATCATTCAGTCTTCATTTCTCTGAATTACTCATTTTTAAAATTCAGGAGGTAAATATTAAAGATGTTTTAAGTATGTAAAAAATGTGTTGAATTTGTTCTGACTTCTTGGGAAAATTTCCTTTAAACCTTCTGCTTTATTTCAAGACCTATGGGAGAACATATAATTTCAGGGCATTGGAAAATTTGTTAAGATCACTAGCACACAAATCTAAGTTATAAACACACATGAGTTATTTTCACAGGTGATTCCATATGATTGCCTTTGGCACTTAGACCAGACTTACTAAGTGACCATGTTCCCATTTTCTTAATTAGTTAATTGACTCATTTGTACTTAATATTTCTTATTTCAACATAAAATGGTGATAAATTATTATGGAGATGTGCAATGGTCGGCCTTTTATATTTGAGAACAACTTCGTGTATCTTGACATGCCACCTGTTACTTCATGTATTTTAGTTTTACTGTTATTTCAGCAGATGTGGCTGGTGGAGAGTTGAGTGATTTTAAGCTCTTTAAAGCTCTATTTAAATGGCAGCCTGTTCAAACAGTTGGCATCAGTGAAGCTGCATTTCATCATCATTTCATCAGTCATTTTTAGAATGTAAAATACTGTTTATTAAAAAAAAAGGATGAATATTGTGTGCAGATGGGTATCAATGTGCTGTAATGTGATGTAGTTCAAAGCAGAGGTTTCTTCCTTCAGATTCATTCTTTTAGTTGTGATTGCTGAAGCTGAATTTCTTTCCGGTCCATGATATGCAGCATGTCTGAGCCTTTCAGCACAGCAACAGATCGACACAGCTGCTCTCTGCTCCTCTAATATCACTTTCTTCTCTTTCAGGCACGACTGATCTCACTCTATTTTGACACCAAACGATACCAGGAGGCCTTGGCTCTTGGTGAGTGTTTTGAAACAGAACATTTTTATCCTTTGGTAGATGGCAGTATCCATCTTCTGCCTCATTGACTTAAAATAAAAGCACCTATTGCTCTTGGCTTTGGGTTGTTTATCAAACATGCAACCCACAGAGATGTTTTCAGGTCCAGTAAGCAGAGCTAAAACTCTCAAAATGCTCGCTACCTTTGTTTCAATGTCTGTAGTGAGCCAAGAAAAGAACCTTGCATTTTGTTCAAATCTGTGGGGTATTTATTAAACTATCCATCTACTGTATCTTAATAAAGCTGTCAGAAATGTTATTACTTTAAAGAAGGAAGCAGTGCAAAGCCCCTTTAGCTGTTTTCTGCATGCTGCACAGTTCTTCCAAAAGTTTCTTGATCTTATTATTTCTGCTCTTCTCCCTCAGGCTCACAGTTGCTCCAGGAGCTGAAAAAGATGGATGACAAAGCTCTCTTGGTGGAGGTTCAGCTGCTTGAAAGTAAGACGTACCACGCTCTCAGTAACCTCCCCAAGGCCAGAGCTGCTCTCACGTCAGCCAGGACCACCGCCAACGCCATCTACTGTCCTCCAAAGCTCCAGGCAGCGCTGGACATGCAGTCAGGTAAGACGTGTTTGCTGTTTGTTCTTCTTAACAAAGCTTTATTAAAGTGGTCTAGATTTTGTTGTTTGCTGGAACATTGAAACTATGTTTTAAAAAAAGAGCTTTCAACAACAGGGCAGAAATCCCTTATTCGGTGGCGTCAAGATTAAGAGGATGATCCAATGAACCCTGTATTAGAAGAGTTTTCATTTGATGAAAAAGATAATTAAAACTGTTCTGATTTCCAAAATGAAAAACAGAGAGCTACATAAAATCTGTCTCAGCAGATATGTCTATCTTGGTTGAATAGTTTGACTTCAGTTTTGCAATAATTAAAGTCACTTAAAGGGGAATTTAATGTGATCCCTCCAAAACTTTCAATTTCCTAATTTCCTGGTAACCACATCACCCTGTGATTTCAGCAATCTGACATTTAAATGCAAGAAAGTAGTTTATATTCGTCCTACTTGGCCTTTATTGAGGCAAAAAATGCAAAAAGACATGGCAGTGGCAGCAGGGAGTGCCGAACCTGGCACACTGTGAAGCCATCATTCATCCAGCGTGTTCAAACCATAAGACTAAAGAATTTGCAGAGAACTTTAGTCACCTCCTCCTAAGCCCTTTCCTGACTACCTTTCCTTCACCCCGGTGGAAAACATCATGAGGTGAAGGAAAGGAGAAAAGAGAATTCAAAAGGACTTAGGAAAGGAAAGTAAAACTGCCGTAAAGAGAGAATCTGACTGCACTTTCTCTACGCTACGTTATCATGGGATGGCAGATGTTACTGCTGCATTGAAACTACAATTTTCCGAAGATGGACTACAGAATACTTGTGTACCATGACAGTGTTGTCCCTTTCAGAAAATTTAAACATATTTGTTCAACCTCCTCTGGTCTAAAACAGACCATAACCTGGTAAAAACCTGGTAAAAATTACGTCCACATAACAAAGTTGGAAGTGAGGATTTAAATAAGTTTGTCTAGTCCAGGGGTGTCCAAACTGTGGCCCGGGGGCCAAATGCGGCCCGCTGCCCATTTTGAATTGCCCCCCCCTAACAGTTGAGGAATCAAGACATTTTGATTACAGCAGCAAATACCATAAATCATGCACATTTTCTGTTGTATTCACCTTGCCGCAAGGTCTCATTTACAAAGTATTTTGCATTATTCATCCTCAAGCACCAACATTCTAGCAGTTTACTCTTGTTTTGCGTCTGAAAGTGAAGATAAGATGTCAGTGTCTCCCATTTCTGCTGCTCAAAAGGTCTTGTTCATACTAGGTGTGAATCTAGTAATAGCTCGAGGTGACAAAGGCCCCTTGACAGTTGATACCACACCCATAAACCTTAAAAAATTTACTTCAATACACTAAAAGTGAGGTGCAGAAAGTGGCTCAGTTGTGTTTTTGTCTTTATGCGGCCCCCTGTGTCAAAAGCTTGGACACCCCTGGTCTAGTCATTATCAACATGAACACCTATCAATGCATGAAAATAAATGGGAACTGAATAAAAGAAAGGCATACCTAATAGTGTACAAATTATTACTGTTGAACCATGTCTAAAACATACTCAACATCAAATGTCTCATATCCTGCTCTCTTCAAAGAATTAGACTACTGGAAAGTTAAGACAGGTTTTGGTAAACTTTTGAAAGGACCAAACAGCAGTGGTAACTTAGATGGTCTGTGTGCTTTGTTTGTCATTATTTGGCTGAATTCGGAAGCAGACGGATAACACGCTGTTCATAAATGCTGTTGCCGCGGAGAATTGTGGGACAGAATGTTCTCCTCTCCTTTGGTAAAGGATGGTCCGGTGTATCCTTTGCTAAAGGAGCTAATAAAGGAAGCATTGAGCCACCTTTCCTATGCATTTAAACTATTCAAACAGCTCTAATCACAAACTATATCCAGATCATTTCACTCTGTTAGGAACCTTCCTAAGCAAAAAGAACTATTCAACCGCAGCCATTGTTAAGTATGTCATCACGTTGTTTTAATATTTCTCAAACAGCGGCTACAGTGTTCATTTTCAGCCCTGCAAGTTCCTACAGTTTTTGTCGGCGTGTCGTATTCAGGTTGATCAGCTGAAGCATTTTATTTTGTTTGTACTGTAGATGGTTTGTTTTATCATGCCATATATTGTAGGGATCATCCATGCAGCAGAGGAGAAGGACTGGAAGACAGCCTACTCTTATTTCTTTGAGGCATTTGAGGGCTACGACTCCATCGACAGCCCAAGAGCCATCACAGCACTCAAATACATGCTCCTGTGCAAAATTGTTCTCAACTCGTGAGTAGCTTTTTATCCTTTTATGGTTGTCTTTCTGAAACTTTGTCATGTCCATATTTAAGGATGGTCTTGCATCCTCTTGCTTTCTTACATTTTCTCCAATTATGTTTTTTTTCAGACCAGAGGAGGTTCAAGCCCTGATAAGCGGGAAACTGGCTCTGCGGTACGCTGGACGACAGGTACATACAGACCTTTTCTGCAACATACAACCAAACAATGTTGTTATTCACTCTTTACTGTCTGCAGCTGAGTTTTATTTTAATTTTATCCATTTTTAATGCATTGTCTGACCTGCACTACAAGAGCTTTCTTTGTGCCTTTTGTTGCAGTATGTTCTTGCTGTAAAGTGACATGTCCTTTTGTCTTAATCTTTTCAGACAGATGCACTGAAATGTGTCGCCCAGGCCAGCAAGAACAGATCATTAGCAGACTTTGAAAAAGTGAGAATTCTTCCTATTCCACCTGATTTGTGTTAATGGATTTTCAGAGAGGTCAAATAGTCATCATAGCTGTAATCTCTTGAAAAGATGCTTTTGTGTTGAGAAAAACAGAAATGACTCTCGTTAATGATCTTAGTTTGAATGTTTAATGTTTTCTGTTCGTGTTCTTTCCATGTTCAGTGAATGTTTTTAAGTTTTGGGTTTTCTTCCTCCAGGCCCTCACAGAGTACAGAGCAGAGCTAAGGGATGACCCCATCATCAACACTCACCTGGCCAAGCTGTACGACAACCTGCTGGAACAGAACCTCATCCGTGTTATTGAACCATTTTCCAGAGTACAGGTAAGGACTTGGAGCTCTCTTCATTGATGCTTTGTGGTTTTATGTGGATTACAGTTTGTTGTATTCTGGTTTAACACACGTTAACAAAATAAAAACTCAAACAGATAACTTAACCTATGTTGGTTGATGCAAGTAAAAAAGAATGACTATTGGGCTAGATTATCATATGCATGGCTACCTTAAAAAAATACATTGCATGGCCAAAAAAATTTGTCGCCACCAAAAAACAAGGTCACACACTTGAATATTTTGTTGGACCGCATTTAGCTTTGACTGCGGCACGCATTCACTGTTGCATTGATCCAATAAAGTTCTGCAATGTCACAAGATTTGTCCCAGATCATAGCACTGCCCCCACAGGCTTGTACAGTAGGCACTAGGCACGATGGGTGCATCACTTCACCTGCCTCTCTTCTTACCCTGACGCGGCCATCACTCTGAAACAGGGTAGATCTGGACTCATCAGACCACATGACCTTCTTCCAGTCCTCCAGAGTCCAATCTTTATGCTCACGAGCAAACTGAAGCCTTTTTTCCAGTTAGCCTTACTGATTAGTGGTTTTCTTAAGGCTACACAGCTGTTCAGTCCCAGTCCCTGAAAATGCTCTTACTTTCACTGTTAAGCACAACCCCAGTTCTATTTTTGTTTTTCTTCGATTTGTATTGGCCAAGTGTTTAAGTGATCGCTGATCACCATCATTCAGGATTTTTTTCAGACCACATTTCTTCCTTTAAGACGATGGTACCCCAGTATCCCTCCAGTTTTTAATAATGAGTTAGACAGTTCTTAACCCAATATTAGTAGTTTCTACAATCTCCTCAGATGTTTTTTTCTGCTTGATGCATGCCAATGATTTGACCCTTCTTAAACAGACTGACAGCTATTCCAAAACCACAGGATGTCTTTTGACATGATTGTTTGAGAAATGAGAAGCTACTCATTGCATCAGCAGGGGTGAAATAACTTGTTGCCAGTTGAACAAGTGTCCTATTGGATAATTACTGCCCATGCAGTAATTATCCAATAGGACGCTGGTACCTCTTTGCTTAGTAAAATCCAGGTAGCTACAACTAGAAACTACAAACTACGACTCAGTCCTGCAAGTTGATGTGGATGATCCCTCACAAAGATGCAGTCAAGTCCCCACAGAATCACGTTAACTCAAACGTGTCAGAATGCCCAAAGAGTAACCAAATCACAACCACCTTAAAAGCAAAAGTTATCTCGACCATGACTAAATGCATTGAGTGGATTCAATGTGATTGACTGATATTAGTGATAGGAGGTTTGCCTAATGAGGTACACAGCAAGTGTATGACCTGGTCAGTCATCTTAGTCTCATCTTTTTCACCCTGTTTACTAGTTTGAAATAACAATAAGACAGCGTAATTTCTCAATTATATCGCACACTTTTTTGTTCTTAAATAAGATCTAATATTTTAGGTGTGTATTATACATGAGTACAGGAAAAATACTTTCCATATTTCGTCTTTCCAACATCGTGATTGCAACACATCTGATACAAAAAGCTGAAATGTTCTCTCTCTCTGGTAAAACGGAGGCAAACACAGGGCGCTGCCATCATGTGAGCAAAATAGCAGTGGTGTGATTGGTCAAAGACATTGGCATGTTGATAGCTGCTCTCTGATTGGTTGGTACACACGACTGAGCATGCTTTGGCAGAAAATGAGTAATCGCGAGTGTGTGAAGCAAAAGATGTTTTAGGGAGAAAATTATGTACAGTATTTGTTGTGAAAATACAGAATTTTTTAAATGAAACTTTAATAAAGGTAATTTTGAGTTGTATTAGAGAGTAAAGTTTGGGCAAAATTTGGGTGTGTGTTACATCAGAGAACAGTGTTTTTCCAGGCAAAAGTTGTAAAAATACCGGGTGCATGTCATAATCGAGTACATGTTATAATCCAGAAATTACGGTACTCAGTGAGGGTATACAGCAATGTTACACTCAGAAAAAATGGAATCAAACATTGGCCCATTTGTAAACTTTCAAACCTCACAATCAGATTTTCATCTGTAGTAAGCATACTAAAACCAGTTGTATTTGAAATATGTGTTCTGATTTATTTAATATTGTATTGTTTTTTAATCAGTTTCTTCTGGTGTATCCTCTACTGCCATGAATTTTGACACTGTCATTGTGATACTGAATGATAACATAAAAGTTCTGTATCTTCTTTCTTTGTTTTCAGATAGAACACATATCAGGTCTAATCAAACTGTCAAAGGTACGTATCTTTTTGTTGCAAAGTCCTGAGAGTTCACAAATGTTTCAGATCAATTAAGCTGTGTCTTATTCACGTCTTCTTGCTCCTGTTTAGGGGGATGTTGAGAGGAAATTATCACAGATGATTCTGGACAAAAAGTTTCACGGTAAATTTAACACCCTTGTCCTATTTCATTTTCATTAGTGTTTGGCTGTTTGATTATGTCAGCAAAGACAGTCATGGTTATATTGATTTGATATTGGCCCTGTTGATCAAGTGCATCAACTTCTGATACCAACCATCAGTTGAGCCATTTTCCTGCTATTAATGTTGGAAGTCTAAATAGGTATTAAGGCTAAAACTTGACTGATTGTACAGGGAGACTTAGGTCTATGTTAACTTGCACTCTTCTGACTCTACTGCAGGAATCCTCGACCAAGGGGAAGGCGTATTGATCATATTTGAAGAACCTCCAGTGGACAAAACATATGAAGCAGCCTTGGAAACAATTCAGAACATGAGCAAAGTCGTGGATTCACTTTACAACAAAGCCAAGAAGCTGACATAGGTACAGATGAGTACTGCCTTTCCAGAAGAGTCCTGTTTCATTTTGCTGTTTGTTCATTCCTCACTCTTTCATTGTCTTCTGTCCACAGAGCAGATTGCCACGGCAGTGCGATGGAGGAACTGTGTGTGTTTGACCAGCGTGTGTAACATTTTTTTAAGAAGGGGACAAGGGAGAGCGACTAGTAGTCCCACAAACTGCAACAAACAGGATTCCCCCATCAAGCTCCCCCCCTCTCCCGCTCAATGGACAATGTCATCACTTCTCTTCTTTTTTTTTTTTTCCTCTTTAATTTTGATATCTCTTCAGGATTCTGTGTAACACTCAGCGGCCAAATCAGGCCATCAGGGAATATTGTACAACCACAATAAAAAGATTTAAAGGTTTAAGAATACATATATGTTTATATCTGCTACAAGGTTTGGCTTACTGAGCCTTAACGTCAACTCCACTGCAACCTCACTGGTGCAACATAGACCTCTGCTGCCTCATGCTCTGCTGCCAGACGCGAGGCTTTCCTCTTCATAACTTTCAGAAGCACACTGTTCAGTTTTTGAATGGTTGGGATACCCTTTAGGATTCTGAATTTTTGTCAAAGAGCTCCCTCTAGCTTTTTATTTCCCCCCTTTACCATATCAATGCCAACAGTTAAATACCCGCTGTATTTCAGATTTGTATTAAACTCACCTTATTTGTTTTTGGTTTGTGTTTTTGTTAAAAAAAAAAGAGAGAGAGAGAGAATCAGATGGTTGCCACATGTCTACCCACCCCTGCTTGTGTTGGTTCACAGGACGGACAGGATGCCATTTCACCACTAGTGCCACTTTTCCGGCGCTTCGGTTTGCCTCACTCATGGGGTGCAATATGAAATCTGAGGGTGGAGGTGGAGATATTTTCATCATCGCCTCCTGAGTGTCTGTGAGTTATCCCCCAGTGAGCAATTCTTCATTGTTAGTTCCTAGCACTAGTGTGGTATGCTAGTAACCAAACAATTTGTATGGTTTTGATTTGGTTTTGTTTTTTTTTCTCTTATAAAGGACGTTTTCAAAAATAAATATTTTGTATTTTATGGACTCTGTCTTGTCTCTTACAAAAAGAAATGGTGGCTTACATGACATTCGTCCTTGGTCACTCAGCTGTAATAGGTTGTGTACACTAATCTTGTAAAAGGACTAAACTTTGGTATTGTATATTGTCTTTGGAATTTACTTAAAAAAGGAAGTGTAACCAAGGAACTTGAAAATGTCAGTCATGGGGATGTCAGACATCAATCAAAGATCAAAAAAAGACAACTAAAAACAAAGTCTTCCCTCTGCTGCTATTTTTGTCACAAAAAACTCAAATGGAAAGGTATTAAATCAATTCAATGGCAGCTCTGAATCGTCTGTTATTTCTAGATTTCTGATAGTGTAATCATGGCTGCAAGTGTTTACTGTACCGTTTAAGTCTTTTGTGGAGAGACCAAGAGCATCTGTTAAGAATTTATGACTGCATTACTAACCTTTGTTCTGTATCCCTTTTCAAACTTGACTTTTAAATGTGTGGACTGTGAAGCTCTGTGAAAACAAATGGTTTTAGACCAGTCTTTCTGCCTCAAGATGTAAATTATACGAGATGAACTCAGATTTCAGTGTTAATATAAGTGCCTTGATGTTAGAATTTAGATGAAACCAAGGAAGTTTTTTTTGATGGCAGGTCTTTTTAGATTATGGAACAAAGAACAAAGCTTTTCCTATTAATACAGTGCAATAATGTCCAAAAATATTAGTGAGACAAAACAGTGTATTTAAGTTAAAAGGGTTGTCATCTGACTTCAGTGTTTTGTGGATTTTAATTTAAAGTTGTTACAAGACTTGGTAAGAAATAATAAAAAAAAAAGTCTAGAATTGTATAATCAAATTATAATAGAACCTGACACACCAGATGGACTGTTTCTCATATCCATGAGATAAACTTCAAACCTACTGGGCAGCATTACAGACATGTTCTGGAACCTCTGAAAAATATGATAGGTGGTTGATCAAATGTTCAGTTTGTCATCTTCATAGTGGGCCAGTCAGTTAACATGCGGTCAGTACAACTGAAGACCCAGACCTCATTATGCTCAGCTCAAAGCAGATTAAGATGATCAAAAAGGATCTAAAGAAGTACTCGAAGATCTTTGAGCAAAAGGATTTCATAAGCAAGTCCAAGGCTTCAAAGGAGCTGGTGGACAAGCGCAGGGCCATGATGGAGGAGCACCGTCGCTACAGGGAAGCAGCGCTGCAGTCATGGACACTGATGAGCTGGTCAGCAACATAGATTACTGCCTCCCTAAAGAAACTGCTGGGCCCTGGTCATCTGACAGGAATAAGTGTGCAACCATGAAGCTATGATTGATCCGCCTGATGACTCAGGGAATCTGCCAATCCATCTATTCTGATTGGTTGATTAAAAATACGACCATGATGGACTACTGTCTTTAATGACAATACCTGTTTGTCCTTCTCCCAGTTGTCTTGTCGTGTCCTGTCTGTCACTATTTCCCCTCCTTTCACACTGAGGTGTAGCAAGGCCCTCCCCTTCAGCTCACATCAGGGGTTAAATAAAGTTTGATTTGATGGAGTAGCCTACAGAGAGGGCTGGTGATGGTCACTGTAGCAGTAAATCATATTCACATATCTCACTGCTAGAAAAAAAATGCATTGGTCTTTCGAACGCTGCCATCGGACACAGTGCTCAGCTGTAAAGATAATGCAGACAAGGGGAAAAAAATAAATAAAAAAAATAGGCCCACAAGAGACTTAAGAAACTGACATGATGAACAAAAACCCCAAAAGGGGTTCTTACAATGCAAGCAAATTAACAAAGCCTGATTCCAATCCAGCTGGGATAAGATGGATGAACTTGAAAATGTAGCAACAAACTGTGTTAGCTGACAATGGTTTTCTGAAGTGTTCCTTTCCTGAGCCTATGTGTAAATATCCTTCACAGAATGATGTAGGTTTAATGCAGGTCCATCTGAAAACTGAAGGTCACGGGCATTCAGTGTTGGTGTATGTATTTGACAATTATGTGCAGAGATTTCTCTGGATTCTCTTCATCTTTTAATGATACTGTGTATCTTAGAAGAAAAAATCACCTTAAAATTGTACATTGAGACACATTGAGACAGTTGTTCACAGAGTGGTGAAACATGCCACATGCCCCACGCCCCACCACCTGTTCTTGTGAACAACTGAGCTGTCTGAAGGTGCTCCTTTTATACCCCATTATGACACTCACTTGTTTCCAATTAACCTGTTCACCTATGGAATGTTCCAGACAGGTGTTTTTTGAGTATTCCTCAACTTTCCAAGTTTTCTGTTGCATTTGGCAGCCAGCCATCAATTTGAAAATTAGTAACCTTTTTAACAAAGAAAAAAAAAATAGTTATTTGTTTAAAATTAATTATCTTGTCTTTGTACAAAGTTAAAATTAGGTTGAAAAGGCTTCGTGCCGGAAATTATTGTATATATATTTTTTTAAACTCAATGTCCGAACGTCATTGAACTTAGGGCTTGTGTGAGGGAAAGGTGGGGAATACTGAGACTCAAGACAACTTAAAGTTGAAATAAAGGTCCGAATATGAAAAAAAACACATTTTGGTACAACCTTTGGTAGATTAAGAACTACAGACAAATGGTTTAATAATCAAGCTTAAAGTTGACATACATTTTAAAGCACTAGGTTCCTGACATATCCACTTAATTTTCAAAATTTTACACGTTATCGTAAGAATTTCAGCTTTATTTCTATCAAATAGAATTTCCTCTTGATGTTCATAATGTTGAAATAGTTTGACGCTCATATTTCTCCACTCTTTCACACAATTGTTTGCCTATGTTATCAACACTTTTTTCTGCAGTCCTTTAAGTTTAACAGAGAAAAAAAGATTATGTGTTTTTTTGTCAAGGTTATCATTTTTATGGACCTAATTCAAAATGTATGTCTATTTTAATCAATTGTCTGTGTACAAAAACGTACTCAAAACTTTCACTTTTTTAAATCATTTGGATTCGACACGTCGTGTGCGTCTTGACGTCACCGTTACGCACAGCGATCCCGCCCCCAGGCACGTCACTTTCTCATTCGTCTGCAGTTGTTCTGTCAGCGGATCCGTTTATGCTGAATTGCACTTGAAGTGGGTTAGAAACAAACAGAGATGACCGCTCGGGTGAGTAAAAGAAATATAAAGACCCAAAGACAAGTACCTAACCGATAGAGTACACTGAAAACCAAACCAAACTTAAATTTAACGGTGTAGACGCTGTTTTTGTTAGACCTGAAGCGAGCCAGCACAGCACTAGCCTGTGTGGCAGAGTGAGATGTCATTCAAAACTTCGTAGGCAGCCCGGAAGTAGAATGAAGATCTTATGACCACTCACACTGTTGTTAACTACTTTTCCTTGTATTGGATGTAAATTAGGCAATTAATGGTTCAGTATTTTGGCCGTGGGGCGTCTATAGTGTGTTGTCGATAGCGTTATCGGTATCTTTATTAAACATGTAGAGGTATAATAAATAAAGTTTTGGAGTGTTCCATCAATGTAGGCTGTTAGAGAGGATGAAGGAAGTGTGGTGGCTTGAAAGAGACTTAAATGAACAAGAGGAGCATTCAGATAAACTAGGCTGATAATGAATGTTCAGTTGTTTACTGGCTAATTTTTAAGTAGCTCCAGCGTATAAACAAAGCGCCCCTGTTTGTGTGTGAGCTTATTCCCATGAATGCAGATGCAGATATTGTGTGTTTATCTTCAAGTAATGTGTCTATGAACAAGTTAGGAGCATATACCATTAGTTTATTAATGCCAATAAATGATTGTGATATGGACATTTTATGCTAAGGATTGTGTTGTTTAATCCAAATTATTAGTTTGTCTATAGACCAGAAAAAACAAGCATTTTTACCAGTTAAAAATACTCCTTTATGATATTGTTATCAGCAGATAATTGCTTCATAAGCTAGATATCAGTATTGGCAGATATGAAAATTACTGAAGATACTGTATTTACTGCTGATATTGTAGCCTAATATATTAGCATTAAGTTCAGCAACTTTTTGCATGTTCATTTAAAATTGCAAGTAAAAGATACCAAAGAAGGCAAATTTTATGTCACCAGACTAGTAAATCACAGTCTGTAGCTCTTAAAAGACAGATAAAGCATTATTTTGTGTTTTTTGTAACCTTTATTTAACCAGATTAATCCAATTGAGATCAGGATCTCATTTACAAGCGCAACCTGCCAAGAGGTCAGCAGCAAACATCAGATATCAATACATCATTAAAAAGGTTTAGGCAATAAATTACTTTTCATGAATATGTTAAAATCAACAATGTGACAGTGGAAAAGCAATAACTTTTGAGAACAGTAACAATTTAAAAACACAGGGGTTGTTCATAGGATTCTGGCTACCTAGTGAGCAAACTGGAACAAAAAGCTTAATGAAACCAGCTCTGCCATTTACGGTTCAGTCTGTTTAAAGATAAATTTACACATAACAACTGTCACAGAAGTAAAACAAATCTACGTTTTTTTCTACATGTATCATGGGGGTCGAGCATTCAACCGCTCGGCTCCCCAGTTATGGAACTCACTCCCCCCTGACCTCTGCAACACTGAGTCCTTACCCCTCTTTAAAAGCAAGACTCAAAACACATCTGTTCAAGCTCTCCTACTCCCTCTAATCTCTTGCCCTGTCTGCTGTGTGTATTGCTTGTTTTTATGCCTGTTTTAATGCACTTTTTAATTTTTACTTTTGTAAGGTGATCTTGAGTGTCATGAAAGGCGCCCTTGAATAAATTGTTATCTTGATATCTGTATCGACCACACTAAGTTTTGAAATATTGACAGATAGGATATCGACAAAAATGCAATATCGTACATCCCTAATAGGATGATGAGATCTATAATATGGATCATCTTCAGTTTATAGTACACTGTTGCACAGCAAGAAGGCTGCTGGTTTTATCCCTGTCCTCGGTCTGTGCCTTCCTGTGTGAAGTTTGAATGTTCTCCACATGCATGTGTTGTTTCTCTCTGGGCATTGTGGCTTCTTCTAACAGATCCAAAACTGGTGACCGATCCAGAGTGTATCATGTCCTTTACTCAGTGTCAGCTGAGATAGATCCCAGCCCCCCTCAGACCCAGAAAGGGATAAGCAGTTCAGATTAGGGCTGAACGATTTGAGAAAATAATCTAATTGTGATATTTTTCCCCAATATTGCAATTGTGATTTACTCTGCGATTGTTTTACTGTTCCTCATCTTATGTATTCTTAAAAAAACATAAGCAGTAGATCGTTTTATAGTAAAACCAATATGACATTAAATCAATCTAAGGATTAAAGATTTGAGAAAAAGTGGAGAAGTGAAGAACAGAAGCAAAATAGGTATGAAATGGTAAAAACTGGGTTAAAAAAAATGGTACAAAAGAGGAAAAAAGCTAATAGGTGCAAAATAGGTATGAAATTGAAAAAAAAAACAGGCAAAAAAATTCAAAAGTGACTAAGGAAAATTAATTATAGCAGCAAAATTGGGATTAAACAAAAAAAAAACATGTAAAAATTCCAAACATGGTCTGACAGTGGCCAAAAAAAAAGATGAATGGGAGCAAGATAGGCATAAAGTTGTAAAAACTGGGTTAAAAAAGATGAAAATAGACATGAAATTTCAAGAAACTGCATCACAATGCCAAAATGTTCAACACATTTTGGGTTAAAAATATTGCACTGTCTGCAGTTTGAAAATTGCAACAAGCCATATTGCGATTTAATCTAATTTGCAATAAATTGTTCAGCCCTAGTTAAGATGAGTAAGTTAGTTTGTGTTTGTCCACAAAGTACAATATCAGCACTGACAGTGTTAAAGTAAATAAATGAAAAACATAATATTATTAGATACTCAAACAGAAGAGGAATGAAAGGAAATAACGGATGATTTATAATAAAATATTTTTTTTTCTGGAAATAATTCAAAAAATTTATTATACATGAAAGGAGTAAACTTATCTGACTGCTTGTATTATTTTATTTTTAAATTTCAACTAGTGCAGTGATATGGGAAATGAATGGTGCATACAGCCCACTGTGCTGCATTCTGATGCATTGTGACACTGAATCAAATTGGACCGTACCTCCGCCAAGGAGGTAATGTTTTTGGGAGAGTTTGTTTATCTGTCTGTCCGTCTGTCTGTCTGTGAACAAAATAACTCAAAAAGTTATGGACGGATTTTGATGAAATTTGCAGGAAATGTTCAGCATGGGAAAAGGAAGAACTGATTCGATTTTGGTGTTGATCCAGATCAGCGTCTGGCCGCCATGGCGAAAAATGTGATTTCTGTGAATAACTACTGAACTAAAATAGATATCATTATGAATCCAGTTGCTAACGGCATGTTTTCATGGTCAAGGAATCTAAATATTTGGATGAAATAAAGGTAGGACTAATATTTATGGTCAAAATCACAATATGGCTAAGGACTGTGGCGCTGGCGGAGGTCTGCGCTCTCCGAGTGCTTTTCTAGTTTACTTATTAATCACAGTCAAACTGAATCACATCAGTGAAGATACATGGCCCTATAGTCCAAAGCTGAAGACACACTACAGGATTTTTTTTGCCAGATTTTGCCCATAATTCTCAGTCTGGCCAAGTGTGCACTAACTGGGAACAGTTGGCATGGTTAGTTGAAACAAACATCTTTTGGTGTGAAAGGTGTGTTGATGTAAACCTGCAAGTGCGTGAAGGAAACAAAATATCAGCAGACCTGCAAATTTCCTAAATCAATGCAGCTCCAAGGCCAAGTTTCCACTCCATGCACAAATTTTCAAAGCAAGTGTTTTTCTGAGAGCTGTATTAAGTCTTTAAAGAGATCACCATGTCAACAGGCATGTAATGTCGGGTTTGTGGGGTCAGTCCTCGTGCTGGGAGAAAAGTCTCAGGAGTGCCGACCAACACAAACTGCCATTTTCTGTTACTTTCAACTGTAAAATCAGCATGTACTACCCATATTTACTCAGAAAAGTGCAGTCGAAGTGACGTTAAAGAAGGGACAGGCTTTACTTTCTCTTTTGTCCTTTTTTTTTGTCTTGTAATGTGTGAATCATGTTGCTTCAAGTTCCAGAAATAACACTTCAAGAGGACTTTTAAAGAAGCTCACACACAACGTTGGAGTTGCAGCTTTTCAAAGAGCTGTTGTTCATAAGCTGTGTTTTTATGTTCTGTCCTCCATAGTCATTGTTTTTGGTTTCCTCTTCTCTCCTGTCAGGTTATGCAAGCGGCTAAATGCCCAACAGACGAACTGTCGCTGACCAACTGTGCCGTCATCAATGAGAAGGACCAGCAGCTTGAACAGTGAGTGGGATTTCCTCCGACACGTAACCCTCGTCATGCTTCAATAACTTTATTATGACACAGCGCAGAGGTGTCTCTTCAATGATGGAAGTGAATGCGTCAACTTGTTGTGTGGGATTCACTTGTGTCAGAACACATCAGCAAGTGTTTGGCTTTTAGTTGCTGCAAAAAATAGAAAGAACAATAGAACAGTTGTTGCCTGAAGAAACTAAAAATCAAGATATTTTTTCTTGACTCACTTACTGTTATTGTAAGTTGGAATATTTGAAAATAAAGATACTGAGCATTTACAGTTTTTATTATGGTGGTCAGGTTTTGCTCGAGCACATATGTAGACTTTTGTTTGTTTTTTTAATGACATTAAATATGATCAGGGAGTTCCATGTTAACCCTTTAACTCCCAGCTCAACTGTTTGGCAGAGGTCAATAAATTCAGGAATATTTAATGTGTTAAAAAAAATAGTTTGTTTCTGTTATAGTTTCAGGATATAGAATAAACTACAAACAAACCAAAGAACTGACATTTTCTTTGTGTGGGATTTAAAGGTTTAAAAGCTCAAAGCCATTATTATTATCAACATCATTATTTTAAATACTCACCCATTTACTACTTTGATTTTAATATTAAAAAAATCTGTTATTCATCCTAATCACTTTTCTTGTTTATCAAACTCAGTATTATCTATTTCAAGTTATGTTTAATTTAATTGTATTTACAAACATTTCTGCCATTTCTAATTGATTTTACCCCAAATATTCCTGCATTTTTATCTCATCATGAAATAAACTGTTAATTTTTTAAAACTTTAAACCCCACATCATGTTTTTTTTGTTTGTGGTTTCCTTTGTTTCCTGAAATGTTAATTAAATCAGACAACAATTTGATTCGTTCTGTTTTTTAAAACATTAAATATCCAGTTTTGTAATTGTGGCCTCTGCCAAACAGTTGAGCTGGTAGTTAAAGGGTTAATGAGCTGTGAGGATACCTCAGCTTTCAGTTTTTATGTAGACAAGCTTGCTGACAGAACTACATGACCAACATTTTTTGACATGCACTGTAACCGTAATGCTGCGTTCACACCCCAAGCGACCCAGCTACCAAAATCATGTTGCCCACTGACGTAGCGTCGCGCGTCCATAAATACCTCATTTTGGTCACTGTTGCTGTCGGCTGTCGCTCTGTGACTTCACATCCGCTCGAGTCTCACCGGGATCATATCATATATCATATGTATGGATGTATAAGCGGACATTATTCCAGCTGTGCCCTTTTATTCACTTATCAACCACAAAACACTGCAGCTGATGCCCTGCAGCAGCAGCATCTGTGAGTTTCTCGCGGCCCGTCTTAGCGGAAACTAATGTCCTCATTGACTAATGTTTCCCACTCGGACATAAATTGTTCCTCCGTAGTCCGGATGAAAAACTGCCCGTCACAGGCACCGTCACACAAGCACAGCCACACAGCCACAAACGACATCGCCTGAAAATATCAACTTTTTTTTACTTTGACATCGCGCGACAAGCTATGTGGTAGTGTGAATAGCGGCTGTCGCATCGCGGGAGGGGTTAGCCCTGCCCCATCGCGGCTGTACATTGATTTTGCATGGCGAGTGATCGCCGAGGTAGTACAAGTAGCGTCCAGTGTGAACGCACCCATTTAGTTTTTAAATATATTTTGATAACACACTGGCAAAATCTGATTTATGTCATTTTTTATCACTCAGAGGTTTTTTTATTGAGAGGTAAAAAAATAATCAAGCATAAATCAAGTTTTGTGGAAAAAAGTCTGGGATATTTAACTTTTAGGTCGTTTCATCCCACCCTAATGACTGTAGTACAATACAGCCGTAATCCTAATGTGACTTGTGTTTTTCTATTACGAGAATTTTAAATATATATATGAATATTTTTATATAAATATATGCAAGTACATACATATATAAATAGCATGGGTGCAATGCTACGTTGGTGGACTATGAGAAAATTCGGAGTAATTTTAGGTGCACTGCAATGAATCAAGCAAAGTAGAGTAACAATTGGATAAGAAATGGGTTATTGATGCCACTGTCAGTTTTGCGTAACAATCCAGTCTTTTATCAGTTCCCTTAAACCACACAGGCTTTTATGTCAGTAACGTCAAACACATGGCATTCCTGAACTATGGCTCAACTGGAACCAGTCCTCTATTCCTATCTGATGTTAAATGCTTATTTATTAAAATATTACATTTATTTATTTTACACAGCTACAGAAACCCAATGCACATAAAAGCATATTTATTAAAGCATGTGTGTGGGGGTGGTGGAAGCCTGCATATGTTTTATATGAACCACACCCATGAGACAATGAAAGGTACACACTGAACCACCAAAAATAAATATCAGACATCAGATATTAAGTGCAACAATTTCATACAGAGAAACAGCTTAGTGTGTTCCTGCTCTCAGAGTAGAGTTGGATAGGGACACCTACTGATTCTTACATTGTTATTTCATTATAGAAAAAAAGAAGAACTTGTTAAAGGTCAAAATAACCTGCATCCTTGTATATCAAAATTCACTTTTTCCTTTGTGACCTCAGGTACTTTCATTAACTTTGAATCAGTACCAAGTTCTGTTGAGCTTTTGTCAAACACATTTTTTTGCCCACCAGGAGTTCCTTAATTCCATTCAAAATGGAAGCCATTTTTCTCATAACACAAAGATCTGTTTACTTTATCATCTGTACCGCCTTCAGTAAAAGCAACAGGAAGTTCAGCTTCTTGGTAAAATCTGTAAGCTTAATCTTCAACACGGTTACTCTCTCAGAGAAAGAAACTTCAGCTGCACATTTTAAAACGTAAATGTTGTCTAATGGACCAGGGATCATTGGACATCATTGAGTCAATTTCCTCATGGACTATTGCTTCATTATTAATGTATAAAAGTGCTGAATAGTGTACAGTATATCATAAAATAAGCACTTTGAAGGTGCCTTCAACCTTAAAGTCATAGTTTCAGACCATGCTAGCATTATAGTGCAGCACTCGTTTACATAAAAAATGGACTAATCTGCATAAAAGTGCTTCTCTTGGTCTTCATTTGATTTCCAAATCAAGAAACTGTTATGGATTGTTTCATGTTATAAAAATGTTTTGATAAAGCCCAGTCAGCAATAAAACACAGAACAGTATGAACACAACAACAGAGCCTGTCTGATCCATTCAGTTTGTGGATGTACTCACGGAGATGAAGCCACAGCGCACACAAATACAAATATCACAGCAGTGCACTTAAACAGCTTTTTCTTGAAATCTTGAATGAAAAGGAGCATTAAGAAGATCAATCTCATGATCTGGCCCTCTTTTACGAGAGACTAATTACCAAAGTGCATAATAAAGCACAAAACTATACGGTACAAGCTCTTGATGCAAGTAGTATTGAAGATTCTAAGATAACTGAAACCTGCTCTCAGTTCATTTGATCCCAAATCCAGGAAAATTTGGGCTGCTCTTCTGGTTTTTCTTGCAGCCCGCTTGTCCAGGTGATTTATTGTGGCATGTTAAAGGTCCACTACCACAACATCTGTGATCCATTCAGTCTGTGGTGTTTGAAAAAGTTCATGTGGTGCTGAAGAGTAAAAAAATATAAAGAAAAATATGAAGAATAGTATCAGCCAAAATAGTTTTTTTTTTAAGTGAGGGGTCGTGTTTAAAGTGTGGGCCACCAGGGGGCAGTATTGAGTTTTAAAAACTTTGAGCAGATAGGAGAAAGAAAAGAGAGAAAAAGCAACCTCTAACTTTTCTGCCACATTTCTATTCAGATTGTAAATATTGTTCATGCTTATGGTGTACATTTCTTGAGCTTTTTCATAGACCCTCTTAACTTTTATCTATCTCCTTCATAAGGGAGTTGAAGTATAGCTTAAAGGTTCTGCATGTTGCAAACCGTTTTCTTATCTTGAATTAATTTTGATTTAATGCTCTAATTTATTTTAATGTCTTAATATTCCTATGCTAAACTATTTTCAAAACAACTAAAGTAACAGAACTTCCCTTTGGAGATTAATAAACTATTTCTGATTCTGATTCTGTAACATTTTTAATGTGTCTTTGAGATTTTACAGATCACCACATCCTGAAATCCATATTTATGACTTTAATGCCAATCAGTCTATTTTGATCAGTTGACCCTCATGCAGGTTTCCCACACGTCCTGGAAAACCTGGGAAATGATTGACTGATTTTCCAGTGATGGGAAAACATGAAAAATGAGGAAAGGAGTAAAATGTCTTGGAAAAGCTTGAATTGTTCTGGACAATAATTTATCTTCCTTATATTTATTATTGAACAAAAAACAAACATTGGAAATGAAGTAAAAGTGTACTTGGCAACTAAAGCACTTTTACCCATATAGTATGAGTAGATAAAATGATACAAGTTCAGGAATAAAATTTAAAGACACTAAACAATGGTGACCAAAAAAATAGTGAAAAATGGCAAAATAAAATTTAGGCTAAATCAACAAAATATGTTTATTTTTAAGTACAGTGCATAAAGAAAAAAAACAATAGATTTAAAATATTCAAACTACAAAAATTTCAGACGAAAGAGATATCTAGACAGTGTTAATACCCAAGAGTAATAAATAAATAAATATTAAGGGGTGAAAACATCCTGGAAATGTCCTGAAAAATGATTTTTAGAAAAGAGTGTGAACCCGTCTAAAAGCTGTAAAAGATTATTTACAAAAAGACAAACCTAAATATATGCTAAAACAGATGGTTGAAATTTGGTTGAAAATTATTCTATTTTCTTGCATCTTGTCTGTTCTTTTAAAGCGTGTTGCCGGCATCAAACTCAAATTGACTGAATATTTGCAAGAAACAAATAAAGTTAAGTGTTAGAACATCAACCTGTTCAGCCCCAGCCCCTTTTTTAAGCCTTCTGCTCGAAGATGACATACTCATAAAGAACAGAGTGTATCTCTGCAACCACAACGTCTATTTGAATTATTCTATTGTCTTAGTAAAAGTAACTCTTGAGAGATTTATCCAGATGTGTAATTATCAGTATGTGTGTTACTGGGACAGAGTAAATGAAGATAGAAGTCAGAATAATTTTAAAATTTCAACCTTGACAAAAAAACAATATATATATATATTGTGAATATCTGTTGGAAATTATGCTGGAGTGGCTGTAAAAGTCTAACTAAAAATGAATATTAAATATTTGTACTTGATCTCTGCAAAGGAGTATTGTGATATAGTGATGCAGAGCAAAATTGGAGAGGTTTCATAGCAATATCGCCAGGCGAGGATTTTGAAAAACAATTTAATTTTCTTACCATTTTGCTGGAGAGTATGCAAGCATTCCTGAAATCAGGTACTTTGGGGCTGTACAGGTTAATACTGCATTCCAGGCGACTTGTAACTCGAAAATTTCCCAGTTGAAATCCCCAAGCCTTCCAGTCAAACGACTTTGGTTTAAGCGCAAGGAATTCTGGTATGTAAATTAACCAACATGGCAGGCATTATAAGATTTACGCTTTATCAGCTAGCTCATTTGAGTGAAACAGAAGCGAGGAAGCGCCGCATAAAGTAACAGAAGCTTTACTTTCTAGTGTTTGTCATGATTTAGAGGCTGCCATATTGTTTAAGCAGTGATGTGACGTCACAAGTCCTAACTCGGAGCAAATCGATCTGGTATGAGTTCATGGGTGGGAAGTTAAGAGTTCGACTGCTGTTCCAGTGAACTTTCTCGAGTGACAGGTGGGAAAAACCGTGTTAGGGGTTGCCTGGAACGCAGCATAAATTTTCTTGTCGTCGTAATGTATTGATTGAACATTGGTAAAAAAAAGGTTGCAAATCATAGTATTCTGTTGTTAATTCACACAACGTCCCAACTTCATTGGAATTGGAGTTTGTGCAGTTATCTCCACTCTGTGTGCTTGTGGATATTGCATTTTGGTATGCGTTTTCATTTGTGATATTTGTTTAACTCTATCTTGTTATGCAGAGACAGCAGTTAAAAAAGATGTGAATTTGCTTTGTCGACCCTTGCTGTTTCACTCATTGTTTTTGCTCAATTCCAAAAGAGAGTTAAAATAGATTTAAACTGTTGTCTCTTTAAGGGAGCGAGTATTGATTTCAGGATATTCATGTCTTTTTACATTTAATCCTTTCCTGTGTCCTAATTGTGCTTCTTAATACAGACATGTGAGTGTACGTAATGCAGGCCACAAGTATATTTTCACCTTGAAGACACATCCCAGTGTTAGCTCGGGCACCATCGCCTTCAGCCTGCCACAGGTACGTTTTGATATTTATGAGCAAAATCTTGACAGACGAGTGTTCTCATTGATTACTGTGCTTCTTGCTAATCGCTGTGCATTGCTGTTGGACTGTTTTCCACATATTACATCAAGATGGACTGTAATTAATGACTTTAGTTTTTAATATTTCAGTCAACATTCATCTTGAATTCCAAAAAATGTGTTAAAATAACACCATTCATGAGCTAATGTTTTCCAAGTGATTACTGACATTTTCCTTCAAATATAACACTTTTTCAAAGCAGCAACTAAATTGTGTTTGGGCTCTCTGCATGGACGTCTTTGTGTGTCTCAATCTGTCTGTCACTGCTTTTTTCCTTTTCTGACCTTGCCTGTCTCTGCCTGCTCTTCCTACGTCTATAAACTTGGCAGCCTCAATGACACACAGGTACTGCTGTAACCTCCTCAAAACGGTCTTATTTCACCATAAAAAACAAAACAAAACACTAAATCTTTCAGTAACTAATTGACTCCTGCTTCACATTGTCCCCACTTTTTGTCAATGTCAAACGCCTGATTCATGCTTTTCAGTTTGAAGATGTTTGGTGACATAAGACCGTGCTGAAGGGAATTGTTCCACTGATGTCTCTAATTTGTGACGAGTCTTTTTGATGTGTAGTTGTTTGTCACCTTAATTTTTAATCTTTATTGAAAGTGACAGGGAATCAATGAGTATCCCTCTGTCTTTGCAGAGAAAATGGGCCGGCCTTTCAATTGGACAGGAGGTTGAAGGTAAGCCTTAAAGAAGCATTCATGAATGATTTTCTAGTAATCTCTTTTTTCCAGCCAACTTGGATAAGACAAGACTTGTGCACCAGTCATAAACTGATTCAAGGTGCTCTAAAGACTGAGCATTATTATTTAGAGAAGTAAAAGAAATATAATATTGAGTGAAACAGGAATTGTTTTATAATGTGATAGAATGGCTGCAGAGAAAAATCCAACACATTACATTTTTTTTGCCAGTGCATCGGAAGTACATTTTCTCATTCACGTCTCATTAAGTGTCTAAAAAAACACAAAATGTCCCCATTCCCAGCCTCAGCTTGCTAAATAGCTGTAAATTCCCGCCTCCAAAACCACCTCTCTTTCCTTTCTTTTCAATAATTTCCTTACAATGAGCTGACACTGATTATCTGTCAGCCTTTTGCTCTGACATTCTGTTTCTTTTGTTGCACTTTCTTGTACAAAAAACCAGCAGAGGATGTGTCAAGACTGGAATTCAAATGTCACTTGAATTTTGAGCGATATGAACACGTCAACTGATATGATGTGAGCCACTACAGCTAATGCTTGGTAGACCTTTGACACAGAATAATAAACCATAACCAAACCTTCAGATGGACTACTGCACATATCCATGGGACATATTTTGTATCCATCTGGGTAATGTCCCAAATTTTAGCAACCTCCTAGCTGACAGAGCCTTGCACTCCTTTGAGACCCTCTTAGGACCCCAGGTTGGGAAACTAAAGCCTTATAACAGGGGTGTCAAACTGATCCAGTAAAGGGCCGCTATGTCTGCAGGTTTTCATACCAACCAAGCAAGAACACACCTGACGCAAATTATTCAATCAACTGGATTGACTTTACACAGTTGATTGGGTGGATCAGGTGTGTTCTTGCTTGGTTGTTATGAAAACCTGCAGCCATAGCGGCCCTTTACTGGATCAGTTTGACACCCCTGCCTTATAAGGTCATTAGAGCTACGCAGCTTATCACAAATGTATTTTTACCATGAGCCAAGAATTTCCATTGAGTATAAATTGAGTTTCTTGACCGCATTATATTAAAAAAACATTTTTTAATTTATTGTGGAAAATAACACAATGTGTTAATTGCAAAGGCTCATATCCAAACTACAGCAAAAATCTCAGTTAATTGAGCAGCCCTTATGTTTTGTACGAAGATTTTCCATCTGATCTTTTGTGCCAACCTCTTATGATCAGATAATCCACAGTAGGTGTTAATGTGTGGTGTGAACAGCCTCAGAGACCCACATGGAGTGAACCAACCAACTGACAACTTTTGATTGAATTTCTTTACAAAATGACAAAAATGGAAAAAAGTTATCCTAAACTTTGAATGATTTTCTATTTCTGTTTGCCATTTTTTAAGCAACATAGCTTAAGATATTGAAATTTAAGCCACATTTTACAAATCAGCAATGTAAATCGAATTTATACTGAAACACCTTGTGTAAAATGTTTCAAACCATCTTCTATACTCTTTAGCTGCAATTAAACAGTGCGTAATAAAATATGAAGCTTTATTCCATGTGTTAAAGTCAGTAAAACCCCAAATGTAATGTATTTTAGAAGCCTGAGAGGAAGATTGACTTTGCCTTGGTAGATAAATTTAGTAGTATGGTATTATTTTGGGAAAAATATACTCTACCTTGTTGTCTGTCTCTCTGTGTGGGCCTGCAATTGACTGGTGACCGGTGTAGAATGTACCACGCCTCTAACCCAATGACAGCAGAAAGGGATAAGCGGAATAGAAAATGAATGGATGAATATACTCTATAATTATGGATGGGAAATGATAAGATTTTATTCTTACTAATGCAGTTTTAGATTCTGCTTTCTGATCTGATTCTGTTACAATGCCTTCCTGTGGATTTTCAAAGGTATCATTGACAAGCACACGACACTACCGATGTTCAATGCTGTGCTGCATAGATCCTTCCCTCTGCAAGTTTTACAATCCACTGTATGCTGTGTAGTTAGTGTCTTTTTGTTAAATATTAAACCACAGCTTTGACCACTTCCGCCCCCTGACTGTCTTTGTTGCGTACTGTCTTCTTTATTATCGTTTCTGCTTACTTCCTCTGAATAGTGCATGATGTCCTTTGGTGCCGTTTACACAAGGCTGAATACGCTCTAATCCGAAGAGTTTTCATTCCGTTTTGGCCTCCCATTTACATGGGAACGGTATATAGAGTGCTTGAATCCACGACCTTTTGAAACCAGGGTCCAGGGTGGAAGTTTTCAAAATGCTTCTCCATGCAGCTCCATGTAAACCAGAGTCAGAGTGTTGCAGTGTGAAACGCTGACGTCACCGCATGCGCAGTACTCTTTCACATGAAGCGCATGCATAACGGAATCAACAACAGCTTCAATCGTCTACTGAGTAACATGTGCTGCTTCCCGTGTTCGGTTTGTTATCCAGTCAAAGCTGTCCAGTCAGATTTGTTGTCCAGATAAGAAACTTCTACGTCTTTGTGCATCCACTCATCATTGTTGAAAAGTTTTTCTTCTTCGTACGTGTGTTGTTGCGCTGTTTCTCTGCAAACCTTCATCGCCATCTACTGTACTGGCATAGACACTACAGCGTTTTCTTTTGTTTCTTGCGTCTCTGTCTGAACGTGGATAGAGTTTGAATACACAAAGGAAAAACCTTTGCTTTTTAGGTCACCGTGTCTCTGTAAACAGGGCCTTCATTTACAAGGCATGCTGCACAAAGTGGAAGGAGCTGGTCGAGGAATAGTGAGGCAGAAATACTAATGATGTTGATTCCTTGAAGGAGTTGTTATCAATAAACAACTGGGATTGATGTGAGGTCCACATCCCTGTTTAACATGCAGCTGTGCCAAAACTGAATATTTCAGTGTTATTTATTGTCTTTTTTTGGTTGTCCATGTCAGCAGCTAATAAATATCTCATGCATCTGCAGATTCCTGAGGCTTCACTTCTTTTATGACGCCATGAAGGTGCCCTCCAAAGATCAGTACTGATTGACAATCTCTTTCTTCTCTCTTGAGTCTTACCTGCATCAGAGATGTCATTGCCTTGAGCAAAAAATGTAACCTTCAGATTTTAAAGAATTCATACATCCAACATGAGATTGACATTAAAGGCTGCAGACTGATGGCATTAAGAGTTCAGCTTTTATGCAGGTGGCGTGAAGGCTGGAGGAGACGTGACTTCTTGTGCACACAGAGAGACAGCATGACAGTGTCAGTGGGTGGCGTCACTGCACATCTGGCTCAACATCTGGGCTGTATTCAGAGACAGAGAAAAGGCTGCTCTTTGATAAAATATCACAGCCATCTCCCTCAGGCCAATTGATGCTCTGAATGATGGAGGCTATTGTGATTCTGTCTTTGGATCAGGGGAGGAAATGTGGAAAGTAATTATAAGCCACAGTGTGAATCTGAGTCAAGATGCTTCAATCTTTCCTCACATCCTGTTGTAAAGTGGATAAAGCCTCGGTATACTTCTTGATAATGAGAAACCTACTTAGAAAGAATATTGTGACATTAGTGTCACCCTGGTAACTCTGATCTAAATCATGTTTCAGTATTTTTGGTGTAATCTTCCCAATTAAAAGTTAGCAGCTGGATAATCTGCCACTTCTTTAAACTGACAAACTGTTGTAGGTCCATTTTCTAAGATGAGAGTTTAGCAGAAGTTAAAAAGCTAACTTGATGAATGAAACCATCCTTTTTTCTGTTTTATCCCACAGATGACACTTGTCTAAACTAAGTTCTCTTCTCATCCTTTTTAGTTACAAACTACAAATTTGACAAGAACAAACAGCTGATAGGCACCATAACAGTGGAGATTGACTTCCTGCAGAAGAAAAGCGTGGACAGCAATGCCTACAACACAGACAACATGGCCAGTGAGTTCCTCCAGCGCTTCAACAACCAGGCCTTCAGCGTCGGGCAGCAGGTGATCCTGACTCAGAGATCTTGAAATGCACTGGTACAAGTCTGATGATTGGATCATCATAGTGGAAGAAAGATGATATAAACCCTGTGATTTTAAAGATGTGGAGCATGAATGAGCTCTTTTGTGCTGTCATTGTTCTGATGAATCAACGATGCTTTACATCTATTCATGTTTATCATCATATTTACATTTTGGGTATGGATTGAGACTGTTATGTGGTTGTTTAAGTCAGAGCCAAAAATTTGCCATATGTTTTTGTTTAGTGCGTCTAATTTCTTAAATATTTTATTACCTCCACCAAGGTGGTTATGCTTTTGCCAGCGTTTGTCTTACAGCAAGATAACTTTAAAAGTTATGCGTGGATTTTGATTAAATTTTTTGACAATAACTCGCTCACTAGTGTTGGAAATGTTGGAGTATGTGCTCCAGGAACACTTCTAGTTGATTGAATTATTAATAATAACACATGGTTCCTTATTTTTGTAGCTGGATGGTTTGGCCTGCATATAAAATTCCTGATTTTTTTCCACAAAACTCCATTTAAGATTTTATTTATTTGTTTATTTTTCCTTTTTTAGAGTAGTGACACAGAAGCTGCACGAAACAAGTTTTCCCCAATGTTGAAATATCTTAAAAAACTAAACTGACTTTACCTCATGTACTTAAATTGCTGAATTTTCTAATAAAATGCAAATTCTGTACTTTGGATGTAGACAGCCTTGTTTTATGTAAACCATTTTTCAGTATAAAATTAAAATAAACACTAATTATCCTAAAATGTGCTTGTGCAATACCCGACTTGACAAACCGTCATAAATTAAAAACAGTATCAAATTTCAGGATTTATATTTTAACATAGTTCCACAGCATAAAAGTGGGATAAGGCTAAGTCAGGGAAAATGATATTGATATTTAATTTTAAATCTCCTGCAAAAATAATTGGAATAAATAGAGTTAATCATTATATTGACTAATGGCCTCTTGTAAGCCTTTTTGCATTAGGCATGTAACCTACTGATGAAGCTGTATTAAAAGCATTCAATTAATGTAAAATCCAGAGATTTAAGGCCTTTATTTGACTTTTTTTTGATAATCAAACCTTTGAAATTGACTTAAGGCTCATAATTAAGACTTGAAAAGCAAACCAGAAATAAATGAGACATATTTTTTTCCTACTGTTCTTGCAAGTGGCACAAACAAAATCAATCAGTCAGATAAACCTTATTTATAAGAAACATTTATACAGATTAAATTGAAATTTAATGTTTTTTACTGGGAGGATGAAAATTAATCAACAAAGATTAAGATTTATAATGATGATTGTGTTTTTAACAGCTTCTGAGCAACAAAAAAAAAAACTCAGCAGAGCTCCACTTATAAAGAAGTATTCCACTGTAATAGGAAAAGTAATAGTAATTAGTAGGATTTTAAGGATTTGGACACAAATGACACCAGATTGCTGAAGTGAAAGAAACAATAACAGACGGCATCACATCACTCCAGTTTTAGCCTCCCTTCACTGGCTTCCTGTGAGTTTTAGAATTGATTTTAAGATTTTACTGATTACTTTTAAAGCAATCATGGGGCTGGCCCCCAGTTATTTATCTGAGCTTTTAATACCATATGTGCCTGCCCGCAGCCTTAGATCCTCTGGTGAAGGCCTGCTGGTCGTTCCAAAGTCGAGACTCAAAACTAAGGGTGATAGAGCTTTCTCCATCCGAGCTCCTCGACTTTGGAACGACCTGCCGGAGGAGATAAGGCATGTGGAGTCAGTCAGCTCTTTTAAGCCGCTTTTAAAGACTCACTTTTACAGACTTGCTTTTATGTGATGCCGTCTTTTACCGTCTTTTAATGTGTTTTATCTCTATCTTATTTTGGCTTTACTGTTTGTTTTGCTTTACCTTCTTTTACTCCTTTTTGTTAATTTATTAATACTGATATGTGCTATTATGATTTATCTTATTAATGGTTCACCTTTTTACACTCTTTTTTAGATAATTTTTAGGCCTTTTTAATTGTCTTATCCTTTGCTCATGTTTATTACTTTATTTTATCATCGCCACTTATTTTTATTATTTTGTAATTTTATCATCATTGTTCATTTAATCTTTTTATATTTTCTGACCTGATTTCTGCTTTCATCCCCTTTTTATTGCATTTCCTGTTCTTGCTGATTTTATGTTTTTATGTTTGGTCCTCATGGTCTCTTTTTATGCTGCATGGTTCTTGTATTGTCTGGGTTCCTATAAAGTATGAAAAGGGCCCTCAGTAAGAAATCTGGAGTATTAACACAGTGTCAACCGTCGCCCCTCTGTCTTTTCACCTTGTGTCTTTTTACCTTTGTGTCTTTCTGTTAGTCTTGATTTAAGCTGTGCTTTTTGTTTTAACTTCATTGTGCTCATTGTTTGTGTTTTATTATTTTGTGCTGAACGCTTGTCAAAGCACTTTGTAAACTATGTTTTTAAAAGTGCTATATAAATAATAGTATTATTATTATTATTAATCAAATCAAGATAAATAAAATAAAGCAACAAACATGACTTGCATTACCAGATGTCAAATCTTCTTTAGAAATGTTTCTGCTTAGTTTTCTTTACTTTAAAACTTTGCCTTAATTTTAAATAATTTCAAAGATTTTAGGCACTTCTCTCTAATTTTTCTTTTTGCTTTTCTTTTATTCCAGCTGGGATTTAGTTGCAGTGAGAAACTCTTTGGTTTGGTGATAAAAGACGTTGAGGCGATGGACCCCAACATCCTGAGAGGAACACAGAATTCTGGAAAGAAACAGAAGGTAGACAGACACCGATTGTTGACTGTACTTGTACTTTTATTTTTTTATTCATGTTATAAGTGTTGACGTTTAATGTTACAGGATATTAAACCCTTTCCATAACATTATGCAATATATGTTGAAGCAGATTTTTAAAATTCTTTCTTATTTTCTTTACAGATTGATATCGGCTTGTTGTTGCCAAACAGTCAGGTGATCTTTGAGAAGTCTGAAAACTCGTCCATAAACTTGATCGGTGAGTTTTTACGAGAGAAAAACATGTCATACAGGTGAGGCTTGTCTTTCAGAGTCTATGCTTGTTTTGCAGTTCAGGGAAATATTAACAACAGCTCTTAAACATTGCTTTTATGTCTGTTCAATAAAGCAGTCTCTGCCAGCAACTCTCTCTAACACCACTAGGAGGCACACCTTCCACGTGTTTCTCAGCTTGCTCCTCTTCTCTGTGAAGCTGGAGTTGTCTGAGCACAGCTAATTAAATGGCCACATAGCTGCCACTTCAACTTCACAAACAGACTTTATGTAAAATATTGTGGATAGGTTAATATTTAAATGAGTCAGAGACATTTCTAAAGTAATTTATTTAACACTGACAGAAAAATAAACTACTGATGGATCAGTACAGTACACCAAAACCCTTTTATCAAAACCCATAAAAACTGATGCCTGAATTATGATAAATCAAAGTGCCTCTTGGGTGAATGCTCATGAACATTTGCCTGTTATGTAAAGCAAACCATTTAACCCCTTTTCTGTTTGTTATCTGCAGGGAAGTCAAAGACCAGAGAGTCCCGTCAGTCCATCATCAGCCCAGACTGGAACTTTGAGCGGATGGGTATCGGAGGGCTTGACAAAGAGTTTTCTGACATCTTCCGCAGAGCGTTTGCTTCCAGAGTCTTCCCTCCAGACATAGTAGAACAGATGGGTGAGTTTGCCTTCTCTCCTCATCAGGTCATCACTTATTCATTTGTTTGTGCCTTTTCTCACCCATTTAGGAAGATTTACTGCAAGGCAGGCAACAGTTTTAGAAGGAGAATTTGTTATTCCAGTCTCATGAATATTCTGCAGGTTTTGGTAGGGTGAGAAAAGTTTGTACACTTTGTTATGTTAAATTATAGAGCTCTTGTGTCCAGCAAAGGAGAGAAATATTTCTAATATATGTGACTAGAAGGGTCAATAGAGACAAATTCCTATCCAGGATTGTTGGGTTGTAATGTCCTGAAAAAGTGATTACAAAAAAAGAAGATGGGTCATATTTTTGGTGCACATTTTCAATAATCATCAGAAATAATCAAAATTATGACTATGACTTTGTCCTGGAATAGTACCAGAGTTTGTTGCTTCACACATACAGTGTCTAATAGTTATAATCTTCTAGCGCAAAAGAAGAGAATCAAGTAAATACACATTTTGCCATCAACCAAACCCTTTTTTTGTTTGCAAGTTTTTGCATAATATGATATCAACTTTTTTACAAACATTTCTTCTGTTTTGAAATTTTTGCTCTTATTCTTAGGATCTACGCTTCAAATTACCTGTTAACCTATTTTATTAAGTAAATAAAACTTTATGGAATATGTGTTGGAGTTAAACTTTATGGCCCACCTGCCCGCATGGCTGTGTAGTCTTTTTTGCAGCAGTGCTTTTAAGAACTGAATTTTTCACATTTAACTTAAGCGGAGAGGTTAGATGATAAATGCATTGTTTTAAAGATGAAAGCACTTAAATGATACACAGGAATAGTTAAGGTTGTTGCTGAAGAGGTGTTGCATTTTGTGTTGGAGTTTATGTCAGGTGTCTGCTTATAGACTTGAACAGAACACTGTGTTTGTGATTTTTGTCACAATTCACATTCACATTGCTATTATTTGGCCAGGTTGAGCAAATTCACTAAACAGTTAGCAAAAAAAATGCCTGCAATTAATTGGTGGCAGGCTCTGATTTCTAACCTTGATTCTGACCTATTGCAGTTGTTGGAGCGAAATAACAGCTACACGGTTAACTGATACACAGTGGTCTGTTTTGCTTACATGTGATACCTTAAAGAACTAGAAAAGCACTTGGAGAGCACAGACGTCTGCCAAAATACAATTCTGGATCATTGTTTATAGAATGAAGTAGAACAATATACTCACCCAGAAGGCTTTCCTGATGCAAACAGTGCTTCGGGAGATATTTAGATCCAAAATCGAGCGGCGGACATCCGTATAATGGTAGCACATAGGGCATACAGCGCCGCTCCTAAAACTGCATTAATCGTCCAAAAACTCATTAGTTTCACCAATATTTCATCATGGTCCGCTCGGGCTACTCCTCCATTACAGTCTGTGTCGCTCCAGACATGTTTTTTTGACTGTGCTGACCTCTGAACTGAAGAAGAACGTTTGCCCCCGCGCCTGCGCAGTACTCTCTGGAGAGCTGTTCTTCTCTTTGCCTGCACGTCCTCCTTGCGATGAGCTCCTCATCTGTAAACTCTGGCTCAAAACTGTAAGGACACCCATCATATTCAGAGTTCTCTTCCACAACATCTTCATCCGATAGATATTCGTCCATTTTGCACAAAACTGGAAGAAGAAAGTCGTTGTGTAGCCGGCGGTCTTCCCCTGAAACAATGAGCCGCACTGCGCATGCGTGGGGGCAAACCTTCTTCTTCTTCAGTTCAGAGGTCAGCACAGTCATAAAACATGTCTGGAGGACTGTCGTGGAGGAGTAGCCCAAGTGGACCATGATGAAATATTGGTGAAACTAATGAGTTTTTGGACGATTAATGCAGTTTTAGGAGCAGTGCTATACATGCCCTATGTGCTACCATTATACAGATGTCCGCCGCTCGATTTTGGATCTAAATATCTCCCGAAGCACTGTTTGGATCAGGAAAGCCTTCTGGGTGAGTATATTATTCTACTTCATTCTATAAACAATGTGAAAGCTGCAGAAACCAAACTTATCCTTTAGAGTACATTTTTAAAATACAACCCAATATTAAGTTGTGGCATTTTTCGCAAATTTGGTGAACTTTTTGGATCCAGAAAAATATGCAGATCACAACCAAAATGTAATGGCTTCATCCTTGCACCGACCCACACCTGTGGTAAAAATTTTCATGTAAATCCATTCAGTAGTTTTTGCATTATTTTGCTAACAGACGAACAAGCACACACACATCACACGAACAGACCCTGGCAAAAATATAAACTCCTAGGCGGGAGGAAAAAGGCCGAAGTCAGAAGAGAGCATTTGCATCTTTTCATAAATATTCGAATGTTCAAAGCTTGACCATCATTCTGCAGAACATCTTCGTGCTGTGAGGGACACGTGGACAAGTATGTCAGGGAGCAGTTTATGCAGGCTTCCCCAAAACTTATAAAGACACTTGAAGGTTGAATGTGTAAGAGGGGCACAGTACATTGATATTGGTTCTTATCTTAATGTGTCATATTGTTTGTAGGATAATTCTGTAATCACCAGCCCCATTGGAGCATGATATCTCGAAGGCTTTTATGGTACCACTCAGCTATTGACCGGTCACACTGAGAAGTTTTTTATTTTTCTATCATAATCACTACCTGCAAAAATGTAAACTTTTCTTGAACCAGTGAAACCCACAATTGTAGTTAGGCTGGCAAGCTGGTGTAAGTCTATGGCAGCTCACCAAGGAGTGCTGTGTTTTCTGCTCACAGTCATTGTGAGACATCTACCAGCTGTTAGATCACTTCAATGAGTCACTTTGCACAGGACATCATCTTATTTTAATGAAAGCCGTCAGGTAGTTTTGTTGGTGACTCACACACGATCGCCCCGCCTCTCCCAAACAGTCACATCTGTGCTAATCCTCCCTCTGAGACCTTGGAGGCTGTGAGAACCTGCCGTAAAGCTCTCTAAGCCTGACAAACACAGCAAACATTGACACCCACAGATACCCACAGCTCTCAGGGCCTCTGGCAGCATCCAGCAGCATGTGAGCTGACCTTTAGCTGGCCGCTTGTGTGCAGGAGTCGGCCTTTGGCTTGGCCGCGGCCAGCTGGCTGCTGTAATGAGATGGCGTGCCCTGATAGAGCATCCAGCTAAAAGGTGAAGCTCTAATTGGCCGGCGTGGGGAGCGGGGAGCACAGGTGCTGACAGGGATGAACTGTCGGAGTAAAAGTTTTTCAAAGTTTCACCTTGTCTCCCCTTTTGCTCCCCAGACAGACTGACAGAGGCTTCAGTGCTCTTCCCCCTCCAAAACAACAAAACTTCTCCTCGTCCCACCTCCCCCTCCTGTCATCCCGACTGCTTTTCCTTCAGCGAGTCCAAATGGCAGCTCAGATGGTTATCAGAGGCCTCTCAATTATTCTGGGCTGAATGTCATTAGACAGGTGCAAAAGGCCATTAAATGACCCACACTGTAAACAGACGGACTGGGGAGCTCAGCTTAATCTGCACTTTTTCTTTTTTTATGAAGAAGGAAGAAACTCAAAGAGATAATAGGTGCTATTAAGAGAAATGAGTGAGTCTGTATGGCTGAAAAATTGTCAGATTTGTTCAGCCTCTTTTGCCGTAGCTTTATATTTGAAATTAAGTTATTTGGATTTGTAAGCAGATGCTTAGACATCCTAATGCTTGAAACTGCAGATTCTTTTCATTAAAGGTAACCTGATAAGCCTGATCGGAGGGTGTGTAATGGCAAGAATCTGGAAATACTGTATAGTTTGGCTGTCACCTCATGATTATTGAGTCTAAAAACTAGCACGACAACGTTATTGTGATATTTACAGAAAACTAGAAAAACATTAATCGTTTAAGTTGTGTTAATTAACAGCCTTTTTTGTCTTCTTTTGGAAACAGACTGTCTGCAGCCATACCTGTGCAAAATAATGTGCAAGAAATTATAACTACAAAGTGATAATAGAAAAAAAGCAAATTGATTTTTATAAGTTCAGTTTTTGATTTTGTTCTTTGCACCCTCTTTCTCTCTCCCGGGAAAGCAACATAACTTGATATCCTGTTATCAAAGTAATGTTCATCACACTGGCTTGGTACATATGAGTTGAGACATGATCTTACTTTAACAATATGAAGTTGACAACACCTATACCGATCGCTATTTTATTTGCAGTTCAAACATATTTCTTTATCTTGAGACTTACAAAGGTTTAAAATATGTCTTAAATTTGAAAGTGATGACTGATTTTACTGGAACAATGTCTGTATTGTTAATTGCATAGGAAGTTGATTGTCATTGTTGGAGGATATGAACATTATTGCTTATATTTACAGCTCATATTTTGGTAGTACTGTCTCTCTCACTCTACTTGTGTGTATGTGCCTTCAGGCTGTAAGCATGTGAAGGGAATCCTGCTGTATGGACCCCCGGGCTGTGGTAAAACCCTGATGGCACGACAGATTGGCAAGATGCTCAAAGCCCGCGAGCCAAAGATCGTCAACGGCCCCGAGATCCTCAACAAGTATGTAGGCGAGTCTGAGGCCAACATCAGGAAGCTGTTTGCTGACGCAGAGGACGAGCAGAAGAGGGTGAGCGGAGGGACACATTACAGTTTACTTTTCTCTTGTTTTTTTCAACAGAAGAGTCACACTATGACTCATATAAAGCACAAACCAAAAGCTGCAGAGGCGGAGTTAGAGCAGCATTCAACCCACATTGTAATGTGTCCATGCTGGTGATGACCAGGTGGCTTCATGTTTTTGGTTGTCCATCTGTCTGTCCGAGTCAACGTGATACGTCTTTAACACTCATAGGGATTTTCCTTCAGACCTTCAGACAAAGATTCACTTTGTCTCAAGCTGTCTCAAGGGTGAACTGATATTTTTTTTAGAGATCAAAGGCCAAATGGTCACTGAATTTGGACCTGTTAAAAGATATGTTTGTTCCCCTCAAAGGGATGCTCTTACAATGATAAAAAAGGTTTTATGGCAGAGGTATTATGGGGAGTATATCATGGTATTATGTTCTGTCTTTTATATTTTTTATTATTTTCTCAAGAAGGCTTGCAGACTTTGAACTCTGGACAGTTTTTGAATAATCTGATAAGATATCAGAGTTTAAGCGATATGCTTTTTTTTCCCTTTTCATATCTTGCCTTAGTCCCAAACTATTAAAAATTTGGTGGCATTTTGCTTTTGAGAATGGCTCGCAAAAGAATAACCAACACACAACTGTGAATTTGCTCTCATCATTCACTTAAAAGAGCTGTTCAGCAGACTTGACTCATTTGCAAACGTCCTGTGTAAAGTGCAAACCACCGCGGAAGTGGGTCAGAAAAAACAAAGCCTCTGTTTAGGAGTATAAGAAGATAATATTATGATAGTAGAAGATGATGTAATGTTATGCAGTAAACTACCTCTTATAACTACCTCTATATACATACATGTACAAAAAAAATTTATTCTGTTCATAGTAAATTTATTCTATTTATTACTTTTCTATACTCGTAGGCTATTATATTTTTTATACTGTAGTTTAGTTTCTTACTCTTGTTTTAATATTGCCTGTTTGCACCGTGGGTTCGAGAGGACTGAAATTTCATCTGTGCTGTATGTCAAGCATGTATAGCATATTTGACAATAAAGCTGACTTTGACTTAGACTTTGACTAAAATAGTGAATCACAACAAGCACACATGACCATTTAAAGTTGCGGAAGAGCTTATCTGATGACTGTAGACAGAAGCAGGCTTGCTATACCCATTGACTCCCAGTGTTTGAGCTAAGCTAATTTGCAGTGGGAAATATTTGACCATCTCTTTCTTGTAAGAAAAAATGGAAATACATGAAAATAATGATAGATGGATGAAAAAGATTGAACACGCAGCATGTTTTATGGCTCAGTTATCATAAAATCTTGATAATTCCGTTTTCAAAGTTGTGGGAGACTGATTGTATTTGAATTTTAAAACTTTATTAATTTCCCAGCTCTACATTTAGAAATTTCTTGAACAATTAATCATTCTGACATCAGGACAATCTAAACTCATTTTGGAGGCTCAAGGACGAGGTAACTCAACTCTTGTTTAATAATTTGCACCTTCCTCTTGTCCCTCCTGTTCTCTCATTGTTTGTCAGTCATATACGTTGTTCAGCCACATAATGACTAAGCAATATTTCATGTAGTGATGGTAAATGATCCTGTTTTATGCTATTGCCAGTAACACTAAACTTAGCCTCTTAGCAAAAGCTTAAAAAAGCTACAGTGCCTCTGCTCTGAGATATCACTATTCTGTCATTACACCCCTGAAACACAGATCTAATCTATCAAAACATAAAAACTAATTTCTGCAGGAGTGGAGAGATTTGCCCTTTAGCGAGGCGGAGCTGTAATAACTCTTAGTTCTGCTGCGACAGTTAGTTTGGATTGTGAGACACCAGCGCCGAGGCTCACTCTTCACCACCTAATGAGGGGCTGGGCTGTCTTTGACCCCCTATTAGACCTCCTTAAACACACACACACTCACACACACATTATCAGAGTCCAGTGTGTGTTCAGGACAGCTCCACACCTGCTTTAAATGCTACGACTCAGACTGACAGCTCTGTAGATGGAGGGATAACCCCCCACCCTGCTGCTCGCACTTTTTTTCCATCTGGTTCCCCTTGCTGAGGACCAGGACGGATTCTCAGGTCAGGATGAAGACTCAGTGTTCATGAGAAGCCATTTTTAAAGAATATTCCTTTTATTTTTTTTTTTTGGAGATGGGTTGAAATATATGTGTAATAATCTTGAGCGTTAACTCTCAAGTTTAGTATACAAGAGGTTGTGTAGATGATATCATTTAACCTCTTTTTTTAAATTTGACAGTTTATTAAAGCATCAAATTTATTGAAGATAATTAAAAGTCCTTACCTCATAGCTCATTTTGCTTTGTGACAATGTTTGTGCTGTTTGCTTTTTTAATTGCACATTTAGTTTACCAGGAGCATTCCCATTGAGATACAAGGACATAGTAGTAAAGACATTATATAGACATCAAAAGACCACGTAACTCGTGTGTTTAGCTAAAAGTCTGGTAAATAACTTTTAAATAACTTTATAAGTTAAATTTAAATGTTGATGAAGTGAGGGATAATACTGCTATCGAGGGCCTGTTCAGAAGAAGGCACAGTTTTAAAGAGAGGCTTGGTTTAGCTCCAACATAAGGTTCATCACTCTTGTCCAAAGCCCCCTTTCCACCAAGTGGTCCGGTATAGATCTGCGCGGTTTGGCTCAGGCCTGATCGGTAAAGCCTGATCCTGTTTGCGTTTCCACAGCCAACCGAACCCTACTTGGTAAGCGGCGTCTAAGCCGGATGCTGATAGCATGACATCATAGCAGTTCGACACAGCGTACCCGGCTATTAAATACAACGAGGAAGAAAACGCGACACAGTAAACAAAGAGCAACGATGGAAGACATCTAGCAATTCTTCTTTTTTGTGATCAGCATGTGGCTTTTTGTTATGAAAGCGAAACCAAGCTTTGTTTCAGAGAGGGCTGTGCGCCGCAAGAGTTATCTTCATGAGGACCAGTGGAGATTTAAACATGGTGGGGTTATGTGTTGTTCGGCTGTTGCACAGGAAGTGATGTCTCCTTCAACCAATCAACGGACTGCAGTGTTTCTGGCTCCACCTTCTGGGGTCAGATCGGTTTGCTTGGCACCCCAACAGAAGGGTCCCAAAAAGTAGGACAGTATGGTTAGCTTATAAGGGGTCCTGTCCAGTTTTAGGCTATGGAAATGGCACACAAAAGTGACGAACCAAACTGAACCCTCTGGTGGAAACAGGTCTCAATGTGTCAAAGTTTAAGAACTAAACTAAAAAAAGTTAACAGATTTAATCTTGGATATTTTGAAATGTACATTATTTTGTCCAGAAACTGGTTCCCAACCCAAGTTTCAACCAAACAATGCAGGTTCAACAGTCTTCAAGCCTGTTCAAGTCTTTCTCTCTCCTCTCGTTGTTGAACAGCTGGGTGCAAACAGCGGCCTTCACATCATCATATTTGATGAGATTGATGCGATCTGTAAGCAGAGAGGCAGCATGGCAGGCAGCACAGGAGTCCATGACACTGTGGTCAACCAGCTGCTGTCCAAGATTGACGGAGTGGAGCAACTCAACAACATCCTGGTCATAGGTAATCCCACCAACATAAATACACACTTTTTCTCACCTAGTTTCAACAAGGTAACACACCTTTTACACATATGCTCTGGACAGTCCTCTGTGAACATCTGCACAGTCATCTGTCTCTCTGTCCTCCATCTGTCTCCCCTCAGGTATGACCAACAGACCCGACCTGATAGACGAGGCCTTGTTGAGACCGGGAAGACTGGAGGTGAAGATGGAGATAGGTGAGAAGTGAAGGCTTGCTGATAAGATTTCCAATGAGTGTCAGATCATGAGGTACTTCTCAAGTAATGTAAGTAAGTAGGGAATCAATTCCAGTAAAGAATTGATAACTAATACCCAAATGTGTTGGTATCTTTGGTCTTATTAAAGTCAAGCAACTCTCTTATCAGTGCCTATCACTCAATTCTATAATTTAGTGGTTGGCATTGATTGAATAAATAATCATAGCAGTCAAAAAGGTGGCTTCATTTAACACCATATTACTGTTTAACCCCAGAATCAGTAATATTAAAATATGTCTAACATCCTACAGAACAGTAGAAACTTACATGTATTAACCCAGAACAGCATCAGGTGGGCTTTGTGTTTGCTGTTGCAAAGACTGAAAACCTGCTTGGATCTACTTTTTTTTGTCAAAGTCATCACTGACATTGGTTAACAGTCTTGCAGCATTAAGAATCAATTAAAGAAGTTAAGAGACCGTATTAGAGCTTTGAAAAGTACTCGAAGAGCGTAGACCTTTGCTGCATTTCATCGACCTCGGAACTGGGAAGAAGGAACTGGGAGTGTCGTCATCTCTGAGTTGTCAGCGTTCCAGTTACAAAGTCAGAAAAAAACATGCCGATCTACCAGGCTATTGTTAGCCGTTGTTAGCATGCCCTGCGTTGTTGTTCACAAATACCACATGGAGAATGTGATTATCACTATGGCAGCATTTTTGTAAATATAAGTCAAACAACGCTGTCTATGTGGCTGATTTAGTGCGACACACACTAGTCATAAGTGCAAATAAACAGATTATTACAGGAGCTTAATAACTGTTTACACTGGGCCATATTCCATCTTCGATTGTCAACTTGGGGGTGGCCAGGTTCCCCAGAGTTCCCAGTAGGAAATTCCAACTTCGGGGGATGTTCCAGATGCAGTTTCCTACTCGGAACTCAGAAATTCCGGCTTCCAACTACAACTGGAACGCACCACTTGTAGGAGAAGTCCTCCACTGGTATTGCAAGGGATGCTGGGTAATGTAATGACATGGGCTTGAAAAAATGTTGGGGGGACTTTGCAAATAAACCACGATTCCCATAATGACATAAAGGGGGTGAAACCATCAGAACAGCCGAGGAGAATGAATGGGATTTGCCATAATAAACTTCAATGTTTTTTGTCATGTCAGTCTGGATTGGATCCAGATGAAATTGATCATGTCGATTGATTAATATTATGCAATTATCCTGCAAATTTTAAAGTGAATCCATCAAGTGGTGTCAGAGTTATGATGTGTTAAAATACTGCCCAATGTTAATTTATGAGATTTTCAGATAATTTGGGGAATTTCTTACATCCAGACAAATGTGCGCCACCACCAATGCTGTAATTGCTTTTTCCTTGGACCAAACCACACCTCTGGTAAAATTTTGTAAATACATCCAGTGGTTTTTGGTTTATCTTGCTAACACACAAACAAACACACAAACAGACCTGGCGAAAGCATAACCTCCTTGGCAGAGGTCATAACAAATAATTAACAGCAATTTAAACAGATGGATTATAAATTTCCTCGTTATAAACATTATGATTCAAATCAAAATGAGTGTATTAAAGACAATAACGCTTGACATCCTCTCTTCTGTCAGGGTTACCTGATGAAAAGGGAAGAATTCAGATCCTCAACATCCACACAGCAAGGATGCGTCAGCATGAGCTGCTTGCCGCTGACGTGGACATCAAGGAGTTGGCTGTGGAGACAAAGAACTACAGTGGAGCCGAGCTGGAGGGTCTGGTCAGAGCTGCTCAATCCACAGCCATGAACAGACACATCAAGGTGAGAGATATGAGTCAGGTTCACACAATTTGTCATCATGTTTTCTGTGCTCATATCCCTGAATGTCTCCTTATCCCGCTCTGTCTGACTACAGAGAATAAGTTTTTACTTTCACAGACTTTGCCTTGACTTATTTTCAGACAATGTCAAAAACAAGGTCAAAGTCACATCATTAAGAGATTAATATATAGTGATAAGTTGCTCCAGGTTTAAGCAGATCATTAGACCAAATTCAGAAAAACAGGTTGACACGTCAAATCTATGTGCTGAATCTGTCATCTGGAAGCCATTATCAGTTCATCAGACCTTTAATTGATTCCATGAAACCGGCGTAATTACAAAAAGACCAGTTATCCATTTATTGTTCTTGTTTCTTTTCTCACATCTCAGCTTAAATACAATATCATATGATGTCCTTGTTTTCATTCTTTATCTGTGGCATTGATTAGAGATTTGATCAGCATCTTGTTTTGTGTGGTACAATACAAAAAATTACTTTGTGCACAAAAAGAAAGATAATTCAATTAATGGATCCAGTACAGTAAAAAAAAAAAAAGATTTACTTAGCTGAGATAATGTTCAAAATATGATCATCACCAAAATCGAATCATTTCTAAATTGGGCCTTCACCAACATCTCCTGAATATTTCAAACAGTTGAGTGGTTTTTGCATAATCTTGCTAACAAATAAGCAAACAAAAAAACACCTACAAAAACATAACCTCCTTGGCAGAGGTGAAATGGCTGCAGTCTTAAGAAAACAACCACTTGCCAACATGGCCATATAAAATGTTATTTTGTTTGTCTGCTTAAGGCTCCTATGATGATCATTTACATCACATTTTTTGGTGTTTGTTCAGCATGGATTTGATTTAAGTTGAAAATAAAAATGAAAAGTTTTGTATCTGTAGAGCTTCAGACGTGGCTCTTTTTCCCTCCCATCTAAAAACACATGGACCTGAGAGGATGGGGATGCCACAGGAGGCTTTTATAATGAGTTTGTCACTGATTGCCCAAATATGCCTGATGGGATTGATGAGGAGAGGATATAAACTGTGGAGGAGACTCTAAAAACTGTAGTGGAATCTGCCTATGACAAGCAGATAACATATTTTTATTGCTGTCAGATAATAACTTCCTAGGAAGTAAACAAAAGGGGCATTTTCTTTTAAGAAGCAAAGTGCATTTCTATGTGAACTGAGAGTTTAGTAAAATGTCATGTTCTCCTGCTCCTTAAACCTCTTCTAACAACATTAAAAGAAGGTAATAGCACACACTTACAAATCTAAAGAACAAGGATAAAAACAATGGTAACTAGCATGTAATTAACTTCTTAAGCTTTTATCTAGAGACACAATGTTATGCTAATAATTTTCATGCTGCCTTAGTTGTTAATATTTAAATTTTATAGCAATTATAAAGTAGCATTTTTTGTTAAACTCAAGTCATTAGTTAGATCAGCATTTTTAACTTTTTGAAGAGTTTCTAAGTAATTTCAAAAAAGTTTGACTTATAGATATATGCCTGATTGAAATACACACTTTATGATGAGTTTTATAGCATCTAAATAGGTTATCTATAAATGCTATTCCTTAGCTTCGCGGTCGGGTCGGACAGGGCTGGACTGGCCTGGATACTCAACTTCGGGAACAAGACAATTAAAACTAGAGCAAATTTATTTTATTCTGACACGTCTTAGAGCACCGGGCTGTAAGTAGTGATATATAGCCAGCTACAAAACTACGATACTAAGTTTTCCAAAAATTGCTTGTTGTCACACATCAAAAACTACCGCTACCTAACTAGAAAGAGATACATTATTGTCCCTTTGCATCCTGTAAGTTGTTGAAAAAAGAAGTTGTAAAGCAATGCAGAGTTCTGAGGAAGGTCCGAGCTGCATTTATCACAACAAACACACACTTTGGCTTGCGTCACGTCTTTTGGTGCATTCCAGTTGTAGTCAGAAGTAGGAATTTCCGGGTTTCGAGTAGGAAACTGCAACTGGAACGTTCCCCGAAGTCGGAATTTCCTCCTGGGAACTCGGTGAAACCTCGCCACCCCCGAGTTGACAATCAAAGATGGATGCCCCCAGTGTGAACAGTTATTTAGCTTCTGTAATAATCAATTTATTTGGTTGGGGTGTGTCGCTCTAGATCAGCTGTATACATTATATTGTTAGACTTATATTTACAAAAATGCTGCCATAGTGATAATCGCAGTCTTCATGTGGTATTTGTGAACAACAACACAGGGTGTGCTAACAACAGCTAACAATAGCCTGGTAAATCGGCATGTTTTTTTCTGACTTCAACTGGAACGCCGGTAAGTCTGAGATGATGTCACTCCCAGCTCCGAGGTTACTGGAACGCAGCATTACAACAGTCGCCACACGTGCTCATGGGTAGCAGAGTCTTAATTTCGCCGGTAATAGATTCTCCTCATAGCACCTTTAAATGGTGGACCAATGTTCCTGTTGAAGGTGCAGGCAGCACACCTGGTGGTCAGTGAGACCAGGCTGTACTGCCAGTTTAAGTCGCCACCCAGGTGAGGAAAGACATGGTGAATAACCCAGGTGCCCTCTCTTAAGTGTTTTATCAGGTGCATTGGCTAAAATCTGCGCCATTATTGGGGCACAAAGATAAAGTGAATTTCTCATCTGTTAAGTTGTTATAGTCGCACACCTACACACCATTAAATACACACTCGCACACACAGAGCAGCGTTATTACAGGGTGATGATTAATGACAGACAGGGGCCTTGAGCAGGTCTGAAGGCTCTGACGGTCTCCCTCCTCCTCCTCCTCCTTCTCCTGCTCTCTTTGCTCCCTTCGCCCACCCTGACCTTTCTGCTGCGACAGCCAGGGATGGTTTTTGTAATCAGGAGGCCTTAGGCAGGGACCAATGTAAGGCCCTTCTCTTGACTAAAAGCTTTTAGAGCATGTTACCTGACTGTTTCGAGGCTTTTTGAAGGCACAGAAACTTAACGACCCTTAGTTATTATCTTAACTGAAAGTCAGTTATGTCTGCATTTTACGAATGTGCTTGTAATGTTTGGCAGCGTTCAGACAAGTGAATTAAACCAGGATAAAGTTAGAAAAACCTTTACTCTACGCCAGTGTTATCGCCTTGTCCAAACATTGCCAACTCATTTATATAATTAAGATAGTGTCAAATGTTGTTTTCTGTGTCTTTTTGTACCTGAATGTATGTTACTGAAACTGCACAAAATAAGTTACCAACATCTGGAGAACTAGTGGACCAGACACGTACCCCCACTTTTCCAAGTATTGCATTTTTGCTAGGTTATATGTCCAAGAGTGCAGGAATTTTCTTGTAATATTTTAACCAGGAAGAGGGTGAAAGGAAATAGCCCACATTACAAAATAGATTGAAATGAGTGGATAAAAGATCAATGATTGAGAAAACAGTAGAACCATTTTTGAAAAGTGCACCTGACTTTAAATTAAATGCCTACACAAACAAGCAGGTAATTATGTTGTACTGACAACAAAGAACATGTTGGTTTACAAAACAAGGCAACCTTTATCAGTTTACTGTAAATATGTTGTTATGTGTTGACATTTATTTCTCCTCGACTTGCCTTTTTTATATTGTAGTTCTCCAATAAAAAAATTAGGAAATATATTTCATAAACTGTTTTTGTAGCATTTTCTCTTGCCAGGTATTGGAAACAGGTATTGAATACTGTATTTTGTTAGTTGAAGGGCTGAAAGATATATCGTTATCATATCTATATGGAGATATGAACATTCAAGGTATTAATATTGAAAAGGCAACAATAGAAATGACATAGATTTCCCCTGCGCTCGCCCTGCATGTACAGATCTGGAAGTTACAACAGATTTCATTTTTACAATTTCCCTTGAATGCACTGCTTGATTTTCACTGAACCCATTGTCATATTGTATCATATTGATATCGAGATATCTGGCATGAATATCGAGATATGAAATTTTGTCCATATCCTTCAGCCCTAATAAATGGTATATCAAAGTTTACAATTTTGATTTTTAGCCAACCTTAGTTGGTGAACCGTCTCTATTCTCAGGTTTCTCTCCAGTATTGCCAATGTATACTCCTCAAAAGAAGTTGTGAAATATTATTTCACTTAATTTTTCTCCCTTACTAATTTGTATTGTATGTAATATTTTCAGAAAGCCTGATAAGTAACCTTTACAATGAGGTATAACTTCTAAGTATTGTGTATTCATCTCATCAGAAACACAGTTTGATTTGTAGGTAGCGCCCCCGAACATATGACAAAATCCACTCTTCCCGTGGAAGAAAGCCTACAGTTCCTCAGTGAAGCATGGGTAAGGACAATCTGTCCTAGAATTCAGCAGTTTGAAGGAACTTGGTCCTAAGTTTGGAAATGGCACTATTTCTGACACCCATACATTTATGTATGTTGCTTATACACAAATTCTCAATTGACGAAAAAATGTTTCCAGACTTTTTTTGAGGACTATATGCATGAAAAACAAACTGTGTGTAGGATACCTAAAACTTGTCACGTTTAAAGTGATTTGGTGTATTGAGGTCATTAGTGATATTCATTTCTCTCAAGTACCATTTATGTTCACCCATAATGACTACATCTTGATGCCCTCTAGAACACAAGGCATCAGGTGATCGACCCTCTTTGTCTGATGATTAAACATCCTGTGCTGCTGGCAAAACTGTAAAAATATTATTGTACATCATACAAGAGAATTCATGAGCATTGTCCTGGAGATTATCTCGGAACCAGAGCAACTTACAATCCACTGTCCTTCTAATGTTTTATTTGTGTTTGTGTTTCAGGCCAGTAACACAGTGGAGGTGAACATTGAGACGGCAGAGAGGCTACAGGTCAGCAGACTGGACTTCATGGCCTCGCTGAATAATGACATCAAACCTGTAAGTTGTTCTCCATCGATGTGTGTGTGTGTTTTTATCCAGCAGTCTCACTGAATCTTTGAAGGACACATTTTGTTGTATAATTATGTTAATATGATGAACTCAGCTGTAGTTATGAAAGATCCAAGCAACACATGCAAGTCATCATTTTATTTATTCCTTTTTTCTGTGACAAAAAAAGGGATTTTGATTATTTCTGTTTTTTCCAAAGATGTTCTGTTGGGATAGCATGAGCTCTCTACTGCTATTGAGCTAATTTGTTAATATCACAGGAAAATGACTTGAAATCACTACAGAGAAAGACAACTTTCCTAAGACAATGTGATAAAAACAGGTTGCAGTCAGTAGAAACAGCTTGAAAAGACTTATCATGGGAAATTTAAATGTTGTTGTCCCAAAGATACTGAGGTTCATAGGTTGAGAAAGCATTCAATTTTTTTGTCCCAGTCAAGTGAAACTTTTTTCATTTCGAATATTATGCCTCCATAATTGATAGGTGAAAAAGAAATGAAGTTAAGATTGAACAAACCTCACATTTTTCAGCTTTATTCACTAAGCAAAAAGTTAAGGAAAATCTATTTAAATGTACAAGACTTGGACAGAATGTAACACCTAGCTGCTGAATATGAAAAGGAAAAATGTTGACTTAATCAAAAAGTCAGTAAAGTAATGAACGACAATGTTACATAAGAAAATGCAAATTTTTAGTTTGTTAAGAAGAATCCATAAACATGCATTCAAAACTGTAAAAAATGTCATATCAGTAACAAAATGACTAAATAAAACTGTTATCTTTGTTCTCGTTCAGGCCTTTGGTACCAACCAGGAGGACTATGCCAGCTACATCATGAATGGGATCATCAGGTGGGGTGATGCGGTGTCAGAGGTCCTGGAGGATGGGGAGCTGCTGGTGCAGCAGACGAAAAACAGTGACCGCACGCCGCTGGTATCTGTGCTGCTGGAGGGTACGAGGCACACACTCCCACTACTGATTCAGTTTTAGTGATGTTAGAGATGAATACAGTTTATAATACTTATACACTACAAGGTAATCAGCCTGAATTTTGCCTCGGATCCCTACCTCCTGACCAAAGTCAGCTAAGGCCAGATTATCTGGTGGTCGTCAAGATTAATTTATGTGATTATCCTAAACTTGAAATCATAAACTTTGAATGTGATCAGTGTCAGACGGCCTGATGTGTGTAGAGTGAACCAAGGAAAGCCATAAGGAAATAAGCTGGCTGAAACAGGAAGCAAACATATCAAACGGCAACAAGAGTAAAGGCACAACCTAAAGTTAGACGGATGTAAGAAACAGAGAACCAAAGTATTAAATTGAGGCAAAAAGATGACAGATAGATACCCAATACATTTATTTTTCACAGTTTCAAGTCAGATTATCCCTGATCCTGTTCTAAAATTAAAGGAAGGAAGAAATGTTGCAGCACACCTCACACCACAGGATAAGCAGGTCAGATAATCAATAAAACCATCATATAATCAAGCCTTTTCTGACTTTGGTCAGAAGTGGGGATCCAAGCAGAAACACAGGCCAATTACCTTGTAGTGGTTTCCTCATTTAAAACTTAAAAAGTCTTTATGTGAACCAGGCCTTAGGGAGAATTATTTCATTAAACTTCAGCAGATCATCCTTACTGTAAAGGGATAACAAGGCAAACTGGAAATTTCAATTGTGCATGACTTGATAAATTTGTGAAAACCTGATATTATAATTTTGGACCTTGATCTCATGATAATTCAAGTGTTAATGTTGACCGCCCAAATTATTTTTACAAATAGCTCAATAATTTCCCACTTGTTTAAGTATGTCTGTGGCTTTAAAATCAGGAACACTTGAATGTGAGGAAACCAGATTTCTGGCCACTAACTATCGGGTCTTTTGTAAATAGTAGGGGCATCTGTCTATTTTTCCTTTGCAGTGTTTTATGTTGGAAAAGCTATGGTTATTCATACCCTCTATTTTAGTGTTTAACAAACAATTAATTTATGAATGATCTTCTCCCTCAGGTCCACCTAACAGTGGAAAAACTGCTCTGGCTGCAAAGATCTCTGAAGACTCCCAGTTCCCCTTCATCAAAATCTGCTCCCCAGACAAGATGATTGGACATTCAGAGATCGCCAAGTGCCAAGCCATTAAAAAGGTAACACATCATTTTTTTTAGGTGGAGTGTAGTTTATGGAGATACAAGTCATCTGTTGGTCTTGAAGGAGTTTGTATTTGTGCTGAAATGAGCTCAATTTTAATGGCAGATTTGGGGAATTTTCAAACCATTATGTTGTTTCTCACCTGGTGGTTTGTGTTTATATTTTCATGACAAGCATTAATTAAATCGAACTTCGGTGCAAAAAAATTCCCCGGGAAATAAAAAAACAGTTCTATATTAAAAACATCACAAGAGTATTTTTAACCTCAAACTGACAGGCAAATTGCCCGGTTTTAAACAACTGAATCATTGTTTTGATGCCCAGAGGTCGTACCTAAGTCTGTCTTCTTTTCTTTTTTTCTAAAATCTGGACTTAATTATGCTTTTATTCCTTTTGATAGATATTTGAGGATGCATACAAGTCCCAGCTGAGCTGTGTGGTTGTGGATGACATTGAACGTCTGTTAGGTAAGTCTTGAAGTGTCTGAAGTGTTTACTGATGATGAAATTCATTAGTTTTAGGAAGCAGAGAAGTAATGTATGTACAGAGTTGTTTTTCTGTTCTTCTTTGCTGCTTTTAGATTTATCCTTTTCAACAAAAAAAAACTCGTTTTGTTGTTATATTGAAAGACTCCTCGTGTGTGCTTTAGTAAAATGTTTTGATGGTGTTTTAACACATTTAATGTAGATTTCACCTTCAGGGGGATTTCAACCAAAACAATTACAAAAAATTACCACTTTAAATGTTGTAACTGCTTCACTGTTCGCATGGTCTGAATTGACGATGAAGATCTGCACCCTGTAAAGCGCATTTACAAAACAATAAACCAACATTTCTGATTTTTCATCCATTCATCACCTCCCCAAGGATTGTGCTTCTCCCTACATTTGTTCTTTGTTTGTTGGTTTGTAAACAGGATAACATTAAAAATATGAAAGGATTATAGTGAAATTTTGATGTACTGTTATCCAAATAGGAAATTGGATCCAGGTTTTTTTTTTAATGGATCTGTTAACATTGTGAGATAGGGCAGTTTTCCACATTTTCACTAATTATGAAATAAGTTGGTCATAGCACAAGGAAGAATTAAGGACATTTTGTTGCTAATTCGAATCCAGATGAGGATCCAGGATTTGTTTGTATGGATTTGTTATTGCGAGATAGAGCAGTTTCACACATTTTCACTTATAACTCAGTAAGTCCTCAGTGGATTTAGATGATATTTTTTGAGTGTGTTGGTCATGGCACAAGGAGGGTTTGGTGTGATTTTGATGAGTATCCAAACCTGGACATTTTTTTGAGAGATTTTACTAACCAGTGCAAGAAGAGGCTGTATTTTCACATTTTTAACGATAACTAGCCCAGCAATGTTGGAAAGGCCTTGACACTAAATTTGTCACTGAAAAAAATGAACTTTACAGTTTCAAATAGATTCTCCAGTTCTCCAACATTTTTTCTCAGCTTTACAATAATGCTGTGTGGAGTTAGTTTAAAGGACATAAGTATGGAGATTATATTGCTGAAGTTGGCTAACAAACAGGAAAACAACCAAAAATAGTATTCAGCTGTTCTATTTAGGTAAACATAAATATGGAATTGCAGATGCCCATTATTAAAAAATCAGAGTGGGATCGGTGGCCAAACAGCTGACAGGGACATACCCAGTAATGGTAAATGGTAAATGGACTTGAGCTTACATAGCGCTTTTCTAGTCTTTGACTACTCAAAGCTGCTTTACACCACAGGTCACACCTACCCATTCACACCCGTTCACTCTCACATTCACTCACTGATGGTTCTGAGTTTCTATGTTAGTTATCCATCAGTATCTCTAACACATTCACGCCCTTTCATGCCCATTTACACACCACTGACGCAGCAACTTGGGGTTAAGTGTCTTGCTCAAGGACACATTGCCATGTGTCGCCCTGAGCTGGGCTTGAACCTGCAACCTCCCGATCACTGACCAAGCGCACTATCACCGCAGACGCCCTCTATGTTAAATTAGTCATTCATGTGTCATGTGCCATCTTTCTCCTTGTTCCAATAATGAAGTCAAACAGGCTATTCCTGACAAAAATAAAACCATTAAACGGCAAACAACACCATCCCAGAATCACTGTGTGGCTTTTCCTAGAAAATTCCTGAGTCAAGGGTTGTAATGTTTTAGATAAATGTGCAACATTGGTACTCCTTTAAATGATTTTAGACATTTCAGTGTGAAAAGTGTACCAGTTGTGCCTCAATATGACTTTTTCCATGAGAGTTATATTGAATCTCTGCTTTGGTGTAAAATAGATGGTACTAAACATCTCTCTCTCATCAGATTATGTCCCGATTGGCCCTCGTTTCTCTAACCTGGTGCTACAAGCGTTACTGGTGCTGCTGAAAAAGCCTCCTCCAAAGGTAAAGAGCAATTTGTCATGCTGTTCATGTGTTGCATGCTCTCTGTTGCTTGTCCTGACGTGGCAGAAAGAGGGCAGCAGATCTTTCAGATGCCTGCTCAGAAGTCCTGTTTGGAGTTCTTGGAGGTCTGTGGCTGCTGCTGGCATGTGTGAGCGGCTGCGTGTGAGTGTGTACGGTTATTAGCCAGTGTTTTGGTCCCGGGCCTGTTGTGCTCTCAGTGAATGGTGGTGCTGGAGACCCATTTCTCATAGTCCCTTTGGTATCTGAATGAGAGTATAGGCCACTATATGGCTGCATGCGCATGAGAAGTGGCGCGGGGCCGGCTGCTGAATGCCTGGCTGCAGTGCTCCTCCGGGGTTGTAAAGCGCTGGGCCCAGCGGGGTGCCTGGGGCCGGGGGAGGCCAGGGGGACACGGAGGAGAATGGGCTCTGTGAGAGAGCCAGGACCTGGCAGCACCGCCGCCTGTGTGGCACCTCATCTGCATGCAGCATCACAACCCCCCACGCCATGGGGGGGCAGCCGGCAGCCATAATCCCCCTGTCTGCTCGCCACTCCTCTGCCTCTCCTGCTTCGTCTTCTCCTCCTGGTTCTCCTCCAACTTGTCGGCTTAGTGGAGCTACATTTCTTTAGCTTCTCTTCTTTCTCCTGCGTTCATGTTTGTGTCCTCCGCTGATGTCTTCTGTTGATTCGGGGTCTGTTCTGCTTCTTTCTGTTGTCTGTTCCTCTCCTGTCTTCAGTTTTTTGCTCTCTCTTGGCTTTGGATTTGACTGAAAGGCTGAACACTCTGTCAGCCTTCATCTGGGACAGGACAAAATTGCACTATTTTGACAGAAATATGAATGAGAATCTGTCCTCATTTGACTTAAACGAAGGCCCCAGATCGGAGTAAAAGATACCCTGCAGAAAAGTTTTACCTTCTCTGAAGTAAACAGGCTATTCCTGACAAAAATAAAACCATTCAACGGCAAACAACACCACCCCAGAATCACTGTGAAGCTTTTACTAGAAAATTCCTGAGTCAAATATTGTAATAATATCTCTTTTAGCTTTAATTAAAACCAACAATATGTGTAAATCTGTTTTGATAATACATTAAAGATATCCTAGGCCCCAATATTGAGTAATTATCAGCACTTTATCATTAAAAAAATCTCCTTCAGTCAAGAAGAAAATGGATACTAATATTTCTCTACTCTGCTAGAAATGCAACTCCAAGACTGGTGATTACATCCACTGCCTTTGGTCATGTGTGAAGCTACAAAGGTACTGGTCTACTGTTGTGAATGAACTGACTGCTATTTTTGGTGTTCCAATACGTATGGACCCTATGTGCCTGATACTTGGCCTTCCGAAGGGTCGGATCACTGACTGTAAACACACACTTTTCAATATACTAACCTTTGCTACCAGAAAGAACATTTTATTCCCCTGGGTGAAGAATGTTGCCCCAACAAAAAAGTCATGGCACAATATTATCATGGACTGCATTCCTAATGAATACATCACATGCATGCTTGTCTCCAAAATAGATGCCTTTTATAAAGTATGGGACCCTTACTTAAGGCATATTGGGCCCAAGCTGTCATCGTCCTTGCTTCGTGGATTCCACAGCTCAGCTTAGCATCTGTGTGATTTAGCTTTAAGTGCTTACTGTTGAACAGGCACTTTGTGACCTTGCTGTATTTGTACGCTCCTTATCAAGTTTCATTTGGATACTGCCGTGTGTTAATGCAGGGGATCGAAAAGGTTAGGACTGGATGTGAAACTTGCCACCTTAGTTTTATCCTTACTATTTTTATTCTTACTGTTTGTGTTATTGTTAATATTTTTATTATTATTATTATTATAACTATTTTCTGTATACTGTACCCACATGTCTCAATTGTGTCCCTTTTTTATTCTTGTCATGTCTGAGCAGTTCTGTTTTATTTCTGAAAAGTTATAATAAAAATATTTTTCAAAAAAAAAATCTCCTTCAAACCCCAGCAAAATGTATTAATGATTAGATCAAAAGTGACTATCTGTTTAACCTGAAGAATCAAAAGTAGCTGCCTATTATCATTCAAAAGAAATTAGCATAAAGGAACCAAACAAATTTAATTAGCAAGATTCCTGTTGCTACAAAGTTGGAGCTCTCAAATAAATGCTCAGAAATCCCTCAGACTCCCTTGATACCTTAAAACATGGATATGGGATTTTTTTATGAATGTTGTATTTCAAGTTAATCGTTGCATCTCTTTCAGGGCCGTAAGCTGCTGATCATCGGCACCACGAGTCGCAAGGATGTCCTTCAGGAGATGGAGATGTTAGACGCTTTCAGCACCACCATCCACATCCCGAACATCTCCAGAGGGTTGCAGCTGATTGAAGCTCTCGAGGTAACTAACACACTATGATGATGCATGTGCACTCTCCCTGTGCGTCAGTTTATTGTAAATATGGAAAAGTGCACTCTGTACATGCTAAAGATGCTGTATGTACCATGTGCATTGCTTCTGTGACCAACATTTTTCCTAAAGTTAAGTGAGTCAAATGTACTTAAAGTGCTGAATACCTGAAGTAGTTTTTACTGTGTAAAGAAAGCCAAAGCTGGGGAGTGATGAGTTCAGTAGTTATTTGTATCAATGTCATCAAAAAGGATATCATGACATTTGCCCTAAATGATAAAATATGCTCACAAAATAGCATTAAGGTCCAATAGAATGAAATTGTATAAATAAAGATGTGACTTTAATGACATTTTGCTCACCCTGAGTCATATTTTTTCATTTGGGATGCTGTATTTGACTAAATCAAGGTGAAGTATCAAATATGACTGTAGATGAATGATTTACCCTGATAGGTATTGAAATACTTTACAAACATTGTAAATGTATTTTTTACATTCAGTGATGTCAGTAAAATATCAATGCCAAAATGTGACAAAAGACCACCAAATCTCAAGCCAGACCATATCCATACCCTTGCAAAGTAGCATCTATTACTTGATCTACAGCATCTGATTATTCTGTACATATTTATTTCATTTATTCACCATGTATTGGTCATATTTTTTTACTTTTGGATATTGTGGAGTTTCTTACAAAGTGTTTTTTTCTTCCTCTTTATGTCACATTTAAATGCACCAAGGTAACAAATGATGTACAGTCAACCAACAAGCATTTATGTGAGCTAACTTTGAATAAATACTGTAACCACGTGTCAGCTTGTTTAGTTAGAAAATTCACTTTTATTCTGTGTATTTATTACAAATTTCAACATGTTTAACAACTGCAATTTTGGTTTGATTCTATGCTCAATGCTGCTGCGCATGAACCTTGTTAATAATTGATTAGCAATAAAATCAAATTTTGTTTTTAGGTTTTGAAAAAGGTAAACAGGGTCTGTTTCAGTTTCTGTTGTGCTTATTCTTTTCACTTGCAAACCATTTGAAGTTTCATATGCATTTTAAGTTATTGAATTGGCCTTTCCATTTAGAAATGAAGCATAAAAAAGAATGGACAGAGTTAATTTTCCGACCTTATAATCTGCTGTTTAATAGCTGTAGTTGTAACACATGGCCATACAAATTACCGAGCCACACATGGACTTTTTCTAGACACACCAATGTACCATGAATAGCAGTTGAAAAACACTGCCCTAAGCCATTAGGTATCAAGTACTGAACCAGTATCTTTTTATTCATTGCATTGTTCCAGTGTCGAGTATCTTGTTACTTTACTTTGTGTTAGTACTGGTGCTTCAGTGTTGGGATAGTGACATCTTTAGCTGACGAAAACTTTGATCACTACAACCAATAGACCTTAATACTGTAATCCCAAGAAATACTTTGAAAAATTGAAAGTACCCAATTAAAGTCCTCTGAACGTGTACAAGTATTCAATAAAGGTGCTCAATTACAGTAACAAAAGTAAATAAAGTTATTTGCCACCATCTGATTACCAAACACTTTGGTTAATAAGCTCTTAATCTCAGGCTGGATGCTGTCCTTTCCCTTCTTTCCAAACAGCTGCTGGGCAGTTTCGAGGACGTGGAGCGGGCCAGCATCGCCCAAGCTGTGAAAGGACAGAGTATGTGGATTGGCATAAAGAAGCTGCTCATGCTGATCGAAATGGCCGTCCAGGTGGGGAAGTCATTCTTTGCGCTCCATAAAAAGCTGTAGATGAAAATGCTGATCCATTGTTTAGTCATTCTCAGAGTTGTCCAGCCTATTATGTCCATATAACTGTCAAATTCAGCATTTTTGACAGCATTAATGGTCACCCATTTTGAACAAGTGTTAAATGCTTTCAGTACCAAAATCCAGAGACAGCTGGAATAAAAGGGCTATCGGATCCGCCTTTTTATTCAGTAAACATTATGAAGTTATTCATCAAATAATTAAAAAAACATTTTTGTGGGATCTGTTGTTGCAACAGAGTCAAAGTAACAACAAAATTATAGCATAAAATGTTTTCTTCACAAACAGGCTTTTAGGCAGCATCCTCTTCTATCACCTCTGATGTGTAAATAACTGACTTGTTTCATGGTGCAGCCTGTAAATGGGAATTTCCTTCAGACATTAGCATCAAGCTAACAGCATATTGTGTGAAGAAACCTGGCCAGTCTGAGAGACAGTGCACTATCGTGGAGAATAGCGCACCAGCCAGTCTACCCCTCTGAGTGCAGTTCTATATCTCTGCCATGTTTTAGCAGTCACTTTGATTAAAGATGACATCCATCTCTTATTGAGATTATGATGCCAAATTCATTCAAAACTGATTCAGACTTGTTATTCTGAGCAGTACTTGATCCTTTAGAGACAGCGCTGGATGCTCTGTTCCTCAAGCTGACTCCATGCTCTTCACATGAAGCTAAAATAAATCATGTCCACTCTAAAGGTGGGTATGAAGAAATGTTTGAGAGCCTCTTGTTTTTTTTTGAACAAGGTATTTTTTATTGTTTTTTTCTTACATAACACAGAGCAGAAAACACCCCCAACTTTGAATTAACAGCCAGACAGTATTACAGATATAAAAAAGTAAAAATAAAAACAAAATATAACATGAAATAAATAAATAAATAAATAAATAAAAATAAAATAAAATGAAATAAAAATAATAAAATAAAGTAAATACAATAAATCAGGTAGATAGATCAATCATAATTACATACATATAAAAAAAACAGACACATAAACAGATATACATTACATGCATAAATTGCCAGGTGACATATTTTCGACAAATGTTACATATGGTTGCCAAGTTTTATGAAATTTTCTGGTACACCCTCTAATTCTATGGGCCCTAATTTCGTGGCGCAGCGCAGGGGGCGCAAGCCGGTGGCGGGGATCATTCAGACCAATCAGACGCTGCACCTCGGCCGCAGCACATTTAAAGGCAAGGAGAGGCGGTCATTTGATTGGTGAAGACAGCACTCAGCTGTGTTAAACCCACTCATGCCTTTTCTACTCCCTCTCTGGCACTTGCGCTGAGGGGCAGGGACAGAGGCATGAATGCGCTCCTCTTGGCACTGCAGGAAACTTGGAAAGTGCGCTGGTCACACCCTGTCCGCTTGGCGCAGGCCGGCGCAGGGCAGGTGCGCCTGCGTCTGCGTCTGGTCTACGAAATTAGAGCCCTTTATCTTATTTTCTCTAAATGTACAAGACGCATGACCTTCCTTATCCACTGACCATATGACGGGGGAACAGAGTCCTTCCATTTTGACAGGATGAGTCTTTTGGCTAAGAGACCCTCGTGTTTAAAGTAATTTTAGAACAAGGATGATCATAACTGCACAAAGACTCTATTAACTGCTATTAACTGTACTGTAAACTAAATATCAGGCAGGTTAGGGACATTTTATGTGCATAACATAATCTCCTTTAAATGTAAAAGACAGTTTAATTGTAAAAGTCATGTTCATGATTTAACATCAGAACTGGTTTTATCTAAAGAAAAAGGTCAACTGGACTTATCCTTTCACACACACATCACTTTGAGTTATGCTAAATCTGAAACACTTAACGTTCAAACTGGCCTAGCCTCTGTTGTTGTTTTCCCGATTGTTTTGCTCAGAACTGGAGCAGCTCATTCCTCCTCTTCTTCGACATCTGGCCGACACGCTGAGCCATCATCAGAACCTGTCTCAGTCACAAGAAACTGTCATCTATCAGCTGGAGTGAAATAGTGTGCGGCTCTGCTGATGATTTGTCGAGCAGAAGGATCCAGTTCACGAAGCATCCTCCAAGCTGTGCAGTCTTAATACATTCATGGTTATAAAACAGTCGAACTACATGCACATGTTGTGAATCGGAGGGAAGACACTCATAAGAACAATCCTTCACACTTCACCATGGTTTTAGTGCACCTACAATTACAGTAAATTCAATTCAGCTCAGCACTGCTCTGTGGTTGAATACGCGTTCATGTACATTAAACTCATCCAAAAAATGAAAGCATACGTCAGCAGCTCATAACAGACTCTTGGTTGTTTTTAAAAACATCAGTTGGTATGTTTGTCTGAAGATAAGGACAGTGTGTACAGATACATTTACTTCACTTTGTGGGTTTTGTGGTTTGGAAGTCGAGGTTTGTTTTTGTGCATTTTTCCAAAAGCCTCCATTGAAAGTAGTGGAGTCAGAACAATTTTAGCGTCAACACCCTGTCGAAACACAAAAGTGACCAATTATACCAGTTATGTATTAAGTTAACTATAATGATATTTTTGTTTATAGTTGACTTCTGAATACCCAGGCAACAAAGTTAGCCACAGAGGGAGCAAAAATAAAGCAGAAAAGTTATGAAATCATAAAATTAATAACAAATATCAGGGCATATAGGAAAAAGGAATAAGTTTAGATTGGTCAAGCATTTCTCTGAGAGATGAATCTGATGTGATGAATGATACCCATAATGTTGCAGCATTTAAATACCAGTCAACACAGCAATTAATCAGTCAGTCAATCAGTTTATCGGTAAATTAATCCATTTTTATTTTGGAGGTGCTAATTCTTAGCTTATCTTATCTTGAGACACCTCACAAAAGAACAGGCCTTGGTCTTCTTTCTGTTGACCCCTCTACTGAGGCCAAAACAAAAATAAAATGATACACTGAAGTAAAAATAACCATAAAGTTAGATTTTTAGAATTTATGATCAAGATAAACGGGGTCTACTAACATATTCTTGTGTTAATATGAGGTTCATGTCTTCATTTTCAATCAGTCAATTAAAGTTTATTTGTACAGCACTTTTCATGCATCTTATAGCAGAAGGTGCCTTACATAAAAATGAAGAAATAAATCAACAGCTGAAAATTGAATACAAAAAAAACACAAAACCCCGCCCACTCTCACAATCCACACCCACTCTAACACACACACAAAGACACACAGAAAACAAATTAAGGGACTGAGGAAATGCTTTCTTGAATTAGAAATGAGGAAACAGAAGAGCTAAGACTAAAATTACAATAAAATATGATAAGAAATTGGGTAAAAATGCAATAGTAAAATAAGTAAATAAATTACAAATGTAGATAATACAATGATAAATGAGATAGCCAAACACCAAATGACAAAATCTACTGAAGTAGGATAGTGGAATGGAAATTGATGAACAGAAAATTGCTTTCTTTTTCTTTTTTTAATGTATTTTTTGGTCATTTTGTGCCTTTATTGATAGGAGAGAGACAGTGGATAGGCTTGTAAAAGGGGGTGAGAGAGCAGGGGAAGACACTGCAAACTGGTCACAGGCTGGATTTGAACCTGGAGCGGCAGAAGCAAGTACATGGGACCTGCATGGTTGCTCACTACTCCACCAAACCAGTACCCCAGAAAATTGCTTTCTGATCAATAAATTTGAGCTGAAATTGAATATTCAAAACAGATGAAGAGGGTTAAAATGAGTAAATGAGATTAAATAACAATAGTAAATATAATAAGCTAAAAGTCAGACTGAAAAGAAGATCTTGAGTTTACTTTTAAAAATATGAACAGTTAGTGTTTGGATGGTTATGAGGATAGTTAACCATCAGTTTTTAAAATAAAAATCCAGCTGGCTAGCTTTCAAATACAGAGTACCCTTAATAGCGCTGAATTCTCAGGAAATGCTGATCCATGTCTGAAATGCTCAGTTTGAGCTGTTGTCCCCTGATTTGTTTACAGGTCAGCTATGTGGTAGTTGGTCATTTCAGCGCCATATTGTCAACAACTCAAACATCTATGCTCTCCAGTGGACTTGCTACAGCGGTCAGTGAGCTAAAACCAGTGACAAAACAATGGTAGGATGTCACACTGGTTGGTCTATTATGGCCCTTTTCCACGAGCACGCCTTGGCCCTACTCTACTCGTCTCTACTCGATTTGGAGCGTGTTTCCTCTAGCCTGGTACCTCCTAAAACAAACTAGTTTTAGTACCTACTCCGCTCCGGTTCTAAGCGAGCTGAGTCGAAAAGATGACGTCACCGACTGCCGGCTACTGATTGGTCTGACAATATCGTCATCGATGAGTCATGAGCGCGACGACCAAGCATGCTAGTGGTAGCTACCATTAGCTTACCCTCATACGTCTTTTCTTTGCAGCTCGATTGCTCTCGTCCTCGACTTCATTCTGTTGTATAGCTTCCAGAACTCTCCTGTGCTTCTTTAAGGGGTATTTCTTCCTGCCACCTGCAGCCTTCTCCTGCTGTCCTTTTTTACTCGGTTTGTGACAAAAAGCCACAGATTGTTGTGTCGCGCTCAAAATGACGTCACCGCAGAGCCGCTCTCTGTTTACAGCGACACTGCACCCTGCTGGGCAGGGGACTGGGGCTAATGGAAAAGCAGCACAAGGCGAGTAGAGTAGAGCCGGGTATAGTCGGGTAGAGTCGAGTAGAGTAGAGTAGGGCTAGTGGAAAAGGGCCATTAGGTTTTAGGAAGCTGCTGGTGCCACAAAGACAGAAGAAGTTGTTCACAGAGGTGCTCTATCACATGGAGGAGACATACTAAAAACACTGAAGGACATATCAAACAAAAAAATGCATTTCCTTTACCAGGTTTAGATGTGAGTACAAAAAAAGTCTTTCAGTTGGGACAGAGCAGGTTTGTCACTTGTTTTAGTTGCAACAAAGGTGGCAGACGTGCAGTAGCAGCAGCAGTTTCCCTGACAGTGACAGTGTGCTGGTGTTAATTCCTCTCCTGACTGTACGTCTGTGGTATGTTGATGATGTGTACCGCCTGTTTGTGGAGGCTGATGCCGTGTAATTGCTGTGGTATGCACAAATGCAGCCATGTTTTTTCACTGTGCAACCCCTCCAACCTCTCCTTCTCCCTGCAAAAGTATGGACGTGTGTTTGCCGAGACATGCTGCTGCAAACTGCCACGCGCTCTCACACACACACACACACACACCCTCACACCCTCACACACACACACACACACACACACTCTCCCGCACTGACAGTCAGCTTCAGTCATCTTTTCTCTGCTCATTCCAACATTTCTGACTGCTCCTCACTCAGGTAGCTACAGGCGATCCCAGACGTTCTGTAAGTTATTGCAGAGGTTGCCATTAATTTTACCCCACCACCGCCCCCACCCCTTCCCCCTTCCATGCAGCAGTGAACTCCAGGACCTGACACTCTGTGTTTTGCTTGTTCAAGAGGAGAATGTCGTAAAGTTTGTTATAGAATTGTTCGTATTAAGAAGAAATGTGTCTGCTTTATAGATGGACCCCGGCCACAGAGTCAGCAAGTTCCTCAGTCTGCTGAAAGATGAAGGAGGGTAAGTTTTCTCCATCTGCTCAGTCCCTGAAGTAAAATGGGATCCTCTGTGACACTGAACACTCACACCGTGCTGTCACTTGTACCACTTTTCATGAACAAATGAAGCAGAGAACGGAGGACGTTAGCACAAGCAGAAGATGTTAACATCATATCAAGTGAGATTAATAATAGACATTTTGTCTCTCTCTCGCAGACTGGGTTCTGATAAGTTTGTGGCAATCTAGACTCCCTGGAGCCACATAGTGACATAAAGACATCCTTTAACGGTAAGGCTGAACAATCTTTATTATGCTCTTTATTTTTTCATACTGTTTTCTGTTTGGAGTTAAAGCAGCCAGCTTAAGAATATAAAAAGCCTAAGTTCAGTTCCAATGTTAATCTTGTGACCAAACTTTTTATTGGTTTTCATATCAAGCAACCGCAGCAACAAAAAAACATGGTAAATAACCAAGCTTAAAGGACATGACACACACTTAAAATAATAGAGATCAAGCAAGTAGTCAAAGACAAAATAGGAATAAAAAAAGACAAAAAATTCCAATGTTAATCTTAAAGGTTGGCTGCAGCTTTAAAGGATAAGTTCGGTTTCTACAGCTTTCACATCGTTTATAGAATGAAGTAGAACAATAAACTCACCCAGAAGGCTTTCCTGATCCAAACAGTGCTTCGGGAGATATTTAGATCCAAAATCGAGCGGCGGACATCCATAAAATGGTAGCACACGGGGCATGTATAGCGCCGCTCCTAAAACTGCATTAATCGTCCAAAAACTCATTAGTTTCACCAATATTTCATCATGGTCCGCTCGGGCTACTCCTCCATGACAGTTCGGGGTCGCTCCACCCATGTTTTGTGACTGTGCTGACCTCTGAACTGGAAACTTTCTTCACGGCTGCCGCGCATGCGCAGTACGGCTTCCTCCTTTCGATGAGCTCCTCATCTGTAAACTCTGGCTCGAAACTGTAAGGACACCCATCATATTAAAAGTTCTCCTCCACAACATCTTCATCCGATAGATATTCGTCCATTTTGCACAAAACTGGAAGAAGAAAGTTGTTGAGTAGCCGGCGGTTGCCCCTGAAACAATGAGCCGCACTGCGCAGCTGTAAAGAAAGTTTCCAGTTCAGAGGTCAGCACAGTCACAAAAACATGGGTGGAGCGACCCCAGACTGTCTTGGAGGAGTAGCCCGAGCGGACCATGATGAAATATTGGTGAAATGAATGAATTTTTAGACGATTAATGCAGTTTTAGGAGCGGCGCTATACATGCCCCGTGTGCTACCATTATACGGATGTCCGCCGCTCGATTTTGGATCTAAATATCTCCCGAAGCACTGTTTGGATCAGGAAAGCCTTCTGGGTGAGTATATTATTCTACTTCATTCTATAAACAATATGAAAGCTGTAGAAACCAAACTTACCCTTTAACCAACATAATAACATACAGTACTTGGAAATGCACCTTTCTGACCTCCAGTACAGCTTCTACAGTCACTCACAAACTGGTGCTACTAAAAGGTAGCCCTAAGTTATTGTTGCGAGTGGCTGCATCGATGCTCAAAAGTTTTATCTAGAAGCAGAAACACAGACAGTGCTGATGAGGGGCCGGCACAGTTTTTAACTACAGCTTTAAGGTATGGATTGCCAAAGAGTCAAAGTACAGTGATGGGTCTGTAAGCCTCTGTAAAACTTATACCTCCCAAATTTAGTAAGTTTATTGTAAAGTCGGCGAGGGTGTTTGAGCAGAGTTTCAGAAATTAAACTTGAATTCCTGTCATATCAAATTCTCAGACAAGGCATGATCATGTGGTCAAAATAGATATGATTAATGAAGAAAACAGCACAAACAACTAAAGACTTCAATACAAGGTGCTAGACACAAAAGCAGCTCAAAGGTCTGCATGCTAGGAGCTGCAAGAAAGTCAGCTTGTTGAAGACAATCATCTAGGGCTGGGGAATTAATCGAACTTTGAAACTGACATTTAGACCCTCTAATCAAAGTAATCTTACTCATGTTATTTTGATTATTGTCCCTGTGTAAGTCATGTGACCGTATTGGCAACTTTCATGCTGCCAATATGAAGGACATAAGCACCAATCTATTCAAAGACCTTGTACCCCAAAAAATGCCATTACATTGTTTGGGCACATTTTTGATTTGTGCAGAGGACATTGAGAAGAAAGAAGTTAAGTGTAAAAACTGCAGGAAGACCATTAATTTGTTCCCACATTGCATAAAATAATTGCTAAATAATCATAATCGAGGTTAGAGCTTCAATTAGTCATAATAGTAAGATTAGGTATTAACGCTCAGCCCTACAATCGCTGCAAATGTGATGGTTTAGGTTTCAGACATGAAACAAATGAGGAGAAAAATCATTTTCAGTTTTTCCTTGAACCAAAATGGACATTTCTACCAAATTTTAAGAGTGTCATTGAAAGCATTTCTTTGAGATATTGCACACTTTTGGCTGACGACCTTCAAAATCTTAGCAGACCTTCATGTGGTGCTGTCTTAAAGGCAAAGGGGTCACACCAGATACTGATTTGATTTCTCCTTTTCTCATTCACTTAGCATTTGTTTACTGATAAAAATAAACTTTTATTTGTGAAATCGTTCTTACCTCACAGCCTTTTCAAACATTACTGCACATCAGCAGTTTCTTATTTTATTTCTATCACAGCCACATGATGATAATAATAATTTTATATTTTAAGCTTTACACGAGTAGGAAAGCTTTTGAACTAACTAAAATAATCATCACCATCCCTTTTGTTCTGATCTGAGTCTATAAGACAATATTTATCATCAGAATGAGTCATACTTTCTAACTGGTTGCAAAGTTTCAGCAGCTGCTCATGTTTTTAAACTTATCTGGTAGCTTGCTAATCCTGCCGTGTGATTCACTCCCCGCGAGGAGAAGCTGCCCAGAGTGATAAACAACAAAATCTTTTCATCTGGCAGCCACTCCGAGCGGCTTGTTCCTCGTCACAGCCTCTGAGGCTTTATGGTATAGTTATCGCGCGTCGTGCCTAAAAATAGGTCGACCAGACAGGTGCTCTCTTGTGGCGGCACGTCTCCTCTGCCTGCCTGCCTCTTCTCACTTTTATTTGTCTCTCTTCACTCAGTTGCCGAGGAGCGGAAGCCCTTAAAGAGGCTGGCAGGAGGAAGCGAGAGAGCGAGAGATGGTTTCCGCTTTCTCCCTCTCCTTCTTTCTGCATCCTTCCCTCTCGTCCCTGAAGCTCCGAGCGCTTCCCTCCGCACTGCAGCTCTCTACATCCTCCTCCTCCTCCTCAGCAGCGTGTGAACGTGTAAAATACGCCGTGTTTGTGGCATCTGTGTATATTGCATTTTGATGACGAGTGCCGTAATCTCCATGCGATGCCTTAAGCACTCCATCGGGATTTGAAATGTATAGTCAAAAGATACTGTCACAAGTAGACAAGCATGCACGAACACTAATGATCAGAATGTTGCTACAGCAGTGGTTCTCAACTGGGGGGTCAGGCCTCTTATGCGGGTCATCTGACTGTTTTCAGTGAGTTGTATAGGTGTGCCTGGAAAAAGTCGGGTCAAAAGTCTTTACATGCATGCATTTATTTTTGTGTCACTAAGTTTTACTGTGATTAAGAGTTAATTACATCCACCAGGAGGTTGTGTGATTGCAGGTGTCTGTTTTTTTGTTGGTTTGTTAGTTTGTTTGTTTCTCTGTTAGCAACATAACTCAAAAAGTTGTTGACGGATTTCAATGAAATTTTCAGGAAATGTCCAGATTGGGACAAGGAACAAATTATTAGGTTTTGGGAGTGATCCGGATCACCGTCTCGATCCGCCATGATGAAAAATACGATCTTCGTGAATAACTACTGAACTAAAATAGATATCAATATGAATCCAATTGCTAATGGTATGTTTTCATGGTCAAGGAAGCTAAATATTTAGATGAAATAAAGGCAGGACTAATATTTATGGTGAAAATTACAATATGGGTGAGGACTGTGGCGCTGGCAGAGGTCTAGTTGTTTTTGTTTTGCCGAGTCATACTAAAGGCCTTTACATCATAAGAAATTAGTTTAGCATTATGGGAAAAAAGCTAGCAAACAAGGCAGCTCTTATTAATAGGGAGGGTGAATGTAAGATCATACAGATGAGGATATTTATCAATGTGTGACACTTCTTACAATCTAAGTGAAACAAATTCAGAGGCCAAAGAAGAGGGGCTTCCAACACCGGTGTCTATAGTCTGCCATAGAGGACACCAAATAGCACGGTAACTTATCACACTGTAACACTGGTAGAAGTGGCTGCAGAGAAACTGTCAGTGATGCCGAAAGGTAGAGAGTGGCTTCAAAAAGGATAAATTCTAAATTCTGGGAACTAAATATGTTTTTGCATCAGTCAGTATGGTGTTCTGCTGTTATGTTGTTGTGAATTGCATGGTATGTTGTGCCTGTGCACAGACAGTGACTCCACTGGATCCTAAACATTTGTATCAAGTTGCATTTTCTTATCTCTTATTGCTTCTACAGTTGCTTAAACTACTGCAGCAGGGTAAAGCGTTCACCAGTTACACTGTTTGAGCTGAACCAATCGTGTCCTTCCTGCAGACCAACCGCTCCAGGGGTTGATCAGAAGTGAGACCACCTCTTTCGGGCTAGCTACTGTAACAAGGATTGGCTGCAGTGCTCTCATATGCACAAATGAACTGTGCCAGAACACTCACACACATCGAATCAAAACTTTCAAATGATCTAGGTGTTTATTCTACCTTAAATGCACATCTGGTTTGTTTTCTCCTCGTGATGAAGAACCACCTTTGCACAAAACCAGTCGACGGGATCAGGACCTCTTCCTGTGTTTATAGCACCAGTAGCTGCCAGAAATGGCTCTTTTTTGGATTTACCGACCAGTGTTGCATTCTTCTATTTTCCAGCAGTGGTTTAAGCCCATTGGCACAGAGAAGAAAGCCCAATGTAGAGCATAGACTGTGGAGAAGATGACACTGTCTAGTGATGAACTGACCAATCACCACAGAGTAGACCAGTCAGCCAATCAGAACAGACTGGGTTTAGGGGAGTTGGGGGCTTCAGGAGCTCTTACAGAGTGTCTCAAATAGAGTGAGAATGGAGGTTGATCAGGGGTACTCTTCCCGTAAAAACGGTCTGTTTTTTGGACAATAGTAATAGCTTTGCATGCTCTTTTTTGTATTGATGTATGCAAAGCTACATTAAACACCTGCTTCTGATAGCACTGCACATTTTTTCTTCAAATATTAAACTATTCTTAATTCTTATGTCCCTGTTCTAAAGACAGCTTTCATTTTGTGCTCAAAGTTTTAGAGACATAAGATTTGCTGTTCAAGTATGAACAAATATATCATAAAAGAGTGTAAACTGTCAATAAACCATTGATTGAAATCGTATTTATAGTAGCAGCCGGCCTTTTATCTTTATAGGAAAACATGCAAAACAAAATAATGTTTATTTAATGTTGGTATGAAGATGGCACCAAAGGTCTTGAGCTATTTAGTTTGGGATAACAAACAGGGTTTCCTTTCATAACAATTCATATTAATTTCCTGAGGTCTCCAGAAAACAATCAAAAGGTGCATGTAATCGCAGAAAACAGAGTGAAATAGAATAAATGCATGCATGTCGGCACTCAGGGCTTTTGTAACAGTGCTGTTTAAACATGTCATGTTTGTCATCTCTCTGTAGTCCTATTGTTTAATCTTAAATACCAACTGCAGCATTTTTCAGTGAGTAAATGTGAATGTTCAAACCTTTTTAGAAACAGGTCACGATGGGTCGTTGAGGTGTTGGATCATGAGGTTAGACCAGTTGAGAACCACTGCTGTGTAAGATGACTTGTATGCACAGATTTGTAATCAGATCATTCCAGGAAGAGATCTCACTTTGTTCTTATTTTGTTGTTTACCTGCTTGTGTCTTACCTTTTTATTTTATCAATAAATTAATCCAACAACTACAAACAAACTCTTGAATTCATTATGAAATCAGTACCATCCAAGCTAAGCTGCTTCCCATTGAGAGGTTCAGAGCCTGTTTCCTTCGCTGACTTTTGTGATTTCAGGGCTCATTTTTTTATTTATTTCAGTATTTTTTACAGACCAGCATCCTGAACACTAGAAGATCTGCAGTGTCAGCTGTCCTGTACCACTGCACTCAAAGTCTTGAGGTTTGAAACTCTTGATATTTTTTAACACTGCAGTGCTCATTAATCCAAAGTTAAAGTTAAAGTTTACCAACAGCTCACTGACTTTCTCCTAATGAACAACTCATTCGATGTTTTCCAGTCAGGTTTTAGACCCCATCACAGCACTGAGACCGCTCTTATCAAGGTGACAAATGACATCCGCCTGAACACTGACGCAGGCAAAGTCTCAGTCTTAGTCCTGCTAGATCTGAGCGCTGCTTTTGACACTGTCGATCATGAGATCCTTTTACAAAGACTAAAGGACTGGGTGGGCATCTCGGGGACTGCCCTACATTGGTTGAAGTCCTATCTAGAAGACAGGAAGTACTTTGTAGAAATTGGTAACTGTGTCTCAGACCACATGGCCTTGACTTGTGGGGTGCCCCAGGGGTCAATCCTGGGACCCCTCCTGTTCAATCTCTACATGCTCCCTTTAGGCCAGTTAATACAAAGTTCTAATGTGTCCTACCACAATTATGCAGATGACACTCAGATCTATGTCTCACTGACAGCAGGTGAATATGGACCAGTGGATTCACTCTGTCACTGCATCCAACAGGTCAGTGTGTGGATGCAGAACAACTTTCTCCAGCTAAATTCAGACAAGACTGAAGTCATCGTGTTTGGTCCACAGAAACAAAGAGAAAGTGTCAGCAGTCACCTCCAGTCTCTCTCTCTAAAACCTACAAATCAGGTTAGAAATCTCGGGGTAATAATGGACTCAGACTTGAACTTTGGCAGCCATATAAAATCAATAACATCAGCAGCCTTTTACCATCTAAAAAACATCGCCAAAATCAAAGGTATAGTGTCTAAACCTGACCTAGAGATACTTATCCATGCATTTGTCTCTAGTAGGTTAGATTACTGTAACGGCCTGCTCACGGGCCTCTCCAAACGAGCCATAACACAGCTGCAGTACATCCAGAATGCTGCTGCTCGGGTCCTGACCAGAACCAGGAAGTACAAACACATTAGTCCTGTGCTCAGGTCCCTACACTGGCTTCCTGTGGCTCAGAGAATAGACTTTAAAGCAGCTCTGCTTGTGTACAAGTCTCTCCATGGCCTAGCACCAAAGTACATCTCTGACATGTTAGTGCCATATGAACCATCTCGGACTCTGAGGACATCAGGGGCCGGCCTTCTGCTGGGGCCCAGAGTCAGGACTAAACATGGAGAATCAGGGTTTCAGTTTTATGCAGCTAAAATCTGGAACAGTCTTTCTGAAGATGTGAGACAGGCCTCTACTCTGACAATGTTCAAATCTAGGCTTAAAACAGCTCTGTTTAACTGTGCATATGACTGAAAGGATCTTATCTGCACTCTTCTTTTTAAATTTATTTTATAATGATTAATGTTGATTTTATTTTGTATTGTGATTTTAATGCATTTTTCTTGTTCTGTAAAGCACTTTGAATTGCCTTGTGTATGAATTGTGCTCTACAAATAAACTTGCCTTGCCTTGCCTTAATCCAGCTTTACACTTGCTGACCAACCAGTTTGAAGAGAGGGTGGAGCTTTGTAAACGACAATGGATTTAACAGGTCCACAGGTACTGCTCACCAGCGTTGATTGTAAAGTGTTTCAATGTAATCAATAAGAAGAACTTGATTACCTTATTGTTTTGTAAAGAAAAACAGGACATTGATTTTCAAGTCAAGTTACTTTTTTAAACAAAAGTAAAAGTCCAGGTCAAGTTAGGTTGGTATGTTGTGTAAAATGCAAATAAAGCAAAATACAATGATTTGATCCTCATCAGTCTACTTATAATTGGTTACAATGCAAAGACAAAATATTTAATGCTCTAATCAGTGTTAATTTTGACAGCACTTTTTAATTTAGTTTCAGTCTTTTGCCTAAAACATATTTTAGTTTAGCCATAATTTAGTCATAATTGTTTTTCCTCAGGTGTCTGCGCAATGTGGACAAACTAATAACAATACCATCTACACCGCTCAAAGACACAAGTTTCTCCCAATGTTTCAAACCGAGCAAGAAATAAAACTGAATGAAGTCTAACATGCGTGCGACATGTTTGTTACTTTTAAAATTCCTTAGTATCTCCTAAAAACAGGATATATTTATTTATTTTCAATTTTCCTGTTTTTACAAGATACTATCTCGTAAAAAAAGGGTAAAAAAAATACATTCCTGTTTTTACGAGATAGTATCTCGTAAAAACAGGAAAATCGAAAATAAATAAATATATATCCTGTTTTTAGGAGATAGTAACTCAGAAAAACAGGCGGATTTTATTTATATTTCGATTGAATGCAATACGCCACTGTAGAATTGTAATGTGTCGAGCATTTTTTTTTTGTTTCCTTGAATTTCTAAAGTGATGTTTTACACTTGGATCCTGCCAACACAAAGCTAAGACAGCTGTGATTGGATGTCCCTCTCAACTCATCCAACCTTTCCAAACAACCAAAGTAGCTGTGGATTTATTCCTAGCTTGTCCCTGCATTCTACATGACCAAATTAGGTCTGTTTGGATTTAGTCTCTATCAGACATTTTAGTCTAGTTTGTATTTTTTGTTGGCAGTTAATTTAGTTTTAGATTTTATCCACGTACACATGTTTTTATTAGCTACTGTGTAGTTTTAGTCAGGGGAAAAATGGTTGACAGAAACTACAACAAAAATAATAATTAGTGAACAAAATTAACACTGGTTTAACTTGATAAACTGCATTTTCTTTTACATTTTCTCATTTTAAATTGTGGTACCTTCAGTACACTCCAAAAAAAGCTGGGACAGGGACTTGTTTAACACTGTTACACCACCTTTCCATCAGAGAATACTCCATTAGTGTCTGGGAACTGAAAACACTAATTGTAGAAGCTTTGTAAGTGAAATTCTTCCCCATTCTTGCTTGATGCACAACTTGAGTTTCTCAGCAGTATGGGATCTCCGTATGAGCTACGTTGTGTGTCACACATGTCAAGTACCTGCACTCTTACAACAAAGTCAGACTGCTGTAATGTGAAGAATGTGTCTTGACATTGTCTTGCTGAAATAAGTTGTGACATCCCTGAAAAATATTGCTCAGATGGCTGCATAGGTTGCTCCAAAACCTTAACATACCTTTCAGCTTTAATGATGCCTCCACAGGTGTGCAAGCTACCCAAGCCATGGGCACCAACATCCCCCATTCCACTTCAGATGAGCTTGGGCCCAGAGAAGCTAGCTGCATTTGTCGTTGGTGTTGATTCATGACTTAGCCTTTGCGTGGCAGAGTTTTAACTTGTACTTGTAGATTTAGTGACAAACTGTGTAAACGGACAAGAGCTGCTGAGCCCATGTGCTTCTTCCCTTTATTGAATGATGTTCGTTTACTATGCAGTGCCACCTGGGGGATTAAAGGCCATGGGCATTCACTGTTGGTTTTCAGTCCTTTACATCTAGATAGTCCTCCAGATTCTCTGAATCAACTGATGATAGTATGGAAAGTAGACGATATAATGCTTTAATAAATGCTGAAATATGATGGTTGAGTTCAGACACTAAAAGGCAGACTTAAAGTTTGTGCTTTCTTACAGTCAGTATTTTAAAGTTGCTCAATGAGTTTGATTTTGGTGGCACAAAAATGCCTTTATGTGTTCATTTTTGTTTTGCTTTGTGTTAAAGTAACAATACCCTACACTGCTGCTAAAGCCAGGATTATTCCACTATGTTGTCACCTTGTTTTCTTGATGATATTTCATTAAGAAAAAGAAAAAGCACATCATTTTTTAATGAAAAAATGCCTCATAGATTTGACAGAAAAAAGCAGGCGCTGGACATTTCTAGCACAAAAAGCACATCTATGGACACAGGCCTTTATGCTGCTTCAGAATTGTGTTGCCTGCTCTTTTTGGTTTTTCAGTTTAATATTTTGTTGGAAATGCAAATCTCCAAAAACTCAAAAGCTGACTAACTTTCAAAAAACAAACTGTGACACGTCCAAACTAATGAAAGAATGCTATCTACTACTGGTTTTCTTCATTTAGTGTTCTCCTCATAATGAAAACATGCTGAAATCATAACACATCCCTTCTAATTAGAATCAAGCGTAATGACCTCATAATGAAGATGAATTTGGGGAATGACAGGATGAACATTGTCAGACATTAGCGGTTAACCTCCAGACTATTAGTGTTGCAATCACGGAGCAGCTCGACAACAAAACACAGTCAGCGTTTTACTGAGCAGCTACTGCAGCATGTTTGCAATGCTGCTGGAAAATCTAAATGAGATTTTCTCCATCAAGATGATCAACTAAATTAGCTAGTCTATTATTTTGTTTTTTTTAACATTAGTTAGTATGGTAAAATTGGACCTCTGTTATGGAAAACATGATTCCTTTTTTATTTAAATAGAAAGCACTTGGAGAGCACAAACCTCCACCAAGGCAGCTCACATATTGCTTATTCATCTATAATCAGCAGCTCCATGATAAAGTTACCATCATACCATGATTCCATGACCATGAAAACCCACACCTTACACCTGGAATCATGGTGATATCATTATTAGTTAGACAGTTTGTGAGGAAAAACAACTGTTTGCTAATGATGTTTTTCTAGACCACCACCAACAGTTGATTATTTTTAAGTTGGGTCATTATCAACACCTCCAGAAAATTGCAGTATAATATGTCCTGTAGTTTGGTGTAATAAACAAACGCACAAACACAAGTCTGAAAAACGTAACCTCCTTGGAGAGGGTAATAAAGGAACAGAGATGTAAACTACCTTAGATTTAAAGCTGCTATGAGGAGAATTTATCGCCGGCGTAATGCTGCGTTCCTGTAACCTCGGAAATGGGAGTGACATCATCTCCGACTTATCGGCGTTCAAGTTGAAGTCAGAAAAAAACATACCGATCTACCAGGCTATTGTTAGCTGTTGTTAGCATGCCCTGTGTTGTTGTATGAAGAATGTGATTATCACTATGGCAGCATTTTTGTAAATATAAATCTAGCAATACTATGTATACAGCTGATCTAGAGCAACACACCCCAGTCAGAAGTGCAAATAAATTGATTATTACAGGAGCCAAATAACTGTTTACTCTGGGGGCATCCATCTTCGATTGACACCTTGGGGTGGCGAGGTTTCACCGAGTTCCCAGTAGGAAATTCTGACTTCGGGGGACGTTCCAGTTTTAGTTTCCCACTCGGGACCCAGAAATTCCTACTTCTGACCACAACTTGAACGCACCGGAGACGTGAAGCCAAAGTGTGTTTGTTTGTAATGGTAAATGCAGCATGGACCTTTCTCAGAACTCTGCTTTGCTTTACAACTTCTTTTTCAACAACTTACAGGATGCAAAACCACGAGGTAATGAATCTCTTTCTAGTTACGTAGCGGTAGTTTTTGATGTAGTGTGACGACAAGCAGTTATTATCGTAGTTGTAGACGGCTATATATCGCTACTTACAGCCCGGCGCTGTCAGACGTGTAATATAAATAATAAAACAATATAAATTTGCTCTCGTTTTAATTGTCTGGTTCCCGAAGTTGAGTATCCAGGCCAGTCCAGCCCTGTACGACCCGACCAGGAGGCTAGGAATAGCATTTATAGATAACTTATTTAGATGCTATAAAACTCATTGACAAGTGCGTATTTCGATCAGGCATATATTTAAAAGTGAGACTTTTTTGTAATTACTTAAAAAATCCTCACAGTCTCTTTAAACTGGCATAGTAGAATTTTTATTTAATGTCATCATTTCCCTTTTTTACTCACTTTGCTGATCTTGTAAACTTATGTGAATTGTTGTATTAATGATATAATAAACATATTGGTGTTGTCTGTTAAGCTTTGGAGATAGGTATTAGCAACACACCAATAGATCACGCCACGTAAAAGTAGGCTAGGGATGGGCACTTTTGTCCTACAAAGGGCTGCATCAATTTTGTCCCCATTGCCAGATGGCCAAATTGGTGCCATTAAATTAATTTATTGGATAGTCTCAAATTAATTATTTTACTCATAATTTAACAAAAAGAACAAATATATACCTTATATGTGAAATAATTATACAAATATGTATGTATTTAAACTCAAACATGATTGGTCATACTTCACTGGATGGCCTGAACACAGCATTTGAGCCAGTTTTGGCACCTTCAATCAAAATTAGAGAGCATTTTCTGGTTATTACCTCCACCAAGGAGGTTATGATTTTGTCAGTGTTTGTTAGTTTCTTTGTTAGATGTAGTAGCCTTGCAGAGCAGACAGACCTGCCTGATTCTGAAATCCTGCAGGTCCGTCTTGCCAGCCTCCATTGTCCAATGAATTCACTCGACTGAATTCTTAACGGCCCAATCAGGGAAGAGAGACGGGAGCTGCAGAGTGCAGACGTGACCACAACTGGAAGTTGAGGACGGACATGCCCATTAGCCTATTTTCCTCATGGCTAGTCAGTGAAACTTGGCGAAATCTCCCCTCCTCAGAAGTTTACTTGTAGTGATTGTCTTTGGTGAGGTTCATGTCACATACAAATGTTAAATGAATCATCTGTGTGGTACAATTTAGTATTTAGTATTAGTAGTAATTTAGTAAGACGATAGTTTAAGACCGTTAGCTGTTAGCAGCTAACGGTCATAAACTGTTGTTAGCTGTTAGCGGCTAAGTTAGCCACTATGGCTAACGTCCATGGACTGTTTTTAACTGTTGTTAGCCATTATCCACTACATTAGCCACTATGTATGCTACATTATAGGAGGCAACCCTGCTTGATGTGGATTGGTCTGTGATAACTGTGACGAGCCAAAGGACTGTCCAATCACAAGCTTGTGTTTTTTTTTAACGTTCTGCCCCTGAAAGCAAATTTAAAGGGCTCCTACCCAGATGGACTAGTGAAATATTTCTGTGGCAGACATATGGAGCTGTCCATCTGGCTTGTCAGGTTATAGATGTGGAGCATGATATCTCAAAATGCTATACATGGATTTGAATGAAATTTTAACATCAGAATCAGTGACATCTTTAAACTTCCTAATAAACCTAGTATTAGACTTACTTGTACATAAGGCAGTTGATTTTTGTCTGCTTATTTATTCGTAAATCTTGAAGTTATCGATTATGTATTAACATGTTTGTTTATAGTCTTTTCTAACCCCTGCTTCCCTTACTCTTATTAGCTTGTTTGTGTTTTTACTGTTTGTGTATTTTACTTGCTTTTCTGTTGAACACTTATTTATGTTTTTATCTTCTTATCCTTGTTTTTCTCCACTGATGTGATTTCGTCTTCTCCTTTTCACATGTTCATGGCATTTTTTTGATAACTTTCTGAACTCATGTACTCTTCATTTAGTACAGAAACACATGATATGCCTTTCTATATTCTGTATATTTCTCTCTTTGCTTTAGTTTTCACCTTTGTTGGCATTGATTTCTCTCTTGTTAAGGTTATTTTATTGGCATTTTCTGCCTTTATTGATAGGTGAGAGAGAACCCTGGCCAGCAGAGTCATGAACATGGGTCGTGGCTGGTTGCTTACCACTCCACCAAACCAGCACCCCATGATTTCTGTTTAGACTGCTTGTGGATCTTCATTTTATTTGTTTTTGTCTGTGTTAAAGCACTTTGTAAATGGGATGTAACATTGCTACATAAATATAGTTATTGTAATCATTAATTTACATTGGAGTGGCATGGTTGTGCAGCAGGTATTGTACGAGGAAGAAGGTTGCTGGTTTGATCCCCATATTGGTCAGACCTGTTCCGTGTGGAGACTGCATGTTCTCCCTGTGCATGTGTGGGTTCTCTCTGGCTTCCTCCAGCAGACCAAAAACATGCTTGTTAGGTTAATCGATGATGCTACATTGCTCTTAGGTGGCCCCGTCACAATAACAAATTTTGCTTGACGATAATTGCCCAAAACAATATTATTTTCAATATTACTTTGAAACATCATCTTTTCATTAATGCTATTATAATATATGTCTTAATATAGTGAGTATACCATATCAAAAGCAATAAACTTTAATTTCTTAAGAGTATTTAACTGTAATTGGAAGATCAAGAGCTTTTTAATTAAATAAATTAAACAAAATACTAAATTTGGCAAACAAAAAAAGAGGAAAAAAAACAATAAAAATTAAATGGACTGTCTTTTGGGAAAAATTGCGTGTAAATAAAATCATTATACTAATCAAAAACAATTTAAAAAATCCTGTCTCTGTAAAGAAAAAAAAGAAAAGAAAAAAAATCACACAACAATAAAAACAATAAATTAAAGAAGTTTATACAGTTCTGGAATTTTTGTGACATCTATTTTCTCCCAGTCAATTTGTACTGTCTGTCCCGTTTACACCATTTCCCGAAATGCTGGCTTTTCAACCGTATTGAATGGTTGCATTTGTTTTGCAATGTAGCGAAGTGTGAACAGTTGTCCGTCTCTCTATGTGGCCCTGTGATTGGCTGGTGACCAGTCCAGGGTGCCCCTTGTCTCTTACCTGATGTCAAGTCCTCCACGACCCCAAAAAAGGGATAAGTGGTTTAGATAATGGAAGGATGGATATTATTTTTAAGAGAACTTCCAGTCCATGCTTTAGAAATAGAAATAGAAGCTTTATTTTGTGCGAGAGTTTAGTATTGTCCAAAATATCCCAGAAATGTTTTTTTTATCACTTAACTCTCACCAGGGAGAAACGTCCAGAGCTTGGGACTAATTTCAGTGGTGGATAAATACTTATTTTGTGTTTAAGTGAGTGTTTCTGGCTGATGCGTGTGGATGTGGTAAATAAATTACAGTGTGTGTTCATGGCACTAAAAGAACATGTCAGTTATTACAACAGTTGATGTGTTTTTAATAGTTTTTGGACAACAATTGAGCTCCATGGCACAGTAAAGAGAGACTTGCTGTTCTTCTATGGAAATTTATGACATTAAGAGGAGATTTGAATGCCTTTTTTGATTAGAAAGATTTGAATCATTATTTGTCTCTTTATGGACCTTGGATGAAGTATGGAGCTGTATGTTATTATTTAATCCAGCTTGGAAGCTTCAAAATTTATTTCAGTGTGTGTACCTGAGGCTGAAATGACAGACAAGGAGACAGATTTGTTCTTCAAATATATAATCTTAGTTCAGTCATACAGATATATACATTGTATAATAAATAATATTTATAAAAACATAACATTTACGATTATAAAATAAAAAGGGAATTATTCACTTTAAAACATTTGTACAAAACTTTGGATATAGCGGGAGGGAGGGAGGGAGGAGTGGGAGAGGGTAGGGGACTGAACACAGATAAGGTAGGCCCAGGTAAGGAGGGGGTGGGGCTGAGGGGGGATTATGTGTAGAAGATGACACAAATGCTAAGCTATGTCACAAAAGGGAGGACAGCCTACTCACTACTGGGTACGTTTGTTGTTGAGTATAATTAAAAGGAAGCAGGTGGGACAGTCAGAACATGCTGTGTGGAAATCAAAGTCCATCCATTTATCCGAGTGTTTGTTTTCCCTTCACTTCGGTTTGTCACTGGAAGACATCATATGCACGCAAACGCAGTGATCTTAGTCACATATTCATCCAGTTGCGTCAACTTTCCTACTCTCCAGATTCTCAAAATAAAACAATTAACAGTTTTTGTTTGTGTCCACCAAATATCACCCATGTCCCTTCAAACGTCCCGAGAACTATTCTGGTCTTGGAGAGTTTTGGCACTATCAACAGGCTTAATATGTATACCCCTGAAAACATGACTTTAGATTATTGAGTATATAGAGTGGTGCAGGAATGAGTCCAAAATAAGGAAGTGAGTTAACATTTAGCTCTTCCTGATTCCCAATGCTAAAAGAATACGGGATGAAGAATAACTGTTTCGGATAAATGGGAGAGGTCACAACAGGATGTTATACACTGGAAAAATTCAGTTGCTTGTAAATCAAACCACTGAATTATATGTCCATAATTACTTGATGACAGCTTTTTATTTTTGCCAATTGCGTTAAAGCTTGAAATGTTGTATTTGTAGGTCATTGTTTTGATTTTCACAAAGAACACACATTTAAGTAGCGTGACTTCTGTTTCGGTGCAAACCTTAATACCCGCAATGATCCAATATAGTGGAAAATGGCCCTAATATTAGCATTTGTGACCCTTCTAATTGGTTCACTAGATTTAAGAAGACTCAAACAAGAGGTTACAGCGAGACGCTATATGTTGGAAGTCGAGACACCATGTTGTACTTCCATTGTAGCATAATAATAGCTTTTGAAGCTTACAAAATATGTTCTAGCTTAAAAAATCACAAGATAAGGTTTGTCAAAATTCTCACATTGAACAAAACGTATAACTTAATCAACTTTTTTCTGCACTAACGAGGAATCCCATTGACATGTAATTGAGACAACCAGGGGGATGCTAACTTCTGTGTTGGCCTATGAAAATTCATCATCCCTGCACCACTCACTTAGAGATGCCCCGACTAGACACACCTCACAGCTGCAGAGAGAGGGGGCAATGGATGGGTGGACGTTATAGGCTGTAAAAGAATTGGATGAAGATGTGTTGTCAGCTGTTTGATTACAGAGACATTGAATGTTGTAAATGTCTCAAATTAACTTTAACTCTAATCACGAAGTGGGATGTAAAGCCGCCCAATAGCAACTCTAGGAGGCTGTGCAGCCATGTCAATAATGTCACTAGTTCCTAAATCAGAAATCCTAAATAAGCTAAAATGTGCACAAGATGTGAGAGCACATAGATGATTGATATATTTAAACCAGACTTTAAAGCTGTATATATAAGCAATGGGAACTTTTTGTTTGCTGCACACAATCATAACACCTCCAGGACTCCTGCAGCCAGCCTCGAGTGGACACTAGAGGAATTACAGCTTTTGGCACTTCTATAAATAATTGTTTAAGGGGTTGTAACTTAAAATGCCGGGAGCCATTGCATTAGACTGTTTATGTTCAGCCTATTGAAAGGCTTTTAATCTATTTTCAGTCCATACTTAATTAAATTGATCAATTACTTAAAAAACAAAGCAACATTGATTCATCACATTGCCTTATCAGTTGCTTCACTGTAGGATAATGGTGACAATGCTCCCTGCAGTGTGTAAATTTTGACAGCACTTTTAAATTTAGTTTTAATCTTTTAGCTTAAATATCTTTTAGTTTAAGTCATAATTTAGTCATCTCAATTGTACTGATTTTACTTCATTTCACAACATTTCAGTTGACGAAATCTACCATAAATTTAGTCGACTAAAATATGAATTGTAAAGCATAAGGCATTTTTTAATGTTTCCTTGAATTTCTAAAGTGATGTTTTACACTTGGATCCCGCCACCATGAAGCTAAGGTAGGTGTGATTAGATGTCCCTCTTAACTCATCCAACCTTTCCACACAACCAAAGTAGCTGTGATTCTTAACTTGCCTCTACTTTTAACATGACAAAATTAGGTCTGATTGGATTTAACTCTAGTTTTAATTTAATTTGTTGATGAAATCGTCAGTTAATTTTGGTTTACTTTTTGTCCATGTGCACTTATTTTCTTAGCTATAGTCTAGTTTTCACAAGAAGAGAAAAGGTTGTTGACAAAAACTATGAGGAAAATAATTAGTTGACAAAATTAAAAATGGCTGCCTGGTAAGTTTTGTACTCCTCTGCTGAACAAAGTCAGTAGAAGCATGATGTCTGAATAAAAATGACTTCTGTGCTTCTTTTTCGGGTCATACTGCCGCCTGTTGCTGATCTCTGTGTTCTACAAAGCTAGGAGGACTGACCAAACTGGCTGTATAACAGTTTTTACATGATGACAAATAATAATGTTGACAGTGGTACCAGCATTGACCAATCTCTCACATTGGTGATCATTAAAACCAAAAAAATCTGGATTAGGGCATCTCTTGCATCCTCCTTCAAGCATCTCCAAATTCAAAATGGTTTTGTATGAATGTTTGCGGCATAGTGACACAAGCCCTTAAATCAAAGGCTTTATAATCCCATCCGTCCAAGTGAAGGAGTGAGAGCCAATCAGATCCCACACTGTGCTCTTTACATGTTGTCGCTTGTCCCCCGTTTTCTTTTAGTGATGATTCGTTCAGATAAACAACTCTAATATGGACCAGATAAATTCACAAAGTGTTACGTATAGGATCCTCCATTTTAAGCATGCGAAAGCTTCTGTTCGTGAAAGTAAGAGCCTCATATTTATTTTTTCATCATTGATCTTCCTGTTGAAGGGATAACGTACGCCGGTTGCATCACACTTGTGGAAACCATGAGACATTTGCAGGTCGTTGGTGCCCCTGAATAGTGGAATGGAGTTTTCATTTATAAAGATGGCTAGCTTTCAATGAAAAGAGAATTTTCTGGCATAAACAACTCTCAAATCTTTCCCACCTGGGGCTCCGTCTAACTGAATAGTGCATACATTTGTTAGTTAGTGGAATGAGCATGCTTGTTCACACACATGCTGCATACCTCCAGTCCCAGCCCGATGGTGATATTTCAGAAATGCAGGGCTATAAAATCACGCTGTAGCATATATCTTTCAGGCTCCCCGGTTGACTGGTGCGGCAGAGTCAGTCAGCAACACTGAGGATTTCATCAGCTCAGTAGTTTTACAAATAACAACAACAACAACAAAACAAAAAAAGACAGGACTGTGGCAGCTTCCAACGCCCGTCTGCTGTTTTCAGTTCAGTTCAGTTCAGTAGTTACAAAGTGATGGTTTCCTGGGGCTGTGTTCAGTTTCACTTATGTCTAAGTGATGGTTGAGGAGGTTTGTTTTAGTTTAAAAAAAAAAAGGTAAACCAGCCAAAGAAGCTGGAGAAGTGAGGTGTTAGTTAGAAGATGCTTTTTGTTTAAAGCAAAGAGTCTTTTTTTTTACTGCATTAAACTCACAGGTAACAAGTGTTACTGTACATGCCACAAACATTGTGCTGGCATGAAGGGGGAAATAAATAAAGACAGAAAGGGAGGGGAGTGGCGGGGAAAGATGGGGAAGTAACGGTCCAATGCTGGAACAAGGGGAAAGTGGCACAACTCGAGGTTCTTCCCGTGTTTTCTGGTCAGATATTATGGAAATAAAGTGGTTTGGAAGACTGATTCTATGAATACAAGTTAAAGAAGTATCCATTACTGATGTGCCATCACCCATTAGGGCCTGAGTGTGTGCTGCTGAATGTGATTTTGGGAAGCCTGGGGAGTCGTGCAGGAGCAGGAGGTTGAGGGGAGTACTTGTAGTCCAGCAGTCTATTTTTTTTTTAAAGAGGTGTTTCTCACTTGCATGTGTGCACGTCGTACACACGCACGCACTCTTGACAGCTGACATAGCAGCACCAGTGGAAGATGCAGTGACACTTCTCCTTGCGTTTCTCTGTCCGGGTGTTGTGTCCGCGGCCGCAGCACAGCAGGTCGCAGCCCTCGATGCCGTGCGACGAAACGTTGCAAGCCCGGTCACGCGTCCCAAATGAGCCGGTCTCTGGGTTTGGCTCGCAGAAGTTTGGCGAGCCCTCGTAGTAGACTAGGTCTCGCTCAGTTGGGTGTTTGAAGAAGTTGTATTTGACTCGCAGGGTCTCCACCCAGCCTCGGGACTCGCGGTGCTTCTCAACAACCATCTCAGAGGCGCTGTCGTACTTGTCCTTCAGGTAATCGCCCAGTATGCGGAAGTCTGGCTGAGCCCACCAACATGTCTTGACCTCACAGCTTCCTGAAAGGCCGTGGCATTTACAGCGCAGATGCATGTGGTCCAGGATGGTCTACAACATATAAAAGACAAGAATGGTTAGTTTGTGGGAATATCTGGATCCACAAGTCTTACTCTGATGTATTTCTGAGTTAGTAGGAGCATTTTATCACACTTAAACAAAATAATGTTATCCAAAAAGTAACAGTTAATCCATCTGAGGGTGTTGTTTTTAATGCTGATTAGTAGGAGCATAGCATTGTACAAGTCGCATTTTCTGGTAGAAAACCTGTCTTGTCCCCAGGTGGACCTAATTCTGAGGGGTGTCCCACAAGGTTGTGTTCATGGAACACTTTAATTATACTTGTGCCAATCCCTTTGCAAGTCATTTTTAAGAAAAGCTTTGCTTATCACGGCCAAAAAGGTGACAGTCAGACATTTTCAACACTTTTGTTTTGTTTTGTTCATTTCAATTAAATTACTTTTTTAATGAATATACCAGTTAATTTATGTTTCATTCTGGTCTTAGAGCCCAAAGAGAGAACTGCTTAAGGTAGAAAATGATGGTGTTTCTTTGTAATTCCTGTTGCACATTTTCAGATTGGCACTAATTTTGATGCTGCTTGGTGTGAATGCAGGACAGCTGACCCAAAAATATTGCTTGAGTAACAGAAGCAAAGGGTTGTCATCCACTCCCATCAGTTGGTTCTGCTCATACAGTATTCAAAAAAGTTTTGGGAGACCTCATGTATTTGTTATATATTGCATCAAGAGTCTCCCTTAAGTCTCCAAGTGTATTTTCCTTTAGAACCGTCACAACCAAAACACTAAACAAATAACAAAAAATTATTAAAAAGTTATAACTGATCATTTCCACTGTATGTGGATGACTCTTGGATCTCTTGAAGAAGCTCCTGATCAATGAGAGGCAGCCGTTAGCCCGGCGTCATTCGACCCAAACACACTAAAACTAGTCAGCCAGGAGCTGGAGGAAGATTCTGTGGTGGGATGAGTCCAGTTTCTTCATCCTCCTGCTAATGTGATGGTACGCAGAGGCGAGGTTAATCATTATCTCTGGTATGTACAGTAGCATGGTTGAGGATAATGGTTTGAGGATGTATGAGAGCTGCTGGTGTTGGTCATCTCACGGTCTGTGCTTTCACATCAAATATTGTGGCATTCTTGAAGCCCACACGCTCCCTTCTGCACATGAATTGTTTAACTGAGGTCCAAACTGGAGGTTTCAGCAAGATAATGCCCTTTGCCACACATCCAGAGCAGGTACAACTTGGCTGCAGGAGCACAATATCAAGGTCCTATGGTCAGCTCAATCCCAGGACGTGAACCCCATTGACATCTGTGGTGGATTATCAAAATGTCTACTTTAAGTAAGGGCGTAATTCAAAAAGAATTGGGTAAGGCTCCTCCTCAACAGTGTGAGACTTGACTTTAAATTTGACAGTGTTGAAAACTGACATTTTTAGATTACCAAGGGTTTTGCTTTTGTTCTTTTTCTTGTTGAAAACAAAAAAAAATACTTGCATTTGCTTGTGTCTGTCTGATGTAGCCACAATTATTGAAACACAAAATATATTTTTCTGCAATTTTTTGACAGAAATATTTAAGCCTGTGTAAAATCATACAGGGTGTCTGAAAACTTTTTCACCCAACTGTATCTTAAAGGAAGAGCCAATGTTGTTTCCTTCGGCGACCATAAATCTGAGAGGTGCATCATGACAATGCAGAGGTCAAATAAGTTCAGATCATATCTCACAGGCAAAGGCCATTTTGTATCCACTGGTTGTATCCATAAATCTAAGTGGTTTATCATGACGTGTGGAGTCTCCTTAGATTTTTTGTGGCACACTTTTGCTCGGTCTCTGTGTACCTGTGTACAAATTTGTTTGAAATGTTTTTAAGTGCCTATGCCTCCTTTCACGTCATCTGCTTATATAGGAACAAAAGTCCAGTTATAAATCAATTTATCAACTTAAGTTTGCATGTAAACACACTGACAGTTCTCTTTGCAGATTAACTTAGCATTTCAACGTGTTTACAGCCTGGTTCACAAAATAATTTTGGTTAAAATGTCTTCATTGGTTTCATAGCTTACAGAGGAGTTAAAAGCTCATCTGTTTTTGTTTAGAGAAGTATACAAGTTACGTTTTAGTGAGAGCATGGCTGTTATGTCTGCAAACAAATGCAAACCTCAACCCCCCCTCTTTATCTGCCTCTAGCTTGACCCAAAGTTTGCTTGAGACAGCATTTTCGCAGCCGCCATTGATTGACCTCAGAGGACAGCATTAGTAGCTTGTGGTTAATCTCATTTAACTCTTGCTCAATACTTAAACAGTTTACACATGAACAGCCCAAGGAATAATTTTTAAACTTTACAAACATAGGTGTGGAGTGATGAGTAGTTAAAAGTTTATTTCTATGATTGACAGCTTTTGGTTGAAACTCAGCTTCTGCCTTTAAAGTCCTACAGAGCGTAGAGCTTTGAAATAAAAGGGCTGAAGGAGTGGATTATTCCTTTAATTACCAAAATGAGCTGTCCTTAATTCGATGACTCATTGCTTACAGGGCAGTTAAAGTCATTCACCACCAAGCAAGATCTTGTGGAATTTTATGGTCAGAAATTTACAGGAAATTCAGTTACGCAGACTAACAAAACCACTAAAGACTTGCAGAGCGGGCCAAGAAAAACAATATGCCACTGGCTGCAATTTATCTAAGTGTCATGCAGCTGTGAAGTACAGAGGCTCTGCGCTGCTGCTAATTCCCTCTGAAGTCACTGGCTCACACCGTGACTGTGCCGCCGCGGGGCACGTTTTACCTTTGTGTTTTGATTTTGTTGTGCTTTAATTCAACAGCTATATTTAGCTGCAGAATTCCCCCAGCTGCGGCGGAAGGCAGGTGGCTGGGGCACCTCTGGGTGAGGAAGGGGAGCGCAGGAGGGGGGTGAATTATAGGTGGATTGGGCTAGTGACATCACACTGTGAGCTTGTCATGCCAACATCAAGTCCCAGAGGCCCTTGGGGCTAAATAAAGGAGCGTGAGAGGGCCAGGTGGATAAGAGTGGAGACTCCTGACAGTGCTGCTGTTCAGCTAACTCCCTCTCCCTGGCTGCTCCTGTGTGCTCACATCAAAGGCCTGCTTGTTGCCGTGTGGTCCCTCCATTTGCCCCTCAGCGAGCGGCCGGGAGTCTGTTTTCTCCGAGCAGTGACAGCAGCCAGTGATGTTTTAAGTCAGAGCTGATTTCCTTCTTTTCCCCCTCAACTCACTGGGGTTATTTGACTGGCAGGGAATTTTTCATTGGGATGCAAGGCATGAAAAGAAAGGTGTGAGTGTGTAGGGGGAAGGAGTAAGGGCGGCTGTTGCTTAGATAAGTAATTAACCAGTCATTCAAAGTCAAGTGCTCAAATGTGCAGACAAGTCAGATACCAAATCCTCTGCCGTCAAATGAACAATTAGTAACCTCAAACAGTTAAATTACAGAAAATTCCTCTTATTTTGGCAGACAAGAAGGTGATTGTCCATTGTTTACTGCATCTTAGTACAGTTTTGCCCTGAGGCTATGGTTCAAAGCATAAACTGTGCTGAGGTTGTTTGATTTATGTGATGGATTGCAGAGGTGTGGAGAACTTTGTACCCACTCTTCATTATTGGTTTCTACATTTCCATACACCCATCAGTGTTACACTGGCTAAATGGAGATGTGGGTTGTGTAAAGGTTAAGGTTAGGATTTGGGGAACCTCATGCCTCAACTGCACACAAGTCTTGGTTATTGTGTTGCTTTGGACAGAACTGAACACTCACTGTCCAGGCTGCATTTGGCCACAGTTATGTAACAAGAACCCTGAGAAATCTGACCTGATTTTCATTTTAGTGTATGAAAAAGTTTTACATTCAGAGGACAGATTTGTCGTCTTGTGGACTCTGTGATCCACAAGAGGACTAAAATACTTTAATACATGCCTGGGCAGTAGTTGGCAATGTAGTTTTGCCATGAAAAGCCACACATAGTAGCACATGCTCTGCCTTCTACAGTGCAATGCGATGGTATCAAACAAGAATGGAAAATGCACAAACATATTTGTGGATGAATGATGACGAGAGTTGCGAATAAAAGTGTGCCAAAACTCAACAGCAAGTTTATTACGAGACAGTATTGACATGAAGTGAGCAGCACAAACAGAACTTGGGTACATGATATTCCATAATATAATAAATAACTGTACCGTTATATTTCTGCTTATAGGTATGATTCTTTATCTGTTCCTGGAAATTTTCGGGATGAAAGAGTCAGCCTATACAGGTTTTCAGTGGCAACAATGTCACACATATGATACTCTTGCTGCTCAGATAAGTGCTACAGGAAATTACTGGTGTTTCTCCCCTTGCTTGAATTACACAGCCATTGAATGCAGTGCAGTTAGCAAGAGGGCACAAGGAAGAAGTGATATGATTTTGGAGATGATCTGAATCAGGGTGTGGATCCAGGAATTTTTGCAAGGATTTGTAAAATTTATGAGATAGGGCACTTTTCCAAGTTTTTGCTAATAAATTAAAATATGTTTCAATGAATTTTGATGAAATTTTACGGGAATGTTGGTCAGAACACCAGGGAGAAGTGATTTCATCACATTTTCATCATCTACTTAACGTAACAAAAGTGAACTGTTCAAAACTCAAGCAGAAAACTGCTTAGTCAAGCCAATTCTATCACTAATGCTTACTTTTGTTAACCATAAACATTTACATTATGTGAGCCCACTTGGGCACAGGGTCAGATAATAAAAGCAGTGAGATGGAGATCAGTTAGGCACTGAAGGTCAGTTGGATGGTAGCTAAGGAGAAGTAGAGCTCCATCAGAGGCCATGCCCTATCATGGAACAATTTCCTGAGTCCATCACAACAAAAAGAATACAGATGAATTCATAAGTAGTGACAGCTTTACTGATTTAACAGCAACATGTAATTTTGCCTCTTAAAAGGAGAATTTTCAAAGTTGATCTAATAGTAGGAGGCACTACAAGCAGAGGAGCAGGCTTCCACATCACTCCTTCGGAGCACTCTGTCCACCTGAACATAGCACTTTGTAAGTTTGGCAGCAAGCCACAGTTTACTCTGAGATACATAAAACCAACTAAATAAGAGGGGAGGTAGTTTGCCTATCACCATTCTGTGTTCCACAATGGCTGAGGCTACAAGACAAAAACCAACGTTGACAGCTGCAAAGAAAATAAAAAAAAGATTGACTAAGAAAAAAACCTGATGCCAGTGAAAATGGACAGGCTTTAACATGATGGCAGGAGTTTCAAGAAACAGCAGATTAGTAGGCAGATGCCAAGCAGATTATGATGCAGAGGCGTTGAGATTGGTCCTGATCAGGATCTGCTGTCATGTTATCAACTTGTCTTTTTTTATTTTGAGCCCAATCAACATGTCTCAACTAGTATTTTTTTTTAAATTAGCTTCTCAAGGCTGCTTCACTACCCTCTGTATAACTAGACATGCTCGTTGTTAGTGAGGAGGGTGTTACAGCCCTGTGTTTGAAGACAGTGCAGTTACACTTGAAGGCCACAAAAAATAATCAAGTGCTGCACCTAAAGGGAGCCTAAATGAGCCTTAACTTTTTCACTAAGTTAGTAACTTAATACTTACTAAAAATGAGTTAATGTGGAGGAACATGACTGACATGCAAAAGATCTCTATCTTCTCCCCTGTACCAACACTTGTAATCTAGCTCTAGATGAGCTAGATTACCGACTGTGAGCCATGCTTTGTCACATCAGTGTTGGACCTCTCCAATGTTCTTGTGACTGAATGGGAGCAAATCCCTGAATCCAGCTTTCCAAAATCTTTTGGGAAACTTTCCCAGAAGACTGGAAGCTGTTACAGCAGCAGGCTAACGGCTTCTGTCTTGGAATTTATTGATTACATTTGGGTGTCATGTCCTGCTGTCTGTCTAATTTTTGCCACTTGTTATATTTTAACTATTGGCTGTGGAGAGAACAGGACAAAGCCTGAGTGATATCAGCCAGTTGGTATGAAGAGAGCTTTTGGCTGAAGTAGGGATGTTGGTCAGTAATGAATATATTAGCTACAGGGATGATGGTCAGCTCCACCCCTGAGAGAGATTATCAGTGAGGCAAAACTTACTTTGGTATTTGTCAGCTTGTATCCTCATAAAATGTGTTTATTGTTTAAACTGTATTTTTACATTATGTTTTCTATTACATTAACAAGGTCTGCTGAGTGAAAAAAGTTAAGGAAAACACACCACAAAATACCTTCAGCACCTTGTCAATATCCCTCTGTCTTTGCGTCTAAGCGATGGAGAGTCAAACAGCTGACACTTGCTTTCTCACATCACATTCTGTTAGGAAATGGTATTGGAAAAGAAGAGTTGATTGCCACTGCTGTGGCTAGTATATTGAATATTGACATGTACCTCCTGTTATAGTGAAAAAGCTGTCTAATGCTAAAGCAACTAAGTTCCAGGCAGAGTAGCCAGGCTGAGACTTGTCTCACACTTCCTGACAAATAGCTTCAACATACTGGCTGGCAGTCTTTCCAGCCATGCAACTTAGTTTGTCCATATGACTTTTATACTTTTCTTTACCAGGCTGTGTTTTCCTCTGTACATATTCTGCTAATTAGGTTTAATTTGCCCTTAAGTGTGTTAAAGTTATTCCCACCCCGTGACAGCGCACCTCAATGAACAACACAAATTGTCCACAGCATTAAGACCTCCCCCTGTCCCCGCGCTGGCAGCTGCATTAACTTTTGTATGAGGAGGCAATCAAATAATCAATTATAAGGTCATGCACCTACTCCAGAACTAAAAAGATTTAAAACCTGATCCGTGGATGCCCCTTGATTTTAAGTCTTTTCCACATATGGATTCATTTTGCTTGTAAACTGATTTAGGCCTACCGTGCGTCCTGCTTCATTGTTGTGTCGATTCATCGCAGAGCGAGCATCTGGACGATTTTCTCTCGCATCTGCAAACTCCCTGGACACCAGCACCCCAAACTCTGCATCCTCACTACAGCCACCCCACTTCCATCCTTCTCCTGGAGGCCCCTTGTGGTGAGAATCACAGCCGCACATGGTGGAGGTGCCCTCAGCACAGGAGCGGGTCACTGCAAAGGCTACGCCCGCCGAAGCTATGGCATGGACGAACGCTGACTCTCTGGTTGCTGGAAGAGACAGATGAAGACAGACAGAAAAGAGAGGGGGAAAGAGGGATAGAGAGTGTCAATCTTTGTTAAACACAGACAAGGCAATTTTTACTACTGCCAACACCCAGACAGAGGTATTGAAAGGGATAGCTCCAGGCAGTAACCTTTTAACACAACATTTCATCTTCAAGAAAGCACATTTATGAACTGGTATTAACCACTGTCAACAAGAACCCTGTCTTATTTCACAATATGTTACTCACAAATTCACATGTTAACGTTAATCTGACTGTTTTAGGGTAAGTTTTTTAAGTGAAGTTCTTCATATATACTGATTACTTTTCAAATGAGACACAGGGCCGGGCATTATTGTATGTATCACTGTAGTTTGTGTTTGCATCAGTTTGGGGGAAACAAGTGATCACAAAATGCTTGATTAAAGGTTGTTCACAGTAGGCTCACTGCAGTAATCTGCTAATTGACCACAAGATAAACTGTCTCAATGGACAATTACATTTCCTTTTATTTACTTAATTTTATTTTGAGAATCATCTGTGTATTTAATTATAATTAAACAATGCTGAAATATGTTTGATGATAGAGCAAAAAAGTCCATGAAGCCCAATATTAGGTATATTTTTGATTTTAGTGACATGAGTATTGTTAACAAACTCAAGCACTTCCTAAAATTGCAAAAGTGCAATCTATCGTTTCCAATGCATTCGTGGAATTTAAAAAGTCTGTTTCCTCCAAATGTTGATTATGGACCTATGGTAGAGACCCCCTCTCAAATACCATCTATATCTAATTACCAGAGTCTTGACTTTTGCAGCTTTTAGCAAATGCATATAATAGATTATTTTTAAAGCCTTTAAAGCTTGTGTTTTTATAATATCTATCATGAAACAAAGATTTTATTGTACTGAAACACATACTAATAATATTAAATCATGCATTTAAACATTCCCCCACACATTTAACTGTGTTGCTGATTCCATGAATGTACAATCCTTACCAGTTGTACCTTTATGTAGCAGTGACCAATCAGGATTGCCAAAGATATAATTAACCAAAATGTTTCCAAACTTTTGAGAGTATATTTTAATATAAAAGCCTGGATAGACAGTGGTGCTAAAGCAGAAAGTGCAATATGCTCTAATACAAGTTCATAACTGTTACACTGTAAAATATTCAGTTTATTTGAGGTAAAAAGTTTAAACATTGTATGTATACGTACAAGGAGAAAACTTAATAATACATCATAAAAAAACAGCGCTTAACTTTAATGATCAAGATATACTTTTTGGTTTTATATTGCACACCACTTCCATTTTCCATATGATCAGCCCCAGTGATGAGGAACAACATAAACACATGAAGGAGCCAAAAAGCCGAGCTCCAGCAGTGACATCAGCCCATTGTGGTCGTGTCAGTCGGGCCTTACGCTCAGCAGGATCTGGGTGACCTCCTGTCATCCCTGAGGTGTGCTGCTTTGCATCTGGATAATGTTTCAGGAATGTTGTCACCCCCCTTTCACTCCCATCCCCGTTCAGAACCCAAGGCCTTCTGGTGAAACCTAGCAGTGTGTCGGCCTGTTTCTTTTTTATACTTGGGGATGGAGTTACACCTCCTTTGAAGGCAACAGCTTATTATGTAACCAGACACCATTGTTTCACAATCACAGCACACTTACCATGGCTCACCTATTACACTCACATAGCCCAGAAACAGACACTGAAAACACACACAAGAGACGTATGGGGAGTTACATGTCCTTAAGCTGTAGCCTGGGTTCTCAAGGGCACTGAGTGGTTTCTGACATTCTTATACTGCATGACTTTTTACATTCTTATGATCCATACCAAAGTATTAAAGTCATATTTTTCATACCACAATGGCAATGAGTCATGCAGGACCCAACCATTATTTTTAATAAGCAAATGAGGAGGCTTACAGATGTTTGGCATGGACATAGTTATTTGTATCTACACTTAAATTTCAGCAAGCAGAGTTTACAACAAAAAATGCATTTGAACCTTTTTGCACTCTGTTCTTAGATGTCTAAATCTGACATACCATAAGACATTTATATTTATTCCACAATGGTGTAATATTTCTGTCTTTATATGTTAATTTACTTTGCATTATGGCGTTGCAGAAGTACAAGAGAGCACAACACAGTGCTTGTCACAGTCAAACACGCAGAAGGCTGGGGGGCAGTGGGAAATACTGATGAGGCCAAAAGTCAGTTGTAATATACCATAAAATTTCCAGGGCAGACAATTTCAAATCCAGTTCAACACAACTCAAAACTGCAATCAGCTTACAATAGGCTAGAGTTGACAAAATACTCAGAAATAAGTTCAAGTTATGTTTTTTATTCAGCAGAGGATAACAGCATAAGTAGGTAAATCATGTGAAGTTTTGCAGAGTGGAGTGTGGCTAATGTTAGAAGTGTGTGCAATACAATTCCTTCAACCATCCTTTTAGTTTAACAAACCTTGTTGCTTAATATGGTTACTTGTGGGTTTGATCGAGTGGTTTTTAATGAGTGTAACATGATGCAGCCTGAATACACATACCCTCAGTTTTTAAGTCAAATACAAACCATGCTGGCCCTACAACACACAATTAAAAATTCCTATTTACTTAACCATTTTTTTGTCTGCACAAGGTTGAAGAGCATTTTGGCAATAACATGGCAAGCAGTGGTTAGTGGCAGGTTGCTGCATTAAGCATTTAAGCAGGATTATAGGCCTGCATTTATACACAATGATATATGTATAAACAGAATTAATTCTGTCGATTTATAAATCCATTGGCAGTTATTTAGTAATCTGATCAAAACAGTTTAATTGTCTAACCATTGCACCACTTATATGTATATACTAATTATTTAAGTTGCCCCCCTTCTTGATTTATTTACCTGATTTACTGTTTTGTTAAATCTCAGGGGATCATTTACTGGAACTTCATTTGGTCACTTACCTGCAAAAATGAAATATTGTACATAAAACAGGACCTCTCAATCTGAGTTTTGCAGTTCTTTCCACCACCAACAAAAAAGGCTTTACTTTATGATTTTTACTTTACACAAATTATGTTAAAACTTTGATTTCAACGGCACACTGATCATCCTCAAGCCTCATATTTACATCTTTATTGAGTTTATGACACATCACGTGATGCCCAAGGCCATCCTGAGCATTAATTGTACTCTTGTCCCTCCCCTCTAAAGTCTACAAAAATACTATTCAAGAGTGAGATTTTTTTTAGCATGCCACATTCTCTGCTTGTTTGTATGTGGGAAATTATGGCAACAGGAGCACTGCATGTTATAGGAGCTGGTGTTGATCAATTTTGGGAAGCAGTTTGATTATACTGCAATTACTGCAAAGATGAAAACAGAGCGATGGACTGTGAGGCTGCTGAATAAGGTTCAGGGACTTCTTTTGACCTTGTTTGGTCATTGAGCGGCATGAATAGGGGAATGCTCTTGGATAAAAAGTAGATTTTTACAAATTTGTTTGTCTTCTGTATCTATTCTGTCACACCAGACACACTAGTCTCTGCACACAGTATACTTGTGAACATTACTTAGAGACTGCCAATCAACCAGTGCTACCAATCACAGTACTTATGTGTTTGCTACGCAAACCTTAGGTTGCCATTTGATGCTGAAGTATAAATCAGCCTTAATTAGAGTCACAGTCACACTGAATTACAAATTTACCCTGCCAACCAAGCTGATGCTTGCACTAGCTAAAACCTTGGGTTTGGCTGACCTCATGCTTCTCTTTAGCTTCAACCCACTCATCCAAATATTGTGACTTCTGACGAAAAAGAACATGATGACTATGACAAACAGCCAAACTGCAGAAACTTCTCATCAAATCTTTGTAAACAGAAAAAAAATAACAAGACTCAGAATCTTCCCTTGTCATTCTTAGTCAATGGTTTTGGTCTAAATCCGCAGCGAATCCTTCCACAACTGAATAACACACAGTCCTCAGGTTCGGCATCCCTGCTCACCCTGGCAAGCCTCACTGGGCCCTCCACAACAGGGGCCTGTGAGCCCTGGGCCCCGGGAGCTCTGGCTGTTAGCCAAGGCTAGCGCTGCTCCTGCTACCTGCTGGGCCCATCAATCCGCCTTTGTTTCCCTTGTGTCACACTGTATTATCCACACAAAGGGCCCAGCGACTCGCGCCCCCACAGCCCCGCTCTGCCCGGAGCTGGCATTCCCTAAACTCCCTAACCCCACCACCAACAACCCCCCAAAACTCTCTTCAGCCACCTCTCTGCCAGCACCCGGAGCTGAAATCCCATACACCACCACCCACCGCAGGACCTCAAACCCCCACTTCCTCCAAGCATCACCCAGATTTTCTAGCACAAGGTGGCTGCTGCTTCCCTTTCTTCCTTGACCCTTGAACATCCATCACTCCCAAAACTAGACACTGCCTTTATCCAAAAGCACACATATACTGCTCAGTACTTATAAAATATTCAGACATACTAAATATTAAATTAACGCTTATTATTCCACTCTATAGTACTTGCAGTAAAAATCTGTCTTTTTTGGAAGAGTATTGTAGTTAATCTAAAGTTAATCTAACTTAACTGATAACTTAAACTGGGAGATTGATGCCTAACCCAAATCAAAGAGTACCTGTTGCCTGCATTCTTCACTTTGTAACTTTGGTAGCAGGCCATATTTATTTTGTTTTCAGATTATGAGGCTTTTTGGCTTTAATTCAAACACCAGTCTTCAGCTAAAAAGAAGTCAGTTTTCTCACCTCAGCACTGTTTGATACAACGGCTAAGGCTAAGAGACAGAAGACTGACACTGGCTGGAAAAGATAGACACCGCTATATGCTGAAAGTTTTTGTGCTGATCAACTGCGAAACTGCTTTTTCTAGGGTTAAAAAGTTACATTTTACTTCTTTAAATGCCCATTTTTATATCAGCAGACTTCTGGGGTCAAGCTCTGTTGACTGTAATAGCAATGAGCTAGCATGATCCTCAACATAAGAATTAACTCATGTTTATTTATAATACAGCAGTATAGTTTCTAGTGTTATTTATTGAGTGAGCAAGGAATGACATATTTTTGGAGGTCAATCAGAAAGGCAGCATCCTGTTTGTTTCCTTCAGCCAAAAGCCAATGTGATTTTTCAACATGTTCTGTGATTATTGCATATGAGAAGGTGTACGGCAATCAAAAATTCATGACACTTACACACTTTGTTCATCATTTTAATTTTCACTTATGAAGTTAAAGTGAAGTCAGTGAAAGTAATAAGATGTTATCAAACTATTATTATGGAATTACAACAACAGTTTTACTCATAAGCAGCTAACGCACTTACATTTTCTATCGCCACATCATAACCTCTTTGAGAATTTCCTCTTAATGGAATGACCTGATCAACTTCGTGTCTATGGCTGTGGCTGTTGTGTTTACATTATTCTTAATTTGAAAATCGTTTTGAAAAACTGCATTTGCTCTTTTTGTACTCCTTACTAGCAGTTTGTTAGCAACTAACCTTTTACATTACCATTATGATTTAAAAAAAAAGTGGGGCAACATCAGAATGAAGTTTATGTTTCAAATGAAATGTTGAAATCCTGTATGCATTGGTTCACCGACTCTATTTCGTTTATTTATCTGGAGAGCTATTTCAAACTTACTTGTGCTTTTGGCCTTGGGAAACCATTGCGCTTAAATGCTAACATGCTAACATGCTGTCACGTTTTAGGACTAAATCCTGCATAACTCTATGGATTAAAAACAAACAATACACAACCTTATCTGTACATTATATTTCATTTAATTTTATAATACTTTATCTTTAAGCAATGCGCATTTCATGTCTTGTGATGACTGTTGTTATGATGAATCTGCTATGATCATTCAAATGCCTCTCATTATAAACTGACTCTGCACTTTTCACCAGCGACGTAACACTAACGTTACACTTTTGGAGCAGGCTGAAGATGGCGTTTAGGGCAAGGCAGATGTTAGTATGTTAGGCATTTTTGCTGCTGGAGAATATAACATTTTGAAAAGTTGCGCTGCATTTTAGGGCTGTTTAGAACGACGTGCTCCTGTTCCATCAGCCTTATCCAAACTGTTGTTGCAAGCTGTGGCATTGCTAAGATGAAATTAAGGGGAAATGTTGAATGCTTATTCCCTCCATCCAAACATGTCATATCAAAAGCTTCATATTGTTGAGACGGGAACACACTGGCTCAAACTTTTCTGGAACTGTATAGCTCTGTAAATTGACACAAATATAACTTCATTGCAGAATTAACATGAATGTTTCTAGTTGTAGCAAAAACTTTGCCTCATTTTACAGAAGTAAAATATCCTTGCATAATTGATATAAATGTATCAAGGTGGAACAATGACTTTTGCTCTTGAGGAAATGCACTGGTCAGAAACTCTGGCATGTTAAGTGATCATGTAAACAAAATTCATACCTCATTGTGATCTCATTTAGTTTGAATGGAGTGAACCTATGTGGTTTTCACAGTGGCTACATTCACATGAGAAACAACTGCTGGACTCAAACCGAGACAATTTATATCATGAGAGCCTTAGACGATTTAGACATGATGAAAAGGATGGAAGGACGTTAGCTTAAAAATGTGGACCTTTTTAAAGTAGTAGCGTCCAAGTCGGACAAGGTTTTCCTGACACTAGATGCTGTAGATGCTGAACTGGAGTTTGTTTTCTTCTGGCAGATGCTCACCCCTGTCCAATCAGAACCATATCCAACCCCTAGACCCCTAGACCTTAAGCAGAATTGAATTAAGGCACATAAAGGTGTTTCCATGTGAGCCTCAATTCAGAATTACTATTTCCATGTAAACACAAAGGAGAATACTTTAGTTCTGAATCGTTTACTTCTGAATGCTTAATTCCAAATTAAAAACAACATGTTACTGTGGCCAGTGACACTTTCCATCCCACCTTTGCCTCTACCTTCCTTCCTTTTCCTCCTTCCTGTAAAGTGTACACCCAGGCTAGGTTCTGAGAGATCCCCTTTCAGCCTGTTTTCATGACAGAGTCAAAAGGGCGTGTGAATGGGGCGTCCGTGGGAGCTGGACTTTGTGAGGCACGCACTGGTCTTCATGCACAGTAGGGGTTGAGCGGAGCCCCCCGGCCCTTTTCTATTGCCCGTAATCTCATTTGGCCTCCCTTCTCCCTTTTATTTGACTGAGGAGCTTGGACTGCTCACACTGCCCATTTCTGCCCGGATTCCTTCCCCTCTGACATATGGGCTAATTCATTTCCAATCTTGCTATCATCACACAAACTTCTACCTTTATAATTTGGAACTTAAAAAGCCTCAAGCAGGACACCTGGACCTATTGTGTCCCAATGTCACGTTCAGTCTGGATTGTTTTTAAAGGACAAAGTTAGCATCCTCCAATTAGTATTCTGCGTGTGAAGCATCTGATGGATGCCTCCAGTATATCAGCTGTAGGTGTCAGGCAGTGGTGATAGATTTACCGCTTTGACCCTCTTTCATGTAAGAGACTGTAAACATGGTTAGGCAAACCGTTAAAAAAAAGGAAGAAGCTGACTCTGAAGACAAATGTGATATTGAATGTTAAGATAGATGGAAGTTGAATAATGTGTCAGTGCTTGTACCTGCACTCATTTCTCACAGGAGCCTGGAAAGGTGTATATTATTGTAATTGCCCTAGTTAAACGTTTGTCAGCAGAGGCCCAGAGAACAAGCAGTGCTGGGCCTGAGGGGGAAAACTGGTTAATGCTGTGTTTCGTAACTGCTTGCAATAGACTCAGCGATACAACCTACTTTTTAGAGAGTTTGGTTTGGTCGTGATCATTTTTACAAACATTTATTTCATACTTTGAGCGTCTTTTGCCCGACATATGTTTATTTCTACAAAACACAGCTCTACATATAAGAACAAGAAACCATCAGTTATGTTGATATTCAAATGTTGGATTTTTAGTATTGATTTATTGCATGAAGCTGTGCTCTACTTACATTTAAATAAGGCTAAAAGTTGAAGAAGAGTCTGAGCTCATAGGAGTGGTTGCATTAACATGTGACGCGTGAACATTAGTCTGTGAGTTTTAATGGATTTTGATATGACTGTAAAGAAATCCATTAACTTAAAAATGTTTCCTATTTGTTTTAAAGTAATTTGGTCTTTTGTTGTCCTTCTGGATGTACAGTGCCTAGCATAAATGAGTACACTCCCTATTAAAAGATAATGCATCAATCAATATCTAAATGAACAAAACAACAACTAAAAAAGTTTTGACAAAGCAAATAAAGGCTAAATAATAACAAAAATTTTGCTTTGCTCCCACCCCTTTAATTGGGGTGTACTCATTTTTGCATCCTGATCTTAAATTGAAAAAAAAAAAGCCATCAAAAAGTTACAAATCAAAATTTGTTGCGATGTTAAATATTACAAAACTAAGCATATCATAAAATATTAGGGATTGCAACAAACCAAATCCAAAACCAGCCGAGATTTATGAATCTTACACCTACTTGCTGGTAAGTGTAAAATCCTTTGCAAAATAAAACTTTCATGGAGTATTGTTCTGAAAGATATCAGGATTATAGATAACATACATCAGTAGTTCTAGAGGACTTTCCATGGACCCATGGTTTGGTTTTTAATGTAAATGGAGACCGTTTCAAGCTGTCAAACAATAAATTACTGTGAAACTGCTTCATGTTCCCAAAGACATTCTCACTGATCGTCACTTGTTCTTTTAAGCAGGCTACAATGGAAGTAAAGGCATTATTCTGCATTCTGTTTGACCTTGAAAGTCTCGTAGGTCCATCATCCCAACTCCCACTAAAGGTGGCATTGCAACCAGAAACTGGTGGGAGCCTTAATAACCCTGACTTACATACTTGTAGTCATTTCATGTTTAATAAGTGCTCACTTTACATATCTTGAGAGCAAACTTAGGCGCAGCCATTACAGCGGGCCACAAAAGAGCTTCAGAGTATGTTACCTTTGTCCAGCACAGGGCCAAAGATTGCCAGGTTGTCCTTAATTGTGGTACAGTTCCATCGTCGGCCCCTGAACTGGTGTTGGCATTCCTGGATCCCCAGCTTTACACCTTCTGCAACACTCGGCATGATCTCTATGTAGTTCCGGCAGAAACGCAGTTGCTTGGGCACAAGACCGGGAATAGAGCCACACAGGATGGGTTGGGAGCCCAGAGATGAATACTGCTGTCCAAGGGCCAGGGACCTGTGGTACATAAAGAGGGAAAAAGCACCATTAAGCCAGATGTTTTTGACATTTATACATTTGTGGGCATTTGTGGTTGCTACATGATGATAATAACAGGAGTAATAAAATAGCCTTGTGGACAATGGTCATGTCCAAAGGTTAAGCTGTTATTGTTCTACTGTGGTTAATAACAGCTTATTATCATTAGCTTCAATGGTAAAATAGCTAACTTACAGCATTAAGGGTGATTGTGAATAAGTGCCTCATTTGGTTATCACTCGACCTGGGAGTTTAGGGTTAAAGCTTTGCTCTGGCAGCAACATATGAAAGCATCACTTGGCAGAAGACTAAAGCTCAAACTGGTCCCTCTGCTGCGTCAGTGGTTTGCGGAGTGAATGGGATCAGCTAATGCTGCTGGACACTTGACATGGCTTCCTCTGCCATCACTGTGTGACCTGCATTGTAAAAAGTTCTCCTAGTCAAAGGATTAGAAAAGCAGTGCACAAGCTCAAGTCAGTTTACCTTTTTACCATATCTTACCTGAGCTAAACTTACAATTCGCTTAATTTCTTACTAACTAAAGTGTGATGAAAGGTAGCCGGAAATTATTTGTTGTAAGCTTTGTACATTTAAAAAAAATTCTTGCCACTTACTACTCCAAGCACAAACTTTTTACTTTACTTTTGGTCAGCAATTTAAGCCTTTCCTATTGAAAGAATAGGAGAAACTCAACAGGAATAATGATTTCTTAATTCTTGATTAATGCTAATTTCCTGTTGAAAGTGATGTCTTTCTCTTATGTCTTTTCTGATTCTGAAAAATCAGTTATTACTCAGTTAATGTTGCTCTTTTGGACCTGAATGCAGAAAAATATGGTTGTCAGGAAAGAATACGAATTTAGGGAACAAAAGAAACATTATCAACCCTGATGTCTAACTTAATAGAAACTCGGAACTATCAATAAGTAAATGTAAGAGCAAATAGGTGAGTATAGGTAGATGTGATCTGCAGTGTAAATGAGCCTTGAGTAGTCAGAAAGACTAGAAAGGTATTATATAATGTCAAGTCAAAATCATTTTATCTGTGTTTATTAGAGCCATGTGAAAGACATCACTGATATGATGGATGGAATTTAACTTACATTTAGCAATTTTCTATCTCAGTTTCACACAAATGTTCCGAACTCAGGTAGTTTACAACCATAGGACTGAACACTATGAACACAAAAACTGAGCATATTGATTATTCCTTGCAAACAGTTGCAAGGAATAAGTTGCACATTGTGAGCTGACATTCCAAACACAGCTGATGTTCCATTGCTTTCAAATTGAAGCATGTATACCCATCTTCAGGATATGAAGATGTGCAAGTGAGTGACAACAGTCAGACAATGAGGAAGTAACGGCACAACTGCAAGGGGTGTCTTTGGCTTAGGTGGTACACTCTACCATTGAACAGGAGCTTCAGGATCTGAGCCCAGGTTCAACTGTGACATGTCAATGTGTCCTTGGACGAGGTGCTTAAACCCAGGTAGCTCACATTGCTACATTATTGGCATGAATGGGTATGAATGAACATGGATGTTGTACCTAATACTAAATTACAACTTAAATAGAAACTTAAACCAACAGTGAGTTAACATGTGGGTGAATGGGTATGAATGGGCTTTGAGTAGTCAGAAAGACTATAAGAACACCATTTCAGCTAAAGTGCATTTACCATTACAATTGAGAAAAATGCACCTAACACTGAATTTAAAAGTTTGTAGATACTGAAACTGCACCATCGCAGACATTAGTAAGCTTCCATCATAGTCTGTTCGACATGAAAAACAAGCCGTCGTATTCATTACTCTCACTGTTAAGTGGCATATGTCTTTGAATGTTCTTTGAATGCTTCATGATGTATCTGATGAATGAAGTTTGTATCAGGAGCTTCTGTTTATTTTTTATTTTTTCCACAAGGAGACACAGCTAATGGTCTCACTGCAGGGCAAGGATACAAGCTATTAAGACTGGCTTCCAGAGAGTTCTCCCTTGTTAGCATACACAGAGCTGGTGATTTAATAACATTGTGAACCTGTCTATTAAGTTTGGGAAAAGCCCCCTCACACTGTCTTACATACATGAAAACACCTGCCACAGAAGATCCTTTATTAATTTGCGGTTTTGTCTCTGAAGCTGATTTTTAAGAATGACTGTGTATATAGACGAGCTAGCTGCTGATGGATGAAAACACCATACCTGAATCAATGCCACACCAGAAGGCTTGTAGAGATGTGCCTAAACAGGGATTCATCATCACAACAAGACAGCCAGGATCAGACTGTAATGCCAGAAACCATTATAGTTTCACTCAGGTTATTAATTTTAATTGCTTTATATTTCTCTTGAAATAAAGAAAGAGAGCGACGACGTGTTTTCCAAGCCCGTGTTTTTACACGTTTTCTGTGATGACATGCTGCAACACAACTGTAAGTTTTCCTCCAGGAGCTCATGCAATTACTGAAAGTTGTTAGACTCCAATTTATTTATTAAAGTTATTATCTGTAGGAAAAACATGCTCCTGTACAGGCCTTCATTCTTAAGGGATGAGAGCTTGACAATAACTGGGTGTGATGTTATGTGTTCACAAGGTCTGAAAGACGGTCAGAAAGGTCACAGTTATACAAAATAACTCGACCAGACTGAGCAAATCGTAATTTTTTTGGAATGAACAATATTAGTGTAATATTAATGTTAGTGCAGTTTATAGACCATTTTGAAGTAGATGTCACAATTATTTTTTAATTGAAACTAATGATCGTAGATCATTTTCATATCAATATGCCCTAAGATATTGTTGTAAGAGTGTGAAAGAAACATTTCTTTAAATCAATTTCAATGACAGAAATCCTTAAAGCAAAATACACACATTGTGTCCAAGCATTGAATGCTTGTAGTAACCTATGTTGGTATAACATTCATTAAACAGATAGCTGAATGATGAAAAAGTAGTGTTCATATTTCTGTAAAAAGGCCCATTTACTGTCAGTATGTTGGTGTTTGACATATTTAGAATAGTCCATGTCTTATTAAGCTGGTTTTATGTTCTAACCACCACTGAAAAGTAGGAGATCATGCTAATCATGTTTACAGAGCTTAAAACAAAATTGTTGTAGCATTATGATCATAATGAGCCCCAGGAAACATCAAAATTGCAGTAGCTATGAAAAGAAAAATTTAAATGTAATATTTGTAATAATAATATCAGAAACTGATCCATAAATATGGACATAAAAATGTTTTGAGTTTTTCACCAGTGCTGTTGTGGATTGCTTGATGCCACCTTGATCTTACACTAAGATCCATACTTCAGTTAGGTGAAATATTTGGTGATAAGATTTTTTTATACCAATTTCTTAATCAGTTTTGCTTATTTATCAACTTTTTTATATTATTCCCTTATTGTTTCCTATTGATATTTTGTGCAGGAAAGGTCAGCCTATGCCCGATTTGGTGCCACCAATATCAAACACATCAATCCAGATATTTATTTTAGGTCTATATAAACTAATGCTTCTGCAAGTTGCTTGTGTTTCTACCCACTAAACCTGCAGTCAACATCTTTTTGTCAAAAATTATACCACAAATTTGACCAGTTCTGCCCTCCGAGTGCTATGATTGTATCTTCAACTTCTTCATTTCTGCTGACTGCCTCAGATAAGAGTGTGGCATCCTTCATTTACAAAGCATGCAGAACAAAGTGAAAGGAATTGGTTAAGGAATTGATAGGCAAAAAGACAATAGACTTATAGATTCCTTGAGGGAATTGTTATTTATTCTCAATTGGAAGTGGTTTTTGATTCCCATGAGTGGTTTGTTTTCCTCCACAGCGCAAACTAAGCATGCCTTTTTTGGCCTTCCCTGAGAAACCAGCTCTATCTTTAACTTAAAGGAATACTACACCCAAACAACGATTTGGCCTCATTTTCTACTCACCCTCATGCTGAACAACACTGTGGAGTAGTTTTGGAACATCTAGGATGCAGCCGGAGATCTGGGGGTATACTCGCTGTCCACTGACATTGATATCATGACTTAGATAAGAGCCTGAACAAACAGTGTCCTTAAAAGTCCACAAAAAGTCGGCAATATTCCTCCATACTGCTCGTGCGCTGTAATCCAAGTGTCCTGAGCGGGTAACGTCCACCATTTACTCGAAACGACATCATTTAGCACATGTTTATAGCCTAAACAGTACTACTTGGCATTTCTATGATACACTTACGGGTGCCTACGGGAGCCGCGGCTGACCAAAACAAACGAATGCACACTCTGCAATAACTAGGAGCGTAGAACAAGAAATCCCACATTCTGCTGTGAGCGACGGAGCCGTGGACAGACACAAGAGGGGTCAGCAGAATGTGGGATTTCTTGTGTTCTTGTTTCTTGTTCTCGCTCTAGTTATTGCAGAGTCGCGTTCGTTTGTTTTGGTCAGCACTCAGATACAAAAATATCCCATTAATCTCAGTGTTGAATTCAATATCAGTGGACAGCGAGGATCCCCCCAGATCTCCAGCTGCATCCTAGATGTTCCAAAACTACTCCACAGTGTTGTTCAGCATGAGGGTGAGTAGAAAATGAGGCCAAATCGTTGTTTGGGTGTAGTGTTCCTTTAAGACATGTTACACAAAAATATCCCATTAATCTCAGTGTTGAATGTCCTGGACAGGTCCTCAAAGAACTAGGAAAGCTTCAATTAAGTGTTTGTCTTCAGAAGATTTTCTCAGTTATCATTGTTGGAGTCCACTCACTAAAACTCTTTCCACATTTACTATGGGTTAGTTGTAAACAACTTGATTTCAGATGATAACTTCTTAAGGTAAAAGAGAAAGTGTCCAGAATGTCCAAATATCCATGATTTGCGTTGATTGCAAGATCAACGGAGTAAAGTTTATGCAACAAGTTTGGCTCTGCCCACAAAATGTGTCAACACTGTTAAGAAAACACCAAAGTAGTCTTTGGTACATAGACCACACATGCAACATCATATCAGTGCGGACGAAATACCTACAACTTGTGTGGATATGCCTGAATTCATCTCCATGTGGACAGCACCTAAATCTCTGAAGAGTTATTATCAGTGTCAGCAAATAAAAAAAAAATCTGCCAGTATTTACAGCATATTTGATTGTGCTTCTGATTATTCAGTTTTGAAAATTCTATGACAAACTCACAGCCCTTCCTTAACTAGTTTTCACCCTCATTCTCATTTGTTTAACTTTGAAGTTGGATGTACTGTAAGGACTTAGTTTTTTTCTTCAGTATCCAGAACATCTTGTCAAACTTTTTCTCTTGGATGTGTTTGCCATGCTTGTGTTTTAACATGCTTTTTCTGATGACACGCTCCAACACAACTGCGAGGTGTTTTCCAGGAGCTCATGCAATTATTGCACGATGTCAGACTCCAATTTATTTATTAAAGTTATTATCTGAAGGAAAAACATGCTTCTGTACAGGCCTTCATTCTTAAGGGATGATACAATAATAATATATGGGTGTGATTTGGCTGTTGTGTGCAGAGTTTATAAGGCATGCTGCAGTTCACGTTTGTACTTTGTGTAGCTCCCTGTCCTTAATTTGATTTTGAAAGAAGAAGAATATATGATAGAAGAGGACATACACAGAAAAATGCACAAGTGGGCCAAGATAACCCGAGGGCTTGTCATAGAAATTCATCCTACATAAAAGAAATAAAGATTACAAAAAGGCTTGTTCACAATGAACATATTTAGGTGATTATATCGAAGACAAAAGCAGGAATAAAGTACACTTCCTACAAAAAAAGAATGGCTTTTCTTTCAGTTTATATTGTTTTGGATATGAATTGCTGCATATTGAAATCTCAGCTTTTTTATGCCAAGTTATGCCAGTTTATAGAGATGGCACACTCCTTTCTGAAATGAAGCATCACACAGAACAGTAAGAAAGAATAGTGCAATTATAATGTAACCAAAAAAAAAAAAATACAACAGAAAAAAAATGTAAATTTCTGTCCAATGTATTTCCCCTTTACTAACACCAATTGTAATTCTATTTTTAACATTGTAAAGCCTGATAAGTCACCTTTTCAGCAAGGTACAAGTTGTAGAATCTGTACATTGCTTGAATGAGCAAATTGACAATGTAAAGATAATCTCTTTTTTGAGAAAGTTACGACCAACCTCAAACTGTGCACCCTAGATGATGCTATCACTGTCTTATTTAATTTCATTTGCAAGGACCTGAGCCCCCTAATGTTGTTGGAATTGATGTCTTTTTATAAAATGTCAAAGGTCCCATGTCCTGGTGTGACTGTTAACATCATGTCTTGTTTCTAATAGGCAAGGATTCGTTTTTAGTAGAATAAAAGAATCAAGACTTGCATTCCTGTGGAGGACCAGTTGCAGCTCTTTTCTCCTCCCTCTTTGGAAACTCTTGGATCTGAGGGGGGCTGGTGAGGCTGTTATGATGAACTGTGTGCTGATTTGCTGCCCACACATTGTGTGATGAAAGAGGGGAGAAGAGGGGTTTAAACAATCATGGCGTCTGCCTGTGCTATGCAAAAAAAATCCCATGTAGGTGGAGGCTGTATAGCTATTACATAATAAACCCCAGGGAGCAAAAAACAGTGTCTAATCAGGCATTTTCTTTGAGGAGGCATTGCATATTTTTCTTGAACTGAGAGTTGAGTAAAAGGTGTAATGTTCTTTTGCTCCAAAAGCCCCCTCTAACAACATTAAAACCAAAGTAAATTGATTTTGCTGGACGTGAGACCTTTAAAATCTGAAGCCCCGAATTACTTTCTCTACTGGCAACAAATTTCAGGGGTAATGTGTCACAAACTGGTCTGGTCTGTTAGAGTAGTGGTTCCCAACCTTTCTCCTTTGAAGCCCACCTAGCCGTACCTAAGAGGAGTTTAGCCCCCTTTGGACCTACACTAGAATAAACCTATACAATGCTTTGCAAAATAAACATGAATTTTATTGTTTTTATGTGTTGTATCGAGATAAATTGGTCTACACACACAGTCTTGTACCACAACCATTACAGAAAGTATGCTTCTTAGCCTCGTTCCATACCGTACAGTTTGGTATTTACTACAATGTGACACAGTGAAGCGGTCTGAAGTAGAAGGCAACTGTGAACAATGAAATTTTCTTTTTAACATGGCACACGTCATTTTAGGTACTGTTGCATGGGAATTGATGGTTTTGTGCCAGACTCTAGTGCTTTTAGTTCCACCCTGTCGGGCCTGTTTGGTATGCTCAGCATCTCAAAAGGTTGTCAAAAAGTAGGATGAGACACATTGATTATTTGAGTACATTTTCCTTCTCATTTAACCGTGGAAATACCTTTAATTGAGTACCATACCGAGCAACTGAGCCTGACTGCTTGAAGACACGGAACTGGTGGGTTACTATTGTTTTAGATAACTTTTGATAATCAAATTTTGAAATCAAATCAAATCAAAAATGATCAATAAATCATGCAATCTGCACAGTTTTTGTTTCTCTCTGTCTTGTTAACATGTTGGCGTATAGCTGCTTGGAACTTGGAGGTAAACACAGCTGTGTTAGTGCAAATGCATCACTGGAAGACCCAGCAAGTGTGATGATGAAGAGGACAGTTTTATATATTTTTTTAAGAAGACAGACATGAAAACAAGGCTGTGTATTTCTATGCTTACAGTGTATTGTCATTTCTGTACATGAGTATGTATCACATTCTCAGATTCTTGCTAATAAACAGCCTCAGAAGTAAGGAGGAAAAACTTCTCTTGATATGTGGACCCCTGTACTTTACTGAAAAATTGGCCCAGGCTGGCTCTGTGGAGGACTACTTAGAAGATCAATAGATCTGGCTGGTGTTGTGACAGTGAATCGGAGTCTATGTCACAAAAACAGCATGAAGAGCTCCAGCAGACTATCCAGCACTCAGCAGAGTCTGGGCCGACAACGTGGCACTGCAGGCCATGAGAGGATCACGGGAGGAACAATTGACGTTGATCAGATCAGAGCGCCACTCAGAATGACCTCAGGACCCCCGCAGGGCGCAACCCAATCACAGCAGCCACTGACTCTGACAGATGGGTGCAGCACAGTGCTCCACCCCAACACAAAAGTTAAAGCATTGAAGTCACAGGGAAAAAATCCCCTCTCAGATAGGTTCACAGCTCATGTGCGCTTTTGCCTTACATATCTAAACCCTGCCCCCACCTACAACTCCCCTCCCCTCTCCCATGCTTTGCTTTTGATCTCAGGTGAGCATTGTTACAGATGGATCACAGGTATCAGAGTTTGCCAGTGGGCCTTGCGCACTGAGACATGAAGCAGAGTTTGTTTTGCTTTTACAGCTGGTAATATGGAGGATGATCACATAAGCAGCCATAAGCCACTTGTTTTGTTGTCATGAGCTCTCTGACTCACACTCATACACAACAAACAATACTCATGTTTCAGAATGATATCCTGTCTGATCACAGAGCTTTAATGGTGGGATACTTACTATTCCCATGAAAAAGTCAGCTGAGCACTATTTGATTCCACATCTTCAGTCATACATTGGATTTTTGCCAGTATGTAATCCACCAATCTCCATCTTATTTGAGCTGATATTAACACAACTACTGTATACATCCACATCTTTTTGGTTGTAAGAAACACCCAGTTTTTCTATACTTAAATTTTATTTTAGAGGCTTTATGGCTTTCAGGATGATAGAATCAGAAACTGTAGAGAGGTTTACCCTCAGAGCTGAACTCTCTGATGGCCAATGTCTTGAACAAACCTCTGTTCATGGGGCATGCAGACATAACCACTATGCTATCAGTTAGGGTGGGTGTACACAGTGGGATATCAAGTCGCTGTGCTGTTGTACTGTGTGACCAAAATCATTAAAGATACCTGACCAAGGCACAAGCCTTGTTTGCTCACACTGCAGGAGTCAAATAAGGATGACATTGATAAATGCAAATACAGATGAATCTGTTTTATCAGCTTTTTTGGCTCGCATGGAAAGACACAAGTACACGACAAGTACGAGAGAAAAAAGATAGATTTTTGAATGAGGTATACAGTAGATTACAACTACAGCATTTATATCATTATAGTTTGGTGATGTATCAGGAGTAAAACAGTCAGGACAGGCTTCATTTACATTAACATGACAGTAAGAATCACTTGCAGCTGTATGTGATTTTTTTTCCATTTATGAAAAAAACACAATTCCCCCACAAATGTTTTGTTTATGTTTGTGTCTTGTACATGCTGACACAGTAGAGCTGTCCCAGTGACATTAGGTATGTGGCCCATGTGGATTAGACTTGACTAATGTCCTAGTCCTAGACTAGACTAGGACTTTTTCTATTTCTTTACAAAAGAAATATATCAAAAACTATAAAGTCACTTAACTAAATAAATCTTTGTATTTTTTAATATTTTTAGATTCATTAAATTATTAAAATAGTAACTCTAGTAACTTGCACTTGCTTGTATGGTTAATGAAGGAACATTCATACACAATGAATGTGAAGACAAATTAGGTGGTTGCTCATTGGTAGTGCATCAGTTGGAAGGGACTTAAAATAAACCAGAGAGAAAATTACAAAACACCTTTGGGTGTATGAGCAATCATTAAACATTATATAGGTTTCTTGAAACACCAAACTCTAAGTATCATTAGAAAAACTAATGTGAATGCTCAAAAATGAATTTTAATAGTCTAAATTTGTACATTATAAAATAAAAAGATCACCTTGCAGCAGCTAAGTGCAATGTAGTTCTTAATGAAATAACATCACCTTGTCCAAAAGCCTCAGTTCAAAATAATGTCTCCTTGAGCTAAATCCACAGGTACTTCATAATTTCTCAGTCCAGGTAAAAAGTGTAATATAATCAGACTTTCGAGTACAGGCCGTGATACAAGGCAATCTGGTTCATCCATTAAAATTATAATCCATTTTTATGTAAATGTATGGCTTTATATTTTAAAATTGAGTTTTATCTTACATATTCATTGTTTGTTTTGTTTTTTTTTCATTAGAAACCTCCTATCATGCTTTCATAAGATACGTTGCATCCCAGACTCTGATTTATTTTTTTATTCTAAAGAACAGTTCAGTTTTGCAGTTTAGAAGACGATTCATAAATCCTGGTAGGCAGCTTTGAGTCGCACACCGGGAAGTGCCCCAGTCACAGAAGATTACAGAGGTCTCAGTCCTCCAAGCCAGTGGCTATGTTCAAGTCAGACCAGTGACTTTTTCCCACGTTACCCACAAAACATGTATTTTTTTTCATGAAAAGTTAAATATAAACTCACCAAAACTTTTAAACACCACCAAAGTCAATGTATCACATGTCCTTTGTACTATGAAACTACTCGTCATCAATCTCTTTTTTGGATTTCATTGAGTTTACGTAAGCAAGGGCTGCCTGTTAGCTCATTTTTCAGTCCTAAACTCACCAACATCACTGACTTTAAGTGTTGCTGACTTCACTCTGTCTGGTGACTAAGGACCTTAATTACACTGTCTGCTAGCTTGGTTGCTACCCATTAATCTCTCAGTCATGGGATTGAGCAGTGTGCATGATGCCATGCATAAAACATTGATCTTAAGTCTGATGTCACAATCTCCCAAACAACATCTCTTAATCTACTGAGGCAAAGTAAGATATCTATGTGTTTACTTTTGTGCCAACATCTTTCATTTTTCATATTCTATCCTGGCCAGCTTAACTGCTTGCCCACAAACTGCTTTTGAGATTTCTGATGGACTCAATTACCTAACCTCAAGGGACTTTGTGGTGGACACAGCATGTTTAGACTACATGCTGTGGATCTGCCAGCCAATTTGTCTTTGTTTGTGAAGGATGTGCCTCATTTGATCCCCATGAACAGATATGATAAAAGAGACATCTTTTTTTGGCTAGGTGCTAATGAGAGTCTCAACCCAGAGGGGCTACGAGGCGTATCGTGCAAACAGACCCACGCGCAGCAGACTCATGCATGCAGACCACATGTGTGTGCCACACTGATCCTGCCCGCTCTGCCTCACTTCTCGGAAGCCACAAGCAACGTGTCTTAACCAAGTGAGGGAGCAGCAGACTCAGAGACCTCCGCAGAGGCAGAATGCCGGGGGAATCTGCTGCAGGGGATGAGACAGGAGGCAGAGCAGCAGCAAACAGCAGGGCTTGGCAGGTGCATGTTCAGGCAGGTCCTTAAGGGGCCTCTACTGGCCTGGGGGTTTTACGGCTTGTTTGGGGGGTTTTCTCTGAATCCCAACTGGGCTGATGTGAAAGTATGACGGACCACTGGAAACCACAGCAATGAAGCAGAGGAAACAAAGGGATTCCACCACACACCTTGCTGAAGGGCGAAAATACACACAATCAAGTCTACAACACTGTCAACAAAAACTTTTCACTCAACTTCTCCTGGTACATTAAAATCACCTTAAAATTCACTGCTGCTCTGTCAGAACATCAAGCAGTGGAGGTGATTTTCTCCTCCATCACTTTTATTTTTTATCTCTTTGTATCTAGAGGGGACTCTTTCCGTCAGAAATATGTTGCAGCAGGTATGGTGGGAGGTCTGTTCTACAGGGGTCACTGTGAAGCACATGTCTGTGCACAGGTGAGCTTTCTTTGTGTGACAGCCTCTTATATCCAGAGGCACAGAAAGTACTAGGTGACCCTCTGAACCTGTTGAGCACAACACGACATCTGACCCCACTACCTTTAGCCTGATGACCCACAGAAACAATTTGAAGTTCATGACCAGCGTGTATTAAAAAGTATTTCCTTTGATCAAATAGGTTAGACTAGATGCATGCTAGTGCACAGGGCTAGCAGTTAAAAGTATGTGTGATGTAAACAACTGAACTGCAGAGTTTGAATGGTTGGATGAAATATCATTTAACACTTTTGGGTTCTGCATTGGGCTTGCATGCATATGTTCACAGGAAACTGATTTAATATCAATAACATTTAAATGTCTTTACATGTTGCATTGTCAAAATTAAAAAAGGGTAGTAGCGTGTTGGGCCCTGTCCTAAACAATCAGTCAGGTTTTTCAAACCAAAAAACTCTAAAGCAAACTAATTAACAAATTTGACAACATTTATGTTTATTATAAACCACTCATAGTTGTTACTGCCAAATTATTCTGAAACATACAAATAAACTTAAAACAGTGGAGAAAACACTTATTAGCTGAAATATAGACTATATGGTGAACTTAATATGTGCTATAGAGAACTTTCTAGTATTTGGACCATTCAGATTTTTTTAATCAGTCCACATAATTATCTGATCATTTAATCCTGTAAATATTCAAACCTTTTGTAGATTATATGTTTGTGTTTCTTTTAAACCAATGTGTTGTAAAGAACCCAAATATTTCAACATGGCACTTGGTCCAACAACAGCAAAACAAACAAACAAACAAACGAAAAAGAAACAAACAGTATCCTCTAACAGATGTTAGGAAGGGCATACATATTTTTATTGGACTTAGCAGATACAAAGATGCCAGAATATTTTTGGTTTCTATACGTGGAGATTGGTATTTTTGGAATTAAAAAAAATTAAAGCAATTAATATGTTAAAAATACTGATAATGTTACATTTTGGGGACCCCTGCCAGTCATGGACCCTTGGAAACATCCTAACTTTTGCCTCATTTACTTCCCACCTAGTAGCTCAAGCTCAGCATTGGAAATGTGCATATAATGTTATACATTGGGAAAAAAACTTTGCTAAATGTGATTATTGCGTCCTGTTTTAGAATCTTTTATCATTTATCTTTGTATTTATCTTCATTTCTCCTGGGTGTATAATTGAAATCAAATAAAAAAAAATTAAATCAAACAAAATACTACCAACGAGATATGAGACGTCACTTCCGGCTGCCATCTTTGTTTCGGATGTGAACACACGCATCACGTTCACCTGTTACCTTGCCAATGAAGTAGCTGATAAACTTTTTTATTTTCTACTTGGAGGAGAAGGAGAGGAAGAATATTTGGGGAGTTTGAAAATATCACCATAAGTGAGGTAAGTGTTTCCAGACTTTATGAAGTTGAAAATTACGTTTTTCACGTTTAGAAATCCAGAACTAGCTCATGTTCAGCAGCCGTGAGTTCAACCGTTAGCAGCAGCGCCTGACTGTTGAAGGGAGTCCCCGCTTTACCTGCACTAATTCAGCATAACCTGAGGTGAGACATCTGTTGCCTGCTATGACTCACGGGGTCAGGTTTTTGTTACGTGGTTTGTAAGTCGTCTGGCCGTCTAAAAAATAAAACAATTGTGTCGCAGCTACAAAACTTTTGCTTTTTTTCAGGAAGCTCGGTGTTTAACTGTACTCGTGCATGCGCAGTACCTCCCTGCCTCTTCTAGCAAACTGGAACCAGAGGGCACTGTCGAAAATGGCCTTATAAATAAAAAAAGTGTAGTTTCTCAGTGTAAATATAGAAGCAAGGAAAAAATATATAATACTGCTGGGTGAATAAGTTTGGTATGTTTACCTTTAAACTAAAATATGTAAAGAAGTACAAAGTCTGCCCTGCCGTTTAGTTTGGTCAATGTATTTTTAAATACCTTAGCACATTTAAAGCAGCCAGGGCTTATTAAAAGCTTCAAGGTGTTAAGAACAGAAATGATAAGAGAAAATGATACGTAAAATAATATAACGTTTCAAAGCCACATAAACATTTTACAACTAGATAACATTATTTATTAGTTTAGAAATCTATTTTAAAATTCTGGACATTCATTTTTAATGGCAGTTCAGCTTCCAGCTGCTAGTTCGCAGCAGGAATTCAACTATTTGACACTCAGTCTCTCCATAACATGTGTTTTCATAGTTTCAAAGTTTATCAAGTTTGCAGAGACCATGCTTAACAAAGAAAACTGAGACTCTTATAATCCTAATGTTGTAGTTTTCTGATACTAATAGTTAAACTGGTGGTATATCACTCCATTTATGGTTTTAGTTTATGATTATAAGTTTTTAAATTTAGCCCACTTCTTACCCCCATCTTTCATGGTACTTTGGACTCATTAGCCATTTTGACTCACTTGTAGCACCCAGCCTGTTATACATGTAATCTGAAGACAGTCCAAGACTAAAAGATCTTTGTTTGTTGAGCAATGCAGCATAACTTTGAAAAATAATTGCTGCTTTAGGAGTTACAGTCTCCTGCACAACAAGCAATAGAAGATCCAACACTCATCTAGTTATTGGCTTACATCCTGTAGTATAGCTCAACCGATTAAAGAATGCTTTGTAAGTATTGAAAATGTTAATGTAAAGTTAACTTAGCAATCAAACAAGTGTAGAGGGGTTAGTTGACATTTTTATTGATTACTTTAAAAATACAATCATAATTGAATAATGGCAAGTGAGGGGGATGAGGCAGTTTTCAGGGATTAATCTTGTATTTCCACTTTTTTCTTTACCAATATAATAGAGTTAAATTTCAAGTCACACAGCTGTGACTATTAAAGATTTTATAATTTATTTAAACGCTTTGATATAATCTATGAGTAATCATGCTTAATAATGGTGACCTCCATATTAATCAGAATGAGTGATATCTGAAGAAGCAGCAATTGATTGTAGTCTTGTAGGACTGCTCTTTGTGAAAATATTAAAGAGAGAGTTCACATTTTTACTGTGGGATTGCTTGTGGCCCATGTCACCAACAAATATAATTGGCAGTAAAGGCCAGCTCTGCTCTTGTGGGCAGATAGCTGGATGTTGACACGTGGCACCCCTGGTGCTTAATGGTGCCACCCAAAGCCTTGTAGTTCCCTACTGTTAGGGTAAACTGTACAGAAAATCAAAACTGGCTCGATTACAGTCATGTGATTTTGTGCAAATTAAGCCAGACTTTGAGCTCCATGTGTTTTCTCCATGATTACTTCTTTAACTCCTTCATTATCATTTATGTTGACTAAAACAAGTGAAAGGTATTGAAAAGGATCCTGTTAAGAATAAGACAGTGTAGTGTGTTTTTACCTCTAAACATGTTATAACAAAGTGGCACCAGAAGTCTGACAGTAAACAGAAAGTTGAAAGGATTTAAAATATCTGTCACAATACCTCCCTGCATTATTCCCTTGGCAGCATTCAAACACCCATGAAAAGCAGCGTGCATGTGTGGAGGCAGCTGTTGTGTTGCTACATGTAAGTTCCTTCTTCCAATAAGGTTATCATACTTGGGTATGAAGTGTGATGCCTTATTAACCTTCTTGTGCAAACATTATTAGAGTGGATATTGGCTGTCACCCTGGTTGCAGGACTCGCTGAAATCCGCTGACATATTATGATATGAGAAACCACCACTCTGTTTCATGACAGGCTGGGAAAGTGAAGCTGGGAATGTCTCCAGGCGTGTGCTTTCAGGTCAACAAGAGACTTGGGGTGATGATGTATTCGACTTCACCAGCTCAGTGGAAAATAGGACCATAAGAATTTAAGTTGTGTTAGGTTTGAGTATTTTCTAAATGTACCAGTTCATGTTCAGCCAAATTAGCACATAGATTGTCCAGTGTGTGGTTAACAGTTATAGAGAGAGGAAAACAAGATTTAAGGAAGTGAACAAACACAAAATGAAGACAAGAGTCAAATCATTAGAGATAAAAAGGTTACACACAAGGCTAAATGCTCTGTATATGGTAATGAAAGGATAATAATTATTACAGTGATGAGGATAAACTAGAACATTTCCAAGAGCACAAACCTTGGCAAAGATATTTCCAACATTGTCAGTCAACTTATTGTCAAAAATGTGGAAATTGCCCAATCTAGCAATGTTAATGAATCCTTCAAAATGTCTGGATCCACACCCAGAAGCAGATTAACAACAAAACTAATCATGTTTTCCCTTTACCTTCACTAACATTCCCTGAAAGCTTAATCAAAATCTGTTCATAACTTTGTTAGATATGTCATAAACAAAAAATAAAACTAACAAATGTCAGAAAAAAAAAATCTGGCGGAGGCAACAACAGCAATGACAGGAACCATGTTGTGTGCAGCAAAAATAAAGTATTAATTTGATCATGCAATGCTTCATCAAAGGCCTCTGCCTTTGTCAAATATTTCAGCACAGACCACTGTATTTTTGCTAAAGAAAGTTTTGAAAAACTTAAGACTGGAGAAACTATGCCACAACACAACACTTTGTAATCCCCAAAACTTTTGTTCACTTCATAATGTTAACTAAAATAGGGGATATGCTGGCAAAAGAGAGACATACAGTATTTCCTCTACATTCATTTAGGAGCAACGGGCCGCCGCTCCTGCAATTTTTTTTTTTTAAACTGTTAATACACTACTGCAGCATCATGTCGCCGCCTTCACATCACAGTCCTGCAAGTAGGCTGTCGCGGGTGCTGAGGCAGATAACTATCCTGCCCATAGTGGTGTCGCTATGGTTTGTATACATTCATTCATTTTTCCTCTCCGCTCTGACAAACGCCTCCTCCCCCGCTCCTCCCGTGCAACACCGATAAGCTGCGCGGCAACCAAACCGTCTCTCTGCAGGCGGAGTCCCCTCACATGCAGTCTTTTTTTGAGAGGCTGCTGCCACCGCGGGCCGAGACGTAGCGGTGATTCAGCAAACGTCAGAGCAGAGGCCACCTAAAAGTGTCTCACAACACTCCCTGTCATAGAACGAGCCGATAACTTCTGAATCGTTAATTCTCTTTATTAACAGACTCAAACAGCATGTCATACAGTTAGCAGTTCTCTCTCAGTCTACACTTCCGTAACCCTCAGCCAATCCCCGGGCTCCCCCTTAGCAGCGTTAACACTACGAAGATCGTCTACTCTGAAGATGCTCACTCTGACATACTACTATGACACTCCCTTCCCTAAAAACAATTCAGTAGAAATGCTTTCCCACGTCTAGTTCTTCGATAGTTCGATATGACTGGCTGCTGCCAGGCAACTACAGCCATAAAGTTCAACACGGGGGACTCTGAGCAGCAGGGCAAAATCTGTGCATGTGCTCTTCGGCGGCAACCGCTTCCTTCTACCACGACGGTCTGCCTCCCGTCCCTTATTGAAATGACTGGAAGCGGCGCGTTGTGTGAAGGGGATGATAAAGACACACACACACACACATACAGACATACACACACACTCACACTCAGGCGGCGGATGAAGGAGTGACCATAACGGTAAAAATAAAATTAAAAAAACAATTTAAACAAACATTAATATGACCTGAAGCTTACCAAACAATCTCCCCAAAGCAGAGATCTCAGCATTTTTAGGCCAGCTACCCTTACCAAGAAGGGAAGCACAGCTAGCAGTGTAGGAAACTTTCCGCATGTAGTTTCTCCTTATTGTCAGTCACTATAACTTTATTAAGCATGATTCATCTTCTCTCCACCTGCTGAGCTAATATGGTTACATGAAGTGTTACATTCTTCCTGTTTTTTTTAATACTTTTTATACTTTATGCAGTGTATTTTAATTTTTTTTTTATGGAGCATTTTTGCATCAAAGAAAGATACCAATTGTCGGATTTGTGGATTTGGCAAGACATTGGATCTTTGGTTTGTTTATTAGCTCCTAGTACCATCTTAAATCATTTAGGATAAAATGTTAGGGAGAATTTGGCTGACCATCTAGGTTGCAAATATCTGCAAGGACCCACTTTATGCTAAGCACTGCACACTTGCAGATGGCAGTGAAGTTATGAAACGAGGATCCCAACAGAAGATTTCGGAAAATTTGGTTGAACTACAATAAAACACAGGGGTGTATAACGTGCAGTAAAAATTGCAATGAATGGGTCATATTTGGTATTGTGATGCATTACTGGATAACAATGGCAGTTTGAGGGAGTTCACCTTATTTAATGTGTTGGTCTTCTATCCACACCATTGCTGGAGTTGCACAGTTAAGCTTGATCCCCACAGGAAACACATTTTGTCTTCATACAGTGACTGTGATGCACAAATGAATTTTTGTTACAGATTAAGGGAGCTCCCCAACCTTCCTCATGCAGTTGTTTAGAAGAAGCTATCCTTAACAAAAAAAAAGCTGTATTTATTTTTTAAATGAAGAAAAAAAGAAAATTCCTGCCCAATAAGGGTGGTACTTGATAAGATTGTATTAATGCAAATTCCAATGTTGTTTCTGCTTATTATTCTGATTTTTGATAGAATCCCCCATTGATTGTGTGGATTTTCTGTGTGGAAAAAGTCAGCCTAGATTGGGTTTCTGTTTGAGCAACATCAAAAACGTTTAGCATTACTAAATGTCATGATGTGTAGATGAATGCTCTTATAAGTGGCAGCTTTTTTCTACCTTTGCTTGAAATTACAGACACTTGGCATTTTGTAGTCACCCTCATTTTAAACTTAAAGCAGGTATTTTGAAGAATTCTTTTTCTTGTCAGCCATGATCACATTATGACTTCTTTATCGTTTCTGCTGACCGCCTCTGATGAGAGCGTGACATCCTTGATTTGCAGGGCATGGAGAACAAAAAGGAAAGAATTTGATGAGGGAATTGTCAGGCAAAAAGACATTCTTCGGTTGAGCTAGTTATCCAATTTCTATTCTTGTAATAATTTGTCCCCATTTATCTCCCCTCACAGTAGGGCTGGATGATATTATCTAATGTCAGTATCATGATTAATTGAAGCTCTTACCTCGGTTACGATTAATGAACGATTATTTTATTCTAGCTGTAGCAAATTGTTGGTGGTACAGACGGTTGTCAAAACGATCTTCCCACAATATCTACACTTATCTTCTTTCTGCTCAATGTACTCTGCACAGAATCCAAAATGTGCCCAAACAATTGAGACGGTATTTTTCTTGGCTACAAGGTCCTTTGATAGATTGGTGCTTGTCTCCTCCATGTTGGTGGTGCGTCCTTCGCTCTTGGCGAAAGTGAACGTAGAGTGTATGGAGGGGGCGCGGTTACACAAAGAAAATAATCATAATAATCGTGGTGAGTAAAATTACTTTGATTACAGGGTCTAAATGTCAATTTCGATTATTGTTTGATTAATTGCCCAGCCCTACCTCACAGCACATGCAGAAGTACTCAAAGTGGAGGCTGGAGTATTGTAAATAAACCACAGGTCACTGCTGAAGATAAGTTGGTAATGCAAAGTTGGATTATTTGAGTATTGTCTAAATCTAAATGCCACATACCAATGTAAATCAGTGTTATGCATCTAAACAGGAATTTAAAAACTAATTTGTCATGATTCAAAGCTGAAATCCCATCAGACTCGTGTTAATCAGTTTTACTTAGATATGGGAATTGAAAGCCAATTGTATTTATGACAACTAGCTTATGGAATCAAAATCTTTAGTCCTTATGCTTAACAATTCCCTTATCAATTCCGTCTGCTGTTTAGAATGTCTCACTCCCATCAGACAGTCAGCAGAAATTATAACAAAGAGTTCAAAAGTGTGGCCAAATTATGGCTCAACTTGGCTCAATATGACATTGATATGACTATCTTCACTTGGGATGCGACAACTCCCAGTAAACTAATGAACTGTACAAGACATGTCCATGGTTTAATATGGGCATGTGCATGTGGTAGATTTATTCATAGTTGACCTTTTCTCTCTGTATTTGTTCAGCTTGTTTGTGCCTGCAAATCAGCTCACAGGGTTGAGGCAATTCCTGCTGTAGCAAAGTAGCATAGCGCTAAAGTTAAGCCAAGAAAAAGCAGGTGTGACGATAGCTCAGCGTTTCACAAACCTAATCAATCAATCTCTGAGATAATCACTACTGCTGTCAAGCCTTGTAGCTAAATCTTGTAACATAATGTTATCCGATCAAACTGTGCACAGTAGTACATCAGGTCTTACAGGGGGTATATAAACTCCAGTCACATCAGCATTGTGCATCAATTAAACATTAAATATTGTACTTTCTCACTGTTGCTTCTAAAATTGCTTGCTGTTTGAGTAATTTGAGCCTGAAATGCTTCAGAATGAGACAGATTTTGATATGAAAGCTCCCCAGTCATTCAGAGCTGTAAAAACTGAACCAAACAAAAAAAAAAAAGTCCAGGTACCTGCTGCATCATGGGCTAAGTTTATTATTGCATTCCTAATCTGCAGAACATCCAGGATCTGTGTACCTGTATGATTTTAAAGCGAGGGTGGAAACACCAGCAACTTCCACAAGCATTTGACCGTATAGCATGGCTTAGCTGTAAGGAATGGCATATTTTTATTATGTTGTCTTGTGGCTGATAAAACCTGTGTAGGCCAGAGTTGGCTCGTGTATCTTTTGCTTCTGGTGTTGATCTGTCCATTACAATGGTGATGCTCTTCGCAAACAAAAAAAAATAATAACATTAAGTGGCATTTGCAGGCTATGTTTTTTTCCCCATTGAAAGTTTTTCTTAGCTTTTCTAATTTCTATCATCTGAATATCACATACAAGTCTTTGTCTTTTGATGGCTTTTTTAAATATTCTTGTCAACTACAGCAACTGTTAATCAGCTAATTATCGGAAAAAAAACAAGAAAAAGAAAAGCACATTCAAACAGAAGTAAGATGAGTTTCTCCCCTTGGGAAATTTCCCTCAAAGATTGCTTTTAATCCTTAAAATACAAGTTTAATGTTGGGGATAGGCTCATTAACTATCATTTATCCTCATTGACAACATTTCTTTTAATAAGAAATCCTTGACCTTATAACTTAAAAGAGGGGACTAAAATAGACAATGGAGTCTTAGGAAGGATTCAGCCATTTTAAACAATTTAAATTCTTCCTTTTGAACTGATGAGATGTGCCTGTATTCTTGTTTGCTGTAGTGATTATTGATGATGTTCTCAGCCATGCCTGTACAAGTGAAGTTATTTCATCAAAGTGAAATGACTGTTAGCTTCTGCTTGGTTTGCGCCTGAAGCGCTGACACCCAAGTGTGTTCTGTCACTTCCTCAGTGAGAGCCATGCTCCTGCAAACTCCTCTGCAGTAACAAACTGGGGGAATACTGTTTGCATTAAACTCTAATCTACCTCTAATTTACCTCTATATGTTGACGCTGCAGCTCAACTTGTCAGGTTTGCCTGGAGGGCAGCGTGTTGCTAAATGAGGCCCTCGCAGAGCAGTCAGAAGCGTGTGCTGAAAACACCGCCATCCTGATTTCATGTAGAAATCCCACAACAAAGTCCGCAGAGATAAAGACACTCAAAAGAGAGTAAGTGGGCCAAGGAAAGTTGCCGGCTTTGCCCGAGGATGGGACTTTTTCTTGTGGAGGGTGGAATGCAAAAGCTCCTGTCTGCTTTGTGTTGTCTTCTCTTTTTCTCTGGCACACTTTTGATTTGTAGTCCAACAGCTCCAAGCTGATCAGATAAAAAATGACAGGACCCCTGAAAAATGTTCCAACCTGTTCCTACTTTCTAACTCTTCCTTCCCCTCCTTTTCCCTCTGTGCAGACTGAAGCACAGAGAGCGGAGTTGGGACAAGGAGCCCCTGCAGTCACATGTAGGCAGACGTGAAGAGGGAAACTGAACAGGGTGTAAACTTGTGAACCTGCCTGTCAGGAAGTAAAAGCACACAAGGGCACAAGAGAGTACAAGGCACTGACAAATGCATGTCAGACTGGGAGCTCAGCGTCTCGGTTTGTTTGTAGGTGGACACAAGTCTGAGCTGTTGGCTTGAAAAGGACAGAGCGTGTTTGAATGAGTGTCTTGAAGGACTGTGAATGAACCACAACTCAAATAGAGCATTGTTCCCCCGCCTCTGCTCATTAGGGCCAGCTTGTTGGCACTGCTGCTTGAATTGTCAGCTGAAATGCATCCTATACAGATCATCACTCGTAATGGAGCATCAGGAATCTGTCTGGATACTTTTTAAATTGATATCCTAAACCTGACAAAGTGTTTTTAAAAGTCAGAAAGAGCCTAATTGCTGTTTACTTTCTCCTGTTTAGGTGATTTGACAAAACCTGCAACAGAAATGGACTGTCAAACTTTTTTGTAAGAGAAAAAACATAACAACAAAGCTTGTCACCATGCAGATAAATCATCCACTGGCTGTATTGCTGATAGACCACAATAACTGAATCTACAAACCGCTGATCTGCTGATCCCCACTGTTTAAAAATCAGTAGTCATGCCTTTTTGGCTCCTCTCTTTACTTTTCTACTGCTCTGTAAGCCGGTAAAGAAAATAAAAGTGCAGCATTGTTGGCCTACAGGCTACATTTTGGTACAATTTCATGTTTGAATTCCTTTGCAGTATGAGTTCTGGTAAGAATACATATTTTACACATTTAAAAAAATGTAATTGAGAAAGAATTAGATTAAAGCTGTAAGTGCTTGAAATATTTGAACTTTTGGGATGCCATTTTCTTTTAAAGAAAACATCCACTCCTCTAAAAATTTCTCCCATCTTTGTGGCCCCAGCAGCTGCCAGAAATGGCTTATTTCCACAGACCGCCCTGACCCACCTGTGCAACATCCAACCATTGTTCTGTCATCAGTTTAAGCCCATAGCAGTGTGAAGAGCAAAAAATGAAGGCAAAGTTGTTCACAATATGGCGCCAAGCCGGGCTGAACTTTTAACACTATTTCAGGAACTTTAAAAAGGTCTTATTCGACCTTAAATTAGATTCTTATATCAGATTTTGGTTACTGCAAGGGTATGTTCACAATCACTAATATTCAAAAAAATGTCTAGTTTTCATAAACAGACTACCCCAGGTAGTGTTGTGAGCGTGAGATGCTCTGTTACAGCTCCTGCCCCTTTAAGGCTCCCTTCTTCATGAGGGCCCAGTCCGCTCTAGTCAATTTCTAATCTGTGGTAATTGATTACCATATTGTCAACAACTCTGCATTCATTCTACTGTTTCTGCTCTGCACAGGGCTCGCTACCTACAGACTTCCACTGACTCAATGGTAGGCGTCACACAGGTTTTTCTGCTTGTTGGGGCCGCCCACCTCCTGTATAGAAGTACTCTATTACATGAAGCAGACATGCTGAACACATGACAGGCTTATGAAACTTAAAAGAGCTAAATTTAGGCTCTTTAAATTTGATGACCTGTATTTTAGCCCATTGAAACTCCCTGCTTTTATCATAAATAACTTCCTGTATTTCTTTTTTATTGCATCATATGTACGTATAATTTAAATGAAGTAGATTTGTATTAGAAAAGATGTGCTGCGTGATAAAACTGTTCAATATTGCAGTGTTAACAATTATAAAGTAATGCTTGGAGTGTTGATATTGGCTCTAAAGTTTGTTTATCTTTATTTCATATGAAGTCCAAACTCTGCTTGGTACTATAGCTGGTTTATCTGTGCGTACAGATTCATAGACCTTGTTCTCAGGTTTTCAGTCATTTTGCAGCTGGCCAGTTAAATCTAAGCTTCTTGAATTAAAAAAGTACACTTAGTCAAATTCAGATACACAAAATTGTATTGATTATGGGGTTTACATGCACCATATCATTTTCTAAATAACAAATAATGCCTTCATTCATTCCACTGCGTTGTTTTATTTACTTATTTGTTATTTTGAATAAATAGTTACAGAAAGTAACTGCTATTTTTGTTTTTGTTTGAGAAATTTGTTTTTTTTTTCATTGTACATTAGTGTCATCCTACCCACCCCTACATGTGCCCTGTACATCTCATCTGCTCAGATGTTTCCTACATTCACACTGGTGTCTGCTTGGTAAAAATTTCTAGGGAATGTAAAGAGCAGCATGTCCCACACATTGTCTTATTTGAGTGTCACATCCAGGCATTGTAACAAGTAGTGTATTAATTGATTTTCAAAGAAATGACAGAGATATATGATAAATAAATAAACAAACATACCCTGTGCCTTGCTCTGCTCTGTCAAAATACAACACAGCCTGAAATAGTTCTCCTTCTATTTTAACTTTTCCTATTATAGTTAGTATCCTGATATTAGATGACAGCTGAACTACACAATCTTTTAAAAGAGAAACAAAGCCACTTGGGTCTTTACTTCGCTAAAACATCTCCTTCCTCCGTCTATTTCCCTTCAACAAGCCTGATTTACAGTCAATCAATCAGTCTAATCCTTCCTCTCCTTGCTGCCATTCAACAAGAGTGCAGAGAAACACAGTGTAAACCTGTTGCATAGAAATGTATGAAACTGCAGAGCAAGAAGGCCCACATTGAAAGGGAGCATGCATCTAGTCACATTTTGTTTCTGTCAGACCATATTTGCAACACACAGTGGAGAGACACACCAGGGAGAGACCTTATTTGCAGGTGTGTTTTATTTTTTCCATTTCTCGTCAGCCTTCTGCTTATTTGACTTTTAAAGAAAGATAAATAACAAACAGTGACACAGACTGCTTAGCTCACTTCTGCTGCCCTTTAAAAGCTCAATCCAACCATTCCAGCCCTTTTCTGTCCTGTAATATTTAAACATGTTTCCTTGTTATTCACAGACAGTGAAGAATATCCTTCTCCTTTCTCTCCACACTGTGCCCTCTTGACCTGGTCAGTAACCTGAGGGCTCTGACCGACTACAGACTGCACAGGTGCGAACAGTCCATCTTCGTCACCGACCCCATGTGACAGAGAAACTCCTCTCTGCTAATAATTAACCTCTGTAACAAGCCACACAGGTGAGATGAAGCAGGTAATGAAGGCTTGAAATATTGTGTGTTTGTGCCTCCACACGTGTCCCCTAACGATCTCTTTGCCCCTGGCCGTTGCAGTTTTCCCTTTGAGGAACCGTCCTGGCCTGTGTTTTAGTGCAGCTAATAGCCGAGCAGTGGGGGGACTTTGTCATTTCCTACAACAGCACATTGCATCTCCTTTGATGGTGAGTGAAGATTAGGACTTGCCTTCGCTGCTTTGAAATACCACTCTCCTTTGAACCTCTCACCTTGCTTGGGATTGACTTGTAATGCCATCCCACATGCTTTTGAAAACAGTCTTCAGATGTTTAAAAAAGTTATGTGGCAGATCAGCGGATGAACATCGTCAACAGGCAGTGCGTTAAGCGACTGACTTGTGTATTTTCGATTATTCTGCAAGGCCACAATGTTTTGAAGAGTACAGTTTGTCGTTTAGGTGCCTTTTTGTGAGAAGTGTTGAAATGTTCTTTGTAGGACAACAGCAATTTCCATATCAAATTCGATGAAAAGGAGATGAAAATTCTTGACTATGGCTGTGTCAAAACAATGAAGACTCCCTTCTCATATTATTCTACTCCCCTCCTACACTGATCCTGCATTAAATGGTCATGAACAGTGTCTTTAACAAGTTAAAATCTTACAAACATTTACAAAGTAATAGAAATTTAAATAGTAAGCCTTGATATGTTTTCGAGATGCAACAATACTCTTAGCCACAGCTCTGTACGTACCTTTGTTTTTTGCATTTTGGTTTCATTTGGTTCGACAATGTGGCCATTGAGGTTGTTTTATGTATTTTTTTAATCTTTTCCATTGTAAGGTGTATCAGGCATTTTCTTTCCAGAGCAACAAGGAGTTCATATTTCATTCATAAACAATTTCTTCAGTATACTTTCATGCAAACGACATTCCATGAACATCCTTCACGCTGATTTCACTGTTTAAAAGTATAAACGCATATCAAGTGCTTTCTATCCCTCAAAAACATCTATTATATCTGCCCTATAATGCTGGAGAAACAAACAAAAAAATTTGGCCTGCAAACAACTCGTATTATTAAAATTTTTAGACAAACACTTCCTTTTCTTGATGTCTTATTTAAACACATTATAATGACATTATTCATCTAATTGTCATTTTCCTGAGCTGTTATTTAACACATTATATCGCCATCAGCATCTGCCTGTTATGGAATATTAATGATTGTAAAGTTTAATGGTTGTCTTGCAGACTTCAGACCACACTTTGAAACCACTGAGGCTTTTGACAAAGTCTGATTGTGCTTTTCACAACCGTTTTGGAGAGATTAGGTTGATTATTCTCGCTGCAGAGGCCAGTATTTCATTAGTCTGTTGTGGAGTTACCAGGTGAGACGGCACAACATGTTGTGGAGTTTCTGTCTTCTTTAAAAAATCATGATGGATGTTGTGCATCAGTAGTTTAAAAAACGGTTATGCTCACAGGGCCCCTGAGGCTCCATTACCAAACGTATAAGTTTAAACATTATTAATTTACGATTTTTCTAATGCTGACCTATGTTTTCCTTACTCAAACATGGCTTGTAAGAATGAGGGTCCCTCATATTCAGTTGTAGGTGCATGTTGCTGCCACTCCTCCCAAAGTGGTAGCGTGTTTTCTTGGGCTGTCTTTAGTGCACTAACTCCGGTTTCCCTGCTTATAAACACATTTCAATAAATATATACGCATTCATGTAAGTGTGAAAACAAGACTGACAGTATTTGGTCATCCAGAGCACAGCTAATCTGCCTTAAAAGACCCACCCCTTTGGTCGTTCACACCCGTCGCCTGCCTGTGTACCACCAAGAAGCGCAATGTGAGCACATTGTGAGAGTGGGCATTTTGCTTTTGGTGTGAACTCATGGATATGGACCCACATTAGAAGAGCAAATCTAAGGAGAAAATGGCAAAAATAAATGATATCTATTTGATCTCTTAATTGATAATATTCCAGTTCTTATCTTGAAATTGAACCATGAATAACGTACGAAACAGTTTGTCTTATTGAGAACTGTTGCATCCCTCATATGTATGTGCAATGCTTTTCTTCCCAACATCTCTCGTCAACTTGTCCTGCATCATTAAATGAGACACTGCATCTAAATTTATTTTTTCCTGTTGAACACTTCATAAAGCCTTTTCACTGATGCCAGAGTTTCCTACAGTAACTGAATTTCTCAGCCACCAAGGAATATTTACAGTTTCCCAAAAGATTTCTTTTAAAATCCAGATACGATCATCCTTCATGTGCAAAAGTGACATCCACTTGAGCTGTGCAATTCCATTAATACCAGCAATTGCAGAACAAGGATAAAGGCTTTAATGCTGTCACTTAAACATGTATTACCATTAGCCACCTGTACTCCAGCACTATGTGATTATGCTTTGGTACATGAGGCTTACAATTGCAACTTACTTGCTGTGATCACTGAGTATTGAGCAAACCATTTCAGAACCAATCTAATGTAACCATATCATCTCTCAAACTACAGGAACACAGAGATAAACACATGATATAAAGTAGGCAGGACAACCACATACCATCCCTCCACCTGGCATCCCAAGTGCCAAAGAGCAGTGTATTTCCTTTTGAAACATTTCACGTTCATTTTAAAGGTTGGCCTCCCAAGATTCATTGTCCCTAATGGGTTTTTTGTATGCTTAATAGGGCTGGGTTTAAAAAATCAATTTAATCGATTTCCCTTTAAATGGTTCATAATCGATCCATAAAATCTGCAGATCGATCTTTTAACTTGGGTAGTTTTTTCTTCATTGGATGTGCAGAGAAGCAGCCTGTGGTATCAACCCAGCTAGTATTGCGTGATCTACGTTTAGCGCTGCTTGCCACTGAACAAAATCTCGTAAGATGTTACTGCAAGTAATCAAACAAACACAGCAGAAGCAAATAGCACTATATGGGCACCACCGGCGAGTTTAAAGGCTGACGTATGGACGTATTTTGGATTTTACAAGCACGAAGGAAAAGAGGAGTTGGACAGAAAACAAGTAATATGCAGAATACGCGTTGTATAAGATTAATGTAACTGCTAAGGGTTCATTTCTTAATGTAAAAACAATTTTAACAATGCACTAGGTCAAAAGTCACTTTTTAAGTTTACAGTATTATTTTAACCGAGATATCCCAGACTGATTAAATATCAAATTGTGAATCGAATCGATTTGAGACCTGGTAAGATCGAATCGAATCGATCCTGAAAATCTGAATCGATGCCCAGTCCTAATGCTTGATTAAAAAATATTGCGTGAATGTATACAGATCTGAGTTATTAGTGGGTAACAAGTAGGGCTGTAAAGTCCAAGTCGACTGGTCGACTAATTGGTCGATGCGTGCTCAGTCGACCAAAATTCTGATTGGTTGACCAAATGTGTCAATTAATTTTTTCCCCTGCAGTTCATTTCATCAGGAGAAACGTATCAAGTGAAATGGGTGTATTTTCTGAGCACCCCCATCATGTCTCAGAACACCATTTTAATATATTTATCATTCATTTCAATATTTTTATTTAAGAACATTTCAATATTCTACTCTAATAATCGTTTATTCGTTTTATAGCTGCATGCGCACCTACCGCTGCCCGCGCTGCAGCGGCAACATCCCTCACCCAGTCTGCGCTGGATTTTATGCCTCATATAAACACCCAAATGCAAAAACCACATCACAGAACGAATTGACAGTTTTATTTCTTCGGATCTGAGGCCCATTGGTGTCGTGGAAGGCCAAGAAAACATTGAAACCTGGATATTCAGTGCCAGCGCGCCAGACAATTACGCAAGCACGCACTAACGGCAGAATACGAGGGAGTAAAAAGAGAAAGTTTCCGAGTTAATAGATAAAGATAACAGATGTGTCCGTCTCTTCGAATGGAGTCCTATATGAAAGTAACTGCCCATTTTATTGATAAGACTGGAAAGCAAAGAGTCTTGTGTTGAGAGAGAAAAAAATAGAAGAGGCGCACACAGGGGAGAAACATCGCTACGCGATTATAAGTTGCGATGCCTTCAAAGTTCTGTTGTAGTGAACAACGTGGTTAATATGAAACTCTGTGTGGGAACACTAAAAGAGTCCCATGAATATCCAGGTTCCAATGTTTATCTGGATATTCAGTGCCGGCGCGCCAGACAATTACGCATGCACTAACGGCAAAATACGAGGGAGTAAAAAAGAGAACGTTTCCTAGTTAATAGAAAAGATAACAGATGTGTACGTGTCTTCGAATGGAGTCCTATATGAAAGTGACTGTCCATTTCATTGATGAAGACTGGAAAGTTTTAGTCGACCAACAATTTCTTTGGTTGATTACAGCCCTAGTAACAAGCCCACTGTGACTTGTTACATCGATAATGAATAAGTTCAATCTCAAGTGCTGATGTGACGTCAGTAATAAACATTACACTTTACAAGTTGGGTAACTTTAGTCATGTTATTGATATTTTGATTCCCAGAGACCAAATATGCCAAAGTACTTTCACAAAATGTACATTTTTTCTTTATTTAACCAATCTGTATCAAGTGCTTGTCTATTTAAAGTGCTACATAACAGTAAATCCAGTGGTAAGACCAACAACAACAACAACCTGAGATTACTCAATACTCCTCAGATGCTGGATGGTCTGAATTATCTCCTCTCAAGGAAAATAAAAGCACAAACATGATCATGTAATTCAAAAAGATGTCATTTATCACAGAGGGCACACTTTTGACTGCTCTCTCTCTCTCACCGTTCAAATCAATATATCATGACAATCAGACCTCAGCTGAAAGCTAAGGTCATGTTCACACCTGAATTATTTGGGAGTTGTTCCAAAACAAGAGCACAGTCCTTCGTGTTTATATGTGCACTGCAATCATCCCGAGCTCACCTGAAATAGAGGATCTTGATCCAGTATTAGCAGAAATGAATATAAAAGCCAGAAAGATGCATAAAAGTACCGCAGTTGCAGGAAATCTAACCAGATCAATACATTTCTTGATCAGGTGTTCAAGAATATTGTCTTATCAAAGCCCTCACACTGTCCCAGTGATGAAGATCTTTAAGGCATATGATCTTTATAAAACAAACAAATTACAAGAGATTTCTAGAAGAAAACAATCCCTCCACATCCCCTGTTTCTCAGTGGATGTCACCCTCTGTGGGGACATTTCTCTCAGGATTTAGCCCAAAATTGCCTTTGACCCTGGCCCTATGGCAGCCCTCAGCCGTTCATAATGGAACCCTGGAGGTTCTTATGAATGACATTCTTCTGGACTTTCCTGCTCTTTTCTCTACCTTCTACCACAGTGTTGAGAATAATACCCAAACATCCTTGATCTTTTCACACAAGATGGCAGGCGGAGGATTTTCCCGCAGTAAGAGTCATTTAAGTGAGCCCTTTGCCAATGGTAGGGGTATTAGGGTTGAAGATTGGAGGTGGGGGGTGTCACAGTGAGATAATGACATTCCTGAGACCCAGAGATGGACTCTGGAACCCCGTTGAAGTCGCTCAGGTTAAACTGGAAGATTCGAACTATGACTGTGAAGTTTGGGAAGCCCAGATTTAACTCTTAAGAGGGATCTTTGAGAAGCCCCAGTAGTCCTGGAAACTGAGCGAAAACTGCCATATCTCTACTGCTTTATTTATTGCAGTGATGAGATTACTGCACGATATGAACTAGATACCATCTTTTATCAGTGCTGGTAAATGTATGAACTTTCAAGATATCTCAGTTTATTTTCATTACGGATTAAATTTAAGATAACCTGTTTAAAAAATGATGGCTGGCCCAATGCCCAATGCATAATTGTTTATTATCAGAACCACACACAATATGCTTAATGAACACAAGATATTTAAAATGTTTAATCTGAATGGGGAATAGGGATGGAAATTCAAAACCAATTCCAGTTGAGAATTAATGGCCAACTCAGAGAGTTAACATCATCTGTCCTTATTTTTAACAGTTCCTTTATCAATTCCTTCCACTTTATTCTGCACGTCTTACTAATCAAGGATGTCCTGTTGTCTTTGAGGCAGTCTGCATGAAAAATAACTCAAGAGACAAAGATGTGATTATCACAGATGGAAGGCAGAAGCACTCAAACATGTAGCTTAATTGACACAATATGAGCAACATCTTCGTGATTTCAAGCAAGAGTGAAAATAACAAACTGACTGAAACATTTGGCCTTGCAACATGACATTGGTCAGGACTGCCACACAAATATTCCACAGGAATCAGTAAAGCATGTGCTTGATAACCAACAGGATTAATGGGCAGAATTGATTATTACATTCATAAATTAAATTTTATCAGTTCACTTCACTGATGCTTTTTGTCTTATGTGTACAAATACGTCAGCAACATTTGGAAAAATGGATGGAACTGGAAAAGAGAAAAGACTTCCCTGCAACAGCTGCTCTCTCTCTCTTTCCCTTTTAGTTTAAACAAAATATGGCTGCAAGTTATGTGTTTCATGTTATTTAAAATAATGCAGATTTTATCATTTTGAAATATATTTTAGATTGCAGAATTTTTTACAATTTTGATTGATGCAGATAATTTATTTGCACACTTTAGAAAGCTTATGGAGTTTTCTGCACTCTTTGCTCATGAAAAACAATAATTTTCCAAATAATTAATGCCTGGGACTTCAAAATTTGTTTCTATTGTAACAAAATGTGAATGATAATATCTATTTTTTATCTGTATCCAAGCAAAGAATTGTAAATCTTACAACCATTTGATATTATTGTACAGAAGAAGAATTTCTAGAATTATACTGTAAATTGGTGAGATCTGGCCATTGGTCCATGACCCTGCCCTGCTTCATAGTTGTTAAACCTTCTAGGGAATTTGCAGTTATGCAGTCAAGTTTCAAGTGAAGTAAAGCTCTGTTAGGCATTCTTATCCAAAAACTAGATGTCCTCCAAGAGTACAAGTCTCCACCAAGGTCCTTCTGACAGTTAGTTAATCTCAAAACTGTGCAAAATTGCCCTATGGCACAGCATCAACAAATCCTGTCCAAAATTCCTGGATCAACATCGGTATTTCAATGACCACTAAAATCTGATCACTTCTTCATTATGCCATGATCAAATTCACTGAAAATTTCATTAATGTCTGCAAAGGAATTCTTCAGTTACCTTGCTCAGAGACAGACAGACAAAGAAACAAACTCCACCAAAGTGTAAATGTGTGCCCCCGGTGCCATGACCAGTATTCCCTGAAAATCTCATCTTAGTGTGCTGAGAAGTTTTTGAGTTCTTATTGAAAATCTGAAAAGCTTCCCTATGTTGCAATGTTAACAAATCTTTAAAAAAGTGCTACTGGATATGTATCCAGGTTCATATCACCACCAAAACTGTAACACTTCTCTGCGCACCATGACTAACATTCCCTTAAATTTCATCAAAATTTGCTGAAAACTGCTTGATTCATCTTATTTACTGATGAATAAACAAGCAGATCAACACACAAACGCCAACAAAAGCATACCTCCTTGGTAGAGATAAAGTTGTTGGTTGAGTATGGTAACATTGATTATGTAAGTCAAAAAAGTTATTAGCACAATCAAATGTAAATGAGGACATTTTTTGAACAGACTCATTAAAAACAAAAATCCAGCAGGGATATCAGGGACCTTCTTTTCTGTCTGAGTCTCTTCCATGCCTACCTACTCTATTCACTTTAAATCCACATACTTGTGGAAATTCATTAGGTGGAAATACATGAAATGACAGGGAGCACTGAAACAGATTTGGATCAGGTGTAAAGTGTGTTGTCTTTTCTCATGCAGATGCAACAGCAGTGATGATAACAAAAGATGAAAAGAATAACACTTATCGGATTTGGAAATCTTTGGCTTTGTAGTGTAAGGCGGACCGATAATCGCTGCTAAAGCTCTATGGTTGATATTGGAGTAAATTCAGCTGTAGGTAATTCCCTGCTGAAAGTGACTGTCATCATTCACTTACTACCACTAATGTTTACACAAGCAACACAAAATCACTGCTGGCTGACAGAGTGGCTTAAGCTGCTCTGAAAATAGTCGAGTCAAACCACAGAGGCTCAATACAAAACCAGCAAAGACTCTAAGAATATTCTGTCATATTTGTTGATAGTCCTCAATTATTAAATATAGGTCAAAGGTTAAACAACAACAGCAATAACTCAGCTACAGATATTTTGTGAGAAAAGCTTGTGTTGACAGATATTTGAATGGGGCTGTTATGGAACCTGTGGATTATTTAAGGCCAAAGCATAGCTTGAAGCTGTCATGAATTCTCCAAAGCCTTTATTTTGTGCAAAACAATAGTTTCCCAAACATTCTTGCATTTCAAGAGGGCAATTTATCCCCCTGTCTCGCCTTCTTAACCCACCTCCTTAACTTGGTATGTCTTTTCTTTCTACTTCACCTCGTCTTCATCCATGCATATGTGCATATCACTGGAGTTATTTATGCTCTGTTTTGTTTTCAACACCTCGTCTTGTAAAGGCAAGGCTGCCAGGCATAAAGCAGTCGAGAACTGGTCTTCCCCTCCACCTTGGCTGGAGAATTTATGACTGAGTCCTTGTGCCTTAGACAGAGTCTGAGAGGAGCCTGCTCGGGCCCTTTGCTGAGACGCGGCGGTCTCTTGTTTGACGCACTACCTCGTTTTGTCTTACTTTGGAAGTGTTGGACACCATGGGGTGATGCCACTGACAGCGCTGTTTGACACCCATTCCTCAGCACCTGCGCAGTCACCTGAAGCTAAACGGCTTGCCTTTTCATCCCCCTCCCCTTCTCCCCCTCCCAGGTAACCCCTCACCCCGCCTACACTTTAAAATTTGCTAGCCAAATCAAAGGTGGAGCGCATTGTCAGGGTTTGAACATTACACCAGTGTCATGTTAGCTCCTTGAAGAGAACAGCTGCAGGTAATTCTCACAGTGAGAGAGAGTCCCAGGCTTTTTGTTGCTGTTGTCTGACGGCTCCTGCTGAATCCAGGAGTGAGTCTAAAGTCCTCTTTGCCATTAACACTTCAGCCCTGTGGCCTGTGTGCTTGGCAGCTGCCTGCTCTGTAAATGAAACCAGAAGATGCTCGCGGTTTGGACAGCGCTACGGTGGGACCACATGCTAGTCGGGCTACTAAAAGTGCAGTAGCTCTGACAAGTATTGTGTCGCGAGCCAAAAGAGCTTTGTCATACGCCTACGCCAATATCTGCGAAATAAAAGCTTTATGTTACAAAAGGGGACCAGGAGCCATGAGGTCAGCTGCGTGTAGCTGAATATGTAATGAGATAGACATCCAAATTTCACTTGCTGATGCCAAAAGTGATCTGGGATAATTTGACAAAGACTGAAAACCCTGCGGCACCTAAACATATTGTGTCCTGACAAATCCACATTGGAGGGGGGGGATTGTGTGTACAAAGGCAAAATGATATGCTTAAGTGTTTTGCAGCAAACCAAAAGAATAATTTAACAACAGCTGATACCACATGGGAGACCACAAATTTGTCATGTTTGTAAGACTGAATGCAACTTTATCAGCAGCAAAAATGTGGTGCCTAATACACGTCGTCCATATTAAATAAAGCTAAAAGCATTCAGATTCAGCTCACAGCTTGTTGTTGGGGGGGCAGTGGCCTGAATGATGATCAGCGGCACACAAAAGCAAACAGAACAAGATCAAGCAGCTCCTGCATGTCATGGTTATTGAACTTCTCTAGTTGCTTTGAAATGTCATTATTGCATTTACTGCACAAGTAAACTGATTATGTAACATCAGCAATGTCATCTTCTCGGATCAGTGCTTACAATATCTGTAGTAATGCACTGACTTAATCTTTTATTGAATGCCTGGCAAGTCCTCACTGTGTTGACAAATCCAGTAAAGCTAGGAGGGATATCATCGGTACGATATTGGTAGATAATACATTAAAAAGTGGAACATGGGTATATGTGGATATGAAATACCAGCCCATATTTACAGCAAATATATATTTATATAATATATAAGAAAAGCAAAAAAACAAATGTCAAACTATGAAAGACAAATGAGAAGAAAGAAGAGTAGCCTTAAATGATCTGCCCCTCTTTTCCAAGACACTACTTGCAAAGAACATAATACAAAATATTTTAGTAATCAACACTATTATTTATGGATAATAAATGTATTTTTTGTCGTCTTTACACTTGTTTCTGTTGCTTATAGACTTAAAAATGCAATGAAGAAGTCAGTTCTATCAACGTAAGGACTACTCTTGACATAAAAGTATGGGTATCGGTATCTGCAAAAATAAGTACAGAAAAATCAGCATATCAGCAAAAATTGAGTATTGTGAGTCACTACATAAAGCACCTTCTTGTGTATTTACCTTCAGTAAACTTATTTGTCTTGAATATTATGACGCTGAGATCAAGTCAAATATTTTTATTATAAACTACTTCAGAAGAGAAGGGATTTTTTTTTTACTGATACCAAACATGTCATAACATCCAAATGTATCTTAGCTGATCCTGATACAATCACTGGAAATAAAAAAAAGTATTTTTATCATGATCACCTGCTGACAAAAAATATCTTTTTATACATTTAGCATAAGCGTTGAAGTAGGGATGCCTCGGATCAGGCTTTTATTGGCTGATACCAGTCAACGTTCATCTGTTTGTGAGATTATCAAGTGAATAAAAGGCTGTGCTCTGTTATATTTAAACACATCACATCATCAAACACCCATTTTACTGAGCCACCTGATTGCATCTTTGTGTAATTGAACACCTCATTAAACACAATGGGCATTTTGTTTAGCTTATGTAGCTTAGCTGAATAGCTTGTCCAGTTGCTCTCTGTGCATATTTCAACACAGACTTCAAACTGACATTCTTGACTAAATTGACTGAAAATGAAGTTTGCGGATTCTACAACAGTTGTTTAACAGGATGACAGAGGAACAGGAGCAGCAGACTAGCTAACAAGTGAATGACATCCACAGGGGAACGTGGGGTTGATCCATACATGGTTATGTCAGTTACTACAGGCTTTACTTTAGATCAACCAATTAGAGCTGCTACTATCGAGTATTTTTGGAATCGAGTACTCTGTCAGTTATTTCTCCGAGTACTCGAGTACTCTAACAAAATATACTTTTTTGTTTTTTAAACAAATAAATCAATTGTATACAATGCAACATGGTAGGGCTTTCAAATTGAGCAACCAAATGCCGCTTATTCCTCAGAAAAGGGTTTTTATTTGAACAACTTTCTAAGTTTAAACCAGTACTGGCTTAAAACAAAGCCAATACAATACTGATTTACAAAGCAGTAATATAATTCTGCAATTACATTTGTGAAGTGTGTTCAGGAGGGCATTGTGTAGTTTGGATTGAAATCCTTGATCATGTTCTTAAATCCTGTGTCCTCCACCATGGAAAGAGGACGCATGTCTGTGATGAGCATATTTAAAATGCTGTAATAGTAATAGTTGCAGCCCTAACAACATGCTATCATGCTAAGCTACATGCTAAGCTAACTCTGTTTGACATCAGACACACTGCACTGTTTTCTTTTCGTCCCTTCTTGTAGTGACCACACACTTGGGACACTCTCTGCCGTTTCTTCTGCGGACTCTCTCCTTTCTGTCCCTCTCTTTTCTCTTCCTTCATGATTTTACAAGCAGCACAGCAGCGGAGGTAGCAGGCGCGTTGTGCCACAGAAATGACCGTCCGTGTCAAACACCGTGCACTGAATAGTAGTCCAGATATATATTTATATGTATAATTATATATTAAACGAGGCTTCGAGGCAGAACATTTAATTCGAGGATATTTTGTAATCGAGTACTCGCGAATATTCGAGGAATCGTTTCAGCTCTACAACCAATCATGTCTTTTTAAAGCAAATACTGGCTGATATTGATTTGTGTTCAGTCCATTGGGGCACTTTCACATTTTAATCAGATTTGATTTGCAAAGCTCCTTGACTTTGGTGCTTAAATATAACAAGCTGTTTAATATTAAGTACCCCTACAATGATTGAGCTTTTTATGGGGATAGATATTGTATTTAAAAAGGCTTTACCTACAATTTCAGTTATAAATTGACTCGCTCCTACTTGTTCAAATGTCAGACAAGTCCTCACTCTACCGTAAGAGTCAAGACGGCCTAAACATTGAACAGTAGTACACAAAAGCAAACAATACTCGGTGATGCTATCTATCAGTCTTAATTGCTGGACTTCTTAAGAAGCATCTAAAATCTAAAGAAGGGGATGCCTTCATACGAGGGGGAAATGGTTTAAAGAGCTTTTGTTGGCAGCTTCAGTGTTGTCACTGTATTAGAGTGATATCCTACATTTCTTTGATAATGAATCAACTTGCTCTTTCTTGTTTTAACGCCTGACAAGCCCTTAATACTCCCTGAATTTTGAGGCGCCCTGAATGTTGAACAGTTGCACACAAAAAGAGCAAACAGTACAAGATTGTTCAGATTTCCTAAGTCATGACTGTTGGACTTCCAAAGATGCAACTGAAATGTTTTGTTGCTGCATTTAAGGAAGTGAATGAATCATTTTAAAGGTCTTATTGACAACACCACAGTTGTCATTGTCTTAAAGCAGCATACAGTGTTACAGTAATATTCATGCTCTGTATTTTGCAAACAAGTAAGACAAGTCTTTACTGTTCTGTTGAATATTCACATAAATCACCTGCTGGTGGACTGAATGTTTAACAGTGGCACAGAAAACACATAAAACAAGATGACGCAGATTATCTAAGCATCAAAGTTGCACTACATAAAATGCACCTTAAACATTAAAGCTGTTTAAAACTCCAGCTGCTGTTTTAAAACACCAAAGTTGTCACTGTCTTAAAACAGCATCCACGTTTTCTGCAATACCGAATCAACTTTTTTCTTTGTCTGAAAGTCCTCACCCTGCTTTTGACAATTTACAGAAACTCTTCTTCGTGTGTTCACCTTTCCATTCTCTGCTGAACCGAGTCATACAAAAGCAATAAGCAAGATGATGCTGGGATGCTCTGAAATTGTAGATGTAACTGCACAAGGGCTTGAGTTTTGTCATTGATTTAGAGAAGTATCTGCAAGCTTTATTATGAGCTGACTCACTTTTCTGTTGTAATGCCTGAAGCTGTCACAGTGCTGTAAAGCTGTTGCTGATGACACTGATCTCATAAGTCATAGTTGTTGAGATTCTTAAAGGGGAAACAAAACATTAAACCTGAGCTACAGGTAGAAGGTAGATGAATTAAGGGGAAAAAAAGCATTTTGTAAGTTTTTTGAGGGATTACTAGTTGCAGGGCAGTAATATTGCAAGAGAAGTGATATGAAAAGCATCTATAATATCTGATGTTCTTTCTCTGTCTTTGTCTAAAAGTCTGAAAAGTCATGGCTGTACTGCTTGCAAATTTTATGAATCACTCGCTCATGAATTGACCTTTAAATTCTCTGTGGCATGAATGTTGAACACTGGTGAATAATAGCAAACAAAAAGATAAATCTGATCTTAAAAGTCATCATGGATGGACTCCTAAGATGCCCCTTAGGTATTATGTATTTCAAAAGGTAAAGTGATTACAGCGAGTTCTTGTTGCAGCATTAGTGTTGTGATAGTCCTGGAGCAACATCCACATCTCTGCTCTGATGTATGGACTTGCTCTTTCTTGTTCGACTGCATGACAGGTCCTCAATGTGTTGCTTGATTGCAAAACACATGCCTATACATTCACCTTGAAGTTGTGTGGATATTGACCAGTGGCTCCATAGAAAAATCTAGATGATGCTCATCTTCTAGATTATGATCGTTGGACTTCTTATAATGCGCCTCAAATGTTAATGCTATATTTTCAGGGTTAACTAGAGTAAAAAAGGGGCTGCATCAGCGTTGTTGCTTTAGAGCAGCATTTCTCTACATTTGCTCTGTCAAGGCACTCTTACGAAAAGTTAAAAAACAAGTTGCCCCAGTCAAGATGTACTCATTTAAAAGGCACATGCGACATCCCTCTTACCACGAACTTGGACAGGAATTGTGAACCGTCCATAATGCATGCTGCCTTGATAATATTATAGTGATAAAATAGCTTTCCCTGATCATTTTGCAAATGTTATCATTACTTGTTAATGATGATGAATTTTTAAAAACAACCAAATAATTGCTGAAGTACCACTTGATGGTGATGGCTCAGGCTAAGAGTTATGACTGTGAAAATGCTTGTTTTGCAGCAGACTCCAAAGTTTAATGAGCACACGCCACAAATACCTGCCAGCTAAAAAAAAGTATGCTGTAGAGAAAAGTTAATTTATGTATGATTATTCCTTTTAGGCATTAGAATTATGACTACAGGAACAATGGCATATGAGACTATTTTGTCTCATATCATGCACCATAAATCTGCATATTCAAACAAAAATTTGGTCATTGTAAAAAATATTTCCTAGGAGCCCTTGACAAAGCCAGAAAGCACCCCATGGTGCCACAGCAGCTCCATTGGAGAGGGTGCTCAAGAGCAATATCCGCAATTTCTCCAAAGTTGAATAGATTTGCTCTTTTTTTGCTTAAATGCCTGACGTCCTCACCATGGTGTCGACAACTCATGTAAAGCACTTGCTCCTTATGGTCCCTCAAATATAATAAAGAACTCAGTGTTCATCATTTTTAATGCATTTTTGTAACTAAATTTGTACCCTTTTTGCATCACAACATGCTCCAATATGATAAATGGACCTGAGTGTGGAGGGGAAAAGAACGGCGAGCCTTTTCCGTTACACTAGTATTTGAGGTTAAGATTCTTTGGACTGGGCCGGAGAACATTTTCCACGCAGTCAACTGAAAGTGCACATTCTGCCCTCTCAGAAATCATCATTTGACCAAAAAAAGACTATTTTTCTCCCTCTTTTTCGCATCTATAGGGTTCTGATGCTGAAACTGCTGGATTTTTTTTTATGTACTCACCACCAGATGGGATAGCCTCCAAGCACCCGTGAGCTGGACAACCACACACACATCAAATATCCAATCAGATACAAATCCATGAGGTAAGCCTTGTGTGAGAGGGTAAATGGATCAATACATGTAGAACTTCCAGCAGGCAGTGAAGAAGAGTTTCCAGGAAAAGGAGCTTTACGGTGGCTTAATTGGGAAGATTAAGAATGATATTCAAAAAAAGAAACTTCCTCCTGTTTTCCCCCCTTCTCAGAGTCGGGCCAGGAAAGTGTGTCTGTCTCCTAGTAGTTAAGAGAATAAGTGTCTCTTACACACATGCACACACGCTCCTACCCGTCCTCTTCTTCCCTCCCTCTCTCTGAGGTTCTTCCCTAAGGTAGATATCTTTTCCCTCTCTCTCTCTACTTTTTTCTCCCTCAGGATGCCTCATCCACAGGCCCAATATTAAAGGGAGGGTGAGTAGAGGAGAGGAGGGAGGGGGGGGTGAGGTTTGGAGATGTCAGCTGGCAAGCCAATCACAGAAGATGGCCTTAGGTTACGAAAAAAAAAATTATTATTCGTTCCCATCTGTCAATCACACGCCACCCCCTGGTAATGTGGAAAAGAAAGGAAAGAGTGAAGGGAGGGAGGGAGGGAAATGAGAGAGGGAGGGACGCACCAAGAAGGTAGAGGAGAGTTCTTACTCAACTTGTTTTATCCGCGATCATTGAACAAATTCCCCAAAAAGTGTCTGCAGGTAGTCGAAGACGGAGGCCGGCTCCTCTGCAGAAGCCTCCAGGTTCACACAGGCTGTTGACACATTGATTTTTAAGGGGTTGTGCCCTGACTAATTGATCCGGATATACGCTCATACACCGCTCCCACACAGTACATGCAAAATCTGCGTCCAAATCACTGGGACGTTTACAGTGAATTTTCTAAATTGTTGCCCGCCCACCCCAACAGGGGAGGACATAAAAGGGGACACAATAAAGCCATAAATTGCGGTGGTGGCTTGGCCAGGCATGCAGGGGTTATATGAACCAGCGGCCCAAAGGCGACACATTTTACATCAATACTATTGTCATTCTGATGGGACTGCTGGGTGAGCAGCCGTAGGACGAGGGGGGTGGTGGTGGAGGACATAGGGAGTGAGATACAGAGGGAGGGAGGGAGGAGGGTGGGACATTTGCGATGGACTTAGCCTCAAGTAACCACGCATTTGATTCACACACAAGGAAACTGATCAGAGTGAATACAAACAGGACACCCGGCCGAGATCAAACAGAGGCAGTTGTGGTGATGGCAATCTCTGTGAGAAGTTTTGTCTCAAAGGATTATCAGCTGCTAATCAAGGAAAAGATAACAGCCAAACATGTTCGCACTCCTCAGGGTGGTGTGGTAGCAAGCTAAATAAATAAACTCACATTAGGCTTGGCAGCATCATGGACTGTTAAGATATAGTGACATATTTTCAAACAAGACTTGAGTAGGATCGTGTTGTTTGTGGCAACATGATTTATGTGGCAGAAGAGTAGCTTTGCATGTTTTGTCTAAGGCTCGGCACACACTTAAAGATGTTTAAAGTCTTAACCAATTTTGAAGTTGTGAGAGACCCCACACATGAAGACACACCATGGCAGATTTAACAATTTTGTTGTTTTAGTGTGTGGTGTGCCACAAAAAGAGACACAGCACACCACTCACCAACTGACTTACTCCCCAACAAGCGTGACCTCGAGTCTCACAGCTTGTAATCTTGCATGATCAAACGTGATTTTAGTGTAAGCAATCGTGGCTGACAACGTCAGAAGAAAATGCTGCTAACATTTAGTCTTGGTTGAGATTTCCATCCAGATGCTGTCCCTATCACTTTGTTATATATCATGTTCAGGTTATGCTGAATAGATGGTTTTGTTATGTCACAAATCAACAATTCGCTTCTCAATTTCTGATGTCCATCTAACTTTATACCTTCCCTACACTCTTGTTGCTACAACTGTGTTGACTTCTTTCTTCAGCAAGCTTGTGATTGGCTTTTCTTGCCCATATGACAGAACACAGAGGATTGCTCAGCTGTCCTGTGCCCTCCACAAGGATTTCTCATTGTTAATACGGAACACATTTAATACTTCTGATTCCAAATCGACCTGCCCCACTCTATAGAAAGACTCTTAGCTCACCTCAAAGCACAGTATAATCAAGTGAGATGAATTTTAGGAGCACCAGATAATCAGGCCTTTGCTGACTTTGGTTGAAAGCTAGGATCAAGCCAGACTCAGGACAATTATTTTGTTGTGTGTACGCTGTTTTAGTTGTTCAGTAGAAAACAGTTGCTGGCCTGATGCTCCACAAAGAGATTGCTAAAAGTAGGAAACTACTTACTGTGAGTGTTTATCAACAACAAACCGATCAGTCTGACATATTTTTAATTTTTTTTTTTTTTTTGCTTATATGAGGGTTAGGCAGCTGGGGGCCCTCTTTACTTAATGTGGCTTCAAATTCAATTTAATAAACTAAATAAAACGCAAACCTAGAGAAAAGTCGGCTGAAAGAAATGATTATTGAAAAAAATTCTCATGAGATTTATATGATTCAGTTATATTTAAGTGATACCAGTTATTGTACCATGACATTAAAGCTTTAAGTCCTTCACTGTTAATATTGGCTAATATACAGTCTCAAGGTGTCAAAAAATGCAATCAGTTATTGAAAACTGTCTTAGTTGCATCACTGGCAGGCAGCTATAGGGGCCGTTCCTGGTTAATTTTTCAACCTGCTTTTCAGATGTTCCCCACAAATTTGTGCTTTTTGGAATTTGTGCCTCTCGTATTAGTTAAAAGATATGACTGAAGATGATTAAGACTCAAAATTATCAGACTTCAAACTATATAAATAAGCAATATTTTATTATTTCTACCCCCACACTATATAACAACAAAAACTTTTTGACAGTCTCACTCAGTTTGGTCAACGTTTTTGGACAAATAAGATCGTGGACAGGATTTAGTCTGTAATTCATGGACTTCAATTTTGTTGCCATGGTGTCAAACAGCTATTTGCTTTGTTTAATTATATTAAAATCATGTAAAAGTTTCTAGTTTTGCTTAAGTGACCTATTTGTTGTGCTTTTAAAGAAAAAAAACTCGTTACCCTATTCGTCTTGTTATTCAGTGTTTTTAATTGGATTTATATTGCCCAACCCTTCTTCACTCTCAGTATCACAGACAGGAGCTTTTGAACACTTGTTGCCCGTCTTCAGTACAGTTTTGACCCCTTTTCCTTAATAACGTGCTGCAAAAAGTTCTTTCAATCACTCCTCTCCTGCCTCAACAGTAAGTGCAAGCTAACCCGAGAAAGGATATTAATTTGAACTCTTGAACTAGATTTGAAGATTGTATGAAAATCCTTCATAAAATGTGAGTTAACACTTATTAAAAGGACATGTACGAGTCATTAGGCCAGATGGGTGACATGATTGATTTCACAATAGATTTAGTGTTTGCAGCCATATGGAAGTGAGCTTTTCAGAATCTGTTTCCAAGGAAGAAAGGTCATAATAGGTTCAGTGACACATTTAGAGATGTTTTATTGATTCCATTTTGATTTAATGTAGGAGCAATAAAAACTGAATGAAATAATCTCGGTTGCCTGTTCAGCTGAAGTTTCGCATATGCTTGGGTGAGAAGATGTGAATAAACAATGTCATATTAATACATTTTCTATTTAATATTTTTAACAGTATATCTATAATATGTGTTAATCCTGTCACTTTAAAGAGGATTTGAATAATGACAAGGACATGGGGAAAATTATGGAAAATGTTACACAAAAATGGACTTTGTTCATTCCATTCTTCAGCCTATAAAAGGGAAAACTTCTAATGTCTGAAAGTGTCACTTTGTTTCTAAGGTGTATCATTGAGTCAGTAAGTTTACATGCATTTAGATCAGGGGAAATTATTGATTTTTTTGTAGCTTGTCTGGGATATCAGAATGCATTGAACATTTTTTGTCCAAACTAAATTATAGTAAATCAAAACTCTCAACGCTGGACCAACAGTTTTTGGCTTGATTCAACTTTAAGTCATTGTGTTCTCTAGTGATGCTCAAATATGTTGGTTTAATCAGACCTTACACAAGCTTCCATCATTTGCAAAAACATGTGACTTGACTATATAAATTCCTGATGGTTAACCCATGTGTCACATCACTTTGATGCTGCAATCAAGCACCCTACCTGCTGATTCAGATTTTTTTTTTTTTATTAGGAATCGGGAGGATCAAACCTTTGGACAAATAAATACGCATCAGAGTTCTAACATGAAAGAACATTTTGGCTAAGTGGGAGAAACACACAAAAAAAACACACTAGCATGGCTTTGAGCATTTGTCTTGATTATTGTATGAATGAACTGTATCAACCCTGATTTTCACAATCAGTGCATCACTAGTTTTCACTGTTCAAGAAACAACCAGTTGACTTTTTGGTAGTTAATGAGCAAGGTCAATTGAAAGAAAGTCCACAGACACTTGTTTACTGTCACTTATTGAAAATAAAACCAAATTGATACCACAGGAGCAAAAAGAAGTGGAAAAAGTCCTAACCAACAAATGGTGTAATGTAATGTTTCTGTTTACTGTAAACTGTAGACAAACAAATTAATAATATTCAGGTTGCGTGCATGATTTTGCCGCAATTTTTCGGTGTTAAAACAATAACTTACTCAGTATTGGGTGCTTAAGAACTTTTGTTGTTACCTTCGCCAGAAGGTTATGTTTTCGGGAGAGTCTGTCTGTCTGTCTGTCTGTCTGTCTGTCTGTGAACAAAATAACTCAAAAAGTTGAGGATGGATTTTGATGAAATTTTCAGGAGATATTCAGCATGGGAAAAGAAAGAATTGATTCAATTTTGGTGTTGATCTGGATCACCGTCTGGATCCACCATGACAAAAAAGGTGATTTTCGTGAATAACTACTGAACTAAAATAGATATCATTATGAAACAAATTGCTAATGGTATGTTTTCATGGTCAAAGAATCTAAATATTTACATGAAATAAAGGTAGGACCAATATTTATGGTGAAAATCACAATATGACAGAACTGTGGTGCTGGCGGAGGTCTGCGCTCTCCGAGTGCTTTTCAGTTTGCTGCTATGCTGAGTTTTGCTGCAGGTTTTTCTGATCGATGGTGGTGGCCTGCCAGTAATTACAGACAGTCACATGTAGCACAGAGTGTGTGCACAACAGAACAAAAAATGTTTTGATTTTTACCCCCATTAGTGGAGCAAAGGTGCTGATATTAGACACCCATTAAGTTGGTATATTTCATATTTACTAACATAATAATATCCTCAATTTCCATCACAGAACTTGACTTTGATAAGGATATATATATGTTTTGTGCAATTTTTAATTGTTTCTCATAGAAGTAAAGTGCAAGTTGTAATTCTGTTGGCAAAGATGCATTTTGTTGTTAGAATTTAGCATGCTTGTCTACATTAATTGAACATTTTTGAAAAAAAACAAACAGAAGTGGAACTGTCTTAGTTTTTCAAAAGAAAAAAAGAAATACAGGCCTGAAAACGACCCTTTGCAAAAACTAACTGGGCCTAACATTGTAGAAACAGGTGATAATTTCAGTACTTGAATCTTCACACTTTGCCATCACTTACTTGTTGTTATTGACACATTATTATTGTGTTGCTGTTGCAAGGAAACACATTTTAGGGTTTTTAATTATGGGAGCCTGGAATGACCAAAATAGCAACTGAGTGAGAAATGTAAAAAAATATAAATGTTAAGTTAATTAAACAAAATGAACAGAGTAGTTGTTCAACCTGAAGAAGTCATTTTAAATGAATTATTTTGTTGTTTTAGTTAATAACATGTTAATCTTTATGGTTCACATTGTGAACTGCCATTTACTGAGAATGAGCCTAGAATCTATTTTGAATTAGACAAATAGCTACATAAATGATTGATGTAGACTTTCTTGTTCAGTCCTTTATATTTTTGGAAAATTGATCAGTCTATCTTAAAAACTTGATGCATTTCCCAGTCTTATTGTCATACCTCTCTGACACTAAGACCAGCCCTGTTGTGTGACTTTCAGTGTTGTCGTCCTGTTTATACACAACCAGAGTGTCCCTGTTGTCATTCTCTCTGATGTGTGAAGCCAGGGGCCAGGCTCTTTCTGCTGAGGACCTCCAGGGCATGGAGGAGCCTGGAGGACTGAGGGGGCTGGAAGGTCGCTCAGCAGGGGCTGGGAGCGTGCACTCTGCAGAGAGGAGGCTGAGTGCCCACCGCGGGGAGAGAGCCCAGTGACCACAGTCTGGAGGTCAGCAGTGGAGTGCCCCCCTTCACCCGCCCCTTCTGTTTTATTCCTCCATAACAAAGAAGATGGGGAAACAGGCAGTGACTGAGCAGCACTCGACCTACCGCCCCGTTTGAGTGGAGGGAGGGGGGGGTTCCCAGAGTCTCTAAATGTGACAATAATTGATAGATGTCTTTGTGAACTTTCTATGAGTCTTGCTCTCCAGCCAGTCGTGGTGGGGAGTCTTCTCCATTCCACCAATGAAGATGACTTTTCAATGCCTCCAGTCAAGCTGCGGTATGTCATGGGGGTGCTGACAATGAGGCAGTTCTGTTTTCAATCACCAACATTGTTGCGTGTTACGGCATCGTCAGAAATGTGCCGAGCTCAGCTCGGGGATTTGGATGACAGTTGCTCTGTAGGAGCGATAGACGGTGCGTAGGCCAGCGATGGAAATGGGAATGTGACAAGGATTTAATTTATGACTGCAGGCAGAGGAATCAGTCTGCGGTTTGCATCTGAACAACATTGAAAACACGTTTCCCAGGTTCAGGCCACAAGTGCTCCGCAAACTGTCTGGGAAAGGCAGCAACAGCCATTAAGGTCAAGATCGCTTCAGCCTGATACTGAAATGAGCTGCGGCTCAACGACACTTGTGCTGCTGTTTTTGAGTGGTGGTGTTTTGTTTGAACCTCTGCTAGAGAAGGCCTAGGCCTGCATGTCTGCATCAGTAGGTGCACAAGAGGGGGAGGCACACACCAAGGTCCCCTACCGGGCCCGTTTCTACGGTGACCTGAGAAAGGCCGTAACCAGGTCCGGCTCTTTCTCAGGCCTAATCAGCGTATTACCACAAAGGGGGACATGTGTTAGGCCCCCCCACCTCTCTACCCTCCCTGCTCAATCCTACCAGCATGGCTGGACACAGGCAGCCAATAAAACCAGGATTAGGAGGGTATCTACACACACTGGGCTGTAACGAAAAAGTTTCTGAACACGCCCAATCCCGCCCTGCTCCCTTCACAAACTTCTTTTCAGCATTCTTCTCCGTCTCTCATTCCTTCCATCTCTCACTTTAGTTCACTTGCTCTTGTGTTCATATCCTTCCTTTTTGCTCTTCCTTTCAGAGCTCTCACCTTCTAAGCTCTTTACACAATGGCACATCCAGAAATTACTCATTTTGTGGGAGCAGCTCTCATAGGCCACCTCCAAAAACTCTGAGCCTTTGCTATCTGCTGTCTGATTTTGCAATTTAATTCATGGTTTCATGGTAGCAGCAAAGTTAAATTTAGGTTTTTGCCATTTAATGGCAGTAGGGGCTCTTGAAATACTGTTAAACTTGGCGATTAAATTATGCTATTATGCTATGTTTTTGAGTGGGGATTTATTTAAAAATAAATAATTTTAATTTTACAGTTTTCTGAAAAGTAGATGATGAAATCACACGTATTGAAATGTGTTGAATCAATGCTTAATGTGATTTCTGGATTTTTTTACTCAAAACACTTTAAGAGTAAACAAAATTTGACAACTTAAAACTGATAATGTGTTATCGCAATTATGAATACTGTATGTGAAAAATGCCTTAAAATGGGCATATATGGATTGAATTTTTTAATCAAAATGGAATTGTTCTAGTATTTCCACATAATTTAAATTCTTTTAGTGGTTTATTTTTGGACTTTGTCAGGGATATGCAATATTAGTTTCCACATTTCAGCAGAAATTATACATGTACCATAATGCTTCATCTTATTAACACTAAAAGCCTGCTTTAAAAACCAACAGCATGTAATTAATGTTAAAAAAGTGTTTTTTGTTTCGCTGTTTGGAACACGGTCACAGTGTCTGGAACAGGTCCATTTTAGTAAAGGACAGACTTTGTACTCTTAAAATACAGACATAAATAAATAGCTACTCAGTAATGGCAAAAAGAAGTCTGAAAATGGCCAATCAGATATTGGCAAAAATCTTATAATGACCATCCATAGTTTTGTGCCTTGATTTTAATCGCACAGTGTGAAAAATTGGAAACTGGAGAACAGCATAGGGAAAGATGGCACCAAGTGGAGTTGAATGCAGGCAACCCCATTAATGTCAACGGCATCTACACTAGGGCTGGACAATTAATCGGATTTTGATCGTGATTTCAATTTTGCCATCTGACAATAATAAAAACATTATAATCGAAGAAAAATGATTAATATGCCACACAGTGTGGAGTGCCATGTATGCAAGTTTCTGCGCTTCATAGCGCTTCTGTGTTCCACGTGCAGCCACAGCTAGTGTGTGTGACTTGTGTGGATTAATAATACTGTATGTGCCACTCGCTGGTTCTTTAAAGTTGTGTTTTAATCAATACTGAAGTTTTTAAATATATGAATAATTGTGTATATTAATTGTGATTTCAATATCATTTAAAATAATCGTGATTCTTATTTTTACCATAACCGTCCAGCCCTAATCTACACTTTGCATGGGTTACAGACACATTGAATGTATAATGTTTCATCATTCAGCAAAAAAAAGAAGTGAAATGTGATTTTTGATCCAAATCCCATAACCCTCATCATAACCTCTATATAGTGAAGCATCATATAATTCTTGTCAGGCATAACACAACTGCGTGATTTTCAGATGGATAGTTTGGGGTTCATTTACAGTCTGTTCCTCTGTGTTCATCCCTCTTCACATAGCACACAAGTTAGAAAAATCCTTAGACCCCAGCAACCTGTCATTCTTTCTGCCTTCGTCTCATTACTCATTGTGGATTAATTAATATCATATGGCAAAATCATGGTGTGCATGTGTTCTGTCTCTGGAGGAAGTGATTTGTAGTTTACTGTCGGGGAATTTTGGAAGTCACATGTGCGTTGATAGTTACGGCAATGCTCTCACCCCCTCTGACTCCTTGCTAATGTGTCCTGGAAATGGGTGGGTGTTAAAGATAATATCAACGCCTTTGTTGGGCCTTTTTTAAGACTGTGGACAAAGACGACAAGAACTCTTCCCCCAAATAAACCTTTTTCATTAGAGCAGCAAACACTTCATCCATTCGACTGTGTGTGATCCGCTCAGCAAGGTCCCACAGGGAAGAGCCTAAACCCTCAGCAGCCTTCAGCCGGACACTGAGGCGGCCTAATTAAAGGGCACTTAAACCCCACAATGTGCGGCCGCGCAGGTTGGAGTTGCTGGGGGTCCCTGCCGAGAGGGACAGGATTCATGGCACTCGTAAACAAGGGAGCCCAGGACAGAGGGACAGAAGAGGGCTCAGTGCCAGAGACTTTGTTCACACAAGATGAAGAGTCAACAGCCTCCCCATCCCTCACCCCTCCTTAGCCATCCCCCCTAATAACCACCTTCTTCAGAGGAGCTGCAAACACAATGCCATCCCACTCCCCTCCTCTTGCTCTCAATCACTGTAGGGACAATGAGGGGAACCCCCCCACCCCACCAACACCATCCTTCTGCCCCTCCCCGACCCCCAAACAGACACTTCTTTTATTGAAATTCTTTGGTGTTCTAATCCTCAGCTTCCTCCAGGGGCAATAATGGACTCCCTGCGTCAGCCTTTTCCAGCGAGGATATCATCCAAGCTGTCCTGGGTCACAAGTCCACCTCTGCTATTGGAGGGAGCTTCCCTGTCCGTGTCATTCCTGTCACATGCAGCCCATCTACAGCCCACACAATCCCACTGACATTGACCTTTAATACACTTGGTATGATTGCTGTGATTCTTCATTTTATAATAACGATTACTCATTCATTTAAAGGATTGGCCTTGGTAAATATGAAAAAAAAACTTAAACAAGATTGTCGAAGGCAGTTAATGTTATATCCACTTAAACACAGAGTTCAATATGTCAAACTTAAAGTCCTTTAAAATGCAAATTTCCCCTTTCACTTGTTTTAGAACAAAACTAAAAATGCTCTGAGAGCACTTAAACCTATGCAAAACCACTTCCAATTAGGGCTGGGGCAATTTGCTTTTCTCCCGATTCAATTTTTTCAGATTTTTTAGGTGCTGATTCGATTTAAATTGCGATTCTACGATATTGCCGATTTTTGCAATCTTTAGTTAGCTTTTTAACACCAGTGAAAAAGATGAACAATGATAATGCCTACAGACTACATCAGGAAAAATACACATCACATGTGAGTCTGTTTTTAGGATTTATTCAGCAATATATTTTAACCGGCTGTTTATACTCTCTCTTCAAAAGCCTGGACTGCATTTAAAAGTGGTTTATTAACACAGACTAAAATGTAGCATTTAAATTAGGGAAAAAATCGATTTCTGAACAAAAAGATTGATTTAAAAATCGGCAAATAAAGAATCCTGATACTTACGTGAATCCATTTTTTTTTCCCACCCCTACCTCCAACATTGTTTGGCGAGTCACACAAATGTTGAAAACTGCCCCATCTCGCATTGTAACAAACAAACTGAAAAAAGTCTTTGATCTGCATCTGGATTCGAATCACACACAAAATGTTATCAGTTCTCCCCTATGTCATCCCTGAAATTCACTGATGATGTCATCAAAAGCCTGAGAAATTCTTGAGTTATCAGTGAAAATGGGGAAAACTGCTCTATCTTAGATAAAGGATTAGAAATCCTTCAAAAAATCCTGGATCCACATCTGGGTTTGGATCACAAACACAATGTTATCAGTTCTCCCCTTTACTGTGACCAATGTTCCCTAAATCCAATCAAAATCTGTTTACATATTTTTGAGTTATCTTGCTTAGAGACGAATGGAAAAACCCTTCTCAGAGGGGCTTAGGCAGAAACAGCTCATGAGGTGTGGATTTACACTAAAACAGACAATCCCGTACAGGGCTGAAACAGAAGGGTGTATAGGCATGACAGCATCTAATATCTGGGTGTATTTTGAGGAGAGAAGCTTGAAAACATTTCTAGGCACCTCTTGTACCAGTTCCACTTGATGCTGAAACTGTAAGACAATATTTCATATTGAGCCTTATTAATGTAAAATGGAATTTCAGTTTCAGCAGGTAAGTAGTACACAGTTGAATCACAAAAAGCAGCTCATGGAAGCTTTACCAGCTCTGCTGACCTTCAGTCTACCTTTCAGCTCCACAGTCACATACCTGAGCTGAATGTGTTTGCTTATTGTTTTACTCAAATACATGAATACCCTGTTTCTTACAGGAATTTTGTCAATTAAGATGATAGCTGTGTGCGGTCTCTCTAATGTGACCCCCATTCTTGTTCTAGTATAAAAGCAAGGATGGCTCCATAACTTTGGCCAAAAAACTAAACCTGTGGAGCATGTACAGAATACCATGTTCGGTTTGTGTCTGATTGGGGCTCATTCAAGCACCTGTAAATCAATTTCCAACCACGCTGTTCAGGTGTCTATAGTCCTGCATACACTGTGATTTTGAGGCAGTGGTGTAACAGTCATGTCTGACTGTCGTCTTACACTGTGTGGTACAGAATTTTATTTTTTTTTTATGTATTTTTTGGGCATTTTGTGCCTTTATTGATAGGAGAGAGACAGTGGATAGGCTTGTGAAAGGGGGTGAGAGAGTAGGGGAAGACACTCTGCAAACTGGTCACAGGCAGGATTCGAACCTGGACCGGCAGAAGCAAGTACATGGGGTGCCTGGTTGCTAACCATTCCACCAAACCAGCACCCCACTGTGGTATGGATTTTAATGACAAACAACTACTGAGCATGACTTGTGCACAGCATGAGATGATGGTCAGGCACAAACACAGTTCTTGAACTTTGTGAGTAAAGTTGGAAATGAAGTGTTGATGAATGTTGTACAGTATTGTAGGAGTTCCGTTAGAAAACTCACAGACAGAAGTTAAAAGGTACAAATACATGGAGACCGAATAGTTTGCACCATGATGAGCACACATGGCTTAACCAGCACATGCATGCATGGCTAAAACTTTGAAAATTAATTCCTCTTAGCTAAAGCTTTGCATTTTTTCCTCCTAATTCATTTATCTCCAGGTCGAAGGCGAAGGTATGATACATGCCTGCGGATACTATAGTGCTCTTGGTCATGCTTTTACGTATTGAGTGTGTGCAGTCATAATTCCATAGCATCAAACGTGATATAAATGTATCAATTGAAAAGGAAGCAGCTGGTCAGGCTGCTGTCTGGTCCTCTGTTAAGTACAGCCAATGATAGACTGCTAGGCTGAAATTCACTTTGACTTCAAAACCAGTTACAGAACTCGAAAGTTGGGTTAGAATCGTTGTACAGTGTATCCCTGGCTTTAATCTTGTGAAGTTGGCCAACTTCTTGGCAGGATGAGGCCTGGTGCTTTTGCTTTCGTGTCCCATATATTGCATAAAAAAAACCACACTCTGACAGGCCACAGGTGAATGCAGTGATAGATTCACTACCAAATGAAGTTGTAGGATTTAAAACAGTGTGACGCAGTATCATTTTTTTTGTCTGGGCATGTTGCACAGGGGCCTGCCTTCAAGAAAAAAGATACTGGAAAATAGATGGTGGTGAAGCACCATGACAGCATATTATTAGCTTTTAATTTGAGCTATCAGAGGTGCACAGCTGCTTTCACTTTCAACAGAACATTGAACCTGAAGTTGATTAAAATATAGGATCTGGTTTATATTATTTAGCTGGCTAATCATGCACATCTCTACCAACCACATTCATAATTATCTGTGAACCACCCACAGTCAAAAAGTATTTAGTTAATTAAGCATTTTTAGTCAGAAACAAGTGCTGACTTGTGTTAAAAATACTCTAAATTTTTGGAATAAAACTGTCAACAGATGCTAATGAGAAAGAAAAAATGTTGGAGACAGCTTCTCCATATTTGAGTTTTGAGGACAGAGAAGTGAAAAATGGAATTTGTAAACATTTCTGTAGTAGAGACTGCCATTGTCCTTGGCACAAAGTGAATTTGCCCTTTAAGTGACCATTGACTTTGAGAAGTCAAGACCACGACCAGTTCTGATCAAGGGAGCTGAGGTGGATTCTGTAGAATCCTACATGTATCTTGGGCTGTGGCTGGACAACAAACTGGACTGGATGATCCATCCTAACCACCTGTAGAGGAAGACAGCACAGGCTGTACTTCTGAGGAGGCTGCGGTCATTAAACATCTGCAGGAAACTCCTGCAGATGTTTTACCAGTGTGTGGTAGCATTGTGGTGTGCTGGGGGGCAGCACATCCAAGACGGACACATCCAGGCTGGAAAAACTGATCAGGTGGGATGGGTATAGTTCTATCTGACTTAATCTAAGTATTAAGCAAAAAAAAAAAGTACATTTAGGGAGACCTACATCATGACCTTCAATCCAAACTTCTCTAAGCCACTTTAATAAAAGACTCATTTTCTTTCTTTCCTTGAAATACATTATTAAAAGAGCACTGTTTTAGACTGCAACTATTGTAGTATAGTTTATTTTAATTGTACCATATACAGCCATCTACTATTACATTTCATTGGCTATTATACAAATGTCCTGCAAAAAAATCCACAGTTTACCAAAAACAAGACAGTTTGTGTTTTTGTTGTAGAAAAAGGCGTCTGTAGTATTGTTCAAGCATAACTTGTAGCAGTCAGTGGAGAAAAATCTGTTTTACCCACCTGTAATGTCTGCAGCACCGTGACGAGGTACAGATTTTACACTGGAGAGGTATCACTGCTCAGACTGCAGGGTGAGGGAAAAAAAATTAAGGTGTGCTGGTGGTGACATCTGCTGGTCGTTTGCAACCTGAAGGTTTAATTAAAATTGACTGTAGATACAGTAATAGAAATGAATCATGTACCTGAAGCTGTAAGCATAAAACAGTATGTAGAACAACCAATATGTTATTTAGATAATTTGGTTTAATGAATATTAAAGATTGTATAAAAAATTCCTAACTAGGACATAGTTGTGTCTTTTCCTGTATTATCATTTCAATGGAAGCTGATTCTGCAGTGATCATCAAGATACTCAAAAGACAGACACTGCATAAGTTATTGATAAAGATGAGAAATAACTAATCAGATTGTATATTAACTGATAATCGCTCAACCTATGTATACACAAAAAACACAAAAACCCAGCAAGGTAAGGTTGGCAAATTAGTATTTCTATTTATAAAATAGATTGGAAAGCTCAAGCATCTCTCCTTTACATTAGTGGCATTCTCTCACCGTGCCAAGAGAAACTCAAACCACATAAAAGACCCCAGGATTGCTAGTGTTCATTTCATCAGAAAACTCTATAGAAAAGGAATAAATCCGAAAAAATAATTACATTTCAAATCCTTTTTGGCCTTTATTTGGATATATAGGATATTTTAGCGATCGCTGTACAATGAGGACTTGGTAATTAAACTTTTCCATTTCCTAATTTTTGCCTTATCAAATCGTTTTTAGAGCTGTATAATATAATCTCATAAATGGTTTTAAGGTGTAATGCAGGGAAATTTGACTTGCTAGAATAGTTTATATATTAATTATGGATTTATTGATTGTTTTGATACGGGGTATGCTGGCAACAATCTGACAATATGTTATGTATCCCAGTACACGGGTCAGTATAGGCTATATCACGTTATTTCACAATAGTAGACAGTGGGCAATACAAGTTTTTCCTTTTCATTTAAGCTATTTTTCATTTCATGAACCCACAGTATGGGCCCTGAAGCATTTGAAAACTTTGTTTCAGTCAAAGAAATAATTGCAATAAATGGTGAGGGAGGGGGAGAGTCAAATGTCTGAATGTCTGCTGTCGGCTAGCGGTCCATGCTGCACTGAAATACACAACACATGCTGATTTTTTTAAGGTCATTGAAAGATAAAATATCATATTGAGTTTAAAAATAACATAGTATTATACCACAAAACACTGCAGTAAAATCATGCATTGATATTTTCTGACACCCGTTGTATGGATTGATTTAAAGTATATGTTTTTTTCTTGTTATTGATACTGTTATGGGTGGTTGACTTTTTGCAGTCCACCAGACCATACACTTAGGGTGAATTCCAATTCCTCCCTTAACCCTCAATCTCAACCCTCAATCTAAGTGACACTCAAAACCAAGTGTTAAGGGCTACTTTGTGACTTACAAATGGGACACCCCTTAAATGCAGTTACGTCTTCAGACTGTGGGGGCAGCACTCTGCCCAAGCTGCATTCAGTCTGCCAATTTAAAAAAATAAAGAAGAAGAAGCCATTTCTGTCATCCATTGTCCTTTCCCGCCGACTCCAGCAACAATGACGAAATGTTCCATCCATCTCCGCTACCGTAACTTTAGGTTATGAATGAGGCTGTGCACTGAAACCGGGACCACCAGTCCGGCTGGCAAACATCATCAAATAAAATGAATGTTATGCAACAATGAGGTCAATAATCCGTGAAGAGGGCTTAAATAAGATGATACAATGGTTTTCGTAATATATTTCTATTTCATATTGACGAAAATACTTACATTTGTAGCTCGTTTTCACTTTGGACGCCATCTTGGTTGCGGTGAAGCTGGTGAAAATACGCAGTACATTCTGGGTAGCCCTTACTCCCGAGGGTGGTGCCAGAAAATGTCAATTTGAGGGGTCGTACAGCCCTCAAACTTGTCCCTCAACTTAACATTCTGAGAATCGGGACAGCACTAGCAGCGCATTTTTGAGATTGAGGGTTAAGATTGAGGGTTAAGGGAGGAATTGGAATTCACCCTTATTTTATCAGACAGCAGACAGGATTACACCAAGACACAGTAACAACACAGTTTGTTGAAAGAGAGCCTGCTGGCATGATTGCTCCCTCCTGTAGCCTCAAAACATCCTTCAGGATCTTAGAGAAATCAATGCATTACCTTAAAATTATAATAAAATTCAAAATAAGATGAACAAAGAAATAGAGGGACAGGGTCCACCAAGATGCATTGCATTTAGCATTGCAGGTCTTCATTAGAGAATGTATTAAGCAGATCACTATTATAAGGATAGCATGGGGTTCAGTGCCACATTTCTTGAGAAAGACAAAGTCTTACAGGTTATTCCGTAAAATATTCTTTTACTAATGTTGATGAGAAAAGAATGAAATGGTTGTTATTCTCTTACCAACCTGAGAAGCATCTCTTTAACCACAGTAATCCTTGATTAAAAATAAGATATCACCACTGTCAGGCATCTATTATCCCCCAAATCACAAATTTTAGGAAGTAAAAAAAAAAATTTAACTTCTGAATGAATAAATATTGTATGGTTTTTGGATTTTCTCTGTCTGTGTTCCTTCAGTCAATTTTGTCCTAATACTTTTATATTTTAAAATCAAAACACTTGTAGTGAATAAAGCATTCTTTCTAAAATGACTCACACATTTATATTCTACATTTTCAGCAACAAACAATGCGTGACTCGAGGGAAAAATGCTACAGACCTTTTATCATGCATGTCCTGTTGGCAGAATCACATTTTGTCTGAGTGGCTGAACAACATGTCCTGTGGGCATTTCCCCAAAGTGCTGAGAAATGTAGTTCGTGGAAGAAAATATCTAAACATCTGTTAAATATTCTGTCGTGCAGAAATGGATACGACTGCGGGACTTTGAAGCTTTGGTTTTATCTCTGTCAGTAGTTACAGAAGAAAGGGATCAGATACCCACTTTTGCCCAGTTGAGTGCACAGACATGAAATAAAACCTCAGAAGAAGAATCAGTGGACAAAGAAGACGGAATAAATGAATCATTCAGAAACATTGTGTTCATTATGAAGAGCAGAGATAGTCAACTTCTGTTAATAAGATGGCCACACTGCTTTTATTCCCTTTGCCAGAGGGCCAGATTGTTGTAATTTGTTGGATGTGCTCAACTTAGAATTTTTCATGAGTAAACGAGTATCAACCACAAAATTTTGATAAGAAGTTATTAAATCTTCATTTATGCTTCATGAATTTATACTGATCCATGGTACTTGGTTTGATGAGCTTAACAAAAAAAAATCAAGAGCGAGTCAGATATGTTTTATGTGAGTTTCAGATAATTTATTGGTAATTAAAGCCTATTTTCCATACTGTCCTTACTTTTAAGAACACATGTAATAATGAACACAAAATGAGTCGCAGCAGCATGACCACAAATAAAAGCTTAGTTTTCTGGAAAACAGAGCTATTCTTTATATTGTCTTGGCAGTTTTTTGTCAGTTTTTTATGTGAATACATTTTTGTAATATCTTAGCCCCCCGTCATAGAGGTACTGAATACTGAATTTATAACCAAGACAAACCTTTTTAGAAATTTTCAGCTATTATTAGAAGTGATGCGGTAAAGTCAAAATGTTCAGTAACTATTGCCTAACAAGGTGTAAGATGCATTTTCAATACATATTTTGGTGACTGGGAAGCCAAGACTTAAAACAGAGGCTTCCTATCTCTGTCACGGCTGATTGAAAAAGGAAGGTTTGAAATAAACATGCTGTTCGGTCGCATACACAAACTTGTGTCATGAGCATAGTTGCAACTCACAACCAGTGAAACATGGGAGAGCTTCTAACACACATCTATCTGTTGTGCATAGAGACAATGCAAAAGTTAGAACCAACGAAATAAACATAAACAAAACCAACACCAGATCAGCCCAGACTGATGGTATAGTAACCAAAACTGTAGCCCTGGCTGCGAGACGTGGATGCAAGACCGTATACAACAGTTTAGTTGTTTTATCTAGTGACTATCAACATACTGTGTTTCAAAATCTTATTACTTTATAATGTCACAGTTCCTCCATATAAATTAATCCACACACAGCTGAGAGTTTTGAAACTTTTAGATAGATAGATAGATAGAAAGAAAGATAGATAGATGATAGATGGCTTGTGATAGATAGATAGATAGATAGATAGATAGATAGATAGAAAGACAGACAACCATTCACACTCACACTCATACCTAAGAGTAATTCACAGTCACCATTTACGGATGGATAGATAGATAGATAGATAGATAGATAGATAGATAGATAGATAGAAATGAAACATATTCCTTCTTGTTGAGAAAGGCTCATGAGTTTCACCAATATTTCATCATGGTCTGCTCGGGCTACTCCTCCATTACAGTCTGTGTTGCTCCAGACATGTTTTTGTGACTGTGCTGACCTCTGAACTGAAGAAGAAGAAGAATGTTTGCCTCCACGCATGCGCAGTACGGCTCATTGTTTCAGGGGAAGACCGCCGGCTACACAACGACTTTCTTCTTCCAGTTTTGTGCAAAATGGACGAATATCTATCGCATGAAGATGTTGTGGAGGAGAACTTTGAATATGATGGGTGTCCTTACAGTTTCGAGCCAGAGTTTACAGATGAGGAGCTCATCGAAAGGAGGACGCGGAGGCAAAGAGAAGAACAGCTCTCCAGAGAGTACTGCGCTGGCGCGGAGGCAAACCTTCTTCTTCTTCAGTTCAGAGGCCAGCACAGTCATTAAGACATGTCTGGAGCGACACAGACTGTAATGGAGGAGTAGCCTGAGCGGACCATGATGAAATATTGGTGAAACTAATGAGTTTTTGGACGATTAATGCAGTTTTAGGAGCGGCGCTATACATGCCCCGTGTGCTACCATTATACAGATGTCCACCGCTTGATTTTGGATCTGAATATCTCCTGAAGCACTGTTTGGATCAGGAAAGCCTTCTGGGTGAGTATATTGTTCTACTTCATTCTATAAACAATGTGAAAGCTGTAGAAACCGAACTTATCCTTTAATACTTTTTGAAAACTCATCTGGTTGATTTTTTAATTCAGTTGATCATTTTATTGAAAGTAACAAAAAAGAGCTACATTCATTTCATTAGACAGGTGTTTAGCAATTCAATAGACTGGTACAGAGATGACAGTTTTGTAGGCTGGACTGGGTTCCTGGACTAAAGGTCAATGGGATTTTCCCGTTATCTTCTGTCATCTCTGATAAGAAGGTCAGTGGCTGATAAGAAGGTGGTTTGGCTTAGGAGCAGCTCCCTCACTTCAATAACTTCTTTGTGTAGCCTCTGTTTGAGATATTCCCCTAATCTAATGACCTGATCTAGTTTGTGCCCATAGCTGTCGCAATGTTGTATTTACTACTACTCATTAAAAAATATTTTTAGTGCTTTCATTAGGGTCCCTGACATTTTTGTAGTCCATTTTACAGTTCATTAAAAATCATCCTTTTAAAAACACAACAGTGCTTCAAAATTCTAAACAGGCACATATCAGATGATGCATAATGAAATGTTCAGATCATATGTTGACCTTGGACCTTGTGTCAGATTTTTCTCAAAAAGGCTATGCTAAAATCACATATACTATTGACCATGAGAATTGTCAGTGATAAAATGCTACAGTACCTTGCATTTGTGCTTTTGGACTCATTCCTGCAATAGAACAAAAGTTTTAGCTGCCAAGGATTTTGTTGCTGTGGTTCAAAATAGTAAAAATACTATGTTTTGTTTTTACTAAATTTGTCCTACAGCTGTAAATTCTAGTATCTTGGAAGCTTTGAGATCAAATTATTCATTTGATCATTGTATTTTTCTTTTGGTTTTGAAGAGTAGGCAATATTACACAGTGGTAGGACAGAAAGGCAGTTAAAATTCTTCTGCAAAACTAGAGACTGTGTAAAGGAAAGATGTGTATAATAGGTGGATTAAAAAAATAAAAACAATTTAAGATTTAGTAAAACAGAATCTAAAAGGTTTGCCTAGATAGTGTCATGTGTTACCTTGTTAGTCAAACTCTTTAAGGTAATCACCTTAAAATTTTTACTGTGTTTTAGTTTTCAACTCATATTTCCCATTTGCTTGAAATATAATTTTAAAAAGCTCATTTGGCTGTAGAGAAGTCTAGGATCACAGTGTAAAATCTGGCCTCTTGGTTTCATCTGTATGCAGATGACGCATTGTCATTCTGACACTGCATCTGCAGGCGTCATAACAGGCCCCCCTCCCTCCAGGTTTTGTATTATGAGTGTCAAATATTTTTCCATTGTTCGAGCTCCAGCAGTGATCTCACAGCTCTGTCATCCATAGTTCCCACCTGAACAGAGCTCTAGGTTTACACCGCGAACACAGTCACAGCACCCAGGGCTATGAACATATGAGAGAGCCCACTGTCAGTCGGCCAAACCTGTTCCCTGACACTGATCACAGGGGGGCCGCAGAAACAGTGGGTGTCACGTAACGCGGCATGCAAGTCGAACACAGTTGACCTATTTGGCCTCAGGCTACTGTGGGACTAAATTAGTATTAAGGCTTATCTTGGGACCTAGAACATGACACTGTTGATCTTTGATTTAGAGACAAGAGCAGCAGGCTTGTCAGTCTTTTTTCTTTGCCTCCAGCAAGGTCTCCTCTCACCTCGAGTACATCAGTAGTCAAGGGCCTCCTTTTGTGCTCCGGTACTGTGAGTCAGAAATGCATCAGAGCTTTTGGCTTTTGAATTTAAACAGAGATGACTAAGGTGTGAATTCAAATTAAATGTGAAGAACCATCTATTACACTTACCCACAGACTAATACCACTGGCCTGTCTCAAATGTTTGATACTTGTTAAATTATGTTAAAGCTTTGTTTTTACCCAATGGCTTATGTTAAATCTTTATTCTGTCTCTCTGTGGGTCAGTTGGGCCTTTCTTTGGGATATGACAGTAACATGTTTCATACTTCAAGGGTGCATGCTACTTTATTTTTTAGCTTTGCTTCTTACCACATTACACAATATGTTCTGTTAATACTTTAAGCACTCCATATATTTTTGTAATTTAAAGATGTAATTCTATCCAGTTTTATATATGCCTTTCATCTTGTTTTACTTGTCTCAGTTGTATGATAGTGTACTTCTGTGCACAAGAAAACAAAGTCTGCAGCATCAGGAGTTATTGCAGTGCAGATGGTACACTGTAGAAAGTAAACAAACTTGTTGAAAACTCAGTGCTGAACCAGCCAGTTACTGCAGAGTAGAATGGTCAACCAATCTGAAAACTGTGCACTCATTGATAGAGAGCCTTAAAGGGACAGGAGCTCAAAATGAATATCAGAGTGAGAATAGAGGTGCTGAAGTTTGTGAAAACTTGACTGTTTTTGAACATTAGTGATTGTGTACATATTGAAGCAGCCATTGCAATCAAACCAAATCAACACACGACCTCTTGAAGTACTCATGTGCTGTTTAGCTGATGCCAAACTGCAGTTTATTATCTTATTAGTTGAATTCTGTGCATGAAAGACATTTAAATCTATGGTTGGGATGATAAAATCTTTGAATTTTTTGACACCAAACCCAAGTTATGACTTTGATTGATTTTCTTGCCACCCAAAAGTTAAACCAAAGGATAAAAAGAAAGCTATGCTTTTATCTTTTTAAAAATATGGATACTTCACACATCTAATTCAAGAGACTGGTGCATAAGAGAAAAAAGGTCAATTGAAACAGAAAGAAAGACTCCTGAACACTGTCTAACTTGCAAGAAATTCATTTACTTGCAGTGTTTCGGTCTCAGACCTTTATCAGGCAGATCTGTTCTACAACATGTAACATAAGCAAAAGCAGAAGTCTTTCATTTGGGGTTAAACGTATGCAGTGTATGTAATAAAGAATAAAGTCCCTTCTACACTTCACTTAGCAAAAAGTAGTTTATTGAAGTGTACTACTAGTATGTGTATTTTATGCTAATAAGGCAGTATACTTGAAGTTTTCTTTTTCTAAACTATGTTTTATATACTTACCATTTTCTACTTGTAGTTTTTACCATTGCTACACTTCTACTGTGAGAGACAAGAAGAAAACCCCAGAAAATCTCATTGTATGATTTTTAAATGGCGGATTTGAATTTTATTGCATGAAGTACATATTTGATACATTAGAAAAATATAATTTAATATTTGCTACAGAAACCTTTGTTTACAGAGGTCAGATGTTTCCTGATGTTTCCTGTTCTTGGATTTGCACGCACCGTAGAGGGAATATCGACCCATTCCTCCATACAGATCTTTCAGATTTCGGGACTGTTGCGAGGCAACACAGAGTTTCAGGCTCCTCCAAAGATTTTCTGTTTGGTTCAGGTCTGTAGACTGGCTCGGCTACTCCAGGACCTTGAAATGCTTCTTACCAAGCTAGTCTTTAGTTGCCCTGGCTGTGTATTTCAGGTTGTTGTCCAAAACCTTGCATGACATGGCCTCATTCACTGTCCCCTCAATACAGTGCAGTTGTCCTGTCCTCTCTGCAGAAAAGCTTCTCCAAAGTGTGATGTTCCCACCCCCATGCTTCACTGTTTGGATGGTGCTCATCCTTCCTTCTCCAAACATGGCGAGTAGAGTTTATACTGAAAGAGTTCTATTTTGGTCTCATATGACCAAGTGACCCTCTCTCAATCCTCCTCTGGATCATCCAGATGGTCACTGGCAAACTTCAAGGCTTATACAGGGGGACCTTGCAAGCACTGCGGGATTTTAATCCATGAAGGCATAGTGTAGTACTGATGGTGACCCTTGAGACTGTGGTCCCAGCTCTCTCCAGGTCATCGACCAAGCCTTCTCTTGTACTTCTGGGCTGATCCCTCACCTTTCTCTTCATCATTGATATCCCACGAGAGGAGATCTTGCATGGAGCCCTAGACTGACAGACAGTCATCTTGAGTTTCTTCCATTTTCTATTAATTGTGTCAACTGTGTTTGTGTTTCAACTTTTGTTTGTTCTGATTACGTTGGAGGTGTAAATCTTAAAAATATTGAGCATTTGAATTTAAAAAATGTCGAAGTTTCTCAATGGATAATGCAGCGGAATATAAAGTGGGGTGTTCTTGACTGGACTCCTGTAGCTACTCCCTTAATCTTGGTTTGTTAGACTTTTGTCTTGGCTGTCTTGGCCAGGACTCCCTTGCAGAAGAGATCAGTCATGGTAAAATAAAGATTAAAAAAGTCAAACATTTAGATTTCCTCATGAATGTTTTTGAACATATATTTTTGAAGTGGTCTGTACGGCATTTTTACCGTATTTTCCAGACTATAAGTCACACTTTTTTTCATAGTTTGGCTGGTCCTACGACTTATAGTCAGGTGTGACTTACATATCAAAGTATACATCATTTAACATATTGATAGACATGAACCAAGGAGTAAAAATTACTATCTACAGCCATGAAAGGGCGCTCTAGGCTGGGCCAGAAGTAAGCAAAATGCCCCCAAAATGAAAATCCTATTCTAACAAACTGCAGGTAGTAAAATATGCAGCGGTAATCAAGCAGAAATAAAGTTGAGAGTGAGTGAGAAACTTGTGAGGGACTGGCAAAAGCAGGTTACTCTTACTCCAGTGAATAAAATGAAGAAAGCTAAGGGCGGGCCGAAAGCAAGATGGTCAGCGCTAGAGCAACAAGTCCACAGATGGCGGGAGAGACTTGTTTCAGGCCCATTTCTGCTCAAAATTAAAGACCGGTCCAGTTATGGACAGAGCCTCCTGTCCGTGCTCTGAGTTCATTTCGTCCGTATTTCTGCACGTTTCCATAAAACCAACAGATACAGGCCAAATGAAGCAGTACCACTGTGGGGGCAGTGTTGCTGTTACCCATTATGTAGCTCCAGCGGGACACTAAGAAGAAACAATAATGGCAGAACTTTTGAAGAGAAACTCCATGAGTTAGAAACACCTGTAGGATGTTACTTCACCTGGACACCGAGACAAACAAGTACAAAAAAACCCAGCTGGGATGAGAGCAATTTAATATCATTGGCTGGTAGCAAAGGAAAAGTGGAGGACTGTGTGAGACAGATTTGTTTGAGCCCCCATCCGTGGGTGTGTTGGTCAACAGCAATGCCAACGGAAAGGACGCAGTTGACCTGCTTGGTGTTACCACTTCATATAGGGCAGCCATCTCTCTATCAGAGCACTAATGCTGCGTTCCATTAACCTCGGAACTGGGAAATGGGAGTGACGTCATCTTCGACTTATCGGCGTTCCAGTTGAATTTGGAAAAAAACGTGCCGATCTACCAGGCTATTGTTAGCTGTTGTTAGCACGCCCCGCGTCGTTGTTCACAAATATCACATGAAGAATGTGATTATCACTATGGCAGCATTTTTGGAAGTATGAGTCTAACACTACTACATATACAGCTGATTTAGAGCGACACGCCCCAGTCAGAAGTGCAAATAAATCAATTATTACAGGAGCTAAATAACTGTTCACACTGGGGGCATCCATCTTCGATTTTCAACTCGGGGGTGACGAGGTTTCCCCGAGTTCCTAGTAGGAAATTCCGACCTCGGGGGGCATTCCAGATAAAATTTCCTACTTGGAACTGGGAAATTCCAACTTCCGACGACAACTGGAACGCACCATAAATACATGCAACTTATAGTCCGATGCAACTTATATATGTTTTATTTCTCTTCATGACATATTTCTCACTGATCACTGACTCCAGAGCAATTTATAGTCCAGGAAATATGGTACTTGTGGCACAAGTTGTTTGAACATCTTTTCTTAATTTTGAGTAATTTTCATCTAGAGAGTTTATAGCTTTACCACAGTTGGCATGGTAGGCATGGACTTTCCTCAGACATTTTCCATTTATTCAAAGATTTCTGACTTTTTTTTAGGCTTCAACCTCTAAAAAAATGTCAACCGAGTCCCTAATGGGCAACCTCAGTGGCCAAGAGGACCACATTCACTTATCCTCAGTGCCAGAGGCCATTGCTATTTATGTTTTCAGGGTGATTTTGTCACAATCCATGCAGCAGTTTGAAGAAGAGCCGCCGGTTGCCAATCTCTGGCCTTAATTAAGAGGTTTTGTTGGAAAAATGAAGTGATGATGAGTCTAAAAAAATACAAACCAGTTTTGTAGCCATTTCCATGAAGAATTGTTTTTAACTTGTTTGTTTAGTGGCCAAAAAACGGAAGTGTTTCGTTATCAGACGTTTCAGTTCACATCCCAAATGTCAGTCATACACGCTTCCTCCAAAACCTCCTCTGCTGTGACGTCGAAAGGGGGCGTCGTCCGCGCTGCGTCAACGCTTCAATCGCCGATAGGCTAATTATAGTCACATGACGCAAAACAACCAATCACATCACAGTGCGATGAGTAAAGGAACGGAGCCGAACCGGGGGGGCCGTGGAAACGAATAGCGATGACGTTACATCATGAGCCGTGCTGTGTTGTCACCAGCTGTTGTCTGAAGACGGAGGAAAAGCGGTAACGGATCGGTCTGCAGGGGGACTGCGAGCACCCTGAGGCGCGGAGCGGCTCGTCTGGAGGGTAAAGATGAGACTCAGTGACTGATCGATACACTCAACCTCGACCAGCCTCTCAGTGAAAGAATCAATTACATAACTGAAGGCAGCGATAAGACAAAAACTGATAACGGAACATACAGGTTGGAGTTGAAGCCATCTTTCTCTGCAGTAAGTGGGACCATTTACTTATTACTGGTATTTTTATGCACTTTTACTTCCTACAATGCTAAGTAGACCACTTGTAGATCTGTTCAGCGACACTGAGCCTCACATAGCCAGTTACAGGGTGAGCTTTTACAACTTAGAGCAAAGCATGCTGGAATGAGCAGCCTGCTCCATTGTTTACTCTTGTCAATCAATTAGAGAGGTCCAGACTGATATGAGGAGCTCAGGGGATTTTCTTCATGTCAAATCAGAGGTTACTATTCTGACTAGTCCCCCCACATCTGGATTTATCCTGAATACATTTCATTCAACTGCCAAAGATGCCAGACTTTTGGTATCTTTCTTAGTCATCATGATCGGGCTTCATTACTCAATAGATTGTGTAAGTGCTAAATGCTTTAAGCTTGAATTAAAAGGTTCTTAACTAATAGGACAGGACAACTTTGTCTGAACCACTTTCATTATGTAAATAATAACCAATATAATCCTTGAGACTCATATATTGAATAATTATATCTAATAAACTTGATGTATTCTAATGATTATATGTAAGGTATATGTAATGCAAAACACAGTATTGATATACAAACATATATTATGCCCATATTGCCGTTACCAAGTTATAGAGACATTACTGTAGTTTTTTTACTCCTTAATTACAGTGTGAACTAACGGGGCTCCAAGAGAAAACATCCACCAAGGCATTTTCAACACTGTTAAGTGAGTTTTTGTGGAGAAAAAAAATCTCACACTGTTAAAAATCCTTGGGAACAATCCTCGGTCATCAAGATTTGGATCATCACTAAAGTATAATTACCTCCCCATTATGTCACAACCAACAGTCCCTGAAAATGCCATCAAAATACCTTAAGAACTTATTGATTTATTTACGAAAAATGTAGAAAACTTACAATCTTGCAATGTCAACAAGTCCTTTGAAGACATTCCTGGATCCAGGTCATTGGCAAAATTGTGTAACTTGTTTTTTGTGCCATAACCAGCATTACCTTAAAATTTGAGCAGAATTCATTCATGACTTTTCAAATAATCTTGCTACCAGTCAAACAGCCCCAAAAACAACCTCCTAAGGGGAAATAAAAATGTTCACCAAAAGTAACAGCGCTTTATTGATTTTTTAGGGAGCTACAAATAACACTGTTATTACCTACTTAAAGAAAAATGGCCTTTTCTTGATTGGGCTTTTGTTTTGAAGTTCTCCTGTTTCACTATCAAATGCTCCAAAAATATAATGCTGCTGTATAATCTTCAATATAAACAGCAAATAAATTGTGATATGTTTACTGATGATTTGTTTCTGAAGCCATAATCTACTAACACTGATGTCATCATGTTTATGTTGTACATTTGGCAATGTGGTCTACACACACCCACAATTAAATAATAAATTATTGCTTTATAACCATTCTGATTTGTACACTATTATTGATTTTAGATGTTGAAATTGCATTACTAAAAATTCTTGTCATCAATATCATCTCCACACCTTATGCCTTTGAAGGAAAGCGTGCCTTAAGCTACCATTTTCTCATCTTTATTTGTATAGTGCCAGTTAATGTCAGAATTTTGTATTCAAAAACAAACTATGGAATCCACAGCATTAAGTTATCAGCCTGACTTCCTAGAAAACATACTGAAGTTATTACTACTACCACTGCTGTTAATACTACTGCAGCAGTGTGATGAGTTAACCCGTCACCACAGTCGTGTTGGTTGCCAGGTCGTCTCTCAAAATGAAATGCTCCAGAAGTCAATTGGAAGTGAACTGAGGCCACCTCTTTCAGGTGAGCTTGGCATGGTTGATTGTACCAAAACAGAGATCAATAACTGTGTTCATATGTATTCAGTCAAACCTTTCTGAACTGGGAATGCCCACTTGTTTTGGAACAGCTCTCCCAGACTTTCATGGTGTGAATATTACCTTAAAATTTGTAGTATTTGTAGTAACAGTATGACATGCTTCCCCAGCCCTACATAGCAGTTGTTTGAATTAACTGCCTGAAATAGACATTAGCAAGTCACATAGTTTGTCTGTCTTACTGAGTGCTCTGGAACACTTTCAATGATTGTTTTAAGAAGCTTTAACATTGAGTCTTGCATGCTGCATAACCTTTTACAGATTCAGACTTCCTTTTTTATCCCCTAGCAGACAGCTGGTGACACCAGGCGGGCACACAGTCCAAAGAGGAGGCTCAAAGAGTAGATTCAGTGCTTTTGAAGTGGCACTTCTACCATCATGAACGTGGGCACGGCGCACAGCGAGGTGAACCCAAACACCCGTGTGATGAACAGCAGAGGGATGTGGCTCTCCTACATCCTGGGCATCGGCCTCCTGCACGTCATCCTCCTCAGCATTCCCTTCGCCAGCGTTCCCGTGGTCTGGACCCTCACCAACCTCATACACAATCTGGTCAGTAAAGCAGAATTTCCACAAGCAGCACCACCAGCTTGACCTATTTTTTTCATCGGATTTGTTAAAAAACATCAGGTCAATTAAGGACAGAAAAGAAAGAGGAAATGTTTTGTGATCACTGTAACTTCAGCAAAGATTAGAGGGTTAACAGATCTCTGCATGAGGAGAATGTTTTATCCAACTGCTCTTAGTCACATTCTTTGTTCCTCAGATGTTGCCAGTAATTTTTCATCGTCCTTTAATTTTCAGAGCTGAGATCATTATTGCATCTTAAATGTAGATGATGGAGTACTGTCTGCTTTTTCAAATGTTTTTTAGAAAAAAAAGATTTAGTTGTTTGTTTAAGTTTCCTATTGGACAGCCTTGGAGCATTGCCTCTTTGTCTGGGTGCACCACCATGCATCCTGTTACAGCCTGCCTTTGGGATAAGCTTGCAAAACATTCTTTCAGACATCAATCCATGATGTGTGTTATTCTGGTTTTGATCATTCTTAACTACTGCAGATGAAAGCTAGAGTTTGGGATTGCAGGGTAACTAACAGAATGAGTGGTGTCAGCCTGTAATAATGATATTCACTGCTGCTGTAAATTATATTTTGCATGACAAAGACACTTTACAGAAAAAATACAGAATTAAAATTGCACTAGTATGAAAACACAACATCTGTTTATGTCCCCCAGACAAGATAAAGGCTTAAATTGTCTTTCTACTTGTAAATGTACAATTTTCTTTGAAATCTACAATGCAGCTCTCCTCGATACTGTACAGTACTTGTTAAGTTCAAATGTTTAATTTGTTGAGGAGCCTCAATTTGAAAGTCACCCTCTTATCTTCTGCTGGTCACTAAATGATTTTCTTAATGTATTTTTTGGGCATTTTGTGCCTTTATTGATGGGAGAGAATGAAAGTGGATAGGCTTGTGAAAGGGAGTGTGAGCAGGGGAAGACACGGCTCTCCGACTGAGCTGCAAACTGGCCACAGGCTGGATTTGAACCCGGGCCGACAGAAGCATGTACATGGGACGTGCCTGGTTGCTAACCACTCTGCCAAACCAGCACCTCTTGGTTATTAAATGATTCATTTAACTAATCCGCATACTGCTGTTATACTGTTTTTAAAAAGGGCTGGGACTATGTGCTTTTCTCCTGCTTATGATATTTTTTTTGAATTTTTTTAGGTGCCAATTTGATTTAAATTGCAATTCTGCGATATTGCAGATTTTTGCAATCTTTAGTTAGCTTTTTTAACACCAGCAGAAAAGATGAACAATGATGATGCCTACAGACTATATCAGGAAAATACACATCACATGTGAGTCAGTTTTTAGGGTTTATTTATTTAGCAATATATTTTAACCAGCTGTTGATTCTCTTCAAAAGCCTGGGTTGCATTGCATTGGTGGCGCAGTGGGATAGTGCGCTTGATCAGTGATTGGGATGTTGCAGGTTCAAGCCCAACTCCGAGCGACACATGGCAAGACACTTAACCCCAAGTTTCTCCCACTGCTGCGTCAGTTGTGTGTAAATGGGCATAAAAGGGCATGAATGTGTTAGAGATACTGATGGAAAACTAACAGAAACTCTGAACCATCAGTGAAGTGAATGTGAGAGCGAATGGGTGGGTGTGACCTGCAGTGTATACAGCTTTAAATGATCAAACACTAGAAAAGTGCTGTATAAGCTCAAGTCCATTTACCATTCAAGTCCATTTCTTTAAAAGTGGCTTATTAACACAGACTAAATTACAGCATTTAAATTTGGAAAAAAATCTATTTAAAAATCGTCCAACAAAAAAATCCAGATGCTTATGTGAATTGATTTTTCTCCCACCCCTAGGATTTAAACAAAAGCATGTGCAGGTGGAACACTGTATAATGCATTAACATTTATTAACATCAGAGCATTCTGATATCAAGTCCTGGGCCTTTTCTTTTCTGTGTGTAGAAAAAAGAAATTAATCAGTCCCCCCAAGGAAGTGAGATTTTGCAATGGCAACAATCAGTGCAAATTCAGTGAATTCTCTCTGTTTTTCCCTGCTAGACCTAAACACCAACATCAGATTATAACTAACATTCTCTTTCTGACACTGAGAGGACATGAACATAAAGCTCACACTGACAGACAAAATCAGCGCTGAAATTTTTAAAAGCAGCTTCCTATTGGCTAGCATAAAATCAGAATCTAAAGCCTCTTGCATTACATGCACTTTGTGGTGTTATATAAACAACCTCCGTCATATTAAAAGAGTGTAAATTTTGACAGCACTTTTTAATTTAGTTTTAGTCTTTTGCCTAAAATATTCTTTATTCTTTCTTCAAATATTCGTTTTAGCCATATTTTAGTCATTATATTATTACAATTTAATTTTACTCTAGTTTTAATTGATTTTTATTTTAGTCGGCAGAATCTACTGTAAATTTAGTCAACTAAAATATGAAGTGTAAAGTGTAAGGCATTGTTTCCTTGAATTTCTGAAGTCATGCATTACACTTGGATCCCACCACCACAAAGCTAAGGCAGCAGTGATTGGATGTCCCTCTTAGATAATCCAGCCTTTCCACACAATCAAAATTGCTGTAATTTCGACTTGTCCCCACTTTCTACCTGACAGAATTAGGTCTGATTGGATCAAACATTTGGGTCTAGTTTTTGTTTGTTGGTGAAAATGTCAGTTAATTTAGTTTTTGTCAATGTCCACTTGTTTTTTTGTTGCAGTCTAGTTTTCGTCAGTGGAAAAAGGTCGTTGACAAAAACAATTATGAAAATCAACATTAACACTGCATTATGAGCCCCCTTATACTGTAAAACACGTCCCAGTGATGGAAGTGTGTGTGCGTATCTGTGCATCTCTGCTTTGATGTCTGTGCTCAGTTTAATAGCAGGACACATCCTCTTGCTGTTTACACATGCTTTTTGACGGGTTTGAAATATGTATAATGTAGCTATATTATACAATGAAGCCCTCATTGACCTACATATCATCTTACTTCATGAATGTTTTTATTATTGTCCAACAAAGCAAACAAAGCTCATTTCACTTTGTCGTTCAACTTTGTGTCTCTTGTCTCTTCAGTGTATGTACCTCCTACTCCACACAGTCAAAGGGACGCCGTTTGAGACCCCCGATCAGGGCAAAGCTCGCCTCCTCACACACTGGGAGCAAATGGACTATGGTGTACAGTTTACCGCTTCACGCAAGTTCCTCACCATCACACCAATTGTCTTGTAAGTGGCCTTCAGATCCTGACGCTCAGCTTCCATTGTGTAACAGGTGGCAGGAACAGCTATTTATAAAGAACGGATCTAAACCACCAGAGTACACACAAAAACAAGTAGAGCAGGACTGAATGTGCTGTGGTGGCTACGATCTGACATTAACATGGTGAAGACAGATGATTGGAGTATAAACACAGCAAAAAGAATCACTCTCAAGTGCTCCAACAAGGATGTTATTCTTAACCAGCCTCCCACCCACTATTAGCATCATGTTATGTTTATGAGTCTCTGTGGAAGTGGCTGATTAATAAGCATATTGGCTCTCCCTTCTTTAACACTTATGTTTATTTCCAACAGAGGTGGAACAAAATACACAGGAAAAATAAATACACTGGTCTGAAAAATTAAGGCTGCATGTAATAAGATTTTGCTGATGCTCATTTGTCTATTAAGCAGTACTGATTCAAGATTTTACTTTAAAGAACAGGAAGCTTCCCCAGTAACACAGAAAATATCTCACTCCTCTTGTGAAAATAATACCAGGAGTAGCATGATATCTATACTTTACATTTACATAAAATGTTAAATGTTTCGTAACAGCTAAAACCAAGCTTGCCCGTTTGAAAGCTACAATAAGCCCCTAAACAGCCTGATAGGCCATGAGCAATGTGACCCACTTTAAAGAGTTTATGACACAAATTCAAATGATCTGCCATAAATAAAAAAAATGCAGGGTTGTCCCCTTGGTCAAATAAAGAGCATGAAGTTATGCAATAAGCACATCATTCACAAGTGCAGAAGTTTAATCTTGCTGTGCCTCTGACCTTCAACTTAAGTCCACAGATGTATCTAGTTAAGCTTAAGAAATGAGAATAATCATGATGATATTGGTCATTTTTGGATATCAGTCAATCAACCTTTATTTGTGTAGTTGCACAGTCATATAAAATGTTTTCTCAAGATACTTTCCAATGAGTAGGTATACACAGAAATAAATATTTCTCTTTTTTATTTACATAATGTATTAAAAATATAAATCTTCAATGTATAAATTTCATCCTTATTTAATACAGTATATAGCTGATTAACCAGCCTTCCTTCTTGACACCATTTTCTAAACCCTTGACTCTTTTGAGGTGGCAGAAAGCAGAAGCCTGTCCTAGTTATCAAAACAAAGACTAACAACCTCTTAAACTGCAAATAAAAATATTTAATATATAAATTAATGTGTTCATTTATATGTGTGTGTGAAAAAACTCAGGTTTAAATACTTTAGAATAAAAGGAATTGTTATGAAGGAGTCTCTCTGCCTAAAACAAAATCTCATAAAATTTTACGATGCCTGGAAAGTATTTGCTCAACTTGACTCAGCTCTTTTACTTTCTGGTTTCCCGTTAAGAAACCCACCTGGTACTTAGTAGGTTTTTCATATTCACTCTTGCATGGTTCCGAGTGAGCTGGCCCAGTACTGAAAAGTGACATGCTGACCACTGACTGGTCAGAGTTTTGTTACAAGAGGGATGGATGCCCAACAAGGAAATTAAACTCCTCCTCTTATGACCTTCTTATATTGTCTGACTTCACAGACTGTCTTTTACTTTTGTAGACATAGTATGTCGTTTTGCAAATTGCGGTTGTCTGTGATGTAAAACTTGTCTCTGTGCTCTGACTAAAGCCAAAAGATGAGAGCTAGAAAAGCTATAGCCCTTACTTTAGTCTTTATAGTTTTGTTTCACATCAGGCAGTTTAACACAGCTGTGCTAATCACAACCCCACTTTTCATTAAAGCTGGGGTTGGTAATCTGATTGAGATACACTTTTAGTAATACTGGTTAAAATTATCTTTATGACCCGATGGCAATCAACTCAAAATGTGTTCTTAAAATAGAGTGAAAAATATCACCTATTTACAGCAGGAGTAAAACAGGGAAAACACCAACCAATAAAAATGTTGGATCACCAATTTCAAACCAATTAAATCCCCTCGCCATTCTGCCCGCCTCCTGTGCGTACATTTTCCCGACGTGCACAGACTCAGTGCATGTAGCCGAGCTAAGAGGGATCCAAGTCCACTGGAGAATGCTTACCTGTCAAGTTTTGTCTTTAAAAATAAAGGAAGCCCGCTACGAGCCGTCCCACAACCCCAACCAAGCTCCAGTATCCCTCACATTTTAAGACAGGTGTACAAGAAATCTAAAATAAACATTTTGTTTTTCTTGGTTTGTTCTGCTGTTTGCTCTAATCTCGTGACAGCTGTCATTTTGGAGAGGGGTGGGAGGGGCTAGGTGGAGTCCTGAGGAGATGCTACATTTAAATTCATGCTAGTTTTCTAAAATTACCGACCCCAGCTTTAAAGGGGTATCATTACAGTTTATACTGAATCAAAACCAAGGATGCTCAAGCAAAGTGGAGCTAAAGACACAAATAGCAAAGCACCTTTTTGCACCTTAAAATGTTGCAGACAAACTGAAATTCCACAGAAGCTCCCTTATGGCATCACAACCTGAGCAAGGCTGTCGTGTGATTTGTATGTTCTACAGGATTTGCTGTTTTCTTTCTGCTTTATCTTAGCTAAAGACACAAAGTACTGATTAGACTTATTGTATTCAAGTTTAACAGACTTCCATCCAAATATATAACTGTATAGATTCACATCATCCAAAAGTTTCTTCCCTTTCACTGTTATGTCTGATGTAATTTATTTTAATGTCACCTTTGCATTCCCACGAGTGTTCCTGATAAGATTCAAAGATCTTTTTTCCATCTTAATGAGTATTGATTAATTATCCTCCCTGCTGCTCCCTTGTTAGTCAAGTTCACTGTTTGTTAGGGGGTGTAGTGTTTGCAGCTCCGTGCTGCTTCCCTGCCCTTTTCTCTGCTGATTAACCAGCAGAGTTCAGCTAACAGGAAGTGTTCTCTCAGGCTCCCTGGGGTTGGTTTGCCAGCTCAGACTGAACTTTGTCCCGATAGCAGTTTTGCAGGTGTGCATTTCTACGCACTAAAACGCCACCCCTTCATTTTGCTACCCCGCCGAGGGCCAAGAGGAAGTGGTCAGAAAAGCCACACATTTACATTATGTCTTTTTATATGACATGCCTTCACTTGCCCAGAGAACAGAATGTGTGGTTCCACAATCCAAGCTGCTGTGTCCTGTTAGATTTTAAATGCTGTTTACATCAAAACATTGTATCCTTTATTGACTGTACTGTCTGAAATTACACCTTTTATGTGTGTCAACTGCCTGCATGCAGAAACATAGCTCAGGCTTATGTGGGAAAGGATGAGAGTTTTGGTGAGAGGATTATTTTTTGCTCAAGACTGTTCTGAATAAAAGTTATCCTTGGCTCAGAAAACTTCACCAGTAACAGGCACTCCAGACAAAACAACTGAAGGATATAAGAGGGAAGAAATAACCAAAAATGTTCTCTAGTCTCACAGCAAACTCTGAACTTTAAATAGCCTCTGCAAGAGAGGATGCATTTTGAATAGTTAAAATAAGAACTGAGCTAGGGGGTGTATGATTATAGTCACAAAAATGTATCATATTTCAGAAAAAAACAACAGGTTGGATGTTTTTTCTTTTGTATTTTTGGAACAGCCTCTTGGTCTCAAACAGATAAATGTGTCCAAATTAATACTATTGGCAACTTTTCTTGTGTTCTCTTTCGGAAACTTTTAACTAGGAATGAAAGTATTACCGGAACAACAGTTGTTTTGGGAGATATGAACATTTTTGCAGATATTTATAGATGATATTTTTCTTTATATTGGCCATAAATATCACATGTATTGGCAGTTGTGTTACAACTGTTTTGACTGTCACCATAAATAGTTTTTTTTTTTAAACTTATATAGAGACTTTGTGCTCTTGACAAAAAAAAAAAAAACATTGGTAGCGATTTAGTCCTGGCTCATTCTCTTGGAATCCCACTGGAGGTGATTGGGCTATTTACCATCCCGTATGAAAATTCCTGTCAACTGAGTAAAGCCAAACCAAGTCAAGCACAGACCACACAGTGAAAAAGCCCAATAACAGACACAGAATAGTTGCCATAGTAACTCAAGTAAAGAGAAAGGGGATTCTTTTTTTTTCTTCGCAATTATCACATTTGATAATGGGATGTCCAAACTGCGGCTGGGGGCCAACTGGGGCCTACTGGTCATTAGTAATTGGCCCTCAGCAATTTCAAAAGTTGAAATTTAGAATTTGCCTACAGTATTACAAAAAATGTTAGCCCCATAATAGACAAAGAGGAACCAATTATATTAGCAAATTGCATAAATTGAGCTCATTTGCACTCACTTCACTGTTTGAATGTTTAATGTGAAGAACATTAAGATCTAATCATCTGCAAGCCCCAACATTCATTCACCGTTAAGCAGCTGAGGTTTTAGCTTATTTGATCTTTCCTGTTGAGAGCATTTTTTTGCATTCTCATCCCGAGAAGGGGCAAACAGGGGTGCTGAGGGTCACCCTGTGCTACCTAAAATCTGAATGCCCCCCCCAAAAAACATGAAGTTTTACTTAACAAAACAAATCTAGTGGCTGAAAAATATAGACTTCAAGGGATGCACAAAATGCCTATAACAACAGCACAAGAACGTTGAAGTACTGATAGATGTTTTTTTTAAAGACGTCAGTGTAATAAGTCCTGAGGACCCAGTAAATCATTAAAAAAAGTGTAGAGATACACAGATCATCCCCCTTCCTCTAAAGTAATCTAAAAACACTACTCATGACACATCTGCAAGACATACAGCAAAGGGAAAACTACTGTATTTTAGCAGTACATTTAAGATGGCATCTTGTGTGCTAAAAAATAGTTGACAATGACATTGGAAGCTACTACTACTTAACCTTGTTGGCCCACACAGGCCTGCTAATGTTTGGAAACACTATTCAAACCTATGCCAGCTGCATCAAGCTCATCAGCCTCTCTGTGTATGGTCTTTCAATCGAAACACACTATTCAATACAGGCAGAAAGATTGTACTGCTGTGTTAATATCAGTTTTAACCTGTGCTTATAACCATTTTTTGCAGTTTCATTCATCAGCAGTATTTGACAAAACACATCATACCCCGAGGTTAAGAGCAGTCATTAGTCATAGTTTTGTTTTGGCTTTATCTTGATGTATAAAAGAAATACATGTAAATTATCTTAGAATGTCAAGTTACTCTGGAGTGGGGCTTCAGTCACTGATGTTGCAATCTGGGTGTAATTCAGCAAGTCAAAACAGTTTCTGTTTGGCACAATGTGTAAGAGTTGAGCAATGTCTCACTGTTGATACCAGAAGAAATGTGAATGAAAGATTTTAGGATATAGTCACATTTGTTTTGTATCTTTAACCGAGGTTATTCCTCTCTTTTTGTTTTCTTTAGCCTGTGACAGAATGACTGCTATAAAGACAGAAGGTAAAGGTAATCTGCTAATCAATACTTTGTCTTCTTTTCTGTTGTTTTGCAGGTATATTCTAACCAGCTTCTACACAAAGTATGACCGGGTCCATTTTGTGGTCAACACAGTTTCTTTGCTCACTGTGCTCATCCCCAAGCTGCCTCAGCTACACGGTGTAAGGATCTTCGGCATTAATAAGTACTGACAATGCTGAAGAGGACACCTCCTTCCTTCAGTCCCCGTGGACTCGCTGAGAGCACGCAGAGTATCAGGCCTCTGATTTGGCTGCAGATTCATGAGGATCGGTGGCTCTCGACTGTGCTGAGCGGTGCTCTAAATGAAGCCTACAGGGGATACTGCCATGGTACCAAACCCCAGGAAAGAGACACTATACACTTTGCTGAGAGGACAAAGGGAGAGTGTACTGCAGTGGGTCTTTGTGGCCTGTTTCTTTTGAGTTAAGGGTTTCCCATAGACACTTTGTAAGAAGCATTAAGTCTGTGGGAATGACAGTTTTAGATCAGACAGGTGTTGAAGGGAAAGGGCACAGTAGCTGCACAGTGACAGGCAAGTTTACTCCCACAGACACGCCGAGGCTGTAGTCGGGCTGTACATAATGATACAGTGCTGTATTTATTCAGCTTTTCTCCCACCAGAAGCATCTTGTGCTCATAGTTTCTGGGCTTTAGAGGAGAGGAATGAACTCTAATGAAATGCTGAGGGACTTGTGAACCGCTGCAGAGGCGAGACATGAGAAACCACAAAGTTTTATATATAGCCCTCGCTATTCTGCTCAGGGCCAAGATTGGGAAGTTGAGCAAGTCTTATTTTATCTGACCGTTTCCATATTTGGACTCCTCTTGTCCTCTTATGTGTCGCAGTGAGCCTCCTGTCTGCAGAATCGTCTGGCCTAAATGCAGAAAGAATGTACTGTGCACTTCTTTGAACCAAAAACTTATTGCAAGAAAGTCCTTCAGTATGACTGAAGAGAGCAATGTTTTTATCCTTAATGATGTCAAATGCAATCTGCAAGAAAGGATGTTGGTCCTCCACAGGAAAAACAACAGAACGTAGCATTAGACAGCTCTAAATACCTACATTACAGTCCGACCCAAGAGCCAAATCTCACTCAGAGGAACTGTCTTATATACAAATGATAATTATTGAAAGCAGTCCAGTCCAGTGCAGTAGCTTCTGAGATCCTAAAATAGCTTTTTAGTTTCTTGTTCCGGCAAGTTTTAGTTTAGAGGAACCGCTTTTCAGCAATCCAAATGTAAAGGAAGTCACCTGAAAGTAACAGTATGAAGCAGCAAAAGAAGATGTTTCTAAAAATAGGTGCCAGTGATCTTAAAGTGTAGTTTTGACATATTAGAAAACCTTTGGTGTATGCTGAAATGAAATAAATGACATATTACCCCATCAATTGAGACCCCAAACTTTACTTTACTTCTGAAACAAATAGCATTTGCCCTAATTTAAGAGTATAATTTTCCCTAAAACAACAAGCTAAGGATAAATTTGAAAAGCAAGTACAGTAGCCCCATGTTACAAGTGGAGTAGAGAAATCAAAGTGGTTCACATCTAGACATGACAGAATCATTATGTGCATAGTCCTGGTCTTGGAAAGCATGTAAGGAAATAAGTATTTGTGTTTGTTGACATTTACCAAAATTCATACCACAGTTTTTTTTTTAGCTGAATGGTGATTCAAGATGCCTACCATTAGTTTTTCCTGTAGATAGACAATCATTGGCTGTCATTCACCACAGAGAACCCTCAACGAGGGGACAGGAAGTGATTTCTGCATAGAGAAACACTGTCAAAATGCTTAAGTTTTGAGTTTATTTTGGCTGTGTCAACCAGTTACATTTGGTAAAAATGACAGAATAATAAAAAAATTTCATATATAACCTTGAAAATCATGTTTACAACATGTTTCAATAGAAGAAACTAAGCTCGAACTCAGGGAACAACAAGAAGAGCATCAACAATCAGCCTAGATAGAGACATTTCTGAAAGAGTCGAACAAAATGGGAAGCAAACAACAGGAATGAAAGTGATAAGCCTTGTACAGTTGAGGTACCATGTGAATATACTACATTTTCATACGTTAAAATGTAGACATGTTTACATAGTTACATCAGTAAAACACAATTTTAAATGTATAAAAAGAATAAGAAGATCACAAGATGCAAAACACAGTGATTAAGATTTACAATAGCTGCATAAAACCATAACTGGTATACAAAAACAGCCACTCAAGAATAAAACAGATAACTGTCTACTAATAAAAAAACTTGCAATTCTCAAGACTGTTTGTGATACTAATCACTTCAAGCCACATGAATTGGTCACTTTGTGGGAAAAAATGCTTTTGTGTCTAGTTTAGGGATTATATCCCTTGTATCTAAAATTTTATGATGAAACCTGCAGCAGGAATGTGGTTTTTGTATCACTTTTTCTCCATTCCTATTGACTCCTGATTGCCAGGTCACTTCCTTCTATCCATCTGACTTTGGCACATCACCAGTACAACGTTACTGAAAGCCAGCAATGCAGGAGTGTAGGTATGAGCCCAAAACACAGAAGTGTTTAGCGTTAAGGTTCTTCCAGGTTTCAAGCCCAACACTAAATGGGATTTGGAATACTGGTGACGGCAGTCAGGTTTGTGGTGAACATGAGCACATAAGATTTAAATGTTAAATGTGAAATGATAAAATGCCTAACTTATTAACTAACTTGTTGCTGGGGCTACAAAAATGACAAACAGCAAGAATGTCTTATTGTTTTTTAATAATCAGTTATTCATGCACTATTGCCACAGTCAGCAGCAACTTGATCAGATAGTTCGATTAAGAGGTACTTCTCAAATTAAAGGGTACAGCAAGACATTGTACGCTGGAAATAGATCCAATAGATTTTCACTCTCGCTGCTTATGTTTAAGCTTAAAAAATGGTAAAAGGGAGGTTTATGTGTTAAGATTATCGCAAAGATCAGATCATGTAGGTTTAATTTTTTTTTCTCTGCAGGGCTTGCTATTAACAATGATCCTTAAGACTGTAAAAATTCCACAGGCTTTAAGTGCGCTTGAAGTCAAGGGAACCAACGCAATGCCAACTTCTGCGTTGGCCTACAAAAATGTCTCTCCTGCACCACTGTAGTGTTGCTCTTTTGTTGCTCCATGTCAACCACAAACTTTCTGTAGCCCATTGAACCAGCTGTGAGCAGGCTCTATCATATATTATTATGAAAGTCCTCAAACAGAAGATAAAACAAGTTAAGTTTTAACTAAACTTGTGTCTTCGCTGGTTTGTAAAATCTCAACTTGTAAACAGAAGTAAATGCAAATTTCAGACAAAGCAAATATAGTTGCAGAACTGCCATTTTAGCTTTCCAAGAAGTAAAAGACCTAATACACAGCTTGAAGTAACCTAAGATAACTGGTGGTAATCATTGTATTATGACAAAACTCTACATAAATTATGCAGAAACTTAACGATGAGGTGATGACTTCATGTTTACAGCCTTTTCGACAGCCAGAGTAAGATGGCAACAGTTATGACAGACAGTGAAATCGACAATAAAAGAAGACTTTTTTTTTTTATTATAAATAACTACACTTACACACGACTGACACCTAATGACATTTAAGACCCTCTGCTGCTCTTCATCCTCCATGTTATCCCAGTTTGCCTGGAATTTTTTATCATCAAATTAATTTATTAGCCACTATTGTGTACTGTATTTTTGTTGCTGTTGTGTATGAAAACAAAAGTTCTCCACAAGTTAAATTAATGGCCTGTTCTCCATTCAGCCTTGACTTTTCAAATAGATGATCTTGCATTACTTTTTAGCATAATATGTTAATTATTGTAAAACATTTTGTTTATAAAATGCCTTTCATGACACCCAAGGAGGAGGTAAAGGTATTTTTCCTCAACTCATTTCATTCAACAGTGTACACTGATAGCCACATAGCTGAAGAGCTGATTGAGTTATAGTTTAGAACAACAAAAAGATATGGTCAGTGCTCATTTCTGGAAATATTAATGGAAATTTCTGTCAGTTTACTGTAGATTCATGTTTTTTTACTTGGCAGAGAAATACTAGTTTATCCATAATCCATTTCACTATGACAATAAGTTTAAGAGAAAATCAGGTTTTGACTGAAATGAAGTCTAACCATAGGAAGTCTGTTTGGACTGTTCTGTTTTTGGGTGTATTACTCAGCCATAGAGTCCCCCTGCTGATCCTGCAGCTAATGATTTTAAGAGCTACAAGGAAAAACGTTCTCCAATAAATTACGTAAAGTTATGTTTCTTCTGCTTAATTTTTTGGTACCACACATTTTTCTTGAAATTTTTGACATCTGTGTTATCAAAAAGACTTCCTCTGAAGATTAGTTACCCTCAGTTGTTGAAAGGAAGATTATTTTCTGTACTTCAATATGTTTGAACAAGCTTAGAGAGGTAGAGAAGCACATTTTAGGCTCAGAGGTAGTGGTAGTAGCTCAAGTAGCAAAGGCTCCGATTGTGGCAGAAGGGGTCCGTTTCCATTAAGAAGTAAAAATGTTTATCCTTTTCAGGAAAGAACCAAGAAAGAATTAATCCTGAATTTATTTGTTTTTAATGGATTCTACTTGTTTTTGTGCAGATTGTCATGGCCAAGGAGCCAAAGAATCACATGTATGAAAACAACTTTCCAGACTTTATTATAATGTTTCTAATGTTTTGTCACCATAAAGGGCTTTATTCAGTGACATGCTGTGACATTTCATAGCACAAAGTGATGTGTTTTCTACATGGTAACAGTTTGTATTGACTGTTGATTAAATGTAAAACTGTGAGTGTTCAGTTTGTGTTTGTTGGTGAGTGCATCAGTTGATTTTGAAGGAAATGGTAATGTGATGTCTTTAAGAATGATTGGTCCAAATACAGTATTTTTAGAATATTGTCCGGTTTTGTTTATTCAAATGGCACAGGTATGACGGTTTCAACAAAGTGGCAATGTCATTAGTTATTTTACATCTTTTATTTTTCTAGATATTTCTTGGGACATCTCGATCGGGTCCTGATAAAGGGCTATTTCTGTTTTTCCTATTTATTTTTGTGCTTTTTTAAATTCATTTTATAACAGTGGACACAGTAATTTAGGATCCCATGATGCTTTGGGTGTACACTTTGAAACAGGAAAATTTAAAAAATCAAAGGATTTATATCAGCTCACAAGAAATGTTGAGAAGTAAGGTTTAAAAAGAAACAGAAACAATGGTCTACATTATGTGCGGACTAGGGCTGAAAAGATATGGACAAAAGTTCATATCTCAATATTCATACCAGATATCTCGATCGATACGATACGATTATGGGTTCTGTGAAAACCAAGCATTTTTGGGAAAAATAAAAACATAATGCAAAAGAATGTGGAAAGTGGGGTTTTATTTATAAGAAGTGTATATTGTTTATACTGTTGCTTTTTTTAGATTACTTTCTTAAATGTTCATATCTCGATATCAATACAATAACGATATATCTTTCAGCCCTTGTGTGGACCATATCTTTCCTAAACTCAGTTACCAGATCTAGTGTTGTGTTAGTCGAGACTGGTCTTGGTCTTGAGACCACATTTTAAAGTTCTTGGTCTTGTCTCGGACTCAAGAGCATTTTTACTCAGTCTTGTCTCAGTCTCGGACTGGCCTGACTCTTGATTTTACATCAGGACCAATCAAGACCTGATCTGCTGTTCTTCAACTTCATTAACGTGAATAAGGAGGAGCACTTGGTAAAACAACAAAAAGCTTCAATTCATGTGTTATTTCCCCCTGTGATGACTGCAACCTTCCCAGTGTTGTGACTGCGGGACACCCCCCTTACCTCTTCAACCTTGTCATGGTTTTTAAAATTGATTTTGATGGTCTTGGTCTTGTCTTGGTCTTGGCCTCGACTCTCAGAAGTCTTGGTCCTGTCTTGATCTCAGTACATTCTGGTCTCGGGCAAGTGTTGGTCTCGGATGGTGTGGTCTTGAGCACAACACTAACCAGATCTCAATCCAGCAGAGCACCTTTGAGATATAATATTACGGGTTATTGCCATCTTTGATGTTAAGCAAACAAATCTGTCGGACCGTGTGATGCTATCATGCAAATATGGACCAAAGTCTCTCAGGAATGTTTCCAGCACCTTTTTGAATAAATGCCATGAAGAGCTAAGACAGAAGATCAATTCAGCACTATAGGAAGGTGTACCTAATTAAGTGACCAGTCAGTAATAATTTATTGGCTGAATTTCAAGTTTGAGTTAATCCAAATACACACTACTTTCAAGGTTTTTATTATTATAGGTTTCTGATTATGTCAAAAATTGGTTATGACTGTTCTGTGAGGGCATACTGATTATTCCAAAGTAATATGTTTTTAATGCTGAGCAACAGACTGATAAAAAATACATTTTGGTCAAGACCCTCCAGCTTAAGCCTTGCCCCCCACAACATCTCCACCTGTGAGCAAACATTAATCCAGAGTCTTTGTCCTGACAGTAAGACTTGACACAGTATCTGAGCATTTCTCGCTCTGTTGCACAAAACCAGCGTGAGAACCAGTGTTAAACATTGATCTCTGTGAAAACACTGGTGAGGTATTAGGGAGAATGCTTCAGGATGTCATGTCAGAATGCAAAAAAAGACACTGACAAGTAAAAAAGACTTTTTTCATGCTGTGACTTCGATAGGGATATAAACATCAATTTAGTGGTTTCATAAACAGTCACGGGTTTGACAGTACCGTGCTGTTAGCCTTAAGTGATGTTTTATTTTGTGCTTTTGACAAAAGTACCTGTTGATGTTGATGTAGCAACAAAGAGGTTGACACATAAAGCTAATCTATGCTTGCTTAGGTTGAAAGATGTGATATCAGCCTTTTTTTCTTTACTGTTCTTCATGTAATAAAGCATTCAGATTAATTTCTCCCTCTTAAAGCAAATGTATTTTCTTAGGGTTTTGAACAGAGATTACTGCGCTTGAACTTCCATAATAGAGCGCCACATGATTTGTCACTGTTTGACAAGAAGCAATTTCTTCAGAAGGTCAGCTTTTCAAGAAAGATGAAAAAGATTCAAACAATGTGTCGGCATTTATAACAAACAGAATTTGTACAAGTGTTCTGCAGGTCTTTAGACTAAAGATGTTCATCACCTCAGGGTCCGGTCATACTGTGCTTTGGAAATTATCCCTAGGATGACATCTCAATGAAACAGATTTTAGAAAGACTATTGGTAATGAACACTTACTGTACCAGGTTGGATCCTTTTGCCTTCATAACTGCCTTTATTCTTTGTGTCATAGATTCAACAATGTTCTGGATACAGTCTTAAAAGATTTTGGTCCATATTGACATGATGGCATCGCACAGCTGCACATCTGTGATTCAAATATCCTGTTCCACCTCATCCAAAAGGTTCCCTACTGGGCTGAGATCTCATGACCATGGAGGCCACTGAAGTGTAGTGAACTTATTCAATGTTCAAGAAACCAGTTTAAGATGATGCAAGCTTTTTGAGATAATGTGTTGACCTGCTGAAAGTAGGTTTTAGGACACGAGTGCACTGTGGTCATTATAAATGGCCAAAAACAAAACTCATGTGGGCTGTGGCATTGAAACAATGCTGATGTGGCCTATCTGCTCCAAGATTTGACATGTCTTCTGCTTACCTTAGTTGTAATAGGTTACGTTTTTTCTACTCTCATTTTCACACAGAACTGCTGCTCACTGGACATTTTCTCTTTTCCAGCCTTGACATGGTTATGCATGAAAATCCTGGTAGATAATCAGTTTCTGAAATACTCAGCAGCCAGCCTTGCACTAATGCTGCATTCAAAGTCAGCTTAATCACTTTCTTTTTTTTAACTTCTTTTTGTTGGGTTTTTTTCTTTTCCAAATAGGAACAGAAAAAGAACAAATCCAATACATTCATTAAAGGATAAGTTCAGTTTCTACAGCTTTCACATTGTTTATAGAATGAAGTAGAACAATATACTCACCCAGAAGGCTTTCCTGATCCAAACAGTGCTTCGGGAGATATTTAGATCCAAAATCGAGCGGCGGACATCCGTATAATGGTAGCACATAGGGCATACAGCACCACTCCTAAAACTGCATTAATCGTCCAAAAAAATAATTAGTTTCACCAATATTTCATCATGGTCCGCTCGGGCTACTCCTCCAAGACAGTCTGTGTCGCTCCAGACATGTTTTGTGGCTGTGCTGACCTCTGAACTGAAGAAGAACGCTTGCCTCTTTCAAATATAAAGATAAAAACACAATGAATACCTAAAATATCACAATAGCAACTGAAATAATAATAATAATAATCATAATGAAAATTAATACATCAAAAACTAATAATAACATAACACTAACTGGAGGATACCATGTGTTCTTAGCCCTGCCCAGTCCCTATTTTTTATTGGGATTACCTTTGTTATAATAATCTATAAATGGCTGCTTTGCTAAGTCAAACTTATTTACCTTTCCTCTCAAGGTATATTTTATTTTTTCTAGCTGCAAATGTTTCATTACATCATTCATTAAAGCTTGATAAACTGGAGGATTTTTTTGTTTCCACTTTAGCAGAATTATCATTCTTGCCAACAGTGTGACAAAGCGTATTACATTCTTTTGGTCGTTTGATAAAGAGAGCTCCAGAGCAGCTGACCCAACCACAAACATTGCAAGAATTGGGTCTGGTTTGACAGGTTTCTGAGTTTAATCACTTTCTTACCCAGATTTTGGTGGTCTGTTTTAACACTAGCAGGTTATCTTGACCATGTCTGCCTGACCAAATGCACTGAGCTGCTGCCATGTTATTGTTTAGCTATTTGTGTGAAGTTATGAAGCAGTTGAACCGTATAAAGTGTCCAGTATTTTAGCTGTCAAGCAGACCCAGATTTCGTAGAGTTCATTTCTTGAGGCGCAATAAATAAATTTTCCCGCTGCTGATTCTGTAAAATAGTGCCACAGCTTAGTATGCAACTTTTTAAGATGTATCTATATTTAATAAAATAATATATTTTAATCTCTTTAAACCCATTAACCTTCTTAGGAGCTCGTGGATGAGTCAAGTCAATTTAAATTTTTAATCCAACACCACAAATCACAAATTTTCCTTAAGGGGCTTCACGATCTACAGCATAAAACCCTCTTTGAAGCCCCATTTGGAGGCAATTTCATATCCTTTTTATGTCATCTGAGCTTTAAGAGACCAGGGCCCGGGGCCAACGTGGGATGTGATTTGCGGTCATGTATTCCTGGTCCAATTAATTGAATTATATCCTGTGCTGTGTGGCTCGAATTTGAGAGCTATAGGGTGTGCATTTATGTGTAAGCTATACAATGTGACTCAAGTGTTAGGAGCTTAGATTTAGGGCTTAGATTGTGATAAAAGTTCAATGTAAAGGATTTACAGTAGGCCACACACAGTAATGTGGAGCTCAGGAGTTACGTTGGAGGAGTTAACACTGTTTTTATCCAGCAGAGGGCAGCAAAAGGCCATCTTTGACTTTAATTTGGAGTGACATGCAACCCCTATAAATAGGAATGCCTCAGGGGAGAGATTATCAGTCTTTTCTCTTGTCTTCATGTCCAGAGGTTCTCTCTCATCAACTCATTGTCTGTATTTATCATAGGAATGTACAGTATCAAGGAGATACATTCATTTATTTTTCCTTTTGTTGTATTTTTAAAACCCTCTTCTCTTCAATAGTCTAATTTTTCCAGCAGTAAATACATGACCCATTTAAACCCAAGTATTATATGTGTAAAAAAAAGGAATGTCTTTACAAAAGCATTTGTACATTTAAAAAGATTGTTGCCAGGAAAATGAGAGGGATTTTGGGTAATTTATTCCAACATATACAGTGTGAATGCAAGGATAGAAGCAATAGACAATAGAATAGAATAGATAGAGGCAATATGTAGGCCACTTGTTGAAAAGATGGTAGTATTTTATCAGAGGATTGATTGATTATTCATATTTTCATGCTTCAGCAATGTAATGCATAGCAAACATTTAGAAAAAACATGTTTTTGCTGCCCTCTAACAGCGTTTTTCTCTTTACTATTCTTTTCCGTGCCGTTCACACTCCCTGTGTGCTGTAGCTGAAGGCATAAATCAGGATTAAATGTACCTAAAGAGGCTTAGATGTGAATTAATCCAATTATAATCCATGACCCTTTGAAACCTGGGCTCTCACGAGATGAGAGTAAAAAACAGTAGACACAAAAGTACACAACTGTGCGCACATAAAAGTCTTTTCCTTTTAACCCTTTGACATAAAAATGTTTGTAAGTGTTCTTTCTGTAGTGTGAGCTTTTTACCTTGCTGACAGCTTTGTACAGCTTATTAGAGTGGTTAGTGTTGCTAATATAGCCTGAATGCATTACTTTTCAATGATTCAGAAGTTAGCCATTTTTTTTCATCTAGAGGGACTTCATTAGGACGTGCTTGTGGATGGAAGGGCACAGATAGCCTCGTCACAAAAGGTTCCCATATATGATCTAAAACAATAACATAAATCTCATATACTTAAATGTCTTTGCACCAGAACATGTGTGGGCCTGTTTTAGCTTGATTTTATTCATGAAAACTTCACAGCAGTGTATCACTTTTACCTGTGTGGTCTTCTGAGGTTCTTGCAGAGGGTGCTCCAAGGGAAAAAGATCAGGAGCCACTAATGTCTTGGACAAATTCTGAGTGATGTCAGCCATTTGGCTAACCTTCTAAAGCAGCTGAGTTCCCCAGATATCATGCCTGTCACCAAGCAGAGTCACCTTGCTGAGTTTCAAGCTGAAACAAGTGTTTGACAAGGGCCAAATTATGATGAGCTCCAATACTGCAGCTCCTGGAGGGTGTTTCCGGTCTGCAGTGGTCAGTATGTATCATATGTGGTCCAAGGATGGAACAGTGGTGAACTGGTGACCAAGGTTCATTGATTTATTGATGCACATGGGGAGCGACGGCTGGTCCATGTGGTTGATCCAACAGATGAACTACTGTTGCTCAGACTGCTGAAGAAGTTAATGCTGGTTCAGATAGAAAGGTGTCAGAAAACACTGTGCATTGCAGTTTGTCGTGTATGGGACAGTACAGTGACAGACCAGGCAGGGAGGCAGAAGTATGGTTGAGTTATCTACCATACTTCTTGACTAATTCAAAACAAATCTCTATATCTCAGAAACATCTTGGCACCCTGCTTAAAGATCCCATAGCTGTATGCATTAGCAGCATTTTTAGCATATTGATCTATTTTTTCTGCTTTTGTCATGTCATGTGATAAACTCCCTGCAACTGCATTTTGAGAAATGTGGTTCATTAACTGTTGGGCTTTTTGCTCACACAGCTATTCATGAAGTGGTGAACCTCGCCCCATCCTTGCATGTGAACAACAGAATCTTTTTATCTTTTATACCAATTACCAAGTTTTATACCAGTTATTATTCCAATTAACTAAGGATGGCGAATATATTCTGCAAAAAAAGCCATATTTGGCCTTTGGTGGAGTGAGGTAATAGCAAGGCCGAGTGGTACCGTGTGACGCAATGACAAAATCAAATGGGTCATTGCGTGTGACTGTGGCTAAGCAGACTTGTGCTGAAAGGACAATAATTCATTTGTTGCAGGTTAATCCACTTCAATGCACTTTAGTTTCTTTTTTAATGCATGTTTTGTTTTGTTTGAAGGCCTAATATGAATGAAAAACTTTGTTGTGCTTTTTTTGAAAAGCTAAGGCTACTGGAATGTAAGATTTTTTATAATATTCAATAAACAATTACTTTCTTTTAAAAACATGTCTTAAAATACATTCTAACCTATTTATGCACCATTAAAAAATATAGTAAACTACTTACCTCCACACTGGATATTTGGTATTTGGTATTCGGCCACAAATTTTCACTTCTGTGCATCCCTACAATCAACCTGTCTGCTGTAGAATGTTCCAAACAGGTGTTTTTTAGCGTTCCTTTACTATCTCAGTCTTTTGTTTCCCCTGTTCCAGCTTTATGTGGGAAGTTCAAAATGTGTGAATATTTGAAAACACAAAACAAAAGTTTTATCAGTGGGAACATTAAATGTTATGTCCTTGTAATGTTTTGAATTGAATATAGGTGGGAAAGGATTTTTTTTCCCTCTTTTATCTGATTTTTACACAATGTCCAAACTTAACCTGAAATTCAGGTTTTTGTTACACTTTAACTTTTAGCTTATATTGATGGAAATGTTTTATTTTATCATCATGTATTGCTAATTCAAGTTACTCATCTGCTCCCTCTTGTCAGTACAGTTGTCAGAGAATGTTCAGCTGCCTTAGATTCCGCCTTTATCAACCCTGTGCTGTCAAGAAAAATCACAACCATAGATGCATACTAGCTATGATTTTGTTTCTTCAGCCCGACTTGCCCTGTAACTTACTGAGGAGTTTGCATTGACACTGGGCGGGCAGCATGTCTGCAACACACCCAACGACATTCATTAATATGGATTGCAGCCCTCGTCGGATAGGCAGCCTCCTCTTCTCCGTCAGAACCTAGAGAACACGTAGTGATGCCATCCACTCAGATTGAGCATCTGAAATATGCATGCCCCATGTTGTGAAGCTCCCACTGCGTGCACTCCTTTTTTTCTGCGGATGTGACACCGACAGTGGCAAGATAAAACAACAAACCGTGGATTCATTCCTCGGTTACCCCGCTGTGACATTGACACAGTTCGACCTGATAATAATGTGCTTGATCACGAGTGTTTGTGTGTTGGGAGAAGAAGGAAATGTTACCGTACGGATGTGGTTTACTATAAATAGAATCAAACTAGAATTAGATCAATAAATGATGAGCTCTGGATACCCCACAGGGTCTTTGAACTATCTGAGAGCCAAGGGCAAGACTGACAACAGGAGACAGTTTCCCCCTTGGAGCGGCTGTGCTGTCGCTGAAATGCACTGGGGGCTTTACAGAGCAGACTCAGTCATGGACAGTCTGTTCTGCCAGGCATAGTGAAGTCACATGTACTGTAGAGAGGTTTTTAACTATGGACATGGTAAAGGGTAGAAATAGCTGATGTGGTATGATACAGAACAGAACACCATGCTGATTATATGTTTGCGTGTGGCTGCATGGTATAGATTTATAATGGTGCATGCCTGTTTCCCCTCTAAAGTACAACAAACTGCAATCAAGAAGCTTATATAAGCATGTATATTTGTTTTTGGTTCTGTTGTTGGGTTGCATGTAGTATTTCCACATAAACTTCTCTTCAAAATCTTTGTTTTTTATGTCTGAGATTAAGGCTCCATTCTGTTCTCAATGAACTCTTTAATAAAACAAACCTGATTACATTGGAACACCACCAAGGGGCTATATACATCCCTGATACACAGAAAAGCCTTTACAGCACCACTTTAAAAGAGAAGGTGCAAGTTGTACAAACAGGATTTAAGCTACTTGTGACCTATAACTCTAGAAATATATATAGTTTTTACATGAGTCAGATTATATTGTTGTTTCAAATATACTCAACAAAAATATAAACACAACACTTTTGTTTTTGCTCCCATTTTTCATGAGATGGACTTAAAGATCTAAAATTCATTCCAGATACACAATATTACCATTTCTCTCAAACATTGTTCACAAATCTGTCTAAATGTGTGATAGTGAGCACTTCTGCTTTGCTGAGATAATCCATCCCACCTCACAGGTGTGCCACATCGAGATGCTCATCAGACACCATGATTAGTGCACAGGTGTGCCTTAGATTGTCCACAATAAAAGGCCACCCTGAAATGTGCATTTTTTTTCGCTTTATTGGGGGTCTGGGGACTCAGAACCAGTCAGTATCTGGTGTGACCACCATTTGCCTCATGCAGTGCAACACATCTTCTTCGCATAGAGTTTATCAGATTGTCAATTGTGGCCTGTGGAATGTTGTTGTGAGGCCGGTTGGATGTACTGCCATATTCTCTGAAACGCCTTTGGAGACGGCTTATGGTGGAGAAATGAACATTCAATGCACGAGCAACAGATCTGGTTGACATTCCTGCTGTCAGCATGCCAATTGCACGCTCCCTCAATGCTTGCAACATCTGTGGCATTTTGCTGTGAGACAAAACTGCACATTTCAGGGTGGCTTTTTATTGTGGACAGTCTAAGGCACACCTGTGCACTAATCATGGTGTCCGATGAGCATTTTGATGTGGCACACCTGTGAGGTGGGATGGATTATCTCAGCAAAGCAGAAGTGCTCACTATCAAACATTTAGACAGATTTGTGAACAACATTTGAAAGAAATGGTAATATTGTTTATCTGGAATGAATTTTAGATCTTGGAGTCCATCTCATGAAAAATGGGAGCAAAAACAAAAGTGTTGCGTTTATATTTTTGTTGAGTGTATTTAAGAAAGCAGGTTTGTCCCAATAGCAGCCACCTAGGCTGAAAAGGAAGGCTGATGCAGAAGTGCCAAAAGCTGTTGTGTCCACTTGAGGCTGGGTGCAGCAACCCTGCAGGTTACATTACTGTGCGCTGGAAACTTATGCTTCTTACTGCCTAAATAGTCATTTCTACTGATTGGTTTAAAATGGCTTTGGTCTAAATATTGAATACATCTATGTACCCCTCAATGTGAAAGGGTCAGTTTTTCATATCACACTTATTTTTGTCTTGTTGAGGGTTTTTTGAAACCAGGAACATGATTGACATGGCTACACATCCATGCAGAGTTGCTGTTGGTCAGACGGCCTTCAGTTCCACTTCAACATGGCCTCTCTCTCTGTCTCTGAGTAAAAGACTGATGTTACATAGCTTTATCTGGTCCTTTTCAATTGATGGTAAGAACAAATGAACAAACCAACAAATAATCCTTACCTTTTACCTATAATCTCCATTGAGTCAGTATGGACCATTTCCTGAGGTATCATAAGCAAGATAAAACATAACCCTTGACTTTTAACGTTTGACTTTGTATCTCCTAAATCCATCATATGTATCTCAAGTCAGAGCTAGGTTAGCATAACATAACATTCTTCAATGTGTTGTTGGAATATTGCATTTCCATAATTAAGTGAAACCAAGGTCCAACATCTTTAAACAAATAACCTTAAAATCACTCAATCATCGAACCAGAGTGGATGGTGGTGTTCAGTATTGTAGAAAAAGTCTCTTATATCTTTATAAGCAGGGGGTAAATGAGACCTAAAGACTTTTACATTTGGCCTGTACCTCCAAATTCTAAAAAAAAAATGCATCCTTAAATTGAAGAGGTCTTTTGTGCAAAGTTTAAAGAATATACCTCAAGATATTCATGAGATGTTGCATTAACAAGCAAGGACAGAACATGGGATAAACACTGAAGACAGGAACTTGACTTTTCACCCTGAACTTCCAAATTCCTACTTATCCATTAACATTTGTGCTTGGTTTCTGAAAATTCCAATAGTGCTTTTGTAAAATGTCATCACAATGAAAGGGAATAACACAAAGGCTGTTGACCTTGTATCTCCAAAATTGCATTCATCCTTAAGAAAGGTAATAGTATCTTCTGGATTAAACAAATAAGTTGAACCAATTGAACTAAATACTTTCTGTTTTGATAAAGACCATAATGATTTAACTCAGTGCAAATGTGGTGCCATTCAGTCAAGTGTCAGTCATATTAATATAAACTTGTTCAGATTAATCCAGAACTCTATAGGCGGTAATCTTGTTTTTGCCCTAATTACAAGCTAAACAGCTGCATTCTGGGCCTTTAAGATCCATGGATGCCCATTGTTGGTGTAAGGTGATCATATGGCTGTATAAAATCCTTTAGCTATGCTATTAAGGGCTAAATGGCCAACGTCCAATCCATAAGCCTTGGACCTCCTGTGGGAAAATGCCAGCTGGGGGTCCTTCCTGAGAACTTTCAACTTTAAAAGGCTTTTTTTTTGTTTATTAGCAGTACAGAAGCAGAGAAGCAACAATGTAGATGTGTAACTCTGAGGGTATGTAGTGGATTAGCTCAGTTAGGCCTGAATGTCATCTGTTCATGTTTTTATATCTACCAATATAAGTTGTTGCATGTGTTTTGCTGCATTTTAAAATTATTTTGAATACCACAAATAAAGACACTTTGTGCAGGGTATAACCCACCATAACGCAGGAACACAAAGTCATGGGCTTGTTTCTAAACCCTAAGAGACAGTGATGAGCATTCACTTTGTTTTTATCAGTTGATTTAGCTTAAAGTCACCTGTTGAAACAGTTACTAAATACACAGCTAAACCGTTTGAGCATAGAGAAAAATGCTGTAAAACCAGTGTGCGTAGTGCTGACACTGTGTGATTTAATCATAGGTCAATAGTCCAAGCTGACCTGATGTTGATATTGATTGTTGATTTGCATTTATTAGCTCTTATCTCTGGATGAGTCCCTCCACAACAGGAAGTTGAGCGCTCCCGTGTGCCTTTTATGTCCTTCGGTTTTACATGTTGTGTAGGTGAAAGCACAAGTTTTAACCGCCAGTTCATTTGATCGTGTAAATACTGTGCATTCTCTTTTATTCAATAGATGGCAATTAAATTGATTTTGGTTCTCTACAACCTGCTACCAAGTGATCTATGACCTGGTGTTGGCCCTCAGCCTAGGGACCTCTGACACAGAGGAGGTCTCAAGTTCATTTGTTTGGTCACTGCATTTTGGAGCTCAACACGTCATATCTTTTAGTTTACGTCTTTGCTTCCTTCTCACAAACATCTGAACCCAGTCATGTGACAGGTTCACTGAGCTGCACAGCAACAGTTTGAAGATCAGTTATCTCCTTCCCCTGCCATTTATTTTGCAACCCTGGGTTCAAAAAGCTGATCCCATGTCTGCCTTTCAATCTTTTGGTATTTTGATGCTACTTCACTTATAATAATGAAATGGTACTGTATCATTACCTTCACCAGCGAAGTTATGTTCTGCCAGCCTTTGTTAGTTTGTTTGTCAAGATAACTCAAAAAGTTGAGGATGGATTAAGCGTAAATTTTGAAGGAATGTTGGTCATGGCACAAGGAAAAAAGTGATAGGATTTTGTTGGTAATTATTATTATTATTTTTTTTAGAGATGTGTTAATGTTGCCAGATAGTGCTGTTTTCCACCTTTTGGCTGATGATCTGGCTAAGAATGCCAGAAATGCCTTGGTGAAGGGTTGTGTTCAATTAGCTTTATAGTTTAGCCATTGAAATGTGATATTGGAAAAGTATTTAATTTATTTTTGAACTTTTGGGGAATGACAAGCCACAGACTGGGCTTGAACCCTGGATGCCCACTTATAGGACATGGAGTGTGACATACCATAACTTCTATATCTTTTATTCACTTTTACCATAAACACTGACACTCCTAAACAAGGAGGCAGTGCTCTTTGGTAAGTTTGCAGGTCAGCATTGACCTTGCAGCTGGATCCACCTGATGTAACGTCTACAGTCAGATGGATCTATCTTGCCAAGCTTTACTCTACAGTGATTGTGCTCGGCCCAAAGCGGCATGGTCAAAATAACGTCCTTTGAAGCAGGAAGAGCTGAGAGCTGCAAGCAAGGGGACTGCTTGTACAGAGGTTAGCATTGATGCTAACAGCTTCAGATGCAATTTTATCAAATCTTGACCACATTTCTTTATTAAATGAATAACAAAAACAACATTGGCAGGATTTATCAGACTAAAAATAACTTTGCTCCACTTCAAAAATGTTTTGTTGAGAGTTTGTTCTATGATATGGCTCATGTTTTGTACTTTGCATCGTGGCAGTAGTGCCCACCTGCTACACAATCTGATTTATCTGTAATTAATGTGTTTGAACAATCGCCAAATCACCTGTTGGATATACTTTTTAGGCTTGGGTTAAAAAAATTGATTTAATTGATTTAAATCGATTTTCCCTTAACTGTTTCATAATCGATCCATAAAATCCAAAGATTGATCTTTTAACTTGGGTAGTTTTTTCTTCTTTGGATGTGCAGAGAAGCAGCCTGTGGTATCAACCCTGCTAGTCTCGTGTGATCAGCGTTTAGCGTTGCTTTCTACTGGACAAGATCTCATGAGATGTTACTGCAAACAAACATGGTGGAAGCACTATATGGGCACCACTGGCAAGTTTAAAAGCTGATGTTTGGATGTACAGTATTTTAGATTTAACATGTTCAAAGGAAAATACGAGTTGGACTAAAAAAAGTAATATGCAGAATATGCATTAATGTATATCATTAAAATATGGTTAATGTAACTGCTTTGGGTTTAGTTCTTCATGTTAAAACAATTTTTAATGATGTACCAGGTCAAAAGGTCACTTTTTAAATTTACAGCACTATTTTAACTAAGATATCCCAGACTGAATAAATATCGAATTGAATTGTGAATCGTATCAATTTGAGACCTTGTAATATTGAATCGAGTCGATCCAGAAAATCTGAATCAATACCCAGCCCTAATACTTTTGACAGTTTCTGCCCATTCATAAAAAACTTTATTTGGGCTTTTTCCCCAGATGGACTACTAATAAACATTTTGATCTGTCAAGTTAGGTCAGTTTCCCCTTGATCCTGAATATAACTTTAAGACATGCAGGAGTGAGACTCAGTATGTGCTGTTTTCTGTCATAAATCATCCTGTTTGGCCACATTTGTGAGGATTATCTTGAGTCGATGTCCAAACAGTAGCCCAATCATCATGGTCTTTGTCTGCTGGTCAACATTAGGACATTTTGTAATACCACAACTGACCAACCATTTTTTGTATTTAAAGTATCTGTGCAATAAAAGTATGACTGTGTGTCAGGTACACAGCCCTCCAGTCATCTCACAGAGCTCAATCTGTTTTACTTGAGGACTGAAAGCCGCTTTAGTGCTTTTACAGACAAGACGGTCCACGCTGACATCTCCAAATGATGAATCGCTTTTAAGAATGAGCTGTCTGCCACAGGCCGAGCTGTGAGACAACTCCTAACGACTCACCAAGATCTATCAGGGGGGTTATGAATATTCATAAACTGCTCTTGCTCTACATAATTAACATACTCATTCCACCCAATAATAAGATTTATGAATGCTCGGTGACATGCAGAATTTAAAACCAGCTGTATAAGATTTCTTGGTCACCATGGCAGTGCCACATAAATTGATGGAAGGTGTTCAGAAATGCGGCCATAAATAAAACACACCGCAACCTAAGTTGGGCCTAATTAGCTCTCACTTCACTGCAATTTGGCGAGGCACTGCTGGGTATTAAGCCATGACTAAATCTGAACATTCTTAATTAATTACCTAGGGCTTACTGAGCATTTTTCGCTGGCTTTGTTATTTTTTTGGTTTAATTTTCTCTCTTCAAGGAAAGTCAGCGCTATTGTTTTCCCATAGTGTTTGTCTATGGGTGTGTGGGTGGTGTTTCCGCTCTGTGGTGTTTCATTATCTCTTTTTGTGTGAGCGCATGAGGGGCGGGGAACGGAAGAAGAGGATGTAAATAGAGTGTAAGAAGGAGGGAGGGAGAGGGAAGAAAGGTGTGCGTGAACCAAAGCTTTACACGAAAACATTTTTTAAGCCTCTGCAGGGTATAGTACAAGACAAAAGAGACTTCAAATAGTAAATCTGATTCAATACATTATTGGGGGAATTCAAAAGAGTTTGCTGCTAAGGTATTTGCATACGCTGCAAAAACAAGCAAACAAAATTCCTATGCATATTTGTGCATAAATCTGCATGTCTAACAAGAGAATTCTCAGTTGCTACATGAATAAGGACAAGCTATAGAACATAAGCCCTCTATGTGCCCTTGTAAGTGTCAGTCCAGAGCAGTCTGTGCATATTATGTTAAAGAATAATATGTTTCCACAGGGAGCTGACATCTGACTGAAAGGAGAAGAAAAGCCCACGTTTAAGTCTGAAAGGAAATACCGTTGACCAAGACAAACCTGCGACAGAGCTGAAGCTTCCACTGAAGACACAAAGGTAATGTCCTCATTATCATGTCTGGAGAGGATTCTTCAGTGTTGAGCTGACAGTTCCTTACATCTCTGCACCAAACAGTCCAATTAGGGCTTATCTGAAGCTATGCACACCCAGCCTGTCAAACTGATGGTTTTTCCACATGTTTAGGCATGTGCATGAAGACTTAGCAGCAGCAGTATTCAGCTTCGAAAGAAATGGAGAGCATAATGTTGTATGTGGATTCACACCTATAGCTCAGTTGATTTTTTTCAGATTCAGTTAAAAAAAATCAAAAGTTGCAATTTCCCTTCTCATTTCATGTTCACAAGGCAAGATCATGAAAGACAGAGTCCAGACAGAGACACACCAGCTCCCCTCTGAGTCACACAAGGCCATCTTACGTCATTATGTCACAGCAAGCGTTGGTTTGACTGCAAGTGGAACTGTGCGTTGTAGGAAGAAAGCTTCACCACCCACAAAGCAATAATGATAATCGTGAAGGCTGGGCGACCTAAATAAGGTTATATAGATGACAGTATTTTGGCCCTGTGATTGGCTGGTGACCAGTTTAGGGTGAACCCAGCCTTTGGTGAGTGGATTTGTCGTGGTGGGCCAGCTGCTTGCTAGGCTCCAGCCCCCCGCAACCCTGAAAGGAATAAGCAATATAGCAAATGAATGGATGAATGAATTAATGCATTTATCAATGTTAGACATGCCTTGCAATATAAGTGTACAAAACAGTGTTTACAGTAAACCAAAGGGGACACCGTACACTATCGTAACTTCTTACATCGTAACATTTGTAGAAGTGCCTGAAGAGAAGCTGTCAGCGGTGTAAAAATTTAGAGAGCAGCTTTGGAAAGGTTAAATTCTTCTGCTTGAACAAGCTGGACTAAGTTCAGGGATTTTAAAGACTTTTTCAATCAGCTGATGTTGTCAAGTCCTGTGATAGTCTGGTGAAGAGACGTTAAGTAAGGTTAAACTGTCGCTATTTTAATGGTTTTTTGTGTCATTATCAGCCTGGACACTTTGTAGCCACCGAAGAGGATGTGAAAGCCCTGGGCTGAGCACTTGACAAGGCACTGCTGGACAGTGGTGGGTATAAGTCTGACAAATTGGTGTGTGGATTTGTCGTAGTGGGCCAGCTGCTTCGTACATTATCGGCACACAGTGGAGCCCATTGTGCTTCCACATGGGGCTCCTCACATGTTTCGGTGTTGTTATTTTCCACTCAGAGTTGCTTTGCCGGTCCTCCATTTTCTTGGAGTGTTTTCTTCTGTTGGCTTCTGGCAGACTAGATGCAGCTGTTGTCGAGGTCAAGAGAGCGCTAGCCTCTGCTGTTCCAACCTAATGTACCACTGAGCTGTTATTTTATATTTGAATGTACATTTACAGTTCTAGTGCAGATTTTTACTCCCATGCCTGAATGGATATTTGAATATTGGTTGTAAGGTTACAGCCCGAGTGCTTTGACATCCTTTATTGTGCTATCTTGTTGTTCTGTTTGTGCTGAAAAAGAGGTTGATTGCTGTTTTCATATATGTGAATGGCCACTTGTGGTAGAAGGAATATTGATGTGAAAACAACCTAAATCTTTCTGAAGCCACAAATTCATAAAATCCATGTAAAAGGTTAAAAATCATGTTTATTAGCTATAGTGCTAATGTCTGGACACCCCATATCCAGAGGCTGTTGTCTTTAATGCAGGTTGCCAGGGTTCAACTCTAGCTTGAGGCTGTTTTTCCCCCGTTTTATTCCCAACCCTTTCATTGGTTTCCAACAGGTGTACAAGAGATCGGAAGTTGATTTTGTTATTTCAAATGTATGACTGACTGATTGGAAAAATGCCTGAAATCACTGATACCATCGCCTGTGATTAATAATCCATGCAGCAGCTTTGGGTTGCAAAACAAACATTTCCCCTTGTGTGCTGCTTTCTTCTGCTCCGTTATTCACTTCGAGAAACTGTGGGAGAATTTACACTTAGTCCTGTTAAAAAAAATGTTTCAGTGTTGAAATCTGCACTAAGACAGGTAGGTTAAAGCGAGTTAATGAACCAAACAACACGGCAATGTCACGTTTTAAGGTGTTTAAGTCCAGAGGGTAAAATTTTAATTAATACATGTTAGATCTGCAAAGTGAGAAGTAGAGGAAGGTCAGGTTAGGATGTGATTAATCTGATTTCTATATAGTATTATTAGGTTTTTTGGCTATGAGCTTAAAAAGAACAGTTTTGAAGAGGTTACATTTCTGTTTAATTTCTTCTCTATAAATCACCCCCAATTCCAATAAAGTTGGGACGTTGTTTTAAATATACATAAAAACAGAAACTGCAAAGACAAGATATTAAATGCTAAAACATTTTTAATGGTTTTTTGTGTCATTATCAGCCTGGACACTTTGTAGCCACCGAAGAGGATAAGAAAGCACTGGGCTGAGCACTTGACAAGGCACTGCTGGACAGTGGTGGGTATAAGTCTGACAAATTGGTGTGTGGATTTGTCGTAGTGGGCCAGCTGCTTCGTACATTATCGGCACACAGTGGAGCCCATTGTGCTTCCACATGGGGCTCCTCACATGTTTCGGTGTTGTTATTTTCCACTCAGAGTTGCTTTGCCGGTCCTCCATTTTCTTGGAGTGTTTTCTTCTGTTGGCTTCTGGCAGACTAGATGCAGCTGTTGTCGAGGTCAAGAGAGCACTAGCCTCTGCTGTTCCAACCTAATGTACCACTGAGCTGTTATTTTATATTTGAATGTACATTTACAGTTCTAGTGCAGATTTTTACTCCCATGCCTGAATGGATATTTGAATATTGGTTGTAAGGTTACAGCCTGAGTGCTTTGACATCCTTTATTGTGCTATCTTGTTGTTCTGTTTGTGCTGAAAAAGAGGTTGATTGCTGTTTTCATATATGTGAATGGCCACTTGTGGTAGAAGGAATATTGATGTGAAAACAACCTAAATCTTTCTGAAGCCACAAATTCATAAAATCCATGTAAAAGGTTAAAAATCATGTTTATTAGCTATAGTGCTAATGTCTGGACACCCCATATCCAGAGGCTGTTGTCTTTAATGCAGGTTGCCAGGGTTCAACTCTAGCTTGAGGCTGTTTTTCCCCCGTTTTATTCCCAACCCTTTCATTGGTTTCCAACAGGTGTACAAGAGATCGGAAGTTGATTTTGTTATTTCAAATGTATGACTGACTGATTGGAAAAATGCCTGAAATCACTGATACCATCGCCTGTGATTAATAATCCATGCAGCAGCTTTGGGTTGCAAAACAAACATTTCCCCTTGTGTGCTCCTTCTTCTGCTCCGTTATTCACTTCGAGAAACTGTGGGAGAATTTACACTTAGTCCTGTTAAAAAAAATGTTTCAGTGTTGAAATCTGCACTAAGACAGGTAGGTTAAAGCGAGCTAATGAACCAAACAACACGGCAATGTCACATTTTAAGGTGTTTAAGTCCAGAGGGTAAAATTTTAATTAATACATGTTAGATCTGCAAAGTGAGAAGTAGAGGAAGGTCAGGTTAGGATGTGATTAATCTGATTTCTATATAATATTATTAGGTTTTTTGGCTATGAGCTTAAAAAGAACAGTTTTGAAGAGGTTTCATTTCTGTTTAATTTCTTCTCTATAAATCACCCCCAATTCCAATAAAGTTGGGACGTTGTTTTAAATATACATAAAAACAGAAACTGCAAAGACAAGATATTAAATGCTAAAACTGTTAAACTTCTTTTTCCCAAATATTCACTCAGTATGAATTTGATACCTGCAGTATGTTTCAAAAAAGCTGGGCAAGGGCAATTAAAGCATGGGAAAGTTGAAGAACCTTCCACAGGTGAACAGGTTTATTCGAAACAAGTGAGCGTCATGGTATAGAGGAGCATCACTGAAAGTCTCAGTTATTGTCTTGAGGCTCATGTGAGCAAATTGTCCAGCAGTTTAAGAAGCATGTTTCCTGACGTATAGTTGGGGTGTCATCATCTACAGTCCATAATCTCATCAAAAGATTCAGAGGTGAAAAACCGTCATTGTATTCCCATGACCTTCAATCCCTCAGGCAGCACTACTTTAAAAATTAACGCCACCATGAGGGATCATGAAACTCATTGTCCGTTAGCACAGTTAATTGCCGTACATTTTTTGTTTTATTGTTCATTTGCACATAGTTAAAGGCGAAGTCAACGAAAAACTGTGAATAAGATTAAGTTATACGTAAAGGTGAGGTAGGAACCCAATGAGAGCTTAGTTACAAACCCCACCTAAGTATAAATGCACATTAAATTAGCAGATAAAAGACATTAAATCCTAGTAATCATACATTAGCATTGCATGCATTTGACCAAAATGAGAGACTTAACCAACACAGAGACAGAATATAACACAGAAAAGTAGTACATAAACTGTGTTTTGAAAAAAAATAAAGAAGCAGAAGACTATAATTTCACAGATCATATTCAAGTACAAGTTCTTACTATAGCATGCAAAGTGAAAGCCATATACTGTCTGAACATCATCTTCTCTGGGCCTGAGGTCATATGAGATGGACTGACTCAAAGTGAGAAAAACAGTTGGTAATGTACTTAATTGCTCCCACATATCCACGGGAGCCCATGGGGGGTGTTTAGAGGGACAGAACCTTTCAAGAAATAAACTGGAAAGTGAAAAAGTCATGTTTTGTCTATCACATTGTAATGAGTCAGCTAGAGGGCTGCCGTCACTTCTTACTGTCAGTACAGCAAACCAACACTCACAGCTCCAGCCTTTTTGTCCTTGGAGGATAATGAGAAGCCTGATTCTTTTCTGGCAAGAAACTACTGTTTCATCCTGAAGCTTGAAAAATAGATCCACCTGATGACAGGCATGGAATCTTAAGTCAACTACTTTGGAAAGATAGGGTTTTAAAAAATGTGTACAGAAACATCAGCTATTATATGCTAACAAAAAATGTCAATTATACTTTTAATTTCTGCCAAAAAGTTCAGATACAAACCAGTAAACAAACATTATTATGGAATATTTCTATTTGTCATATTTTCTTGCCAGATTTCACCCTGTTTCCATTTTGTAGTTATAATTTGTTGATACTAAAATCTGACTTTATTTTTTTTAACTAAATACGTCACCATCCACAGATGGGCCAAAGAAAACAATTAGATGAAGTGCTTCTCTCCCATGAACTGTGTCGTCGTGTTCTTTGTAAAAGCATTTACAAGGGTAAAGTTTATGGAAAGTACTGTCAGACAGATTTATCCATTCAAAATCTAAAATAAGGCTCCTCTTGTTTCAAATAAAAAGTGGAGGATGGGATGTTTCAGTTAGGCAGTAGTCCACGAGTTCTGTACCTTGCTCAAACCCTCAAGTGCCTCATGCCATCCCTGCACAACCTCACCTTGTGAAGGGTGCGATAATTTCATCATCAGCTGCACAATTACATTACTCACTAACCTCTCTGAGCACACACAAGGATGAAATGCTCATAGTGGAAGGCCTGAGTTGCCTCAAAGACATCTCAGAGGTGTTCGTCAAACCGATGACACAGTGTTATACATGTCTTTGTGATCCTTACGACCCAAGTGTTTTTTTAATCTCTTTAAGTGATCCAGGTCAAAATCCTTGGAAAACAAAGCGTCTGACATTGAACCCCCTGTATTTATTTGTCATGCTGCCAATGCACTTCTTGGTGTGATACTGATTGTAATGAACTTTAAGTAGAATATTAATGATGAGGAAAGTGAAGAGAGCCAAAAACTGCAATTTCTCCTTTGCCAATTGAGGTAGACACAGGAAGAAATCTTTCTTTTTGCGTCAAAGCACCAATATGCAGCTTTTCCTTTTTCAAATGGAAGCTTCAGAGTTGATTTTAAGATACACTACTGATCAAAATTTGAAGACCAGTTGAAGAATGGCAAGAATTAACGTTTTGCACTGTCGGATCTTAAGAAGGTTCTAAGGCCCCATCCACACGAAGACAAAACAGTTAACAGTTTCAAAAACGATCGTCATAAAGACGAAGGCATCTCAGAAAATGTGTGCGTCTCCATGAATGCTCTTAATACGCATGAAGACGCTGTTAAACACATGCCGGACCTCTGGGGTCCGGCATGTAACGATATGACGGAAAAAGACGAAAAAACAATGGGCATGCGCACTTGCGGCAAAAGTTGTAAACAGAGATTGTGATAAAGTGATCATAAAGTGTCGCAATGTGTCCTCGATAATTGTTTGTTCAACTCGGTGGTGATTGAGAAGGAGATTTTGCTGCAACAGGGATAGTAGGGTCACTAGCTTCATTAGCACATATGCTACACAGTACACCGCCATTGTTGTTGTTATTGTTGCCGCGTGTGGCGCAGGCGTGTCAATGACAATATGAAACTATGACGTAAGCGTATCTGAAAAGTTACGGAGAGCCAGTAATCACGGAGCTGCGTATACAGCATTTCAAAATCTTTCCACCCTGGAACCTGGTTTCAGAAATAATCGTTTACAGACCCCCAAAACGCCGTCTTCGTATTGATGATACGCAGATTTGGTAAAAAATGTATGCGTTTAGACCTCGTTTGTCTTCGTGTGGATGGGGCCTAAGTAGAGCTTCAAAATGCAAAAAGATGAGATGCAAGTGAGACAAAAAAAAACGGAGGAAGCAATTTATTGCAAACAAACATTAAACTGAAATAGGCTGTTCAACAGCTGATTGAAAGTTGAAGACCAAAGCTCAAACACCCCTCCCGCTCAACAATCTGACTGCATTCAAAGAAGGAAAGCTTTTTTGTCTGTGCCATCAAGAGGTCATGACATTGTGAATACCTGACAGAAAATGACATTTTTTTTTTGCAAAGACTGGCTTTTGAAGACTGTGGTGTTAAACTTTTGATCAGCTGATGAACATCCTATTTCAGTTTATTGGTTGTTTGCAACATATTGTTTTTTTTTTTTTTGTCTCACTGCCATTTCTTCTTTTTGCATTTTGAAGCTCTATTTAGAACTTCCTTAAGATCCAAAAGTGCGAAATGTAATTTCTTACAATTGTTCAATTGTTTTCATCAGGAGTGTATTATAAATTCAACAGAGGAAATGGTGTCTTTCTCACAAAAAAATCACAGTTGCTTACTTTCAGCTCTATGTAACTTTGGCAGTTTGGCCCCTAGCAGTGCATACTAGCTCAGAAAAATCAGGACAAATAATCTTGGAATGGAAAAGGGCAACTTGAGAAGCTGGAACAAAAGCAACAAATTGATGAACATTCTTTCAGATACTGTTTGTCTCAGATTGTGACCCAACATTAGGCTGTAATTAAAGGTGCCAAATTATCGTGTTAATCACAATTAGTTAATTACAGTCGCGATTAATGCGTTATGTTTTTTTAATCGCGTTAATCTCATACCAATGTTTTGGTATTTTCAAAGGACAGAAGCTTAAAATACCAGAGCAGCTGGTGATTGGACAATTGATCTGCTCATCACACTCTTCACAGACCAATCACATCAAGCCACAGTATGACGTAGCAGCTCAACCCTGTTGTTAGCCGTTCGCTTAAACTTCGAGAACCTCAGTCCATAGACTATCATCTTATCTTACATTAAATTATACCACACAGATGTGTCATCTGCCACTTAAATGTGACATGAATCTCATCAAAGACAAAACCCATCAACTTCTCCTGGTAAACTTCTGAGGAGAGCAAATTTCCTATCACCAGGTAACCATGACTACGGCATCGTTCATGCGGCATTTCTGCATCTCCCTATCCTCCCTATCCACATCTGCTGCTCTACCTCTGTCCCTCTGTCTGAGTTTTTATGCATTGGGCTTCTTGTGCTTTAGTTTTTTGGCGGTGGAGAGCAATCGTTTGATCTACCACAATAATCTAATACACTTCAATAAAAATATCTCAAGTTGAGGCTTTTTCAGCAATTTTTAAACTGAGATTAAAAAAAAGCGATGAATTAGATTAATTAATTACAGGTCATAATTAATTTATCTCTCAGTTTTTTTTAATCTTCTGACAGCACTAGCTGCAATATTACCTGTATCATTACTTATATCTAGCAACTATCTAGGTCATCTCATCCAGGTCTCTCATATTTACAAAGGAAGCATGATGGCTAATTAGTCTGCCCTAGAACTCGTTTCCCCCTTTAGAGTGTTGACACTGTCCTGTCGGTGCGTACAAAAACATGATGGTGACAACAAAAGTACCAAGTTGGAAGCTGCGCAATAAACAAACCAATGTTTACTTACATGGTGAACAGTCCATAAGAGAATCACAGCTTGATTCCCCAAAGATTTTATTAAACCATGTCAACAGGCATTTTGCACCTACATGAACACAGCATTCTTGGTTCAAAGGCGAGTTCAAAGATTAAAGATGTTTTAGGGCCTGTCTCAGCCACTCTGATGATCAGCAGTAATTAATGATTAGCATTTTTATCATATAGACAGAGACTGCTTTGATCAGCAATACTGCCCTGGATCCTGCTGCTTAAAAGACTTTACTGTAGCCTCACTTACTCATTTTCACCACATCTTAAAGCTTCAGCCAATTCACTATGCTGTCTAATGAGTGTAGTGTATCCTCAAAAGAATAGACAAGACTGTACTGTCGAATGCAAATCCTTAAACTTCGATTTTTCTCCATAATGTGCCGTAAATCAGACCAATTACTATCAGCGTGCAATGTTAATCTTTTCTTTACCATTCAGTGATCATCGTTCAGAGCCTTTCCTGCACTGGAAAGAAAGCTTCTCCAATGGGTTATTATGTTTAGGATTAATAATGTAGTCTATTTGATTCTTTTTTGAATAAAACTGCTCAAGCTTTCTGTCCAGTTATCATCAAATGTAATCCTTCTTTTCCCCATGTTATTACCAAGTCTCACTGACAACCACTGCCAGAGGGCATGTTAGCACTGAAAAATAATGAATGTGGATGATTTGACTTTGAACTCTGGACAGCTGTTGCATTAGTAAAACTTTTCTGAAAGCAAAGGAACCCTGATCTCGGAACATTCAGCACTAAGAACTTTTTTTCTCCTTCTTTTTTATTACTGTTAACTGAAAAGAATCTAAAAAATGTAGTTTCGGCCAAGGCTCTCCAGACATGAAAAGCCTTTCTTAGATGTTCTTCTATTGTACATGAAGAGAGAACATTTTTATTCTCGATAAAACCTTGGAAATATTGTTAAGTATGAGAAATGCATTAAATCCATCTGAGTTATTGTACAGTGTGATAAACAGACATAGCAAAGCAAGTTTTGTTCCCCACCACGAAGTTTTATAACCTGACACATCAGACAGAAACTGCAAAATATGAAACTCAGGATATGCATTAGTCTACCATCAGGGCAGCAGCCCATCACAGATTCTTGGGAGGCCAGATCCTTTCACAACTAACTGGGGGTTAATTTAACAAATTTGCCAGTTACAATCCAATCAGTTGACCTTTCCACAATCAGTGGGCAGTAGGCAGGCACTGCTGCCAAGAAGTAAAGCTCATAATGTGAGAAATTTGTCCTGCAAGCAGAGGTCTTGCAAGAGGTCCTGTCAACTGAGATTTTTTTATTTATGTAATGAGGAAACTTTGTCCACTTCTGATAAAACTGCTGCAAAATCATTGGGTGTCTGTTCTGATTTCTGTACAAACTGCTGCTGTTTACATACTTGTGGTCATGTTGTCATGCTCTTACCAACTGCCTCTTTCTCCTCAATGGGTGCTAATAGTTCAGTTCCTCTGCAGACTGAGCTTAATCATTCCATCTTGGAGTTTTGCAAGACAGCTCTACTTGTTTACAGACATTAAACATAGATCCAGCTACACTGCAAAGTTAGCAGTTTTATATGCACTAAAGAGACAGTTGTTAGATTTTTAGAGCTTGTAAGTTAAGTCAGACATTTGAAAGAGTTGCAGCTGAATTACGTTAAATAGTTTGATGAATACAATTTGTTGTTAAAAACATTGACACTGTGATAGTTCAAAATCATAACTGGGCCACAAAAGGAGCATTATAAATAATATAATTTTCTTTCAAAATCCTGAAATTAAAGGTGTAGTCAGCGATCTTCTAATCTTCTAATCTAATGCACTATTTGTCAAAATCACCGTATTTCTCCTCTTCATCCACAAGATGTCACCACTGACAGCATGTTGAAATAAAAGTCCGGTTTTAATACACAGCCTTGGCTCTGAATTTCAGCAGGTAAATACTGTGGCTCGGGCCGAGTCACCAAAACAGGGTACAGCCCCCCACATCCAGGGGGCGATCATACTCGTGCGCAGATCAGACAGAACTCTGAGAATTTAAAGACCTGAAAATGGACGCTGATGTCGCAGTCTTTCTGCTGGATAGGTAAGCAGCATTAGCTTTTATGGTGCTTCACATAACAGTAACAGCCATCGGACATTCATCTTATTGTCTAATCGGCCAGAATGTTCTGTTGTTGGGATATTATCAACAATGTCAGTCGAGTTGTCTGATGAGTCGGGGTTACCTTATCTACGCTGGTCAGCTACGCAGTTTCTACAGCCGTTTCCATGACGATGCCACCCATCAACTTTCGAGGGTGGAGCCAGGGGTGAGGTATGAAGGAAGAGGCGGGTCGAAATTCGTTCATCAACAACCTCTCCACTCGTTTTCTCCCAAATCGCTGACACCTTTAATCATGTTTCATTTTCACATAAATCTGTGTATTGAACTCTGCCCTTCTTATTATAAAGAGCCACAGTCACATTTTTTTTGTTAATCTTTGAGGTGGTTATTCTTATCAAAACTCCTGAGACAAGAATGGCTATCAAATAATAGGTCAGCCTGTCTTTCAGATCAAAATTTTGACTTTTCTTCAGCTAAATAATTTTTTTAAAATGATGTCAGTGTGTGTAAAGTACAGTAATTTCTTGATTTTAACACACACTCAATTTTAACACCCCCCTCTCCAAATTTTCACGATTTTTCACGATCACGCACACACATTTTGTGCAAACCTTACTCTCTCAGACAACTCAAAAATTACCTTTATTTTAAGTTTTAATCAATGTATTTTCAGTATTTTCACAGCAAATAGCAACAATGATTTTGCCTGAGCATGTTCGATTGTAATGTACCGACCAATCAGAGAGCAGCTATCAACTTGCTGATGTCTTCAACCAATCACAGCACAGCTATGTTGCGTTTCCTCTGCTCACTGTTTGCCACTGAGTGGTAACATTTGAGAATTAAAAGATGATTACACAAATTAAACTAATTAAGACCAAATGTATAATTTCAACAGTTTAACTGTGAGTTTAATTTGTTTGACGGGACTGTTTCTCAGAGAAAGGGAATCTGCTTTTTTTTATAATTAGATGTGTTGCAAATGTGATGTTGGCAAGACAAAATATATTATGTATTTTGCTTGTGCTTGTGTATAACAAAGTGGAGCTTATTTAAAAGCAAGAAAAGTGTGTTAAAATTGAGAAATTACTGTAATTAGAAAATTGTGAGTACATTGCAACAAGACAGTGATAATGATAATAACGTGATAATTTTGGTCACAATAACAGTGATGTGACATTTTCACACTAGTGTCAAGGAAAGCACAGTGGATACAGGAGTTCACAGCCTTGAGTCTGAGCTTTAGGGAGATAGTGGAGTTAAGGAGCTGGATGGCCATGCGAACAAAAGTTGCCCGTCTCCCCTGTGTCCTGCAGCCAGGGCAGCAAAGCCGACTTCTTTAGGGGAGCCACTCAAACGCTGGGAAGAAAGCATGTGTGGGATCCTGAATGATATGGCCTGTCAGAGCTCGAACAGGCAGTCCAATGATTTCAGAGCAGACTTTGATGCTGCTCTGCAGGCGTCTCCTGTTCTGGAGGCTGATGGAGTGGAAACAGCATGCTATGGAGAATGTGGTGATACTCCCAATGAAGGAGTAGTAGAAAGTCAGGAGGATGTTTTTTTCTGACTTTAAAGGAATTCATCTACCTCTGGAGGTACTACCTCTGCTGACATTTCTTGAGAATCTCCCCCAGTGTTGGAGAAAAATTACAGCATGTTGTCAAAGGTGATGCCCAGATATTTGTACTCATCGACCAGCTCAACTGGCTTCCCGTGATTGGGGGTGGTGTGTGCTGCAAGTTCCCTCTGCTTGTTGAGAAAGGTCACTAGAAGCTGTTTGGTCTTGCTAATATCCAGTTGTACTGGTCCACACATTTTTAAAGATCTGGGCCGTGTAGCTATGAGGGGCCTGAGAGCAGTGATAGAGTGTTGTGTTGTCAGCTAGGGATGGATTTCCAGTTGAGAATCGTGAACAGCTCTATCAAAGTATCGATACTTGAGTCTTTTGGCTAATCAACTCCGTTATCAATTTGTTCACTCATTGAGAGGTTTCAGAAGTTTCATTTTCTGTTTTTGTGCTGCCATCTTGGCCAGGTCACTCATGAAACTCAGTGAGTTTTTACCTGGACAAATTAAGGCTATTGATTGACTGATTGAAGCCAGAATTGTGGATTAATTTTTATTATAAATGGCATCTACTGCACAACCTTAAGCGAGTGGAAACACCAGTGACTTGCAGAGGCAGTTATCAGTGCTTTGACGTGTGTTTGACATTGTTGCCACTGAAAATCTACAGGCCAAAATTTGCCCACATGGAAAATCTGCAGGAATCAATAAGAGAATCGTTAAGGCAAGGCAAGTTTTTTGTAGAGCAATTCATACACAAGGCAATTCAAAGTGCTTTACAGAACAAGAAAAATGCATTAAAATCACAATACAAAAAAATCCAACAATAATCATTATAAAATGAACCTTAAAAAGAAGAGTGCAGATATGATCCTTTCAGTATGCACAGTTAAACAGGGCTGTTTTTAAAGAATTGAAACAATTAGCAGGATCATTAATAGCACTGGAAGCGATAAAATCCTATCACTTCCCATCTCTATTGTCAGCATATTTCACTACGCAGCTCTGAAGGCAAAAGAGGTCAAACCCAGTATGAGCAAAGAGTGCTTAGTAAAGTGACCCCCTTTACTGACTAAACAATTAGATGAACTAGCATTATTCATCAAAGGAATAAAACTATATACTGCTAAACGAGTTATAGATGCACGATATTATTGGTTTGACATCAGTGTGGGCCGATCTCAGCCTAAAAGATGAAGTGCTGAAATTTATTTTTGCTTGTGCTTACTGCTGATTTATCGGCCACATATTGGCCATATATCATCTCGGCAAATTACCCAATTGTACAATGTTGATGCACCTTCTCATCACTGCATGGGCACTTTTAGTAATCAAGGGTTTTATTTTTGCAAGATATAAAAGCTGTTTTTTCTTGTTTGACATCTGTTCCTCACAAAACTCTAACTGTAACACTGAAAGAAACAAGTCATATTTGTTCAGTAGAGACAAGAAAGAATTCATAAATCATTTTTTGCACTCATAATAATAAATAAAGTTATGAAAATAAAACTTTATTCAATCTGATAGGAATGTATCACTTCATTTTATACATGCAGCTCAACTTCTTTCATTTACAAGATGCTTCAAAAGGAGATGACTGGGAACCCCTTCTTGTGCAATCTTCATGTAAAGCACTTTCTAACATATGTCTTCAAAAAGTGCTGCATAAAATTATTTTTCTTACACTCACAATTTTGTCTGCTAATTAGGAATTCCCATATGGAGTACAGACCCAGCGGCTAAAAACATATGAGTATTGAATCTAGTCCTGTGGCTCTCATCAAAACATGTTCCAGTTAACTTCAGCAGAAAGCTCAAACGCAGCCATTAAAAGACAGACCCTTTTATTAGTGTTTTTGCACCAATCTAATCCTACCTCATACAGTATTACCATTTCATTTCATGTTTTACACAACTTCAACTCCAAATATATTTTCTCTCAGCAGCTACAGTAATTGGCAGAGAAAAAAGAGACTGTACTCAAGAGGGAAAATTAATAAAGAGAGACACAGAGCAGAAACACGTGATCAGAATATTACAGTTCATAAAATTAGATTAGAAGCTCCACTGTTCCAGACCTGAAGGCTTCGGAGGCCTTTAATTTGACACCTGGATTGAGTTTATAATAACCATATATCGTAAAACTATAAAATGTTCTATATATAAGTTATCACAGCTTGGCGGCAGTAAATGTGGAACAATGCTAACAATAGCTTATGTGGTCTGTTGTAAGATGAGCTGATTTTACTCTCTTACTTTTGATGTGACGATCTGAGTGGAAAATCACCCGGGGGCAGTTCTATTGTGTGATAGTCTTGCTTTATTTAGTCAGACACTCGCAAAACTCACAAACCTCAAAGCACATAAATGTGTGGGTGATACAAAAACTCCCACGCAGCAGAAAACAACTCTCGAAAAGGCTCAGCGCAGTTACAGTCTGTTTAAATTTCAAGAATTACTATGTACGAATGAGATATTTTGCATTTTGGGGAGTTACAAGGCTTTTACATGGCTGGGATTTTAGTTTTTTGTTGTAGAGAGATCAACTGAAGCAGTTTTATGTCTGTAGTGCAAACAGGAAGTGCATCTTTTCCTTGTGACACTAAAGCAACATTATTGAAGTAAGTCCTGAACTGTTTTATCAAGAGTAATCCTTAAAGGTGTAGTCAGCAATCTTCTAATCTACAAGATGTCCCCACTGACAGCATGTTGAAAAAAAAGTCTGGTTTCAATACACAGCCTTGGCTCTGAATTTCAGCAGGTAAATACTGTGGCTCGGGCCGAGTCACCAAAACAGGGTACACACCCCCACATCCAGGGGGCGATCATACTCATGTGCAGATCAGACAGAGGGGGGAGGGGGAGTAGTAGGTTGCGTAGCGTGCGCAGTTAGCGTAAGAGAGAGATACAATAGGTGCAGTAGCAATGGCTGAAAAACAGCCCAAAAGAAAAAGGTCAGATGAGTCAAAAGTGAAAAGGAAGGGCTATGACCATGAAAGAGCAAAGACCCGGGTCAACATTGGTGTTGCTTTCCAACAGTGGAGGGAACTCCGCCAATTGAAAGACTTGAAAACGGATGCGGATGTCGCCGTCTTTCTGCTGGATAGGTAGGCAACATTAGCGTTGTGGTGCTTCACATAACAGTAACATCCGCCGCGCATTCATCTTATTGTCTAATCTGCCAAAATGTTCCGTTGTTGTGATGTTATCGATAATGGCAGTCAAGTTGTGGCTACTATTGTCTGACAAGTCAGGGTTACCTTAGCTATGTTGGTCAGCTACGCAGTTTCTACGGCCATTTCCATGACGATGCACGTCCATCAGCTTTCAGGGGTGGAGCCAGGGGTGAGGTATGAAGGGAGAGGCGGGTCTAAATTAGTTTATCAACAACCTCTCCACTCGTTTTCTCCCACATCGCTGACTACACTTTAAATGTCACCAAATAACAAGGATTGACTTCTGCGTCTTGTAACATCCTTATGACTGCTTAAAATCAATCTTTGTGCATCACATTTTTTTAATTCTTTAAAATATCAACAATCAATATACAGTATCACATCCTGCCACTATCCCTATTCACAGTTCCTTTATGCAAAACCACCCCAACAAGGCTCCATTATATTCACACCTCCAGACATTCACATTAATTCCATGAGGCTGTTATATCTGTGCCAGTTCACGCCGCAGTACAGCTTGGACTTGGCAACACTGTGAGTGTACACGCAAAGGCGGAGACACTCACTTACAGCACTCTTGCCTCTTGCTGACTGTGCGCCTCTTTTACTCCAATGTCATGCCTCTGTTACTACCTCTGCAGACAGAGTAAAGGGGGTATCAGCTTGTTCCCCTCATTTAATCTCCAGGACATTCGCGGTGAAGGCAAAGCGTCACAGAAGTGTACATATTATGGCTTGACGCAGCAGTGTGAATTGGACTACTGATAGAAGCTGAAGACCAGGAAAATGTTCCCCAGTAATTATGAAGCAGCTTGTTTTCAGCTCCGCCATTGTGAGCAGAGTGACGGTGATGAGCAAGCTATTGTAAAATGTTGTGAGCTAAGTCACCAGTCACTGATTAAAAAAAAAATCAGCTTCACTAAAGCCTGTATAAAAATAGCACACTAAAGCAATTTTCATTATTTTGTCAGATATGATACTACCACTGTCATGTATCATTGTTATTATTAAGATAATTATTATTTTTATTTCTAGTCTCCACTGTTCAAAGCATACAAAATATGCATTCTCCTGTCAGCTGTGTCGCTCTATTTGTACCACCTGTTTTCTACATGTGGACTTTCCTTCTGCCCTCTGGTGTGTGGTGGTTGACATTCATACTTAACATAATTGCTATGAATTTCATTTTTCATTAAAAATTTTATGGATCATTTTCATTTTTAAAAAGTTTTTAAACTTCCTTTAAATTTTAAACAAATCAAATTAATTTAGAGTAAAAAGCTGGGAGCATTTGCATGGCGTGTTTGTTGTTGTTGTTTTGTCTATCCCTCTATCCTAGGGCCTGTACTACGAAGCTGGATTAAGTCATCCAGGATAACTCTGCAACAACTCGCTGAACTTCACCGGATCTCCGTCATCCAGATCTGCTGTACTACGAGGCTCGTTATCAACTCGATAAGTGAATCCGGCTGGGATCTCTGTGCGCACACATAAAATGGGCGTGGTTAGCGGCCCTGGAACATTTTCCTCAATGGAGAAGAGAGCAGCCTACTTCACGGCGGAGGAGCAGCAAATAATCTTGCAAAAGTATGAGGAGTACCGCAGTATTATCCAGGCCAGGAGCAACACGGCTGCAGCCGCAAGAAGACTTTTTTGTTAATAAAAATAATAAATGGACAGTGTTGATAACACTAGGATAAATCTATGAATGAAATTAAACGTAAATTAGATATTTAAAAATATTTGTTCCAGCAAAATTCTGTCCCTCGGTGTCATGGTGTTACTACCAAAATTTGGAGATCATATTACATGAGACAACATTTAAGGTATGATGATTACTTATGTAATTGTAATTGAACTTTAAACCAAATATTGTTACTTGACTTTATCCATAATAAAGTTCAGTACAATTATCAGCATGTGTTGTCTTTTATCAGAAGTAAACATCCTCGGATCAAACGTTATCACTGACATTGAGAAATAATGTCAATCAAGCGGATTACTTCGGTCACGATAAAAACGCTCCCGACGAAGCGCTCCTCTTACAATTCGCGCACCGACATTAACCGGTTCTGCCAGAAATGGGCAAGCCATTTTCCAAGACAGCAAATTGGTGACTTGCGGTCTTTTATGCCCGCCCGAGAGAACTGATTGGTCAGCGGGCGGTCTGTCACACCCCGTGAGCTCTTATCCTGGAACTTAACCTGCTCCGGACCAGGTTTGGCGTTCAGCATCAGTTACCAGGGCAACGTGTCTGGATAAAAAGAGATCCACATTCGTAGTGCGGAAAACCCGAAACTTATCCAGGAACTTATCTCTCTAAGAGCTAATCCAGCTTCATAGTATAGGCCCCTAGTCTTATCATGGCACAGCAAATACTTTGCAAGAACATTAACAAATTATATAGCTATTACTAAAAATATGGACCTAAGTTCAGAATATTTGCATCATTTTTGAGAGTTTCCCTTGAATTAAAATAGGATTGAATAATAATATTGATTAACCAAAATTTTTTGATGAGCTTCACCTAAAGGCCTTATTTCTGGGAATATTCAGAACTGTTACACGCTCTTGTAAACAGTATTTCAAGAACCTTTAGATTTATGTTCTTAAATGTCTGAATGTTTTCATACATATTTCAAAGTACGAATGGTTTGTCATGTTGTCCTCAGATTGCCCTTAGTGGTGTCTTAGCAGACAGGGAACCTGAGTCAAAATATGGATGGATGAGCACAATTTAAAAGTGTAAGAGCTCAAAAGTGCACCTTATTAAAAGCCTCTCTCTGTAATGGTACTTCACATTTCCCTCCCTCTTCATTAAGCCTTGATCTTTTCAGGTTCTTGAATTATCAAGGCTTGTAATATGGAGATTCTGTGGCCAGCTTTGCAGTTTAGATGTTGTAATGAGCCACAGACTTGAAGTGACAAGTGGCTAAAAATCAGCTTTGATCAAACATGAAAAGGAGGCTAAAATGACAATGTGCTTTTTGTCCCTCTGTGTGGTTGGTAGCTTTACCATCGTGATGCCACTTATTGTCTTTTGCAGCTGAATAATGTTGATTTTTAAGGTATGTCTCAAGAAACAAAAGCATTCAGAAGGACTTGAGGTTAAATTGTTTAAAATTGGTTGAGGTTGGATGCTAGGTCACTGACACCATAACTACTAAATACTTTTTAAGAAGTAACACATACATAGACAACAAAACGAAGAGTAGTTTAAATCATGTGTGGACCAAATGATAAAGGTGTATCTGATACCCCAAGAAGTGAAAGCAAACCAAACTTCTTGGCCCATGTCTTTTTAGAGTCTTTTTTTTAAGTAATTGATTGAAATGTATGCATCAGTGAGCGGTTCACCTGTTGTCCATGCATCCATCCATTACCCAATAACTCTACTACCAAAAATATTACAATAACCTTTTGATCCACCTATTATTCCAATTTATTGATCTAGCTAACCATGCAAACGTCTGTCCATCATCCATCTACCCATCGATGCATCAATCTATCCAACTGTTCATTAGTCTGAATGTTGATACATACCTCTGTTTATCATATATCCATCTACCTTTCCATCCATCCATCTTCTCAACTTTTTTTCCAATTCATCCATCTAATATTCAAGCCATGAATTCCTCAATCCACCCATCATCCATCCATCCATACTCATTGAACTGTATATATACCCATCATCCATCCATGTGTTCAGCTGTTCATGTGTCTGTGCGTACATCCATTCATCCAACATATCTCAATCCACCTATCCATCCATCCCTCCATCTACTTATTCATCCATACATTGAGCTATTCATCCTTATGTATGCCCATCCATCCATCCATAACCCAGCAAACTATATATCCATCCATCTAGCCATTTTTCTCTGTCCATCCATCTATCTCTATCCATCCATCCATATAAAAGTTTTCCATCCAACCTTACTCCATTATCCATCTATTCACTGTCTATCCATGCATGACCCAACAAGCTAATCATCCATCCATCCACCTGGGTGCCCATCTGTCTACCAGCCAATCCATGTATAAGTATGTTTTCTAGTTTACCCATCTTCCATCCATCCAGCCATCTATCCATCCATCTCCTGCAAACATTATCATCCTCCCATTCATCAATCCAACTTCTATCCATTGATCAATCCATACATCTCTCCATCAATCCATCCATCTTGTATCTACTCTCCATCAATCCATTTGTTTATCATCCATTTGTTATTTTTCTGCCCATCAGTGTATTAAGCTAATAATTCATTTTCTCTTTCAGTCATCCATCCAACCATCCATCTTTATTATCTGTATCATGCAATCATCCCTCTATTTGTCCCAACCAGCCATCCAGCCTTCCATCTGTCCAACAATTTGTCTATTTGTTAACATTGACTATTCTATCAATCAACGCTTCATCAATGCATCCACCTATACCTTCATTATTTGCATGCATAATACTTTCAGCACATCCATCCACCTATTCCATTTTTGGCATCTCATTTCATCATATTTTGCATTTTCTGTAAATGTAAGGATTTCCATAGTTTTACACAAATGTATGCACAGACTCAGCCAATCACAGCCTGAATTGTGTGTCATTGCCCAAGGTTATTCTCCAGAATGTCTTTGCCATAACTCAAGGAATCAGTCTCTACAAAACTTTTACCTAAAGGCAAGAAATGTCTTACTGTAAAATCTAAGGTTACAACACTGTGGCATTAAAATTCCATGAGAAAACCATATCTGATTGAACATTATGCCCTTGTCAACTTGATTTTCTTCACTTTCTGCCAATACAAGCACATAGGAGAAAGAAGGATCATGTTTTTGTCCTATTGATGCTGGTGTTGATACTCCAAACAACCTCAGTTTTATTGACATTTTTGGATGGATTCTTCCACCGTGGAGTCGATACTCATGCAGGTGCTTATACCCTGATATTTTCTCCGACTTGTTTTCACAGTTTATTTTCTTCTGGATGCAGCTGATGCATGTTCTGAAAAATGTTGAGAATGAAACATATTTCCTGTGGTCTTTAAAGGCGACTCCATACTGAGACTAAAGTATGTTTATTCAGGGTGTAGCTTCCTGCGACTGACCTCTAAGTCAATGTTTCCCTTCGGGGAGCTCACCCCTACGCTTTATGGTTCATCAGACGCACAAGTCATTATTTTAATAATTCATGGATGATGGCATGTAAATGATGAGCGCTGTAAGTCACCCTGGATGAATCTGGTGCTGCAATGAATAATGTAGACTGCAGCATGATCCCAGGACACTGGACACAGCTCACCCTCCCTCCTTTTTTATGTCCAGCCCTCCTCCATCCACTTTTTTACTTTGACTTTATGCATCATCACGCTTCTCTTCCTCCCCTTTCACTCTTTGCCTCTTCTTCTTGTTTGCTGTCCGTCTCACTATCACCCATTTCAACTTTTCACTGTCTCCTCCTACTCCTCTGTCTTCTACTTTTTCCTCCCTTTATTCCCCTCCCTCTCTCCCTGACCCCTTTCCTTCACCCTCCCTCTTTGTTCCTCTGTGAAAGCATTAAGAAATTATTCACAGTGATTTTTCCTCTGCCCAGGCTCGGGCTGAGTGCTCGGCTGATTCGTGAGGAGCACCAAGGTCAGCCACAGTGGCTGGTGCTGCTGCTACATCTCTCCCATTACCTCCTGCATACATCCAAGGAGGGAAAAAGCCTCCACTGCCTCCACGGCCTGGAGAATTTCACTGCAGCAAAATCACCAGACTTTGATTAGTCTGGCACATACACCGAGTTCATTTTCTGGTACTGTTAATTGTTTCCTCATTATAGTTTCCTTAGCAGCATTACAGAGTTGGAAATTCATATCAACCACAAATGTGCCTTTTAGTCAGCCTCAGGGAAAATTGCCCAATCTGTCAGCTACAGTTGTGGCCTCAGTGGGGCCCTAAGCCTATTTTAAAGAGGCCCCCCAACACACCTCTGCTCAATCAGTTAATTAATCAGCATGTATTTGTGTAACAGTTTTCATACAACAAAGCACAAAGTCATTTACATAAACAGAGAAAAATAAGAACAAACAAACCCAAATCAAGCAAATCACATGTATGTATATACACACATTTATATATAACAAGGAACACATTACATTCATTTTTCTCCAAAATAGTGAAGTTTAATCAGACATCTGGTCAAAAATTGGACAGAGCCTGGGATTGTAGGAATTCCACATAAAAATATCAATTTTATGCAACTCTTGTGATGTGTAATTTGGGAAAGTCCTACAATAATATACTGTGCCCTTGAATGCCACACATGTAAGGTGTGCTTGGCCACAGGGAAACCTAATCAATAAAACTGAAGAATTTGCAGAAGCTGAGATCATTTTCACACCAGCTTTCTACTTCTGATTGTTCTGAATGATTAAATAGTTATTTTACTGTTGATTTTAAGACATACACCACATGCTAATATTAAATGTATATGCTTTTGATGCCATCATGTTAAACATATAAGAACAGGCAACACATAGAATATACATTTAAAAATACAAATGCCTCAAAATAATGTTCATAATAATGGAAAAAGTCAAAAAAGTTTACCATGTCATGTGGCATAGTAATCTTTTAACCCTGATTACTCAGTTTTCATTATGTTGAAGAAAGCAATTTCTAATAAATCTCATATCCATCCATTATATCTGTGCTGTAATCCCTTTCATGGATATGGGGGGCTGGACCCTGTCCCTGCTGACAGACTGAACGGTAGCCAGTTCATTACAGGGCCATACAGAGAGACTGACAAACATTTGCTCTCACACTCAAATCTAAGGGCAATTTGGAGTCACCAATCTACCTAATGAGCATGTTTTTGGTCTGTGGAGGAAGCCAAAGTGCTTGGAGAGAACCAAAGCATGCATGGGGACAGCATGCAAACTCCAGATAGAAAGTCCCTGACCAACACAGGGATCAGTTGGCAACCTTCTTGCTGTGAGGCACATGCACTACCTGCTTTGCCACTTTGTTTTGGCTCTAGAGTTTTGCATAGACCTTTTTTAGAGTGGGGATGTGTTTGTCATGCATGAATTTGAAATTAGTTGGAATCGATTTTACTGATCTCAATTGTTGACTCAAATAGGCTTTAAGAATAGGAAGGACATAAAGCCAGTATTTCCAGTCAAAGGCACTTTATACACCACAATGAAAACTACCAAAAAGGAGAGTTTTTATTGTGTTTGCTCCTCTGTTTACACAAGAACTGTGCCTAGAGTGCCTGAATCTGCAATTATTAAAGCCAGGGTCCAGAGTAAAGTTTAGAAAATGTTTTTGTATAATTTCCTGTGTAAACCTGAATCACCATTTTCTCTGTAAACGCTGATGTGTGGCGTATGCACAGTTCTCTTTCAGATTAAGGTTGCACGTGCAGCCCAAAGAACAACGAGAATAACAGCTTCAGCTGTTTACCAAGCAACATGTGTGCTGCTTACTGAGCTTGGTTTGTCATCCAAACAGATTTGTTGTCCAGACAAGAAACTCCTGCGTTTTCGTGTGTCCACTCACCATTGTTGTTTCTGAAAATTTGTCTTTACTGGAGAGTGTACATTTCGTCTAACACGGCTGTTTCTCTACAAACCTACATCACCATCTACTGGCGTGGCATGCACACTACAGCGTTTTGAGTCAGTCTTGCGTCTCCGTGTGAATGCAGAGAGCTTTTGCAAATGCAAAGGAAAAACTTTTCCATTTCTGGTGACAATGTTGTCGTGTAAATGGGGCAAAAGTTTCAGAGTTTAATTGAGCCCATAACGCATCAGATGAAACAAAGTTACCTGTAGGAAAAAAAAGCTAATCTTAAAGACAAACTGCCACAATATTAAAAAGAATAAAAACTCTATTACAGGCATAGTTAAAATTGAAATTTAGCTCTAATTTGCCAAAAAGTCAGCAAACAAATGCAAATTAACAAGCATCCCCTCAGTCATGTTGATATTAGCATGTCTACATAAATATTTACAACTCCAGTAGGGTGTCATTAAAAATGTAGAAGATTGCATAATGAGATGACTTCATTGGAGTGGCAGCAGCCAAAGCGTTAGGTCAGTCATTTGCAGGAAAAAATTATGTTGGAAAGTTTGAAATATTTCCAGGGAGTTGATAGAAATTCAAAATCATTTTTTTTTGGTTCAACTGCCATTAGCATAGTTGGGTGCCATAGAACATGAAAATATGCATTAACGAGACAAATACATTTGAATAGCGACAGTCAAAGTACAATGGTTATGAAATATTATGTTTCTTATGTATTGATTTAAATTGAGTTTCAGTTCCTTCTTTAGTCAACACAGTTTACTGTTATGCTCTTCTTAGTTTACTGTTGTGAAACGTGCTTTAATTTTGTGACATGTTTTGCTGCCATCCATTTTTTCCTCCAGCATGAAAACCTATTTTTTTTAGATAAAACATAGTTTCATTGCAGTTTTTTTAAAATCAGTGTTATATTTATATATTTGCAAAAAGTAGACTAAATCAAATTTTATTGTGTAGTGTTTTCAACAACAGGCCATTCAAAGGTTTAGGTTATAAGGGTCAGTTGAAAACCAGTAAACTATACCATTGTACCCATGTGCAGTTAGTGAATAAGGAAAGGAAGACATTTGCATCACATGAAGCTATAATTCAAGTCCCTTAAAAAATAGCAAATAAAAATTTTAAGTATACTGCAGATTATTTTTTCATAAGATAAACTGAGGAGCAATACACCTGATCTCAATCAGAAATCACTATCAACCCCATAGTAAAGAAGTGGAGCTGGTTCATAGTTGACTATTTCCAATTAGTATAAGTTTTAAATCAATAACTTGGCTTTAATACAGTTTCCCTTCGTTTGATCCCAAGATTAACTGACTGCGTTTGTGTTCAGGGGGGAAAAAATTACCCTTCAGAATGATTGATCATGCCGATCATATCAAACTCCTTTTCAATAAAACAGAGTGATATCATCAGCAGACTGGAGGAGGGCTTTTCTCATTTCATATTGCTTTATTGGAGTAGAATATTGTCTTGACTATTAATGATTATAAATTCTAAAGGCCTGTTGAAATCTACTTCTTTACAGAGTACCCTGACATTCATTTCCAAACAGCAGAGTTAAAAGGAGTTAAATCTAGACTTTGTTTGTACATCAACATGACAACCGCAATTGTCCAACAAACTCTGTCTGTCAATCTTTACTGTGTACAAATGTGTTTAAAGGATAAGTTCGGTTTCAGAAACTAGTGAGTTTTTGGACGATTAATGCAGTTTTAGGAGCGGCGCTGTATGTCCTATGTGCTACCATTATACGGATGTCCGCTGCTCAATTTTGGATCTAAATATCTCCCGAAGCACTGTTTGGATCAGGAAAGCCTTCTGGGTGAGTATATTGTTCTACTTCATTCTATAAACAATGTGAAAGCTGTAGAAACCGAACTTATCCTTTAAGATCAATTCAAATGAGTCAAAGTAAGAAAGTAAAGCACACTCCCAGCACCAACACTTAAGGGGAATTTTAAGTTAACTATGATTTTAGAATGACTGTAAACAAATGTGATGTCAAAGGTCAAGGCCACCAGGTCTTATGCACATCCTAAGATGAATAGATATATAATGAAGAGATGGATATGTTATGGATGGATTCATGATTGATGGATGGATAATTAAAAAGGCTTTTATTCAAACTTTGTGGGACTTAAGTCGAGCTCTACGCTGTCACATAGGGATAAGACGGCTCTCTGATTCAACCAGATGGTAGTTTTTGTCTTGTTAATTGTTTGTTTGTTTGTTTGTAATTTAGTCTTAGTTTGGGTTCAGGTTTGTTATTTTGTGTCCACACAGATGATAGCACCATGCTCTTGGGATTCTGCTGCACATTTGATCATAAATGTATCTGCATCACTGCTTCATCAACTCTCATTAACCACAGCACTGTGCCTGTCCCCTATGGGAAGGTGGTTGGACTTTCAGAGAGTAGAGATGGAGCGGGGCATGTTTGTTCATATGACACTGATCTAAAGCACGATTGGGGGAGGGGCCTCAGAGCTAAAGGCGTGATGCTCCGCCGGCTATTAGCCATGGCCTGACCAAAACAAGAGGCGATTAGCAGACAGTGAGAGCACCAGCTCCACATCCATTTTCCAGACATACATCATGTGGACAGGCTGTGGCCCCTACTGTTGCATTTGTGGTCCCATTAGGGAATCGGACCTCAGTCATATTTCTCAGATCCAGACAGAGGCGATCAATGAAACGGGATGGACCTGCTGCCAGCACGCAGCTCGTGCCTGAGTGGGGGCCATCACATCTCTCCTTGTCTCTCCTGGAGTTGGGGGAGGGATGGGGGAGTCTTGCCTCAGCACTTTGCCTGCAGGGTGAGAGAGGGTGAGGGAGGGTGAGGCCCTGGTGATGAGTCACTTCCACAAGTTGTTTTATTGATCTGCTGCGGGGCGTTCTATATCTCAGTACCCGTTTAGTGTCCTGTCTGCTCGCCTTATTTGCATGGAAACGATCATCTATGAGGCTGACAGAATGTTCCTGCTGTTCAATCAGTTATCCTGCCGTCATGAGAGAGAAATGAAGCATGCAACAAGGGATCACAGCTTTTTTTACGTCAGGTACATCATTTATTCTGCTCCAAATTGGTTTTGGTCGGCTGCAGATAACATTCCTCCTCTGGCTGGTGTGGGAAAAGTGAATTCTTTTCAGTCCGACCATCGAGAGATTTTATTCCACCTAAAATGTGTGTTTGTGTGTGTGTGCTGCTTATTAAAATTCCACACCAACAGCCCCGTACTGCATCACTATCACAATCTACTCCGTCTTACTTTGTGCCATTTTACATGTTTCCTCAGGGATTAGACGTTTGTTTAAAAAGTGAACCTCTGGAGGGGATGGAGAGAGGAGAAAATTGAAGAGCTGTCCTTAAAAAGTAAACACAAATGGAAAAAGAGAAAGAAAGGACCTGAGGCACAGAGGGTATTGAGAAAAATTAGGCTGTTTGATTTCTAAGTCTTTGTTTTTCTGAACTTGCAATAGATGCTAAAGTCTTCAAATGTCAAAAGTTAATCCACTAGAAAAAACAAAAAAGATTGAAAGAGGAGGAAAAAAGAAACAGGAGAAGAAAATGGGCTACGATTTAATATTTTAAAGCTTAAAACCTACAATCTAAAATTACATTGTCACTACATTGTCACTGCTCAGCTCTAAAGCAAGCTCTTAAGTGATTGTGTTTCTATTGGGCACCCTTGCTGACTATCCGAAATTCTGCACAGCAATTGGCTATTTTTCATGCCAAAGGTAGGTTTTATGTAAAAACAGTGTTACCAGTGTACAACAAAGTTCTTTGGCTAAATTTTTTATTGTGTTTAAAGGTGCTATGAGGAGTTTTTAAGTAATTACAAAAAAAGTCTCACTTTTAGATACATGCCTGATCGAAATACACACTTTAAGATGAGTTTTATAGCATCAAAATAGGTTATCTATAAATGCTATTCCTTAGCTTTCGCGGTCAGGTCGGACAGGGCTGGACTGGCCTGGATACTCAACTTCGGGAACAAGACAATTAAAACTTGAGCAAATTTATATCATTCGGACACGTCTTAGAGCACCGGGCTGTAAGTAGTGATATATAGCCGGCTACAAAACTACATACTTAGTTTTCCAAAAATTGCTTGTTGTCACACATCAAAAGCTACCGCTACATAACTAGAAAGAGATACATAACCTTGTCGCTTTGCATCCTGTAAATTGTTGAAAAAAGAAGTTGTAAAGCAATGCAGGGTTCTTAGGAAGGTCCAAGCTGCATTTATTAGCATCACAATAAACGCACGCTTTGGCTTGGGTCACGTCTTTTGGTGCGTTCCAGTCGTAGTCAGAAGTAGGAATTTCTGTGTTCCGAGTAGGAAACTGCAACTGGAATGCCGCCCAAAGTCGGAATTGCTAACGACAGCTAACAATAGCCTGGTAGATTGGCATGTTTTTTTCCGACTTCAACTGGAACGCCGATAAGTCAGAGATGATGTCACTCCCAGTTCCCGGTTCCCAGTTCCAAGGTTATTGGAACGCAGCATTACAACAGTCGCCGCACGTGCTCATGGGTAGCAGAGTCTTTATGTCGCTGGAAATACATTCTCCTCATAGCACCTTTAATGTGGATTTTTGGTGTGAAATTAAATCTGCAATTCAAAGCATTATGGTACATGGGCTGCCATTTTGGTGTGCTATCTTTTTTAGATGGGATGGGGTTAGAATTTGAACTAAAATTAATTTTTGGAATTCAAAAAGGCAAATACAAGCCATTGATTTATTAGTTCACACTTTAATACTTAATGGAGAAGTAGAATTCAAATGATAAAATGTATTTGGAAAGTATTAACTTGTGGTTGGAATCAGGAGGGGGCTATAAGTATGACATCCTCTCATTGTTTTGTCATCACTTTCAGCCCATTGGCTCAAATTGGCTTTCCAGTGCAGTTTGTACCCATTAGAATGAATGCAGAGTTGTTGACAACATGGCACTGAGCAGTGGTGCACATTATCAGGACACAGCTTCCATTTTCTCAATGTGTACTTCACATGCTATTACTGAGGTCAAGAAAGCAGCATAAATGTATGAACGGTCAGGTCGTCCTGGGTGAGCCCTCTGCTGGATCAGGCAGTTCAATGCTTCAGGCACCCATAATGTGATACAGAACTGAATATCTTTACAGTCCGATGTTTACTTGCACTCTGAGTATGGATTTTTACCCCCAGGCTCGAATGGATAAGAGAATTTCAAGCATCAGTCCTACCTACAACATAATATATAACATATTTTGGTAGCTTCCTTTAAGGAAATATCCAAATTAAATCTCAAAAAAGAAAATATGGCAATTTTGGTTGATTCTAGTATTACTCTGCTTCAGTTCACGTTTTTTGTATTTTGAATTTTTCTTTAGACCAAGGTTTATTTTATTACCACAGATTAGAGCCTTGAAATCCACCTGAGAGACAAAAAATAATATCACAATCAACAACATTTGCCTGATTCAAGAACTTCTGCATGACCAGGTTCTCGTGGACTTTGTCAGTCATATTTAAGGGCCCATTGTGAGGCATCATTTCTCCTAACATCCTCTGTAATCCTGGAAACACCATCTATATTCACTCTTCATTTAACTCCCAGTGCAAGCACAGTTTAGGTCATGTGAAGGCTTGCAGGCGTTGAGTGATGTTCAGTCATCTGTACCAGCGTTGAACGTCTCAACACGCGCCCTCTTTTTAACGCCTCACTTACCCCCCCGTTCCCCACCGTCGCTCATTTCTGTGTAATGTGCATTTTCCCCCAGGTATAAAAACAACATCCATGGTTACTCAGTGTGACTGAGGTGACAGGTGAACGCCGCTGTGCTCTGACGATGCATGTGTCCTGAAGCTTAATGACTCTGGGGTCCCTGTTGGCTCAGTGTTGCACAGAGGTTACAGTATAAATAGAAAACTGAATGCTTAATTAAATGCCAGCATGCCTTATTACACCCTACTATAGAAAGTCAGATCAAGGTAGAGCTGGGGAATTTATCGACTTTGAATCAATACAGTTTATTTTGATTAAAAATGTATAGATTATAGGCCTAATGTTCAGCAAAAAGAGGTTGTTATAGGAAGAACCACTAACAGTTAATTACTGATTGACCACATGTTAAATATTGAAAATGTTTGTTCTCCATGGAAAATTAGTGCTTAATTCATTTTTATAGATCATTCCATTAATAAGTGCAAATTAAATGATACTGGCTTATTTCTAAGGTGATTTTCTGACCTACAGCTTGGTTGCTTTGTTCAGATTCAGTTGTGAACGATGGACATTTCCTTTGAATCATTTCATGTTCACATGGCTTTGAATCAGGATGAGTTCAGGCCGGAAGCATTGCTGCAACTACAAGCTGTGCTCTCCATTATGGAAAGAAAGCTCGGAGGCTAAACTACACACAAACAACTCAGTGACTAATAGCAAAGGTTTATCATCCTTTGTAAGCTTATCCAAATTAACATGCTTATCATCATGAAACACGCCATATTTTCGAAAAAAAATTGCTTGTTGTCTCACATCAAAAACTACCGCTACGTAACTAGAAAGAGATACATTACCTTGTTGCTTTGCATCCTGTAAGTTGTTGAAAAAAGAAGTTGTAAAGCAATGCAGAGTTCTGAGGAATGTCCGAGCTGCATTCATTAGCATCACAACAAACGCATGCTTTGGCCTGGGTCACGTCTTTACGCCAGTTGACGCACGTGCTCATGGGTAGCAGAGTCTTTATGTCGCTGGAAATAGATTTTCCTCATAGCACCTTTAAGGAGATGTTTGTCAGGAAGTCACCAGTTTACATGGTCACATTTGAACCATCAGAAGACATACTCTGATGCCGCAGCCACACCGGACGCGAATTGGCGAATTTAAACGCTCGTAGTGCCTGTGACGCGCGTAATGCCTGAGGCTGGACGCTGAACCACTTTGACAAGCCGAGGGGCGACGCGCGTCAATGCGCAGGCGCAGTAGAGAGCCGGAGCTTGTTGGACTCAGTGATGACCCGTGCAGGCAAATCCAGCTGGAAACGAATATTTACAGAACTTACCTTCAAAACCTGTCTGCTCAGACTTTCACCCAAGCCTGCTCTTTTTTTGTTTTGGTCTCTGTAGAGTACACACGTCGAATCATATTGCTCTGGATGATGGCAAACAGCGCAGATCAAACTCTCCTCCATTTTTCAGAGGGGTTTGAACAGGAGCCGGTGGCCGGAGCGTCACACGTCATCAAATCAATGACATCGGGGGGAATGTCATTGCTGATTGGCTGCCGTGGCACAGTGTCCCACAAATTTGCGTCAAAAGTTCAATATTTTCCAACTCAAGCGTAGAGGCGTTTGACGCCCCAAAAGCGCCGGATGGTCCAGACGTACCGCGCCAAATGTGTCCAACGTGCCGCCCGGGGCAAATCTGCGTCCAAATGTGTCTTTGCATTGACTTTGTATGTAATCTCGACGCGCGTCTTTGCTAATTCGCGTCCGGTGTAGCCATACCATTAAGGGGCAGTGTTTGTTCCTCTGACTAAAAATGGTAAAGTTGGACTGACTATTTGAAAGTCATTGAAGGACAAGGGAAAACTTAGTCTGGTTCCATCAAAAACAAGAGTGGTAGCATGACATGCCTGGAGTCACATTACTGATATTGTACCCTGTGATGTGACTCTTGCAGATGTTTTTAAAGTGGGAGTAAAAAGTACACATAACTGTGTGTAATGAATTATAAATTATATTGTTTAAACTTGCTGTACGATTTGTATACGTAAGCTACTTATAATGTACAACATCTCTAAATGTCCCATGCTTGCCTAAGTATGTTTCCTTGATAGATTACTGATTATATATTGTTAATTATTTATTTTTGTGTGTAGACTGACCACATGCATGAATGTACACTGGAAAGCTACAAATGATAGCCCCTTGGGGATAAATAAAGTTGTCTGATCTGAACTGAACTGAACTTAGTTAATTGAGAATCATGCATCAAAAGTCTTCTTGGTTTGGACAAATGCTATGGTCAGACTACACAATTTATGAATGATTTTGGCTGAACCTGACAGCTAAAACTCTCAAGATATATTTTTGTCCATATCACCCGACCCTAACTCAGAGCCCATTTCTCTGTCTATTTTGTGCAGCTGAAGATAAATGCAGCCACAGCAGCAGAACAGGCTGATGTATAGCAGAGCAGGTTCACCAGAGTGTGCTGCCTTGCCAAGCGTTATCGTCTTTATAACATATTTTAATGTTTTATTGGCCATCTAGGTCGGGACAGTATGTTCCCAGGATGGTCTGGATCCTCCCTCACTCGCTCCATTTCCAAGAAGACTTTGATTTTCAGAGTTGTGCTCCATTTCCAGTCCAGGCCGATACAAGAACACATTGTACTGATGCCGTTGGCAAAGTAATCCCATGGACTGCTTTCTGTAATTCATGTCAGTTTAATTAGGCATTGATATTACTTCTAAACTAGAATCAAGCTGAATAAAACATCAGTTCAAACAGCAGGAAATAAGGCCAGAAGAAAAACAAGTCTGGAGGAAAAATGGAAAAAGAATAGTCTTTATGTTTGTTAGTGTGGATGAAGGAAAGAAAGAGAAAGGAGGAAAGAAATCATGATTGCATGTGACCTGAGCTTTGTAACGTCTAGACAAAGGCAACAGTCTGACTGAGTCAACAACATCCAGAAACAGCAGTCACCTTCTGTTCAGGACTTCAGGAAAGTTAGCAGCTGAAAGAGTGGTGCTGAAATAATCAGTTAACAGAAAATTAATCAAAAGCTTTAGCAGAAACATTCTTATCAAACAAAAATTTGAAACATTCACCAGCCTGAGGCTCTTCACATACTCCACAGAGTAGACAGAACCACCTGACACCTTTAAAGAGTTATGGCCCTTTTCCATTAGCCCTACTCTACTCTACTCGGCTCTACTCTACTCAACTTGTGCTGCTTTTCCATTAGCCCCAGTCACCTGCCCAACGAGGTGCAGTGTTGCTGAGCGACTCTGTGTTGACGTCATTTTGAGCGCGACACAACAATCTGTGGCTTTTTGTCACAAACTGAGTAAAAAAGGAAAGCAGAAGAAGGCTGCAGGTTGCAAGAAGAAATACCCCTTAAGAAGCACAGGAGAGTTTTGGAAGCTGTACAACAGAATGAAGCCGAGGACGAGAGAAATTGAGCTGCAAAGAAAAGACATATGAGGGTAAGCTAATGGTAGCTACCGCTAGCATGCCAGGTCGTCGTGCTCATGAGTTGTCAATGAAGACATTGTCTGACCAATCAGTAGCCGCTAGTCGGTGACGTCATCTTTTAGTATCGACTCAGCTCGTTTGGAACCAGAGAGGAGTAGGTACTAGCAAAAACTAGCTTGTTTTAGGAGGTACCAGGCCAGTGGAAACACGCTGCATCGAGGAGGGCTGAGTAGAGTAGGGCCAAGGCGTGCTAGTGGAAAAGGGCCATTAGGTCAATATTTTTGACGTTTGAAGGTTGACAAAAGTCAGTGAGGTGTCTGAGGGGGCTCCATCAGTCCTGTCCCTTTAAGGAGAACTAGCTGAGACTACCAGTAATGTACAATGCAGTTGGCAAATACAGTTATTTTACATAGTTCTGTGAGTGTTAAAATAAAAGAGCCAGACAACTATGTTGGGTCACATGTGCAATTTAGCTAAAAATCTAGAGTTATGTTTCTTTCAGGAAGTCTCTTTGCCTGTTTTGTGATCCAGCAAACAGCTATGTGTTCCTCCGCTGTATACATGTATTCAGCTGATCTGCTGTTCTGCTCTATGGCAACAGCAAATGAGACTAATACCGAACTAAATTTCAGTGGTTTTTGACTTAAGTGAAAATGACATTCCTTTTACTTTCGAAGCATGGGGTTACCTTTATGAACGGGTATACAGACGAGGAAGTTCCTCAGAACAGGATTCAGCAGGCTTAAAGAGAGAGGGGACAAACTTCTGAGGTAACTGAGAAGCAGAAGAAACCCTGGGTTAAGTGTGTAAAGAGCAAGCCCAAACTTTCCTGTTAAGTCTGAACCAGAAGCATACTGAGCTATCTGCTATCTAATGCATGCAAGCAAAAGAACCCATAGCCATTTGCTGCATTACAGACTTATGCTGCGTTCACACTGCAAGTGACCCTGCTACCAAAATCACTGACGTAGCGTTGCGCGTCCATAAATACCTCATTTTGGTCGCCGTTGCCATCGGCCGTCGCTTGGTGACGTCAAGTCCACTCGAGTTTCACCGTGATCATACCACATATCATATAATAGGATGTATAAGCAGACATTATTCCAGCTGTATCCTTTTCATTCACTTGTCAAACACAAAACACCGCAACTGATGCCCTGCAACATCATTATCTGTGAGTTTACCGCGGTCCGTCTAGGCGGAACTAATGTCCTCACTGACTAACGTTTCCCACACGGACATAAGTTGTTCCTCTGTAGTCGGGATGAAAAACTGTCTGTCACAGGCACCGTCACACACGCACATACCGCTGATTGGCTGTTGCCGCACAGCCACACACGACATCGCCTGAAAAGATCAACTTTTTTTACTTTGATGTCGCGCGACGAGTAAGGTGATCATCTTGTGTGCAGCAAACGCATCGCGGGAGGGTTAGCCCCGCCCCATCGTGGCTGTACATTGACTTTGCATGGAGAGTGATCGCCGAGGTAGTTCAAGTAGCGTCCGGTGTGAACGCACCTTTAGGGTGAATTTCAATTCTACCCCTTGGCCCTTCCCCTTTGTCTTATCCCTTTTTACACCTTCCCCATAGCCCTCTGTTTTTATGGCCAAGGGGAAGGGGTAAAACACACAGCTGAGAAACGAGACGCCACACGATTCCCGCTATGTCATCACCCAGAGCCGCTAGCTGGCTGTGATGTAAGCAAATGCGACAATAACCATAGCCACGGCTGGGAAAGCTAGCTTATTATAACGAGAAATTGTAAAATGCAACCAATAACTAAAAAAATGATAATTTTTACTTGATGATAAAATAGTTACTTATAATTCAGCACTTCCTTTGGTCCCCGCTCTGCATTGAGTTGGCGGATGCAGTGTATTATGGGAAACTCTCTTGGTTTCATGTAAGGTCCCGGTCTGTCTTCATTTTGAGGGCTGTGTAACCTTTGTTCTCAGCCCTACGGAGTATTGGGACACCATTTCACTTGACATGAACATGCAAAACCAAGGGGTAAGAGGTAAGAAAAGGGCTAAGTGGTAGAATTGGGATTCACCCTTAAAGCCAAACACAGGGACTTCCTTTTGGATAGATAAAGTGCTCAGCCCAATCGTACATTCGACCCAACATACAGTAGTTTTGTGGCGTGTTTTGCACCTCACCTGTTCTCTCAGCTAGTCTCAGTCATGTAACTGATTTTGCAAGTGATACAACCAAACTTCAGAAATACTGAACCATCCCTTTCGGTGCTGCCACTAGAGTTAGTTAGTTAGACCTTTGGCTGTGAACCATTAAGCTGCACCATATCTGATTTCTGAGTATATCCCTGACTCTGCAGCTATGGTTATACCATTAATTGAGCAATCACTCAAAACTTCAGGAAACTGCAGAGGAATGCAGCTTTAAGAAAAAAAAAAAATTAATCAGGAGATTAATCGATAATGGAAATATCGATTTGTTGCAGCTCTATGACAGAAATAAACTTGTACTTAATATTTTCACATCTCCCTTTCTCTTCTTTAAACCCTCCTCCAACATCTCCTTTGTTATCCTGTCGTCTATTATGAACCATTATGTTATTTTTTCATGTGCAGCTGTAGTCGCCATCTCTCATATTAAAGGCTTTTAACGCAGAGCGCTGACAGTTACAGAGAGAGAGCCCGACAGCGTGGTGGAGCTGAGCCCACATGCCTTTTAATGCTCCATGTATGGGTGTGTGTGCTGTGAATGTCTGACCTTGTGTTAATGAAAGTGTGATTTAGTGTGTGTGTGTGTGTCAGGCAGTGTCAGGCAGTGTGTGTGTGTACTCAGGTGTACAGCACCGTGCTTTGTGTGTGTGTGAGTTAACAGTGAGTGTGTACCATAATGCAGACAGTGTGTGTTCACCCTGATAACACCAGGAAAAATAAGATGAATAAATAATGTTTGTTTCTTGTACATTGTGAGAAAAACATGTTCCTGTTTTTTTTATAAAATATCCATGTTTGTGACCTTGACTCTGTGTCAGCACCTGGCTCAAGTCTGAAATGTATTTTCTGGTTGTCCACAGCAGCATACAGAGGAAATGTATGTCTTTACATGGCAATTCATAGAGTAGTACTGAAAGATTAAACCATGAATGAAATGAAACATGCTTTTGCGCAGAGAGTAAAGTAGATTTATCCAAACAGTTGTGTTATGCCTCCACCCTGGCATCAGACGAGGCTGGAGCCGTGATGGTTTAGTCTTTCTGCCTTTTCATATTGGTCTGTTTGTTCTGAAACTGATGTCTCAATAACTCTTTGAAGAATTTTCTTAAAGCTGAACTGAATATCAATCTGAGTTCAAGGACACATTAACTAGGATTTCAGAGGTCAAGATCATGACGTCTCAGGCCCCATCCACACGAAGACAAAACACTTAACAGTTTCCAAAACGATCGTCATAAAGACGAAGGCGTCTCAGAAAATGTGTGCGTCTATATGAATGCACTCAATATGCATCAAACTCTGTAAAACACATGCCGCTGTAACGATATGATGGAAACAAGCAGAAACAGACGAAAAAACAGTGGGCATGCGCACTTGCGGCAAAAGTTGTAAACAGAGATTGTGACAAAGTGATCATAAAGTGCCATAATGTGTCCTTGATAATTGTTTGTTCAACTCGGTGGTGATTGAGAAGAAGGAGATTTTGCTGCTACAAGGTTGGAGGGTCACTAGCTTCATCAGCACATATGCTTCACATACGCCGCCATTGTCGTTGCCGCGTGTGGCGCATGCGTGTCAATGAAGATATGAAACTATGACGTAAGCGTATCTGAAAACTTGTGGAGAGCCAGTAATCACGGAGCTGCGTATACGGCATTTCAAAATCTTTCCACTCTGGAATCTGGTTTCAAAAATGATCGTTTACAGACCCCCAAAACACCGTCTTCGTATGGATGATACACAGATTCGGCAAAAAACATTTTGTACATATGTCCACCCCGACCTGAGGGTAAAGTGATTCAGTTTTGGACGTCAGAGGTCAAGCTTGAATGCTTAATGCTTATGTTGCCTGAGAGTTTGATTTTGTGAGCTCTATGTTTTTAGAATTTATTAAAGGATGTCCATCAAACTGTGAACCAACATCCACTGTGAGTCAGTTTAAAGATCTGCTTGGTCATGCTTTGCCCCATCATCTGACTTCCAAAAGGATCATGTTAAAATATTTTAGAGGCCAAGGAAGGAAAGGCAGCTTTATTTATAGTGTGCCATTCATACAATAGATATTTAAAGTGATAAGGCAGTTATAAACAAAGACATTATGGCATTAAGAGCATTTAATGGCCCTTTTCCATTAGCCCTACTCTACTCTACTCTACCCAGCTCTACTCTTCTCGCCTTGTGCTGCTTTTCTATTAGACCCAGTCACCTGCCCAATGAGGTGCAGTGTCGCTGTAAACAGCTGAGCGGCACTGCGGTGACGTAATTTTGAGCGCGACACAACAATCTGTGGCTTTTTGTCACAAACCGAGTAAAAAAGGAAAGCAGAAGAAGGCTGCAGGTGGTAAGAAGAAATACCCCTTGAGAAGCACAGGAGAGTTTTGGAAGCTATACAACAGAATGAAGCCGAGGACGAGAGCAATCAAGCTGCAAAGAAAAAGTGTATGAGGGTAAGCTAATGGTAGCTACCACTAGCATGCTAGGTCGTCGCGCTCATGAGTCGTCAATGACGACATTGTCTGACCAATCAGTAGCCGGTAGTCGGTGACGTCATCTTTTAGTATCGACTCTGCTCGTTTGGAACCAGAGAGGAGTAGGTACTAACAAAAACTAGCTTGTTTTAGGAGGGACCAGGCTAGTGGAAACACGCTGAAAATCAAGTAGGGCCGAGTTGAGTTGGGCCAAGGCGTGCTAGTGGAAAAGGGCCATTAGCCACAAAAATGGCAAAGGTAAGGCAATAAAACTTCAGTGAGTTATATCCTTAAAAGGATAAACAAAAAAATATATATACAGTCTTTATCTGCACTCTGCTCCCCAGCTCTGGAACTCTCTTCCACCTGACATCCAAAACCTGAACTCCCTGTCTCTTTTTAAATCCAGACTCAAAACCCACCTTTTCAGGACTGCATATTATATTTAATCAAACAGATGAGAGAAAAGAAAAAAGAAAATTGATGGTTTAAAGCTCAGGGTCATGAGTCTCATTATCAAGCATTGCATGAACATTTGTACAACAATTTGGCAGAAGTGCTTTGAGCTGTTTTATTTGAATTTTTCCACATTTGTTTGAACTGATAACATTTTGATCATAGGTAAAGGGTCTAGCTAAAGCAGCCTTGTAATTGTTTTAGCTGATGAACACAATATCTTTGGAACCCTTAATGAAACTCTTATCAAACTCTTTTGCACACGTCACTTTAAAGTTATGAATAAATTCAGCAGTTTTAAAGGTCGTCGGATAAAAGTGAAGGTCTTAGATTTTTATGGACTTCCGTTGCTTGTAAATCATGTCTTGTAAACATTATCTCAGAAAGCTTTCAGAGATTTTCCAAAAAATTGGCACAAATGTTCACCGTGACATGGGAGTTAACTAATGAGGATTATAAGGTCAAATGTTATCCCAGTCATCATTTGCTTATTATTATTATTATTATTATTATTATTATTATTATTATTATTATTATTATTATTATTATTATTGTAGTATGATGACACTGTTTCAGACTTTGCCCGTTTGAACTGATTAGATTTTTTGGGACATTAATCCCCTCTGAGTCGGGGATATCTGGTGGATTGGGAACCACTGGCTAATCCCCTTTTCACTTAATTTGGCTTATAGTATAATTCGTGTTTCAATTAATTTTAACCACGCTGTCGGTCAACTCTGAGTGATTTGTTTCACTAGAACATAGTGATGTTATTTAGTATTTGAAATGCAGCAAAAAGCTTTAACTGTAACTTACAGTATGACATTAATCGAGAGATAACTTGGATTTTTACCTTTATCAAGGAGGTTATGTTTTCGCCGGGGTCTGTCTGTTGTTTGTCTTTCAGCAAGATTATTCAAAAGCTACTGGATGGATTAACTTTTAAACAGAGGCGTGGTTTGGTCAAAGGAAGAAGCCATTACATTTTGGTGGCAAAAACTTTCCCTAAATTTTCTGAATATCCGATAACTTAACATTTGTTAAAAAAAATCATATCTCTAACTTCACATGATGGATACCTTTAAAAATTTACAGAATAATATATGTAATATAACTCTATTGCCAAATTAAATTTCATCTCGATCCCATCCAGATTGGAGTCTGGAAAAATCATTAAAGTTTATAACTGCAAATTCCATTCATTTCTCCTCAGCTACTGGATTTTTGCCCCCTTTACATCATCATGGGTATTGTAGTTTATCGGAAAACTGACATCAATGTTTTCCAAGTCTATGTCACTACATTTCCCAGCTTCCCTTGCAATGCCAGTGAAAGCGTTCTCCACATGGACAGACATGAGTGGAGACTTGGCCGTCCAATCAGTCATCCAGGATTGTTTATCTTTTACAGGGTTGTGTAAAAGCCACTGCTGTAACTGAGCTGCTTGGCGGAGGTCTGCACTCTCCAAGTACTTTTCTAGTTTATCATGAATTTTTTCATCCCAACATCTAGTTGGTTGGTTGATGAGTGAGTATGAGGGTTATTTTTTTGTAGTTGTTGACTTTATGTTAAAAGAAACCAAGCTAACACAGAGATCTACTGACAAGTCAACCATTGTCACCAATGTATACAGTACACCAGTTTAATTCTTACACAAAGCTCATTTCCCTGTTTCCTGACTTCTATAAGAAAATGTATCTATCATCAGCCAGATGAACTTAACATCTTAAGCTTAATTTGTAAGAATAGCCCTCTGGCAGTGAGGGTAAAACATCAATTAGTGACCCTTTCTAACAAAGTTGTCACACCCCTATTTGAGTTAAAGTAAGATGAATCTTCAGGTGAAGTTCCAGAGATCCCCATGTAACACTGGCTGCGGTGCATACAGATCACAAGCCCAGACTGTTACATTAAATTGCATCAGCATCATGATACTTCAATCAGATTACATCAATCACATGTCATCATCATCAACCCCCCATCAATCATTTTTGTTCTATTCAAACTCCGAGCAGCTGTCAGGCCCAATTTTCCTTCATGTTTCTATCTCTGCTCTGTTTCTCCCCCTCACAGCCGGCCTCCCCCTCCTCTGTGCTTCCTTCTTAATGAATATACAGTGTCTGTGATGAATTCTGTGGGCTTGTTACTTCAGCTTCTCTATATTTTATGTGACTGTGTGCCGCCTTTGTTCTGCTCCCCGCTGAATTCTGGGTATACAGCTCAAAGCAGCAACGCAGAGCTCAGCGGCACCTGTGCCACCAAATTCGTCTGTAACGCCTCACATATAATAATGGCTTTGACTTCACAGTGAGACTTCCTGACTGAAGAGGCGAACAAGGCCAGTAAACCCCACCTGCTAGCAGCTAATTAGCCTTTTTTCATCTCAGAGCAACTCGTGGTTGTTTTTATTTTTTCAGCTACAAGTGCTGCTTTAGATAGAACCTTGAAAACAATCTGTATGATGGTGATACAGGTGGATTTGTATGCTGCCAGTTTGACTCTGATTCTAAGTGAAGCTATTTAGTCCTTTTGACAAAGTCATGGTTTGAAGGGTCCTTATTGAATATTTGAGTGCTTGAACATAATACTTTCCTCCCCACAGAAAGCTTTTCTAAGTTTGAGAAACAAACTAATTCTGGTAGATCACTTCATGAACGACTTACCAGTATGACCATGGGCATTATAATAAGAGAACAACACAATGGATCATTAAACTGAGAGAGATTTCAAAAATCATTTGAAATGGTAAAAGGACTTGAGTGTATGCAACCAATCAGCTTTTTTAGGGGCCACTCACACATAGACAGATTTCAACATTCAACTTTTCGGCGGAAGCTGACACTAAATGAGATGAAAACAGGTAAATACACAGGTGAGAATGGTTACTGATGCCTTCAGTGAGACAGCTGTAGGTTTTTTGGCCACAATGTAATTTGTTCTAACTGAGAATGAAGGGGGGGGAGAAAAGAGTCACTCAAAACCACTTAAATATGAGGAAACTTTCAAACAAGAGGTCACAACAGATCAATCAATCAATCAAACTTAAGTTATACAGCACTTTCCCTACGACATATGTAGAAGATGAGAAGATGTTATATATTTTCAACACTGTATTTGCGTCCAAGTTGAACCGTCACCTTGTAAGTAGCTTGCTAATAGCTTTTTACTCTGTCTTACTTAAGCTTAAACATTATGAAAATAAGTTTAAGATGATCACAAATAGCCAATCAACACAATGTAAACACAACAGTATTGTAGACTTTGAAAACCTCCCACATTAGCTCTCCTGCTGATCTTTGATTTTCTTCCAACACATGACATTTGTCCTCAGGGAAAGTGCAAACAGACATCAGACTGCACATAGTTAATTAGATAGCTGCAGTACATTACACTATTCAAAACATATCTGCTCATTTCTGTCTGTTAGTTTTCATGCTGCTGATTCTCAGTTTTACCAAATAGCAAATAAAACAGTTTTCTGCAGCCTGAATGTATAATATGAAATTACTTTGCTTCCCCATCATTTGAGAAACAGTATCTTATAGTGGGAGAGTACCAGTAAGAGGACAAATGCATAGGATGTGGTTTAGTTTGCAAGGGCAATGAGCTTTGTTGTGTACTGGAGGCTTTTTTTCTGTGCAGCAAGGGCCTGATTTTTTTGGCAGTCATGGGAATTTACCCATAAAGTTTCACCCAATTTTACAGATTGTTATAAGGGCATCTAAACTCAGATTTTGACCAGAGGCAATCTCAGGACACCAACACCAACAGTTGGCTCATCTAATAAACGGCTTTACTGAGATGTTTGTCCCGGTCGGTCATAGCTGCTGTGTGGTACGCCCATAATGGGGGACCAGGTTGCATTTCATTTTTTAAAAGGCTTTCTCAAAATCATGCATTTTAGTCCCTGCCATCACAGCAGAGGCTTGTGAAATCAGAGGCGACAAATCGTGCATAGACTGAATAAATAGATGGACAACATGATAGCTTTCCAAAAGTAAAGCCAAGAAATATGGAGCTTCCTTTTCTGACTGTCCTACCTCCTTTCTTTGACAAATATGGCTTTGACCAAGATATTTAACAGACACTTATACCGCTTTCACACTAAAATTAGCGGGTCAGTGCGGGTTTTTTTAACGTGGGTTAACCTGCTAAAAATTAGCAAGTGACTGCTTTCCCACTGCCAGCAGATCCGGTGTAATCGGCAGCAGACAAGCTGTGTGGCTGTTTTTTTCCTCTGGTGCGTCAAGCTGATGTTATCACGTTGATGAAACACAACCATTTTAATAATAGTAAGGAGCATGGAAGCCGTGGACACGATTAGCTGTTTTCTGTACTTTGTACTTTTGTCCCTCTTTAAAAATGTGCAAAATCGGTGCAACGACAGTTGAATGACAATTGATGATACAAAGGTGGATGGAATTTGTTGCTGAGTTGGCAAAGAGTCACGCAAGTTACAGACGGAGGGGACAGGCACAATGTTATGAGTATGGTCAGACATGTTGACTCCTTAGGCAAGTAAGGCATTCAGCATTGTGATCTCTTCTTCTCCTCTTGTGAATAGCCCAGGTAGCTGCCTGAAACTGTTGATTTTGCACAGTCCTTGTGAATGGATCTGAGATGGCAAGAGGGGAAATTCACTATATTTAATACTGGCAACCAGCCAATAAGGCAACATGCACTCTGACTGAATGATTGACTGAGGAGCTCAAACAATGTATCTCAGATAAAATGACAGGAGAGGTGGACACATTTTTTTTAACAGAGTATGAACGGAATTAAGCCTTCCTTGCGAGTTTCACCCACTTTTCTTAGTTTAGACAACTTTTTGGTGGTAACTTAGAGAGTTTGCATCAGTCTGTCTGCATTTTTTTACCCTCAGAAACAATAATTTGGCTGTATTCTTATTTGATGTAATGGTATCAGACATTTATTAAAACTGTTTGATTTATACTGACAGTAATAATGCTTCCTAAAGACATAGTTCAGGTTATTAAAGTGGGGTTGTGTGACTTACATGGCATCTGTCTGAAAGTGCCACAGTGTCACAGCTAAGTTCTTTCTCTGTTCAGAAAACTCGGGACAGATACTTATTCGATCCAGTGCTATACATGATGTCAAAAACTTTGTGTAATTAAAACAGGGGGGGATTTTTCCACTACCGTGCAGCATTGATTAGGCTTTATTTTGGGCCATGCCTATGTGTCCTGGTACTGTTTTTTACTGTATTTTTTTCTCCTCTAGCATTAGATAAGGGATCTTTTCTTATCACTTTATTCAACACTGCCCAAGGGCCAGGTGAAGTCAGAAGAACACATACCATTATTCTAATCTTGTCTCAAACTATCAGAGTTACATCCCTATTTATTTTCACTGAGTCAGCTGTAGAAAAAAAAAACTCTGAATGAGTTTTCCGCTTCTTTGTCCCTGCATTTTTTTACTTCAGTGTTTGTGTCCACAGAAACTGAACAGATTGTCCGTGAGTGTCTGATATTATTGCTGAAGGTCTATCTCACTAAGGTAATCTATGGAATATATCTGCAGATACATCACCTACTTATACGATGTAAATAAAACCTTCCTGCGCTGCCTTTCCAGCATGAACTGTGTGTTTAGTTTAGGTCGGATAATCTAACACAGGAAATTAATTTTGCTGTAGAATGAAACCGTCTTAAGATTCACCGGCGAGATACGTCCAAATAAACTACTCCTGGATAAAGCATTACATAAGTTATTCAGTGGAGTAATGAGAACAGTAAACAGACGATAAAGTTAAACAAAAACATACATCCTCTGTCAGGAAGAAATATGTCTGAGCAGACAGTTAAAATGTTTTTCCTCACAAAGAATGGGAAGAGATTTTAATATGTACACCCAGAGGGTTTGCATCTAGGCAGCAGAAGGAAGTAACTGTTAGAGCCAGCTGCATCTTCATATGGATTCAGACTGAAGCTCTTTGATGGGGTTTGCATTTTTATGATGCTTCTGAATTCATCCCAAGGTTTTAGTTCAGTGCTGTATAAAATATCAGCCCCGAAGAGTCAGCAGCCCGAGTTTCCCCTTTATAGCCAAAGAGGCCGAGGTGCCGATAGGAGTATGAATATATACATGGGAACACAAAGTCATCGGCGTGCTCCTCCTCATTTACTACGTTCCCCTCTCCTGCCTGTCTGTCCTCATGTGTCTTCGAGCTCGGCCTTTTCTCCTCCAGCTGCCGCTTTGATATGGGTTTCATGAAAATCTGTGTGAACGATGTACACGCCAGTAATCTGCCCCCCCATGCACCACTCGAGCCCGTTCACATCACCCCTCTCGTTCTCCTCTCATCTTCTCACACCCTTTAATCCTGCCACTCTCTGCTGAATACAAGGACTTCCAGTAGATGCTCTTTTAGCCTGTTTTTTTCTGAGAGCATGCTGGATAATTTCTTTTTTTTTGTTGTTATTTTCTGTGGGTATCTCACTGTGCTGCTTTGATATAGTTTCCCCACAGGTGTCAAAACACAGGTTACAACTCGTATATTCACCTGCCTATCTTGTGCCTGAGACGAGGGATGGAGATCAAACCACAGCTCTCTTTGGGTGTGTTATTGCATTTGTAAAAGCTCAAAAATCAGTTCTGTTAGGCCTTGTTGTTCCTTTATTTGAGTCTTGTAAAGTCTGTGGCAAAGCATTCTTTTGTGAAAATGTATCAGTTCTGCAAGGGAAAAAGTAGGCCTTGTACACATCAGCATTATGCATCATAGTAAGCCAAATAACCTTGTTTTAAATTGTCATCTTGAAAAAGACTCTCCTAATTACTCAGCATTTGCCATACGTAGCATGCATTTCCACAGCTCATGCTTCATCAGGACAGAAATCCTCTTTATCTTCTAAAATCACCCCTAAAAAGAGCTCCCAAACTTTGTTGTAGAAACTGGTGGTTAAATTTTTAAGCTGTGGTTAAATCTGTTTCAAATTGGCAGTGAAGCAGTAAATAGTACTGCTACTGTACAAGAAAGCATTTAGTTAAGTTGTGATGTGTTCAAGCTCTGCATGGAAAAGTAATTGTCAGATTGACGTGTTCAAATGTTGAATTTGAAAAGGAAAAGGCCTTTTCTTGGCAAGCAGCATAGATACAAACAATTTAAAGAGGTGACATTTCTTTGTTTTATCACTTTAAACAAGCATTCATAAATATTAATTAGAAAAAAGCTTTCAAAAATAAAAACAGTCAGATTAAAACCTAATTATCTCGAAACACACGCAATTTCAGTTAATACTAAGGACGCAACATTTCTAAATAAAACACTGAACCATTCAGTATGTCTTTGGTTCAATACACCTGTGTTTACTGGGATATTTTAAGTTTGAGAGCTTTCATGTTTCGTCTGCTTTATCTCTCTTTGTTTTCTCTGCTGCTTTTGTGCCTGTGAGTCAGTGCTCTGGGGTGAGTAAACTCAGCCTTGAATTGCAATCATGCACTGAAGTTAGGACATTTTTCCCTACTGCTCTGCTTTGATAGTATGGGCAGGAGCCTCCATTCTGTCAATCTAGGGAGGAACAAGGGCTGAAGACAGTTAAGCATCTGCTAAACCTGAAATAATGAGTGTGCACGTCAATACAGCTATCAACCCTAGTGGTTCCTGTGACATTGCGTAATTTCTTGTAACCCTAACGAAAACTGTAAGCGCAATCACATTCATCAAGTTTTGCTGTCAGAAACATAAACTTCAAGCACATCAGTCTGATGCATCACATCAAGCCTAATGTGTTGTATCTTTTAGCCCTAGCCTTGGCCAAAGAACTCTTGTAACTCAACAACAAAGTCAGGACAAACTGGCTTTTACAGAAGAAAAATCTTCTTCATCTGTTAGATCTAGTTTTTGTCAAAAGTCCAATTGGTTAAAATTGCAATCCATATTAATTCCTGCCAACAATTGCAGGTGTTTGGAGGCCCACTTCTTTTTTTTTTAATATAAAAAAAGTATTGCAACCATTGTCTAAATGGTAAAAAAGAAAAAAAAGAAAAAAGAAATGTTATTTTAACATGTATTCTTTATAAACTGCATCAGGGATTTCTAAGGAAATGCCTTTTTTGTTCAGAAACAAAGTAAGAAAATTGTTTAGGAGTGAAAAAATACAGTTTTTTCTCATTAACTTCTTGCTGTTCTATTTTAATTTACCTTAAATATGTAGAAATCAAATAGGATTAATAAAAACAGCCCTATAGCCATGATTTCAATACTGAACCAAATCATAAACCATGAAAAAACATACAAGGTACGTGCTCAATCTTGGGCACAGTGCACGTTTGCATTCCTGCTAAATACCAATTCTGTTGAAAATGTTTTATGTTCTTGTCTTCCCATCAAATACTAGAAAAGTATCTATAGTGTACTTGGAAAGTGTTCCAACCAATGAGGAGTATAATAAGAGGTATCACTATTAATAAAATGTTATTATATCACAAGTTTGCAATTAAATCCAACATAAGAGTGACCGATATGTTTCATTGGTCCTTGATGGAGAACTTAAGTGCCCTCAGGCACACGAGCATAAAGTCAAATATGATATTAATTTCAACAAGTTGATGAACCCAGGGGCCTCAGTTTCCAGTTTAAATTGAATTACATTTCCTCTCTGGTTTCTTATTTACCTTGCATATTTTTTGTATTATTCATAAGAGCTACTCCAAACTTTGAACAGTCTGCAAGGAATAAAACCAAATATGAATCAGTCAAGTGTTCAAGGCTGCCACTGCATTTCTCTGACTTTTGAATAATCAGATGTTTCAATCTTTTATTACTGCTGTCATTACTTATAATATTATACAGGTTTTTGATTTTCTTTTATTTAAGTTCAGGAAGAGTCTGCTCTAAAATAAATGATCAAACAAGAGGTCACAGCTTGATGTTATACATTCCAAGTGTGGTAACTGATTCTAAAAACGACTTTTTACTCCTGTCTGTTACATTTCAGACTAAAATACTGAAAACGTTAAGTTAGTTTGTGAGGATTATCATGAACAGATTTGCCTGTTATTAGCAATGATGAAAAGACTGTAAAATCTCATAGGCTTTAAGTTAAGAGAACCGGTGTGATGCTAACTTCTGTATTGGCATGCAGAATGCTTCATCCATGCACCAACACATAAGCAAGAATCTGAAATTACAACACCGTGGTGATTCAATACTGTATCTCCCAGTGCATCTCAAAACCACACGTGGTGATAAAGCAACATTTTTGCTACCTAGACCTTTTTTAAATGTATTAAGTATTAAAACCTGCACTTTTATGTGCATAAAAATACAGTTTCTAATTAGGATAGATTATACAGAGCCTGACTCCTGCAGCATGGATAAACTTTGTCCATCCAGGTGAGAGAAAAAAACAGAAAATAGAACAGTCCTTTGATTAGCTAGTTTATTTTTCCCATTTATCTTTTTGCCCCACCCTCTCCAACTGTAATATCTCATTACAAATTTTAGAGATTTTTATGAAAATATGCACAGATGTCCACTCTGACTGAAGAATGAGCTGATCGGGTTTTTGTGCAAGGTCTAAGGTCACTTTATAGGTATAGTCTGATTAACCCTTGTTTATGAATATAAATTATCAAGAGTGTTTGAAGCATTTCTGTCAGATTTTAGAGGTGGAAGGTCAAGTTCATGGAGATGCATGTTTATCCTTGCTTGTGAAATTGCTGTCTCTGGGATGCTGAGGGATTTGCTTAGAATCTGTTCCAAATTTCTACTCTGTGTCAAGGTGTATCAGATTTGTTTTTAAGACTATTAGGTTCAGTTTTACTTAAGTCATTTTATCCTTTGCTTTTGAAAGAAAAACACCAACAAATACTTTCTTATCACCAAAACCACTCAGCCTTGTTTTTGTCCCATCACTGAAGTTTTACTGTCATTCACAGTTTGAGTGAAACTTAAATGTGGTGTGGACAAAGAAAATATTTAATCATTATATTATAACAGCAACAAGTAAGAGTATCCCCCGGGCATCAAATAGTTGCTAATATCTTATTTTTAGCTACAAAAACACAAGTACACTGTCTAAATGGTACAAATACAACAGCAGCTTTTCCCAACCCAGCTAATAGTTTTTAAGATACTTGAATGAAGTTATTTACCTCCTCAAGCTGTGTTGTCAAGCTGCTAATGTGGCTTTGAACAAGCCACCGCTTGAGAGCAGCTGAAGTTGATTGATTGTTTTCTAAATGTTGTTGATCTTACGCTCATTTATACAACCTATGTAGGCGCGAGTGGTATCGATTTACTGGTAAATCCCATAAACCGACCTCCCTGTGGGCCTTCCAGCTCAACACCCAACACAAACCTTGGGTTGTCTGTTTACCAATAAGAGCTGCTCACCAGTAAGAGACTTTTCTTAAGATGTGTCAGAGTCCGAGTATCGACATTCCCCATCGACGCCCTGGTGCACCTTCTTTCAATTTGAGCCGTTAAATGTGATAATGAATGGGCAGCTTCAGAGCTCATTATGGTATCGAACACATATTAAGAGACTATGCTGAAGGAGAAGAGATGAAGCTAAGCTGAGGCGCTCCTCACTCGATAAGTCAAGCAAATAGAGCATGTTAACTGAGTCTTAAGGGACTATGGATCATTATCATTGACCTGGTCTTGGTCTTCCAAGGCTTTACAATTGATTTCATTTCATTTAACCTTAGTTATGAATGAAAAACACCTTTGCATGATAATAGAACCCTCAATTGTGTTGATTAGCTGGGCAGGGTTCTGTCTTTTACATTAGGTACTAAGATTAAAACTAAACTAAACTATAAACCCTTAGAGACACACATAAACAAACATGTAGAGCTCTGCAGATAGATTCACATTTAACATGCATATGAGGCTGCATGAAAAAATCAGATTAAATTGGAAACGGATGAGCTGCAAGGACATCCTTCTTAAAGACAGGGTCTGCTGCCGTCTGCCCAGAGGGAATAGTTTTACATTGAATTTAATGCATACTCAGCATTTAAGAGCAATGTCTCTGAAGTGTCTTAAATCTAAAAGGATGACTCACTTTGTTTCAGGGAATAAATTGAACGAGTCCAAGAGCAGCAAAAATCATTCCTATAGCTGTCAAAATGAGTTCAGGAGGATGACATCAATACAAGAAGTCATTTTCAATTCACCGTCCTCGCTTTGAAACATAAATGCTGCAGGATCTACTCCTGCCAAGATAATACGGTAATGCTTACCTTTGTTGTCCAGCAAATTCACCGAAGACATCATGTCCTGCTTTTGAGGACATTGGAAGGGTTGGTTGTCTTCCGAACTAAAGATCAGGGGCTTCAATTCTCAGCTCTTACAGTCGCATGACATCAGAGGACTGTGAATGTGTGTGTGAAAGTGTGCAAATATGATTCATAATTATTTTAGAAGCCATTTCAAAGTTTTTGAAGAGTTTATATTTAAGTTAACTAATTAAAGTTTTTATTTAAATGATTAATCATTAGGATAAATTTCATTTAGATGTATGTAGTTTTATATTAAGTAAGTGGGTTAGTTATGCTGATTCATAGATTAACCTATACCTGTCTGGTAGATGTTGGGTTTTGGGTGGAGTTTTAGTTATTTAGGTCAGCCAGCACAGGTGTGGGGCGGCCTTTGGCCTTTCAGGTTGAGAAGAGCTGGATTCAAAATGTTTTTGGACCATAAAACTAGAGCTTTGACCACGGGATAAGTTTTTGTGTTGATGGAACCTTCATCTGCCAAATAAATGGAACATCAACGGATCTGTGAGTAACATAGTTATTTGATGAATGAAAGTGGACACGCGTCAGATTATCTGTCAAGCTCAGATCATTCAGGCGGCTTTCAAAACTGCAAAAGATTAATCTGCCACTACACTTATGGACTTAACAGAGAAAAGTCAACAAGAGCTGCAACCATCAATACTTTTTGTGATGGAGAACTCTATCGAGTATTTTGGTGACATTGCGCTCACTGCATTTTTTTTTTTTTTTTTTTACACTGAGTCACTTCAGCTTTATGGAAAAGTATCACGAACTTACTCAGCAGAAAATAAACCAGGTCTCTCAGATTAACAACTTATTTTCTATTTTTGAACATTTTGAGCAAGAACGGGATCCAAAAACCAAAATAAACATTTCTGTATTGGTAAAAAGTAGTTCCTACATGAAACTGCTCACAACAAGGTCTGCAAATTATTTTGAGCAACCAGGTCCTGATGTTTAGAATGAGGCACTGGTTTATAGAAATGCATTTTTTTGGAGCTTTGAGCAGCACAGGACTTATACGAATTAGTCCAGTTATACCAGAGAGAAGGCAGACATCTCTGCAGCTGATATCTCAAAATTGTACAACTCATACAGTTAAAACCTAACTGGATAAGCAGGTCCTTTTAGTTACAGTAATGAGTGTCTTTACAGTGAGCACTAAAACAGTTGGAACAAAACAAACTATACTGATATTTAGCTCTGTGCAATGGTGTAAATATTTTGGAACTTTTAAATTTTGTTTTGTTGCACTGATCTTGCAGTTTTATTTTCCTCTGGGCCATATCTTGCTTTATAAGTACTGTTTTTCAGTTTGGTTACTTTTACTTTGTTTTAATTCATGCTTATCTCTTTTTGCTATGTCATTGATTAATTATATTAAGGATTTTATGTCTCATTTTATTACAAGGCTCAAATAACACAATACTTGGATACTGAGATAATTCAACCAGCTAATGTACATTTATTTATGAATGAAATGATGCCATACACATGCTTCCTCCACTCAATGTCAGTGTTTCCTGTACTACTCACTGCAATCGAATTAAAAGGAAAGTTATTGGATGGCAAAAGTATGTGAACAAAATCCACATTTACACTCTGAACCAGTCTTTACACAGAGCCATAATCAAAGGATGATAATTACTATTTACTATACTACTATCTACTACTGCTTCTGCTGATGTCTCATGAGCGTTGTCTTGTTTCGTCCGCTCCATGGATTTGACGCATAGACAAGATTTTTACTGTTGACGTGCTGCTGCATTGACGACTTGCTATTATGCTAAGCTAACTCCGTTTTACAACAGCGAACTACACTGTGTTTTCTTTTTGTATCAACTTAGTGTTCCCACAATGGGATCTTTCTGCCATTTGTTCTACAGACTCTCTCCTTTCCGCCCGTCTCTTTTCTCTTCCTGCATGGTTTTACAATCCACGCCACACATTTATATTTCAGTTGCACAGCAGGCATGTTGTGCCACAGAAATGACCGTCCATGTCAAACATGTCGTGCTGTGTAATAGTCCAGATTTAAACAAATCCTCCAGGCGCATAATTTGCCTTGAGGATTTTTTGTAATCTAAGTACTCAGATTATCTGAGGAATCGTTTCAGCCCTAAAATCAACCATCAGCATGAGAAGGTGGTAAGAATGAGTGTGAGTGGATCTGAAAAAACATTTTAAGGCCTTTTATCCACATAAGACCCCCACACATGGAGACCAATAATGTCAGATGTCAGTTTTGTTTCTGCAGTATGTGGTATGCCACAAAGACAGCCACATAGCACACCATAAACCAACCGATTCATTTACCAAGATTGCAGCATCTCAGCTTGTAATCTCACATGATTATATTTGACTTCAATGTAAACAAACATGGTGGACAATGTCGGGAGGCTAAATATAGCCAGCCGTTAGCTTTCTGTAACATCCTTGGCAGTTGGGATTTCCATCCAGCTCCTCTTCTTCTGTTTGTCATACTGTATGTAGTTTACAGGTTATGCTGTTTCAAAACTCATTTTTTAAAATAAATAAAGTTGAATCTTCATTTTGATGTTTGTCTTATTTTATGCTTCACCTTTATATGCCATGGCTAGGTTCCTTCCTTCTTAAGCCATCTTACTTCCTAATTGGCTTTGTCTTGGTCCATGTGACAAAGTGAATTTTATTCACCTATCATCGTCCTTCTCTGTGTTCTAATGTTGTCTAATGTAATTGTGTAAAATATGTCCTGTTACTGTATACTCTTTGTATGTAGTGCCTAACAGATGGCTCAGGATATCATTTTTGACAGGTTTTGGATGGCGCACAGCAGTTTGGGATTTATTCTAGTTTTATACCTTATCACACGGAAACAGTGAGCTCTGCACAGCAGGGAGGGATGACAATATCTTCCCCCTGAGGGAAACACAGACTCAGATCCTACAGGTGGATGATCAGGTCAGTGGACTGACAGCAGCAGTAGACTGATCAAAAGGATGTGCAGCTTTTTTACAGTGCGACGAGTGAGAGGAGGATGAGGGCGAAGAGCGCTGAGTGCGGTGGAAACAGCCTGCAGGCTTGACGTCTTTGATGTTCAGTGGCAGCAAAACAACACAACAGTATTTTAACTAGAGACTTACTGTACTTGTTGTTTTACTGTTGCCTTTCTGGAGATTTACTTGTTGGACTAATGTGACGTCTACTCCCAAGCAAAGTCTCAGTTACTTCAGTCGCTGCAAAGTGAGTCACATTTGCACGATGAGTGTCAGCAGTGACGTGTGGGTTAATCGGGTTCAAGTTTAATTATCACAGATGATCATACAGGGTATTGTCATGGTTAAATAAATGTCTGAAAGCACTTCAGATCACATCACAGGAAGAGGAAAAGAGAGGTTAATAGTGTTCCTTGGTCCTAACCCCTGGTGGGCAGGATTAGAAAGGTATTTTGTGTCAATGTAGAGGTTATTCACTTTTAAATCACTCATGACGCAAGCTTTGGAAAAATATCATTTTAATGTTCCTATTGTATCTGACCTTTAGAGTGCTGGGGAAGAAGTGCTGTCAGCTGTTAATAACAGGCATCATTTAATTCTTGGATTGCGTACTGTAATGATAAAAGGTAATATGTGATTCAGTACAGTTAAAATAAATCATGTTAGATTATTGGATAGCCGCCACACATTTGGTGTATAAAGGCATATTTCAGTATGTCTTAAGTTGGGTTGTATCAAGTAGTTGACAATAGTTAGTGCAGTGGCTGGTGGGTGCAGTAATGTTGTATAACTTTGTTTTATGTAAAAACCAGCCATGAAACTGTTGGTCAAGTGTTGCAGTACAGTTGGGCAATAAAAAATTCACAGCACATTGCGCAGCTTTTCTTCTGGAAAGTCTCTGTTTTTGGCACTATTTTATGATGCAGCAAATGGCTATGTGCACATCAATTCTTGTAGTTGAATCTTGCTCTGAAGAATTTCTTCTCCTGTATACTCTGGTTCACAAAGGTAACACTGCATCCTCTTCAATCAAGAATGCTTATACTTGGTTCAGTATTAGTTTCCTTTGCAGTTGTTGTGTCTTCCTGAGTTTGTAGAGCAAAACAGCAGATCAGTGGAATCAATCAGCCTAAACCTTCAACCCTAGTTGCAAAAAGACATTTATGGAAAGCTCAAAAGAAAATTATGTCTTTTTACCTAATCAGTACACTAAATTACAATCTTTTGAGCATGTTTGTTTTGTCCATCACTAATTTCAAGTTTGGTTTGATATTACGTTCCCTTTACCTATTATGGCCCTATAATGGACACTTGAGCTGACTGTCATGTCTACCTCATGTCTTATGGGCCTAGATTTATAAAATATTCATGATTGTGCATGTGTAGCTAAAGCTCCCAAACATCACTCTTTCTAACAAAGTTCGACCATGTACCAGATGTCACCGGGGCATAGATGTAAAGTTTTTGCAAAAAAATCCACTCAGATATTGGATTTTTGAATGCTTCTGAACCCCTGTGTTTAAGCCCTGCTCAGAACAAGCAGTTTCAGAGTAAACTCTCTAGAGCTGTGCCTGACAACACCCCTGTCAGAAGAAGATGTGGCTTTATGTTTATAATACATTGCTCCAATATTTATATCGAAGTGGCCACATAGATATGCCTAGTCATGTTTCCTCCATGAAAACCAACTGTGGGATGACCGATCACGTGGCTCAAGGAGTGTCTCCCATCTTGGGGAGGTGGCTTATCCTATTGACGTTGTAAGGGAACTGTATGAGTACATGTCTTAAAAAGCAGGAGCAAGCAACAAAGACTAAGGAGAGGTTTTTCTCATGTAAGGGATCGGGGCATAAACAGGCCATGAAAGAATGTTTTTGAATAAAAAATACAAAAAAAAGTGTATTTTGCATGATATACAGTACAGGCCAAAAGTTTGGACACACCTTCTCATTCAATGTGTTTTCTTTATTTAATTCTAACAGTTGTCTCATAGGGCTGTCGGCTGTGCATCAGCCTGACTTCTGAACAACACAAATGGTGGTCCCAACCACATTAATAAGGCAAGAAACTCCATTAATTAACCCTGGAAAGGCACACCTGAGAAGTAAAAACCATTTCAGGTGACTACCTCTTGAAGCTCATAAAGAGAATGACAAGAATGTACAAAGCAGTAATCAGAGCAAAGGGTGGCTACTTTGAAGGAACTAGAATATAAGACATGTTTTTTCACACTTTATTATTTATTTCACACTTTTTTTGTTAAGTACATAATTCCACACATGTTCATTCATAGTTTTGATACCTTCAGTGAGAATATACAATGTACATAGTGATGAAAATAAAGAAAACACATTGAATGAGATGGTGTGTCCAGACTTTTGGCCTGTACTGTATGACCTTTCATAACCATCATCATTGCAGAGCTCATTATTGTGCCTTTCCATAGCCCCTGCCCTCCTCAAATCTGAGTGTTTCCAAAGGGAAGGGAAATAGCTCTGCATCTTATCCTCTACAGAGACATGTTTTTTTTTTTTTCAACAACTTAACTCAAATCGTGGCAAAATATACACCTTAGATATGACGTTAAAGGTATAACACACCAGGACACGGGACCTTTGAAACTTCTTCCACTAATTCACACTTAATAGTGTAGTCAGTGATGTGGGAGAAAACGGGTGGAGAGGTTGTTTATAAACGAATTTAGACTTGCCCCCGAAAGCTGATGGACGTGCATTGTCATGGAAACGTAGCTAAGGTAACCCTGACTCATCAGACAACTTGACTGACATTATTGATAGCATCACAACAACAGTACATTCTGGCAGATTAGACAATAAGATTAATGTCTGACGGCTGTTACTGTTATGTGAATCACCACAAAGCTAATGTTGCTTACCTATCCAGCAGAAAGACAGCAACATCCGCGTCCGTTTTCAGGTCTTTCAGTTCGCGGAGTTCCCTCCACTGTCGGAAAGCAACACCAATATTGACCCGGGTCTTTGCTCTTTCATGGTCATAGCCCTTCTTTTTCACTTTCTGCTCCTCTGACCTTTTTCTTTTGGGCTGTTTTTCAGCCATTGCTACTGCACCTATTGTATCTCTCCCTTACGCTAACTGCGCACGCTACGCATCCTACGACTCCCCCTCCCCCCTCTGTCTGATCAGGGCATGAGTATTATCGCCCCCTGGATGTGGGGGGGTGTAACCTGTTTTGGTAACTTGGCCCGAGCCACAGTATTTACCTGCTGAAATTCAGAGCCAAGGCTGTGTATTAAAACCAGACTTTTTTTCAACATGCTGTCAGTGGTGACATCTTGTGGAGGGAGAGGAGAAATACGGTGATTCTGACAAATAGTGCATTAGATTAGAAGATTAGAAGATCGCTGACTACACCTTTAATTTAACATGCTGTTGAATCAGAGGTAATATTGCAAATCGCACTTTTGGGCCAGGCAGTGATTTGGTGATCACTGTAGGTTCAGTAGATTTTTCGTTGAAAAGACTTGAACCTGAATTTTGACTTCATGGCACTTGTCGATCCACACTGTGATGCCCAATGAGACTTTCTTTTGTCAGATAACCTCTCCAGCTGGACACAAATATGGTACAGAGTAGGCACTGGATAATCTTGTTGGTCTTTTGTGTCCCAAATGTCCAAGTGGGCTGTGTTTGATTCGAATCCTTGTTGCTTTACTTTTCCTACACTTATCCTTCCTTCTTATTTCCTCCTGCACAATAACAGCATTTTGGTTTTACAAAATCTATAAAAAACTTTAAGGATGATTATTGGTTTATTTTGTTACATTGAATCCACAGGGCAGAAGTTTGTAGCTACATGATTTGCATAGATTGCAGCTTGTTGAGCAGCTGGCAAATAACACCTAGAAAAATAAGATCTAAAAGTCTTTGAAAAGTTTGGAACACTATATTTGCATAACATTCATGATATAAATTCCACTGCAGAATTATCAGCACTTAATTCTTGAGAAAAGCACTTTAAAAAGAATCTCTTCACTTATTGAACATCACAGCATTATTCACAAGTCTGCGAGTGAGGTGACGCGAGAAAATGTCTATATCTGTCAGTGAAATAACAGTGCTGTGATCAGTCCTTCATTAAAGAGTCAGTCAGCTGAGGTAACTGTGGCACACTGTAATTTTCTTCACAAAGCATCTTTCACAGTCACATTGTGAAATGAATACTTTACTGGTGACAAATACAGAGGCTGAAAGAACCCAGTTGGAGAAGGATTGTTGTATTGGTGAGAGGACGAAGTGCTCGAGCTGTCACTTTGAATACTGAAGAAAGAAATGCGTACTGCTAACAACATAGAAGCAAATTAAATGTCTCTGAGAGGGAATTTATGGTGAGAGGCAACAAGAAAACTAAGAAAAGTTGATTTAAGCTCCTGGCATTCTCCCTTCAAATCTGTTATCCCGATAAAGCTCTGTAGAAATATTTCTCTTATATTATTACCTAAAGCTTTATTGAAGTCTCCATTTGATTTCAGGCCAAAACTTCAATGTCGGAGCAGTCTCAGTAAAAATGGGTCAAAAATCAATTTGTTGAAGTAACATTTTATTTTTTTACTATTTTTTTTCAAATGGTCTTCAATGATGATGCTAAATCTTTCCAAAATGACAGCTGACATTAGCCGAGACTGTGCATCCAGGTTGTTAACAAAGTGAAACTAAGTTTCTAACTAAGTGGAAACTGAGTGAATTTCAGATCTTGAAATGTCCAATAATTAATAACACACTCCCATCCACACTTCCATGCCCTCTCTATCAGCCACCACATCCTACTGTCCACTGCACAGGTATTTTCTTTACAGATAAATAGCTTAGGGATTATCTTATCAATCTTAATCAATCAATCTTTATTTGCATAGCGCCAAATTCATAACAAGTGTTATCTCAAGACACTTTACAATAGAGCATAAAGCTCTGTTGTAAAGTGTAAGATAAAGCTATCTTACATCTGAAGGAGGCATTAACTCTGTCTTTTGAGGGTCCAGCCATTTCTTTGGGTAGGTAAAGCACATTAAGGAGCATCTCAAACTCAAATAAACATTGTTCAGTGTTTAAGCACATTTGGGCATATTAGTTGTGCCAGGCCTCGAAACACTCCTGCAAATAATCAGCAGGGTGAATCAGGTCAAAAATCTGGCTTAATATGAATGTGTTGCCAACTTAACATCGACGGAAGATGTGGGTGATCACAGAGAAAGCTGCTTGTAAGAAAGACTGAAGACATGTTATATGAGGGATGTCCAAAATTTTACACCGAGGGCCACACAAAGAGGAATACATGGACGACTGGGCCACTTGCTGCACCTTACTTTAAGTGTATTTGGGTCAAAGTTTTAGTGTTTAGGGTTATCACTTGTCAAGGGGCCGTTATAACCCTGGCCTATCATTGAATTAGTAGCTAGTCTGGGCGAGAATGACCTGAGCACCAGAGATGGGAGACTCTGATGGTTTATCTTCACTGTCAGACACAAAACAAGAGTAAACTGCAAGAATGTTGGCACTTGAAGATGAATATTGCAATATACACTGCCTGGCCAAAAAAAAAGTTGCCATGTGAATTTAATGAAGCCTCCCATTGGATAATTACTGCATGGGCGATTATCTTTCAGCTGGAAACACGTCATTTAACACCAGCTGATGCAACCATTTTGAAAGACACATCTTGTGGTGATGTTATTCTGTTTCTAAGAAGGGTGAAATCATTGGCATGCATCAAGCAGATAAAAGAATCTAAGGAGATTGTAGAAACTACTTAAATTGGGTTAAGAACTGTCCAACACAATATTAAAAAATGTAGAAGCATATTGAAGCAGTGCCACAGCGAGTGCATGCTATAATCAAAGCTAAAGGCGGTCCAGCAAAAAATTAGAGCGTGTGACCTTTTTTTAAGTGGTGACTGTTTTTTTTTGGCCAGGCAGTGTACTTTGTATTTGAGACCTTTTGACAAAGTAAATATGCTAGAAAATGTGCATTATTGATGGTAATGGCTGCTGTAATCAAAATGCCTTTTTTTCATTTAACTGTTTAAGGGCCAATTCAAAATGGGGCCACATTTGGCCCCCAGACAATAGTTTGGACACCCCTGTGTTACAGTCCTGCTCAGTATTATTGGCACCCCTTCATTATTTTCATTGCTTTAACAATATCTTCAGAAATAAATTGAAATGTACCAAATTTATGTCATCAGGATCTTTTAATTGAAGGTCCAAAATACTTTAACAAAAAAAACATTTTTACAAGTTACATATTGTAATTTCAAAGAGAGAACTGAAAAAAAAAACATGTGCGGCAATAATGGCACCCCTCTTCATTATTTTGTTGCACACCCTTTGGCACTGATGACAGCCTCCAACGTTTCTTGTAGCCATCTATAAGCTTCTTGCACTTCTCAGCTGGTATTTTCTCCCACTCTTTCCATGCAAATTGTTTAAAGTCTTGAACATTTGCATGTTTCTTTTCCCCAATGGCAGGTTTCAGCCATACCAAAGATTTTCATTTGGATTGAGATCAGGACTCATTGCTGGCCATTTTAAAACAGGCCATTTTTTTCCTTTTCAACCATTCCTGTGTGCTTTTGGATGTGTGCTTTGGGTCTTTGTTTTGCTAGAGGGCCCATGATCCTCAACTCAAACCAAGTGTTCTTACACTGGGTAGGACATTTCGCTCTAAAATTTCTTGGTAATTCTCTGATTTCATGATTCCTGTGACATGGTCAAGGCCTTCAGTACCCGATGCAGCAAAGCAGCCCCAAACCATTATGGAACCTCCACCATGCTTAATTGTTGGTAGGGTGTTCTTTTCCTTGTAGGCTTCAAGTGGTTGCAATAAAAACTGCCTAATCTTAATATGACTGCGTAATCATAGTAGCTAATGAAGTATGATTTACAAAATAATATGTGAACATTACTTCTGCCAAGTTTGAGTCTGATGAAGTGATGCAGAGCAAAGTTAGAAAGGTTTGGAAAGAAGCTGTACTGTCACATTGTGTACTTAAACTACATGGGTGCCAATAATGATGAGTGGGGCTGTATATGGATTAGCTTTTCTATATTAATTATGATATTCTCTCTCTCATTATATGACTTGATAATTGTTTTGATTAAGAAAGGAAAGGGAAATCACAGTAATCACTTATCTTGTATTACTTCAGAATTGTAGTTAAAATACAGGCTCCACTGAAAAATTGTGATAAAATTGTATCCTGACAAAAGCACATCCTCCCCGCCCTTATTTTAAGGTACACCCTCTTAACATAAGTCACGTATATCAGTCTTTTGCGAGCATCTTGTAAGGGCAGCACTGGCACAAGCCCCCTGTGTTGAAATCACTGCTGTCTTTCTTTGAAGCCGTTTGAGCTTTCCTCATGCGTCTTTCATCTCTTTACATTTTCCTGCTTTTGGCCCTCCTCCTCTCTCTCTCTCTGTGCTCTCCCCATGACAGCATGTGATGTAAGAGTTTGTAGCGATATACTGTACGAAGACTGGCATAGCAGCGGCACTCAGATTAAAAGAGTGTGTTGTTTGGAAGGCGGGGGTCATGTGCTGTAAGCCGAAAAGACAGCAGTGTTCTGGTGAAGGAGATCTGAGTCTGACAGGCAGCTTTAACACGGCGCGTCTACACTTTGAAGCCAGAAATGTCTCAAAGTAAAATTTCAGTCAAATAGAACACAAGGCAGTAAATACCACAGCTTAACATTTGCAAGCTCGCTGACATTCAGGCTTTAAAGTCGGCGTCTTTTATTTGAACAGAGGAGATACCCCTGAAGCAAGGGGATGCAAAAACTACAGTTCAACAAATGGCCACCAGAGGCCTGCCAAAGCTGAGTTCATCCTTGCAGAGACCCATATAAAAGAGCCTTTAATATGCTTTTCTGAGCTTTATTTTCTCTTTTTATTCTCTCTTTTCCACATGATAGTCTACAGTGTAGGGACTTCTGCCTCTCCTTTGCTTACAGCAATGCTTTTCTACTGAGTGGTCTGGTTCAATACAGTTCAGTTTGAAGAAGAAGGCCCTTATCTTGCCTTTATTACCCCTCTTTGGACCCTCACCTCGGTGTTAACAAGACGATAAGGACTGTACCAGCTTCAGGGGGATTTTAACATGTTTTCGTTTTAGATGATGAGGTGACAAGTTTAGCAGCCAATCAACAAACTGCAGACTGTTCCCCACAGAAGGGTGCCTAAAAATGGGACATCACGGCTCAATCATTTAGGTGTGAAATTGCCATCCACTGTCACTCAATTCACAGTGATTACTGCGGTACCTGTGGGACATGCATCGGGGGGGATCATTGTCGAAGGAGTCGCACACACACAGTAAACAGTAGGAAATGCTATCAAACGAGGATGGCAGATGAGCTGCCTGTAGTGCTTTTTCTTCAGGCTGATCCAAAGTTCTCAGCAGTAAGACATCTTATTTGAGCTCAGTGCATCTCTGTCTAAAAAAACAAGCTGTGGTTGCTCACCTTGTCTCTTATATCCTTATATCTTGTGTCTGATGCTGTTCTATCACTGCCTCTGGACCCCATTCTGTCTCTGCAATGGTTACAGTGGAGGTAAAGAGCGTTAAAGATGCTATGAGGAGTTTCTAAGTAATTGCAAAAAAGTCTCACTTTTAGATATATGCTTGATTGAAATACACACTTTAAGATGAGTTTTATAGCGTCAAAATAGGTTATCTATAAATGCTATTCCTTAGCTTCGTGGTCTGGTTGGACAGGGCTGGACTGGCCTGGATACTCAACTTCGGGAACAAGACAATTAAAACTAGAGCAAATTTGCATTATTCAGACAGGTCTTAGAGCACCGGGCTGTAAGTAGCGATATATAGCCGGCTACAAAACTACGATGCTAAGTTTTCCAAAAATTGCTTGTTGTCACACATCAAAAACTACCGCCACGTAACTAGAAAGAGATACATTACCTCATCGCTTTGCATCCTGTAAGTTGTTGAAAAAAGAAGTTGTAAAGCAATGCAGAGTTCTGAGGAAGGTCCGAGCTGCATTCATTAGCATCACAACAAACGCAAGCTTTGGCTTGGGTCACGTCTTTAGGACAGTTGCCACGCATGCTCATGGGTAGCAGAGTCTTTATGTTGCCGGAAATAGATTCTCCTCATGTCATGGCTTAAACAGCAGTGTGAATTGGGCTAATGACAACATATTTCCGTACTGTATGAAGACAAATTGAACCAGAAACACTGCTTAACAGGTGATCTTGATCATTATCAGCCACAAAAATCCTGAATGGGACATCTCTACAAAGTGTTGTAGCTATTCAAAGGATATTGTGTAATTTAAAAGTAGTTATTTTATTTAGTTGTTGTTGACTTGTCTACCCGATCCTTTCTCCTCATGCATGAGACTGTCTTTGTTTGTTTTTGCACTGGTTGAAGTGTAAAGAAAAATTTCTTGCTTTGTTGTGACATGTGCAATGACAATAAGATCTGATTGATTGATTAATTGTTTAAATAAAATCAGATAATTGTGTTAATTATTTCCAGTTTTATAATTTTGAATATTTGGGCTTGTATTTAGGCTTTTATTCTGATAGGATTGGTTGTTTGGCACCAGGTGACATGGATAGAGAGGCACTGGTGATGAGGAATTATTTTATTTACCAAGAAGAAACCAATGTGTTTGCAATCATCAATAAACCAAAGGAAACTGTATCTTGTGGCTTGGACATTGACATTTTTTGATTTTGCGTAAGATCCACTTTCCCCATGCCACAGTGGCTGTTTAAGCCAAATGGCAGCTACACAAATGAAATTAGTATGTGTCCTCCAGAGTTATAGCATGCTTGGTAGAACTGTTCTGAGTCATTTCACTGATTAAAGGATTCATAGAAAATTAACTGCCACTTACGTTGATGACCCTATAAAGGTTTTCCTCATTTTTCAGGCAAAGTGTCAAACATTTGCTGTTCTCAGCTTCTTAAAGTGAGGATTATTGCTTTTCTTTTCCACTTGTCTAGTTAATATCAAGGGTAGTTTGATAATAGAATCAATTTTAAAATGTCAGCCTTGCCTCTAGGAAATTGGAACTTGTGTTTTATTGTGTTTTAAACCTCCCATTGTTAGATCAATGAAATAATAGATAGTTAATTAATCCTATGGCGAATTGTTTCAGCATCTTCTAATGATTTCTTGATGATCTAAACTAAAAGAAGCAACCTGTAGCTCCTTTATTGCTTTTCCACCATCTGCGACACCATTTGTTTTTGAGGCTCTGCCCAGTTTCCATGCTTGCGACCTAATCAGATGCTGATTTACACCTTGAATGAAGATTGAATACATATAATTAGAGACGATAATTGAAAAGCAGCAGCAGATGAGGCCTATTACCTGACACTTTAGCCTCTATAGAGAATCACATGAAGGACGGAGTGAGTGATTCAGGGGTTAATTGAGTTCAGGTATACGCTGTTGTCATGATGCACTTTCGGCGATGCTCCCCGTGTCTTCACTGACGCCTCCTGATCCCACCTGCCACACCTGCAGGGCATGCATTATATAACAGAGTGTGTCAAATGGTGCGTGTCCTCATGTGAACTGCATAAATTTGCACCTTAACAGTGTAAACAGAATCGACCTTCTCTGGATGTCATGTGCCTCTCTGTGGCTGCGTGCCAGGGTTTCATACATGCATAAAAATCGGCCTTGCTGTGAAGGACACATCGTAAAGCAAACATCCTTTCCTCATTAAGTTGTATGTTTTCTCTGTCATAGTGCCTTCTTTCCATACTTTTATTATCTCAGAGGCTGTTCTCTATATATGCAAGCTATTGATTTCAGCAAATCAAATCAGCATGATTTAATCAGCTCAACAAGCTTTTAACCATCTATTAAGAGAGGTTACTGAGAAGATATTAGTGTATGATCTAACTTTCTACCTGAAGAAAATATAAAAATGCTCTTGTGTACAAGGACAGAAAAGCAATTTACAAGCATGGAGGAAATACATAAACAGTATGATTAGAGGATGACTTAACCCTGCAGAGATGTTTAGTACAATAAACATCTGCTTGATTTAGAATGCATTGATTTATTTTTCATTGATGGTGCAATACAAAATTCAGTAAAAATGTTGATAAAAGGTTCAAATCTTGGGCAGCAAAATGACAGGAAGTACTGCTTGTTCCTCACAGCAAGAAGGTTGCTGGTTTGACTTCCCAGTTGAACAAAACCTTTATGTTAAGGTTTGTTATCTGTTTGTGTTTCAGCCTAACATTTTGGATAGAAACTTTTAAATGGATGTAAATGGAGAGCGTACAGTAATAGCTGTGGTCCTTCCCTTTTCTTCTGCCTGTCTTGGGTAGGATTGTACAGGCTGAGCAAGTTGACCCAGGAGTTACAGGTCTAGCCTCTGGTCTCCTGGTCTTAAACATGTCTGAAAAACCTCAAAGATGAAGCACCTCGGTCAGAAGCCTCAGTCACCTCAGCTGGCTCCCTTGAATCAAACCAATGTCTTTAGCAAGGTGAGGAGAGCTTCATGACTTCATGACTCAGCTCATGCTCTTGCTGTGCGAACCATGAGTCAACACATACCCCTTTTCCACCAAGCTGGTTCCAGGGCTGGTTCGGAGCTAGAGCCAGACTTAGCACCAGTTCTTTGGTTTTCCACAGACTAAGCACCGGTTGCTGGCTCTCAAAACCGGTGCTTGGCAAGCACCAACTCTTTGCTGGGCCAGCGGAAAGAACAACGTTGCGTCGGGGGCTACGGCTTACATCAGGGGGTGGGGGCGGGATTATTGACCAACCAAAGCAGAGTAAAAACATGGAAGCACTCTTACCCGTCTTCTCAAGTCTTCTAATCTTTGTTGTGGCAATTGAATTTGGCGCTAGTTGTTATGGGAAACTGGCGTGACGTATACAGACGTATACATCGGCGTGATGACGTAGCCCTCTGGTCGGCACCCGTTTGTGGAAAAGCAAATGGTTCTTACCCGGTTTCGCACTTGAACCAACTGCGAACCGGCTCTAGCACCAGCACTAGCACCAGCCCTGGAACCAGCTTGGTGGAAAAGGGGTAACAGAGCAGCCCAATGGCAGGATGTCTGATTGCTTGATTTAGAATGCATTGATTTATTTTTCATTGATAGTGCAATACAAAATTCAGTAAAAAATGTTGATAAAAAGGTTCAACTCTGGGGCAGCATGATGGCAGGAAGTACTGCTTGTTCCTCACAGCAAGAAGGTTGCTGGTTTGACTTCCCAGTTGAACAAAACCTTTATGTTAAGGTTTGTTATCTGTTTGTGTTTCAGCCTAACAAGCATGTTTTTGGTCTGTGTGTAGAGAAAACCCACAGTCCAAAACTATGCTTGTTAGGCTCAGTGGTGACTGTAACTTGCCTTTTGGCATGAATGACTGAATAAAAAGTTGTTGCTTTGTCAGCCCTGTGATTGGTTAATGACCAGTCTATGGTGTGACCTGCCTCTCATCCAGTGATAGCTGGAATAGGCTCAATCCTTGTGAGATGCAGAAAGGAACACAAGGTGTGGATTGTGTTGGATAAATAGATATTTGATTATATTCTATGTTCTATGTTTGATAACTAGAAATCCCTCGAAGACCTCCACTAAGGTTGCTGTTACATCTATAAGCAATAATTAAATGATAAAGTTAGCATGATAATATGATTCCTTGACCCTGAAAACCCAAACCTAGCACCAAGAATCATGTTGATACCGTTATTAGACAGTTATTGAGAAAAATCAGTTGTTTCCTACTGACGATATGTGGATCATCACCAAAATCTCATCATTTTTAAGTTGAGCCATCACCAACATCCCCTGAAAACATTAGCAAAATCTGTTGAGTTTTTTGCTAACAAACAAACAAGCATATGATGGCAAAATCCTCCTTGCTGGAGTCTATAACGGCAGATATTTAGAGCACCATGTTTGTGCTTATCTCAGTAGCCCCCTTAATGACTCTAGGCAATAGAGAACCTTACTCTATTTCCTTGGGCAGCCTTGGTAGTTAAAGTTGTTTTTCCTCAATATTTCTAGATAAATCAAAACATGGCCATTGGTAAACTTCTTGGAAGCTAACAGTTACATTATGGCAGAACCAGGCTAGCTCTCCTTCTTGTTTTTTTTTCTGTTTGATAAGCTAATTAGTTCTCGCCTTATACTTTGCTTCATTGATAGACATGAGAGTGCTGCCGTTTTTCTTTGCATCTTGGAAAGACAGCCGATACACAAGAATTCTAAATATGATTGACAAAGGAAATCCATCTTTTAAGATCAATTGATAAACAGGAGGAAGCTGCAGATTAAAAGTATTTAAAGATTAAAAGGACGTGATGATGCATGGATGTGTTTTCCTGACAGCAACACACAGAACTGCAGGTTTTTTAAGACTTAATCAGCAGCTTGTAGAAATCTGTCATCCTCAGAGGGATTCATGATTAAAGGGGGTTTGTGTATCAGGCTGCTATTTTGCATTTTTCACATCCCTCCATCTCTGATTAATCAATGCAGACAGTGGGGTTTGATGTGGGCCTGGAGTGCTTTTTTTTATTCTGCATTTTAGACGAGTGGCTTCGCTGCTGCAGCACTCCAGCAGCGTCATGTGTGTCATTTTCTCCCATAGGACAGAAATAGAGATGTGAGAGTGATGGTGGTGATAGAAATATGCAAAATGGGCATTATATGAGCCTGCTGTCTGTTAATTTATTTTAGAGTGATGGCTTGGATGAAACATGTATAGGGAAATAGCATTTACATTCATTAAAGGGAAGCCAACAGAGACACAACTGATGTCAAATGAGTCGTTAACTACAGGTGTCAGCTTTTAGAGGACATAAAACAAATGATGTTTTCATCTAGGGGGCGTGTACATGGCCATTTTTTAGATGCCCATCATGTCTAGAATTTCAATCATCTGTGCCTGTTTGGTCGCCAAAAGAGTGAGGAAGAAGAGTGGAATATAGATGTTTTTTGAATTTTACATGTGATGACTTCTTTGAGTGAAGAATTTTAGTAATGGCATACACTTATGCCACCATGCCGTTGATAGACAAGGTTGAATTAAGTGGGGTTTTGTGTCCATCTTTGTCATTAATGAAGACTCGATCTTAATGGTGAAAGTGTGATGGTCAAAGGCAACCGTCCTCATGTTTACCCCTTTCTTTTAAGTAACTATATTTTAATAATACTGTTGTGGATTTTTATCAACTTAGCACTTTGGAACTCTCTGACTCAAGGTGATGGACTGAACCCAAGTTCATCCCTTTTTTAGGAAGGCAAGGCAAGGCAAGGCAAGGCAAGTTTATTTGTAGAGCACAATTCATACACAAGGCAATTCAAAGTGCTTTACAGAACAAGAAAAATGCATTAAAATCACAGTACAAAATAGAGTGAACATTAATCATTATAAAATCACTTTAAAAAATCAAAATACAAAATAAAATCAACAATCATTATAAAATAAATTTAAAAAGAAGAGTGCAGATCAGATCCTTTCAGTCATATGCACAGTTAAACAGAGCTGTTTTGAGCCTAGATTTGAACATTGTCAGAGTAGAGGCCTGTCTCACATCTTCAGAAAGACTGTTCCAGATTTTAGCTGCATAAAACTGAAACCCTGATTCTCCATGTTTAGTCCTGACTCTAGGCACCAGCAGAAGGCCGGCCCCCGAGGTCCTCAGAGTCCGAGATGGTTCATATGGCACTAACATGTCAGAGATGTACTTTGGTGCTAGACCATGGAGAGATTTGTACACAAGCAGAGCTGCTTTAAAGTCTATTCTCTGAGCAACAGGAAGCCAGTGTAGGGACCTGAGCACAGGACTAATGTGTTCGTACTTCCTGGTTCTGGTCAGGACCACCAGGGGGGGGCAGCATCGTTCTGGTTGTACTGCAGCTGTGTCATGGCTCGTTTGGAGAGGCGGTGAGCAGGCCGTTACAGTAATCTAACCTACTAGAGACAAATGCATGGATAAGTATCTCTAGGTCAGGTTTAGACACTATACCTCTGATTTTGCCGATGTTTTTAGATGGTAAAAGGCTGCTGATGTTATTGATTTTATATGGCTGTTAAAGTTCAAGTCTGAGTCCATTATTACCCCAAGATTTCTAACCTGATTTGTAGGTTTTAGAGAGAGAGACTGGAGGTGACTGCTGACACTTTCTCTTTGTTTCTGTGGACCAAACACGATGACTTCAGTCTTGTCTGAATTTAGCTGGAGAAAGTTGTTCTGCATCCACACACTGACCTGTTGGATGCAGTGACAGAGTGAATCCACTGGTCCATGTTCACCTGCTGTCAGTGAGACATAGATCTGAGTGTCATCTGCATAATTGTGGTAGGACACATTAGAACTTTGTATTAACTGGCCTAAAGGCAGCATGTAGAGATTGAACAGGAGGGGTCCCAGGATTGACCCTGGGGCACCCCACAAGTCAAGGCCATGTGGTCTGAGACACAGTTACCAATTTCTACAAAGTACTTCCTGTCTTCTAGATAGGACTTCAACCAATGTAGGGCAGTCCCGAGATGCCCACCCAGTCCATTAGTCTCTGTAAAAGGATCTCATGATCAACAGTGTCAAAAGCAGCGCTCAGATCTAGTAGGACTAAGGCGGAGACTTTGCCTGCGTCAGTGTTCAGGCGGATGTCATTTGTCACCTTGATAAGAGCGGTCTCAGTGCTGTGATGGGGTCTAAAACCTGACTGGAAAACATCGAATGAGTTGTTCATTAGGAGAAAGTCAGTGAGCTGTTGGTAAACAACTTTTCAAGGACTTTGCCTAGAGCGGCAGATTTGAGATGGGCGGTAGTTGTTCAGTACTGTGGCATCAAGACTGCTCTTCTTTAGGAGAGGCTTTATGACCGCAGTTTTCAAGGCCTTTGGAAATGTTCCAGATTGTAGTGATGTGTTAACTATCTGAGCGAGTGGTGTTAACAAACTGCTCAGCACGGACTTTAGAAATCTAGTGGGTAAAACATCGAGGCAGCATGTGGATGAACTCAGACTTGTGATAATCTCTTGGACAGTTTTGTCAGTTACAGGTGCAAAATGAGTCAGCTCGAAGTGTTTAGGTGGCTGCAGGGTTGTTATTGGTGCTGTGGAATTGATAGAATTTTTAATAGTCTGAACCTTGTTGCAAAAGAAGACTGCAAACTCATTACACTTAGATGTGGAGATTAATTCCAATGGCAGTTGAGCTGGAGGATTTGTTAATCTGTTCACTGTTGCAAATAAGACCATGAGTTGTTCCTGCAGTTTCCAATAATTTCAGAGAAGTACATCTCTCTTGTTCTATGTAAGATCTGATTGAACATGTACAACTTTTCTTTATAAATTTCGTAATGAACATGGAGTTTTGACTTTCGCCATTTCCGCTCGGCCCTCCGGCACTCCCTTTTCTGTGCCCTGACCGAGTCGTCATTCCTCCATGGTGACTTCTGCCTATTTTTAGCCATTTTAACTTTCACAGGGGCAATGGTGTCCAGAACATTCAAAACACTTGAAGTAACAGAGCTCAACAAATCATCAACATTAGAAAATGAGACATTTTCAAAGTTAATCATTTCAAGGAACAGAGCACCTGTGCTGTTATTTATGTGTCTCCTCTGTACTACTGCAGTACCAGCCGGTGGTGTGGGAGAAACACACAGGTCAAAGAAGACACAGAAATGATCAGACAGGGCAACATCAACCACATTGACATTTGAAATATTAACCCCTTTTGTAATGAGCAGGTCCAGAGTGTGCTGTGCTCTGTTATGGGTGGGCTCACACACATGCTGAGTCAGGCCAAAGGTTTCAAGGACAGCACTGAGCTCTTTAGCATTTCTGTCACAGACATTATCCACATGTATATTAAAATCACCTGTAATGACCAAACTATCAAAATCAGTGCATACAATTGAAAGCATCTCGGTAAAATCATCAATAAAATTTTTATAGTGTTGCGGGGCTTGTATAGGACTATATAGAGTATGGACGGGGATAGTCTTATCTCCATTTTAAAGGACACATACTCAAATGATGAAAAACACCCCAAATGACAACCTGTGCGTAACCATATGATCTCTTAATACTGCACAGACACCTCCACCCTTTTTGTTTTCTCGTGTTTCAGATTCAAATTTGAAGTTGGGTGGAGTTGATTCCATTAAAACTGCATTACCTGTGTTTTTGTCAAGCCATGTTTCAGTTAAAAACATCAAGTCAAGTTTATAAGAAGTGATCAAGTTATTAATTAAAAATGATTTGTTGGACAGGGATCTAACATTGAGCACAGCAAGTTTCAGATTAGTTGCATTAGGACAGGATATTATCTTCTTACAAGGGATATGGATTAAATTTCTCTGATTGGACAATCTAACTGTCCTTCTGTAATCTAGTCTATGTGGTGTGACTGTAGATATGGCACTAAGAGAAAATGGTGTCTCACAGGGCCCCAGCTTGATATTACCTTTATCATGACTGTAAGTCCTGGGACAGCAGAGGCCCTGTTCATCCTAGCGTTTAGGGATACCAGCTCTGGGGGCAGGCAGGGGAGGACGAACAGGGAGGAGTTTGGGTGATGGACCAGATGAGAGCCGAGGGGGAGGGGCTGGGGAACTTGTGTTTGTGAGAGTCGAAGTTCCTGTCGAGGAACCCGACAGAGGCTAATTTTATGCGGAGAAGAGTCTTGACTAGTTAGTGACAGTCTTGACCTTGCTATATTAGGGGTGAGGAACCATCTTGATCCCTGATTTGATAAGGCCTTCAAGATGGTTGGGAAGGCCCATGGGGAAGGTGGGGATGAAAAAGAAAGGGACAAGTCTCTGGAAGGGGTAGATGCAGCAGGGGGGTCCCAGGGCTGGTCTGTGGGTAGGGGAGGTGATAGGGGTGCTGCTGGGTCTGAAACTTCTGCTAGGGCCTTCACAGACGAGTCCAAAGCCTGTGATGGGGGCCCGGGGGAAGGTGGAGCCGATGGCGGGTCTGGATCCTTTTGTGGGGCTGGTGGAGGCTGTTGTGGTGCAGCTGGTGCTGTATCCTTCACTGGGGGTGGTGGAGGTTGTTGCAGCGGAGGCTGTTGCAGTGCAGGCTGTTGTGATGGAGGCTGTTGTGGTGGAGGCTGTGGTGGCGGAGGCTGTTGTGGTGGAGGCTGTTGTGGTGGAGGCTGTGGTGGCGGAGGCTGTTGCGGTGCAGGCTGTTGTGGCAGAGGCTGTTGTGGTGCAGCTGGTGATGAAACTGCAGCAGGGATGCTTCTCTCATTCCTCCTTTCTCTCACTGGTTTCTCAGGACCCTGTCCCGGCCGATCCTGATGCCTCAGAGCGTGCAGGAGGTGCTCCGTTAGCACTCTCCTCCCACCTCTGCACAGGTGTGGACCCCTTCCCTTGAACAGGTCCTCTCGTTTCCAGAAGAGATAGAAGTTCTCAATGTAGTGCAATCCTCTGTGCGCACACTCTTTGGACAGCCATGTGTTCAGCTGAAGCAGCCGGCTGAACTTGTTTATTTTCCCGTCGATGTTTGGAAGAGGTCCGCTGATGAATGTTTTTTTTTTTTTTTTTTTTTTTACAACTTTATTTATCATTTTTCATATTAACAACATTGACATCATTAAGTGTATTTCTTACAAAAGTTGTGAACACCCCCCACCCTCCCCATCCAGGTGGCATCCCCATGTATACATAAACACTCACATATCAACACTTAAAACCTATCGACATACGAAACAAAAAAAAAAAAAACAAAAAAAAAAAAAACAAAAAAAACAAAAAAAAAAAAAAAGGGAAGACATTCAGCTCTATCAGTGGTAATCACTGTGGTCAGAATACTATCAATCCGGACCTTCATCATAACATAGATAAGTAAATGAGTAAGGGGAAAATTCCCGAAAGTCAGATGTGGGCATTGGAAAACCTTGGACAATGATTAAAGACAGGGAAAGAAAAAATGAAAATAAGTTAAAAAAGGCTAACTGATAAATGACGTAAAGGGGTCAGGTAAAAGGTAGATTCTTGATGTGAGCTATGAACCGTGACCAGGTTCTGTCATATTTACCCTCCAACCCATGTACAGTGTATCTGATTTTTTCCAGAGCCAATCCCAGCATCACCTCTCTAATCCAATGAATAAAGGAAGGGGAGTTCTTCCCCTTCCAATTCAGCAGTATCAGACGGCGAGCATGTAATGATGCAAAGGCAATTGCATTTTTATGGAGGCGGGACAATTTTAATTCATCACTTACAACACCAAAGATAGCTGTTAAAGGGTCAGGTTGCAGTGTTTTACCAGGTATAGCTGAGAGTGACTGGAAAATTGAAGACCAGAAGCCATACAAAGATGGGCAGGACCAAAACATATGCCCTAGAGAAACAGGAGAATACTGACATCTAGGACAGTTTGGTGCAACGTTAGGATATAATTTAGACAGTCTATCATTAGAATAATGCAGTCTATGGACAATCTTGAATTGAATCAAGCCATGTCTGATACAGAAAGATGAGGTATGTATCGCTGTATGGTGTTTTTCCAAGTATCTTCAGGAATTATTTCTCCAACTTCTCCTTCCCATGCAGCCTTAATTTTGTCCCATGTATAAGGACAGCTATCCAGAATTAATGCATATATTTTTGATATTGCTCTTTTGTTAAATGGATTCACATTAAGGACCAAATACAGAAGGTCTTTAGGGGTGGATTTGGATACTCCAGGAAAAATTTAGAGGTAAAACCCCGAACCTGTAGATATCTGAAGTAATGTGTTTTTGGTAAGTTATGGTCTTCACATAGAGATTTAAATGATGCAAAACCATCATCAGTAAAGAGATCTCGAAAGTAGACCAAGCCACTTCTATGCCAGACTGCAAATGCCTGATCCATCTGAGATGGTGCAAAAAGATGATTAAACATTATTGGAAGAAGCTACCTATTCTCACCAGATTGAAGTGCTTTCTGAACTGGCCCCAAATTTTTTATCGAATTCTGGACCACCAAATTTGAGTTCAGTTCAGATAACTTAATATTTAGTGGGAGAGGGGCAGCTAGGACTGAAATTGGGGATATCGGAAGTGTAGCTCTCAATTCCATATCCGCCCAAATTGGGCCCTCCTTATCTGCAAACATGGTGATCCAGTATGTTAGTTTGACAATGTTAGCTGCCCAGTAATAGAATATGAAATTGGGTAAACCCCACCCACCATTAGATTTGGTTCTCTCCATGCTTACTTTCCTAATACGTGCAGGTTTTTTTCCCCATATGAACGATGAAATATAGCGATCGAGCTGAGCAAAGTAAGATTTTGGAAGAAAAATGGGGATCATTTGAAATAAATAAAAGAAACCTAGGCATTATAGTCATCTTGACTGCATTTATTCGTCCTGCCAGTGAGAGCGGAAGTTTCATCCATCTATCCAGGTCCGTTTTGGTGCGGTCTAAAATAAACCTGTAGTTATATTGAAAAATAGCTTTTATTGAACCTGCAATCTCTATTCCCAGGTAGGTAAATTTGTTATTTTCAATTTTAAAGAACAGTTTCTGTAGGTGATTTGTTTTGCCAGGTTATTCAATGGAAATAATAGGGATTTTGATAAATTAACTTTATACCCTGACATGCTGCCAAATTTCTGTAAGCACTTCAGTAGGTAGGGCATGCTCTCCATTGGGTCTGATATTTGCAAAAGCAGATCATCAGCATACAGCAGGATTTTATGATTTATTCCCCCTCTAGATATACACTTAATCCTGTCCTCTGTTCTAATAGCGATTGCTAATGGCTCAATCGCAATATCAAACAGGAAGGGCGACAGACCACAACCCTGCCTTGTGCCCCTGTGGAGCGAAAAATATTCAGAGATAAGGCTGTTTGTTCTGACCGCAGCCACAGGAGTAGAATAAAGGACTTTGATCCACCTAACAAAAATGTGCCCAAATCCAAATTTTTCTAAAGCTGCAAAAAGATAGGTCCATTCGATCCTATCGAATGCCTTTTCAGCGTCAAGGCTTAGAATAACTTCAGGTTTTATTGTTGAATGGGGGGAAAATAGCACATTAAATAATCTTCTTACATTAAAAAATGACTGCCGTCCAGGAATAAAACCTGTTTGGTCTTCACTGATAATGGTGGGCATTATAGGGCCTAATCGTTGGGCAAGAGTTTTAGTTAGGATTTTATAATCGCAGCACAGAAGACTAATTGGCCTGTATGAGCTGCATTGTACAGGATCCTTGTCTTTTTTAAGTAAAACTGAGATTGTGGCCTGGGTTAGGGTTGGTGGTAGTTTCCCATTTACCAGAGATTCCCCATAGACTGATTGAAGGATGGGTATCAATTTTGAAGAAAATTCTTTGTAAAATTCTATGGGGAACCCATCTGGCCCTGGTGCCCTTCCTGATTGAGATGATCTGATGGCACTCAATATTTCCTCAGACATCAATGGCTGCTCTAGAAGTGACTGCTCATCTGGAGATATCCTTGGAATATTCAGTGAGTCGAGAAATGTGTTAATCTCAGATAGGCTACTATCTACTTCGGATTGATAAAGAGTAGAATAATACTGCTTAAACTGGTTATTTATGGCCCAGGGGTTATGAGATATCAAACCAGCACCTGTATCAATTCCTGAAATTATTTGTTGGGCTGACTGTTGTTTGAGCTGGAGTGCGAGAAGCCTCCCCGCTTTATCTCCATGTTCATAGTATATCTGTCTGGATTTAAAGATATTTTTTTCTGCCTTCCCTGTTGTAAGTGTATTGAATTCAGTTTGTAACAATAATTTTTCCTTAAACAGGTCTGGTGAGGGGGAGAGGGCATAGCGCCTGTCAGTATCTGCAATTTTGTCCGCTAATTCTTTAAGTTGTTTGGAACGCTCCTTATCCCTATGTGCCACGTAAGAGATAATTTGACCCCTAATATAGGCTTTCATGGACTCCCACAAAATACTTCTTGATACATCTTGAGTGTCATTAATTTCCAGAAAGAAATCAATCTGATTGCTAAGAAATGTTCGAAAATGTTTACATAGGAGTAATTGTGGGTCTAGTCGCCAAGTTCGTTGGGGAGCTACATTAGCTGGAAAAATCAGATCCATCTGTACTGGGCTATGGTCTGAGAGCACTATACTGTGATACTTACTGTTAGAAATATTGGGGAGTAGCTGATTATCAACAATGAAATAGTCAATCCTAGAATAGCTGTGGTGAACGGGGGAGAAAAAGGAGAATTGTTTTGTAGCTGGATTTTTTGTTCGCCAGGGGTCTGATAAACCATAAGAGCGAAGGAGGGAGTTAATGACCACTGCGGCTGATGAGAGATTATTGTTTGGTCTGATACTTGACCTATCTAGCTGGGCATGAAGGACACAATTAAAATCTCCGCCTAGAATTAGTTTGTAATAATTAAGGTCAGGGAGAGTTGAGAAAAAGTTACGAAAAAACTGTGCATCGTCCCAGTTTGGTCCATATATATTCGCTAATATTAATGGTGTATCAAATAGCTTGCCCATTACGACAATATATCTGCCGTTAGCATCTGATATTATTGCAGAATGTTCAAATGGAATCCCCTTCCTAATTAAAATAGCTGTTCCTCTGGCTTTATAGTTAAAACGTGAATGGTATACTTGTCCAATCCACTTACAACTTAGCCTTTTCTGAGAATTAATATTTAAGTGTGTCTCCTGTAGCAGTATTACATCAGGTTTTAATGATTTCAGATGACTGAATATTTTACTCCTTTTAACCAAATTATTCAGCCCTTTGACATTCCAGCTAATGAATGAAATCGTCCCTTGTTGATTTTTTACCTTATCTAAAGTCATAATACAACAACTTAAAATGAGCCAGTCCTACATGATGGCTATATCCGACCACTGCAGTGTACAGTTGAATCAAAGCAAAATTCCCAGATAAACACAAAAAAGAGCTGACAAAAACAAACAAGTAAACATGGATAACCCCCTTACCACCCTGGATTCCTGGGCTGGTCTTCTTTAATCTTGAGACTGCCCTAAAACCTCTCCTTTCTTTCCTAAGCATATAACACGCCTATACTAACTTAAACTTCTACATAAACCCTGTAAAGATAGAACAAAATGTAATAGGGCTTATCATTTAGTACTACTGTTGCTGCGTATATGCTGGCATTAAATTTGGTCCCAGGCTGATACCATGGTTAACACCTACAGTTGGAAGATATCCCCACAAACTAAATGTACAATGAATTAGAGTTAAAACTAACAATATTGATGGGGAATTAGTTCACAAAAAAGTAAATGCACAAGAATACTTTAAGGGTTATAACATGAAACGAATATGAAACACTAACACTACAATGGCCGCATAAAATAAAAACAGAAGGGAGGACTAAAAAATTAATAAATAAAATGTTCTTCATGCCATGTAGTGTTTAAGTAAACCCTTCACATATTGTGGCAAATTGTTCAAAGTTATTCAAAGTAGATCTTTGGTCTACTATTATTTATTATGATAGAAAAAGGGTAAAAAAAAAGGAATGTCACTTAGTCCTCTCCATAGTCCAAACACATAATGCATCCAACTGCGGTGCGGTAGCGCCTGTTAATATACATCAGCGTAGATTACTACAATACCTGTGCAGCCCTAAGCGGTTAATGTCACTCTCCCTCCGTCTCTCGTGGGTGTAGATTGGTCTCGATATAGTGCTTTGCCTTGACCGGGTCCTCAAAAGTCGCCTGTTCGCCAGCTGGGCTCGTAATCTTCAGTGTGGCTGGATACAGGAGACCGTATTTCACGCCCGCACACCGACGAAGTAATCCCCTCACCTCGATGAAAGCTGCTCTCTTTTTCCTGACGGCGGCCGAGTAGTCTGGGTAGATGTAGAAACGCTTGCCCTTGTGGGTGATGGGACCTGCACTCATGGCTTTCCGGAGAACATCCACCTTCTCCTGAAAGTAGTGAAATTTGACGATTATTGGCCTTGGAGTATTTCCATCCTTGGGCCTCGGCTGCAGGCTCCTGTGCGCCCGGTCAAGCGTCGGTGTGTAGTCGAGGGCTAGTGCTTCTTTCAACATTTCAGCCACGGCCTTCTCCGGTCGTATGCTCCCGAATCCTTCCTCCAATCCAATTAGCCTGCAGTTGTCTCGTCGCTGTCGGGATTCCAAATCTTCAGTCTTTTCTGTCAGCCGGATGACTTGTGTCGACAGCGTGCTAACTTTAGCTTCAAGTGCTATGACCCGGTTAGCGTAGCCATTAGCGCCCTCCTCGAGATCAGCAATACGGGTTGAAAAAGTAGCGTTTTGCTCTTGCACTTCTCCTATTACTCTCCCAAACTCTGTGCGCACACTCAGAATCTCTGTCCTTAAATCACTCGCCAGGTCATCAATTTTCTTGTGCAATTTACCGGTAGCCACCATCACAGACGAATCGATCTTAGCTAGCACGCTCTGCTCTGATTGCTTTATGGCAGCCATGATCGCTTCGAGATCCGGTCCAGGCCCCACTTCCGCGGCTAGGTCCACATCAGGAAAGTCTGGGGCATCCGGCCCTGGTTTCGGTTTTTGAGATTTGGGCATTTTGAGCAGCTCAGAATTAGAAGCACACAACTAATTCGAGGAGCTTTATGTTTTGGGGAGATATTTACATCAAGAAAGACGATGGGGAGAGGAGAAATATTAAATTAAATGTTCCATCCGGCCAGAGCTCATAAAAACACGTCTTCACATGTCGCTGCTCAACTGCGCCCCCCCGCTGATGAATGTTTTGACCTCCACTTTATCAAGCTCCTTGAAAAACTTAGTGAAATCCCTTTTCAAGACTTCAGTCTGTTCCTTTCTGATGTCCACTGCACCCACGTGCACGATCAGCTGTTTGACTCCTCTGTGTGTTGACAAAACTCTTGGGAGGAGTGTTGTTATCTCAGAGACAGTGGCACTGGGATAGCAGCATGTTTGGATTCTTGTATGGTTCACGCCACTGATAGCACCGTCTCCTAGCAGCAGCGTATCTCTGACCTTGACGTTTGGTCCAGATTGTCTGTCTGCTTGCTGTCTTTTGCCGACTTTATGGCTCCTGTTTAGTGAAAACAATCCGTTTTCTCTCTGTTTGTAAGAATCATTGAATTCATTAAAATCAGTCTCTGACAGTGGCAAAAATCTGTTTGTAAGCTGTAATTCAGGTGATTTCACGTTGGTATTAGCATTGTCTTTCATCGCTTTGTGCTGCTTTGGCTTAGCACCAAGTTCTCTCCAAGATGAGGCATTTTGGTCTTTACAGAGTTTTGGAAAAGACACAGTGTCACTCAGGTCTAAGATGAAAGCAGCAGGTTTGTCACCCTCTTTACTGAAAGTAACTGTGGACTTCTTACCACCGGATGTCACTGGAAGCGTCTTGTGAAGTCCTTTTTCAGATTCTAAAGCAAAAATCCGTGCTTGTAGCTCATTAATTTCCTGTTGATATCTCCGACAGCGTCCACAGAAGGAATTTGTTTGGTTTCTTCCCCTGGACATGTCGCTGGCTCGTCAGATCCGTTAAAAGTCTTAAAATCTTCAAAAACTTGGCTTATGTAAAATAAATCATTAAATGATGGATGTAGAGATTTCTCCAATATTTGTAGAAGTAATAAAATGATTAAAATGATTAAAAAGCAGAGTTAAGAAGGAAGCAGGCTGGAGCAAGCAGGGAAGCGTCTGCACTCTTCAGAAGCAGGAAGCAACTGAAAACAAGCTATCAAGGACACCACAACAGACTTGCTCAAAACTTTCTTAAAATACCCGTTTAGACTCAAGGATGAATTATTTGATTTTGAAGGTAATATAAATTTCAAGGTCTCTGGGCTTCATTTTCATCTGTTGCTTAAATGTATGTATGTGAGGTAGGCCTGCCACGATAATCAATAAATCTATTAACCGCACGATAACTAAAAATGTCCTCGGTAAGTTTGCCAGCGTCGATAAATTGGCACGCGCATGCATGTTTGTTTTGCTCCTCTCGTTCTACCAATGGATGAGAAGATGGCTCACTCTGTGCAACTGTCTCAACACCGGGGTGTGTTGGTTTAATAGCGGATTGATAGTGGAGTGAGCATCTGTCAGCTATTCAATCTTTGAGGGTGAGGCGGGGCCGCTCGTGCGTACACGCACAGAGCTGAAGTGAGCGTCGTGAGGAGGAATGAGGAAACAAACACTAACATGAATGATGGCATGAAAGCTACGGTTCCTAAGCTGAATGCCACAGCCCCAGTGAGGGAATGTTTTGGCTTTAAACAGATTGAACAAGGTGTGAGCCCCTGAACACAGATGAGCTGATGTGTCGCATTTGTTTGAAAGTAGTGGCGAGGAAGAAGGGGATGTGCAGTGGAGCCTTTGTCCTGACAGTCAACACTTAAGGAGTCGTTTGGTAGTAAGTAAATATAAATAAAACAGCGCAAAATGGTGTGCTCACAGACAGTGTCGTTCGCTACTTGGCAAAAGAAATGCAGCCCTTTAATACGGCTGAAAAGCCAGCATTTCGGGAAATGTTACAAATTTTAGACAGACAGTACGAATTGACTGGGAGAATGAACATGTCACAAACAGTTCCTGAACTGTTTAAACTCCATTTTATTTATTGTTTTCATTGTTGTGTGTGTTTTTATTGGAGTTTTGTTTTGTTTTTTCTTTACAGAAACAGGGTCTATTTTTTATTGTTTTTGATTAGTATTATGATTTTTAGTTACATGCAAATTATTCCCAAAAGAGAGTCCATTTCATTTTCATTGGGTCTTTTTTTCTCTTTTTTTGTTTAATTTGTTTTATTTAAACGCTCTTGACCTTTCAATTACAGTTAAATACTTTTTAAAGTTTAATTTTTTTTTTAAAGTTATTTTTTGGGCTTTTTATGGCCTTTATTATATAGGACAGCTGAAGAGTGACAGGAAAGCAGGTGAAGAGAGGGGGGATGACATGCAGCACAGGGCTGTGGCTGGGATTCGAACCTGCAGCCGCTGCTGGGGGTTGGCAGCCCCCGTACATGGGGCGGACGCTCTACCAACTGAGCTAATGTCCGCCCCTACAGTGAAATACTTTTAAGAAATCAAAGTTTATTGCTTTCGATACGGTGTACTAACTGTATTGTGACATATTATAATTACATTAATGAAAAAATGATGTTTCAAAATAATGAAAAAAATGAAAAAATACTTTATTTATCCCAAAGGGAAATTCAGGAAACAGTTGGTTGACAATAATGTTATAATGTTGACAATAATATCGTTTATCGGCAATAATTTTTTGGACAAATATCGTCCACCAAAATTTGTTATTGTGACAGGCCTAATTTCAAGAATTACCCTTTTGAGTCAAGGATGAATCAATTAGATGCCAGAGATTGGAGGTCAAAGTTTGAGGTCATTGGGCCTCACGGTTAATCCATTTGTTGAGAGGATAAGTTCAGAATTCTTTATTTAATTGCTACTTTAAATTTTGTACAAATGTCAACCCTAATTTAAGGAAAAGGCCTACTGGAGAAGTGATCGGATTTTTTCAGTGATCTAAAACTAGATCCTGATCCAGTTTTTGGATTGTTAGCACTGCGAGATAGCGCAGTTCTTAACATTTTCCCAACCAACTGCTTTGTTGGAGGTTTGTGCTTCCTGAACACTTCCAGTCCAAGGATGGATTTATTAGATGATGGAACTCATAGGTCAGATGTCAAAGTTGCTCTCATGTTTACGCATTGATTGTGAATGAAACATCTTGAAGGCAAAAATGTTTAGTTTGACTGATGAATAAACGTACTGTATTTGGTTTTGAAAGTTGCATGTCGGTGGTCATGGTCATTAGGCTATGTAGCCTTTGCTTGAGAAGGCAATATCTTAGGTAACCTTAAGGGGCTCCATCAAAACTCTGTAAAACTGTCTTGTAAGATTTGAGGCCAAGTCATGGATCAAACTGCAAGGTCATTGGGTGTCATTTTTTTTCTGTGCTTACAATTGTTATATTTTATTAGAGCTTTTAGAAATTCTCTTACAACTTTTCACATATGACCACTCTGACTCAAGGATGAGTTGATCAACTTTAGGAGGTTATATGTCAACGAGCAGTTAGTTGGATCTCATCTTCATCCCTTGCTGTAAAGCAGCATCACCAGCAGGTTCTGGGTCTGCCTTGGGGTCTCCTATCTTTAGATATTTTGATGGCTTTTCTTCCAATAATATCTTTATTTGGATTTTACAGCAGCATAAGATTGTCACTCAAGCATTTTTGGCATGTATGACATTAGTTATGGCCACAAGTCATTTCTCATAGATCCTCTGCAAAGTGTAGCAAAAAGAACACACATCTTAAAACAAAGGGATCACAATAGTAGTAATAATAAAAAAAAAAAGATAATAATAAAAAAAAAATAAAATAAAATAAAATAAAATAAACAAAAAACAAAACAAACATGCTTCTCTTGGTATAGAACAGATTATAAACCCGATAAATGGTCGTGACATAAAATGATAATGATTAGCTATGGGCATTTGAAAAGTAACAAAAGAGACAGGAAATATATTCTCCTGTCATAGTTAGTTAGTCCTCAGGTTGGTTTTCTGTAAAGTCTGAGTTCTTGACATAATCAATAAAGGGCTTCCATATACCTTCAAATTTATGCTGTTTGGCTTTCTGAATATAAGCAATTCTTTCCAGCGGTAGGCTTGACAACATTTGTTTTAACCATTGGCTGGTACTTGGTTGACAGGTTCTTTTCCACAGCAATGCTATACACTTTTTGGCATTTAGCAAACTTAGATCTATAAATACTTTTTCATACTTACTGTAGTTATGTTTCTCTGGATAAAGCCCCAACAGGAAAAGCTTTGGGTCCAGTGATATTGATTTGGAAATAATCCTTTCAATCATGACTCTTAACTCTTCCCAGAATTTAATAATTATTCTGCACTGCCAAAGGCAATGAAATAATGTTCCTCTATCTTCTGTACATTTTGTGCATACATCTGGTATAGTGGGGTCATATCTATTCAGTTCTACCGGCGTCACATACATCCGCATTAGCCATTTATATTGTATTATTCTGAGACGTGCATTTATGGATGCAGAGTGAGCGTTGGTACATGCGACTTCCCAGTCTACTTTGGAAATATCTGTTTGTATGTTTTCCTTCCAGGCCTTTAGTTTATATGTTGAGTTCTCACTAGAAAATGACACCAACAAATTGTAGATTTCTGATATTGCACCCTTTCTTAAACAATTCTTTGAAACAATTTTTTCAAGTTCTGTGTAACTAGGTTTTGTAAGTGCATTGTTTTGATTTATTCTAACATAATTTCTAAGCTGAAGAAACTTGAAGAAATGTTTTCTATCAAGGTGATATTTCGCTCTTAGTTCATCAAAGGACATCATATCATCTGAGTTTGTTGTGTACAGATCTTGAATTGTTCCAAGTCCTTTAGTTAACCATGTTTTAAATGTTGCATCTGCCCTTCCTGGTACAAAAAGCTGATTACCCCAAACTGGAGTAAATTGAGATAGTAATCGTGGTTCGTGCAAGTACTTTTTCACTTCATACCAAATCTTTATCATATGCTTAACAATTGGATTTTTAGTTTGTTTACAAAGCTTTTGTACAGTGCTTGAATAAATGTATGATGGGAGAGATAGATTTAAGCCATAGGATTCCATCTTGACCCAGTGAGGGGCATTATCCTTTGAAAAATAAAACATAATTGTCCTTAGTTGTGCAGCCCAGTAATACCACATCAAGTTTGGGCATTTAAGCCCCCCCCTGTCAAATGGTAGGTATAATAAAGACAAACGCAGTCTTGCCTTACGGTTGTTCCATAGAAAGCCAGCAAATAATTTTTTTATTTTTGAGAATAAATCTGTAGGTGGTGGTAATGGGATATTTTGGAATAAATAAAGTAATTTTGGTAAGGTATTCATTTTTAAAATATTAATTCTGCCCATTATGGATACTGGCAGCGACATCCATCTGTCAATTGACTCATCAATTTCTACCATTAGAGGTCCATAGTTGGCACAAGCTACCTGGTCTAACCTGGGCACAATACATATTCCTAAATATTTAAATTGATCCACAACATTGAACTGAATTGCTTCAGCTATTGGATTTTTCCTTTCACCTGAATTAAGTAATAATATGGAGGATTTGGTATGATTCACTTTATACCCAGAAATATCACCAAATGATCTTATCAGTTGTATTAGGGCTGGGATTGATTTACTCAAGCTGGACATAAGTAAGATTACATCATCCGCGTACAGGGCGATTCTGTGCTCTATTGGTCCTACTGTAATCCCGCAAAACCGTGGATTAGAACGTACGGCTATAGCAAACGGTTCTATTGCCAATGTGAACAACAAGGGCGAAAGAGGACAGCCCTGCCGGCATCCTTTGTTAATACTAATTGGTTTTGAGATATTTCTATTCGTTAAAATTTCTGCTGTAGAGTTATTGTATATGACCTGCACCCATTTAATGAAGATATTTCCGCAGCCAAATCTTTCTAAAACATTAAAAAGATAAGGCCATTCGACCCTATCAAAGGCCTTTTCGGCATCCAATGATAACAGGGCTGTATCTGGCCTATCTTCATTATAGTAAACAATATTCAGTATTCTTCTAACATTATGGAAGCCTTGTCTTCCTGACACAAATCCGTTTTGGTCCTTATGTACAACTTTTGGCAGAATTCTTTTTAATCTAATTGCTAAAAGCTTACATAATATTTTAAGGTCTGAATTTAGCAGGCTTATTGGTCTCAAATTTTCGCACCTATCAGGGGTTTTGCCTGGTTTTGGCAGTAAAACAATTAGCGCTTTATTCATCGACAATGGAAGACTGCCACTCTGAAGTGCCCCAAGAAGCATTTCCAAGAGTGGTGCTATTAGTAAGTTCTTAAATTTTTTGTACAAGTCTATCGGCAGACCGTCTGGTCCTGCTCTTTTTCCTGATTTCAAATTGTCTATGGCATTACTGATTTCTTCTATGGTAATATCAATATCCAAATCTTCTTTATATTCACCTGGGGTGCAGGGAATAGTTAATTCATCTAAAAATCTATTCATATTTTGTACATCAATAGTGTTATTTGTACTATATAATTTTTTATAATAATCTCTGAAGGTATCATTTATTTCTATGGGGTTCACCACAACATTCCCATTGGATGTTATGGTTGTGATAGCTGTTCTGATCTCTAATTGTTTGATTTGCCACGCTAACAGTTTTCCAGATTTATCACCTTGCTCATAAAATGTCTGTTTTAATCTTAGAAGACTAGATGAAGCTCTAAAAGCAGATTGTTTTTCATATTCAGATCTCAGAATTAGTAGTTCTTTTTCAAGTTGAGGGTTGTTTTTTTCATAAATTTTTTCTTGAAGAGTCTTCATTTTTTTTCCAAATTAAATCTCTCCTCTCGTGCCTTTTTTGATTTTGAACCTATATAACTTATTATATGCCCTCTGAGAAAGGCTTTAAATGCCTCCCATCTTATAATTGCTGTTGTCTGTGTAGTGTTAAATTTAAAGAACTCCTCTATGTGTTTCTCTATGTACTTTACAAATTCGTCATCTTGTAACCACTTATGGTGAAAGCACCACCTAGGTGGATCTTTTGTTAATTTATCATCTTTGTATACCAAACAACATGGTGCATGGTCTGAGATCACAATGCTATGGTAGAAACTGTTATGAATTTTGGACCGTAATTCTGAGGAAATTAAAAAATAGTCAATTCTTGAGTATGTTTGAAATGTGCTGGAGTAACATGAGTAGGTTTTAGCTTGCGGGTTACATTCTCTCCATATATCTACCAACCCTAGCTCTTTTATAAAGCGGAGAATAGTTGTTCTGCATCCACTGTGTGACTGGTCTATTCTTGTGGACCTGTCCACATCGGGGTTTAATGTACAATTAAAGTCTCCTCCTATTATATAAAATCCCCCTAATGTTGACAGAGTAAGGAACAGATCCACGTAAAAATTTGCATCATCTGTATTGGGCCCGTACACATTCACTAAATTAATATTTTCTGTCAGTAATGAACCTCGGATTATTAAGTATCTCCCCAATCTATCCTTTATTACTTCTTTGACTTGAAGTGGGACAGATTGGTGTATAAGCGTCATCACACCTCGGGCTCGGGATGAGAATGAAGCAGTATATACACTTCCTTGCCATCTTCTTCTAATTTTTCCGTTATCCTCATCCAAAAGGTGTGTTTCTTGTAAAAACACTATCTTAGAGTCAATATCCTTAATTCTGTTCATTACTTGCTTAATTTTTTTAAGTCGCTGCAGGCCTCTGCAATTCCAAGAGACAAAATTTAACCTTACTCCCTGAGACATCCCTTACAAATCAAAATCAAATTGATCCATAGTACCAAAGAAAACTTACAGAGAAGCATGAAGAACCTGGATGTTTGAACTGCCATCCAATACAACAAAAACACACCGAACGTGAACATTTCCCCTGGTCTCATATGAAGAGACGTTCCCTGAAACCATATTAATTTCCTGATATGGCTAGTAATAACTGTTCCACACACTAAGTGAGGATCAGTCAGTCCACCTTTAATCTTCTCCAACTCAAGTCCCTCATCAGTCTCACCTACTGCTGTGCAATGATTTTTTTTTTTTTTTTTTAACTCTTCTGTAGCTCAATACTTAAACAGTTGTATGAATCTAGCACCATATCGAGTAAATAAGCATGTTTTACACTCTGTCTCATAAACTGTCGTGTCTGTCATGTCACCTGTGGCTTGATTTAGTTTCCGCCAGCATCCTTCTGGATCTTTTTAACGAATTCCTCTGCTTCAGTCGGAGTTTTGAAGGTGTAGGTTCGGTCTTTGTGAGTCACCAAGAGCCTGGCTGGGTGAATCAGTCCGTGCCGAATTCCTAAATTGCGGAGTTCCTGACGAGCCGGGTCAAATTGTTTTCTCAGCTGATGTAGTCCTGCAGCCAGGTCCGGATAAAGCCGTACTTGTTGGTTCTTATACATGATCTTTTTTGCCCGAGCAGCACCCATAATTTCCATCTTGTTCTTGTAGTTAAGAAACCTCATTATAAGTGTTCTTGGTGGTGCCCTGGCGTCTCTCATCGGACCGATCCGGTGTGCTCGCTCCAAAACCACTGAAGGCTGCAGTGTTGAGCCCAGTGCCTCAGGGATCCACTTTTCTAGAAATGCCACCGGGTCTCCTCCTTCAGCCCCCTCCGGCAGATTTATTAACCTCACGTTGTTCAATCGGGATCTGGCTTCTAGGTCCAAAACTTTGTCCTCCAGACTTTTATTTTGCGACTCCAGTTTCTGCACTTTAGTTTTTAAGGTAGTCACCTCGTCCTCGGTGCTAGATATCCGCTGTTCCGTTTGCGACACTCGTTCATTGCAGTCATTTATCTCCTTTCTCATGCTCTCTATTGCCGTCATAACACCGTCAAATCTCGATGAAAATTCTGCTTTCATGGAGCCTATAGCGGCCAGTATCTCATCCGCCTTCTGGCTCCCTTGCTCCTCGTCTCCGCTGGCTGTTTTCTCTGCCATGTGCTCGTTGTTGTTAGCCTTGGGAGTTGTCCCGCTAGTTTGATAGACTGGTAGCTTCAATTGTTTGGACGAATTAGTCTCTCCTTTGTTCGGTTTGTTATTCCTCCGCATCTCCGTGTCAGCTCAACCACAATAGCAGATAATGAGAGTTATTTTTTGCCGAAATTAAAGAAGTTACAACAGAGCGGTGTGGGACACTTCCTATCAGATGGTCGCCATAACCGGAAATCCCCTTGATGGCTTTTCTGATTATTTTCCAAAGTATACACTGTGATGCAAAGATAAAGTGATTATAGATTGGAGGTCATACTTCAAAGGTGCTTCAGCTCATGTTCATCCTTGCCTTGACATTTGCAAAATGTTTTGCAGGACTAACTCAGAAATATTCACTGTGACTTGGATAGTCTGATTTGGTTTTGGTAAATGATAAATGTTTAGGCCACTGGGCCTCATGATCACCCTTTGCCTGTGAATTGGATATCTCAAGAATGCTATAGTTCTCATGATGTGAACACAATAGTAAATATGCAAATATCCTCTCTGACTTGAGAATTTCCTGATAACATTTTAGAGTCGGGGGCCATATTTATCCCCTCCTTAAGAACACAAAATTACAAGAGTATTTGAGGGATGTTCCAAATTTGCAGCAATGCTCCCTCTGACTTAAAAAAGAAGAGGTCAGAGGATATATTTGAAAGTAATTGTTTATCTTGTGCTTCTGAGGCGATTAATCATACCAGCTGCACTTTCAAGGGCTTCCTGCAAACATTGCACAATGATTTACTCTATGTGAAGCTGTAACTGTTTAAATTTAGGTGGTTTTTGGTTGGATTTTTGGTAGTTATAGGTCAAACATCGAGGACATTGGGCTTTTTCGCCATCTTTTGCTTGTAATCACAAAATTTAATGAAAATGATGAGGGATTTGTTTTCCAACTTTGCACAATGTCCACCATTCACTAAAATCAAGTATGCCATCCATATGTTTCATAGTACTGTCGGACGGTTAAAAAAAATAATCTAATTAATTACCGGATTTATATTTAATGAATCTAATTAATCGCATTTTAATCTCATATCTATTTAAAGTACCCAAATAAAGAATTTGAATTCTAGGATGTTATAAAATTGTCGTGCATGACTAATCAAATAAATACACTAGGAAGTGAAGATTTGTAAATCCACATTTTTATTGGTGACAGAATAAAACCAAAGTCAGGGCAACTTGTCCAGAAAATTCTAAGCTCAATCAGGCAACTCAAATTACACTTTGAGTGTGTTTCATAAATCAAATTCAAAATACGAAAAAAGGTCGAGGACATCCAGCAAACCAATTAGGCCTGATGCATTATTAAAGAATGTAGTACAAATATAGATAAATAAATTCAAAAATAAAATAAGACTAAGTCTTAAATATGCCATTCCTGTTGTCACCTGGGCTTTGTTTGGTTTGACTAGAGACGCATGTGTGAAGTGGCCGCTGCCACATGCCACTGCCATGTACGGGTCCTCCAGCTGGCCAATATCAATGTGTTTGTGTGCTATGATTAATCTTGCGATTAATTTTTGCAACGCATTAATTTGCGGTGTAATTAATGAATCTAATTAATGCACTAAAGTGACAGCCCTAATGTTTCAGAGGTTGTAGGTTGAGGGAGTTGTACCTCAAAAACTTTTAGCGAAGCTGAAAACCATCACCATTTCCAAAATGAGATTTCTCATATAACCAAGAAAGTCCACTCCAGCCCTTCTTCATGACCTACCACTGTGCTTTTATGGTCAGACAATTATAAACATCTCAGAGGCTTGTAATCACAAAGTAATAGTTCAGTATTCTCCTATTGAATTTCTCCTTTTTGCTTTATAATTGTCTTATTTGTGCTTTTTATCCTTCTGTTTAATAAAATACATCATTGTGCAAATTAAAGTCCCATTAAGGAGGCTACACCCTGACTCTGATTGATTAATAAAAAACTCCTACCCTATTATCAGCATCATTAAGGAGCCTGCTGGGATATCAGATTTTAATTAGTGCAGAGGCGAATTAAATTTCAACAAGATCTGATCGCGCACAGCAAGCCCACAGGCAGTTTAAGATACATAAGAGATACATTTAAGCTTATCAACATCACAGTTTAAATGCAATCCAAGTGCACTGGATGAAAATGGATTTTACTTTGGAAAATGGTGGTAACAACACAAGTTTGCTGAAAAGAATCAGAGAAAGGCAGAAACAGCAGGTTATCTGATGATTCAACCCAATTTACTCTACAGAGCAAAGCAAAACAAAGTGGAACAGTTCATTCTGACCAAAGTGGTTGTTTTGAATATCTTCACGTCATTGGACCAAGTTCTCGGTTAAAAGTCAAACACAGCGGTCATACCAGAATTTGTAATCAAATCAGATTCATTCAAAGATATAATATTCAACTTTGAATCCAGTACATGTCGCACTGATCAAAATAAACTACAGCCCCCCAGTTCTCCATTACTGTTCAAACTAACTGCAGCAATTTCCAGAATAATACTCCATCCAGACACACAGCCCAAACTGATCCATAAGTGTATCAAACTGTGTTTTTTCTTTGATTTGTAGGAGTCTTTTGCTTCTCCTAATATAATAATAAGAGTTACAATTCCTCCATTGTGCCTTTACACACAGAGTTCCTCAATGGAAAGGGTGTGGTCTCACTTCCCTCATGTGGTAACAGGGCAAAGAGTCAGAGAGAGGTTTATGTGAAAAAACATAAAACATGTGGAAAACAAATACTGTGCTCTGAAAAAAGAAAACCTGAAATAGACACATGTTTAGATGTATAATTTTTATTCAACCTGATTGAAATCATTTAAATTAAAGTGTTCTGGTTTGCAGCTTACATGGGCACATCCTTATGATGGTGTGTGTGTGTTTGTGTGTCCGTGTACATGCATCTGACATGTCACCAGACTTAAGCTTCTGGTTTTGTAAAGAAGGTCTAAACTCAGAGACAGCAGAAGGAGCGACAGTTATTACTCTTTAAATAACAAAGCTTTCACTGGAAAAGTGATTTCTGTTTAGTTTTAATTTTTTGTATAGTTATTATATTGGCAGCCATCAACTATACGAAAAAGACATGTATGTGATTCTCTTTGTGAGAGTATGTTGACAAATATTTTCTCTGTTATGTGGACCAAGTTAATTAGAAATGTGATTCCAAAGTGTGTTTAAGACATTTTCAATATTTCACTTTGTCTTTATTTGAGAACTTTACAGTTGACAGTCCAACTTCTCAGCTTAAACAATCACCTCTGTCCACTTATTGTTCCTCATGGAAGGGCAGAGAATTTAATGTCCTCCTGCTGTTGGTGACTCTGGACATCTTTATTTTCTGTTCTGAAATGAACCCAAACTGTGTTCTTGAAGTATTGTTCTGCTGCTCTCTTTAGAGAAACTAAAATGCTGCAGTTAAGTGAAAGGCAGAGATTGTCTGGGACAATCTATAGAGTGGGACTAGTGGTGCCAGAGGGACCGTGGAGTTGTGCACGCCCCTCTCCTCAGCTGCGCATGTGTGTGCAGCTGTAGACAACCCCAGTTGAGTAAAAAGGAGAGAGAGAGAGAAAAAGAACACCAGGAAGACTCGGGGAATGTGTGTTTACACGAGAGTTCTTCCCCATAGACCACCCCTCTGATTTGGAATTAAACTTCTTTCCTAATGAGCTCTTGTGGATCAGAATCTTCTGATTTGTGCGTTTACATGACATGCTTTTATTCTGATCAGACATTTATTCCATTAACATGTGCCCATGTTATGATGGCTCCTGTTTTATTAGTGTGAACATGGAGCTCCAAACAACAAACCCAATGAGAGTTTAAAAGTCATCACTCAGTATTAGAATTAGTACATTGGCATTGCAGATATCACACATTGTTCCTCAAATTTCTGAGTTCACAAGCATCATAGGAACCCTTAAAATGAAGCTGGATTCACCAAATTCAGTGTCTGTCATCAGGAAGATCCACAGCAAAGCTTTAATCCAAGAAAATGTGTTCCAGGTCTGTGCTCAGGTAAGGCCCTGAGCTATACTATCTTGTATGTCATCCCCTATTCTCCAGCTCTGCTGTGCATCAGGAAGTGCTGGTGCCTCCCCTTGCATTACAGATAATATGGTTAAGACAAAAAAACATAATGGATGCAACCATATAGCTGAGACTATGACCTTATAATGCTTTATAAGGCTTCTAAGTTGAATGCATTGACATATTCCTTGTATGGCACTATATATTGCATATGTATGGAAAGTGCTTTGTAAATGTAAATGTAAATGTTCTTTAGTTATACAGCCCTTTACAACAACCCTTTCGGTGAACCAAAGTGCTTTAAAATAGGTGGAAAAAAAGCAATAAATAAAACAATTAAAAATAAATAGAAGTAATAACAGCAATAAAAACAATTAAAGCAATGAAAAGAATAAAAGCAATAAGAGCAATAGAATACAATAAAATAAAGTAAAACAGAGTAAAAGTAAAAGTGTCACCACACTACAGGGTATCAAAAGCCATCCTAAATAAATATGTCTTCAGTCTGGATTTGAAAAGGCCCAGGTCAGAAATGAGACGCATTTCAACAGGAAGCTTATTCCAAAGCCTGGGAGCAGCGATGGAAAAGGTTTGATCACCCCAGTGTTTGTATTTTGACCAGGGCACTTCCAGCAAAAGTTGGTTTGAAGATCTCAGCACTCTACCATGTTCCCGAACAGTTAAAAGCTCAGTTAAGTACACTGGGGCGAGACCATGAAGAGCTTTAAAAACAAACATTAAAATTTTAAAATCAATCCTCTACTGGACAGGAAGCCAGTGAAGGGATTTAAGAACAGGAGTGATGTGCTCTCGTCTGTTAGTGCTGGTTAAAAGACGAGCCGCAGCGTTTTGCACCAGCTGGAGGCAACCAAGAGAAGCCTGGGAGACACCAACATAAAGAGCATTACAATAATCCAATCTAGAGCTTATAAGAGCATGGATGGCCATTTCAAGGTTGTGGTGACTTAAAAACATTTTGACTTTGGCCAGGAGACGAAGCTGGAGAAAACTAGTTTGGACAACACTGTTAATTTGTTTGTCGAATTTAAGGTCTGAGTCAAGAAATACGCCCAGACTTCTGACGTTTTGATTAAGTGTTGGAAACAAGGTTCCAAAGTCAGCTGTCCCTGTGTCCCCAAACATGATGCACTCTGTTTTACCATCATTAAGGTGAAGAAAATTCTGGGCCAACTACTGCTTAATTTCAGCAATACAGGAAAACAAAGAACTCTGTGCACTTTGACTGTTTGGCTTCACTGGCAGATAAATTTGCAGATCATCTGCATAACCGTGAAAGGAGAGGTTGTTCATGGCTATAATTGACCCAAGAAGCAACATATATAAAGAAAAAAGAATAGGGCCAAGAATAGACCCCTGTGGGACCCCACAGGAGAGAGGAGCACTTGAGGAGGACAAGTCACCAACCATAACAGAGAAAGTTCTGCCAGTTAAGTATGATTTAAACCACTTCAGTGCTGTACCACAAATGCCAACATAATCACACAGGCGTGACAGGAGGACTGAATGGTCCACCGTGTCAAAGGCAGTTGTCATTTGCCAATTTTGAATTCTGCCTCTGTTTTTTTTATCCTGGAAGACCACCTAATGCTTCATTTTGCCCCTACTTGCATTGACCCCCACCCGAACCCATTTTACTCAACATTAGTTAAATGTTTGGCAGAAAGTTATAGAAGTGATACAAGTATTATTTTATGGCACATTCTGAATATAATGTTAAGGACATTTAAGCAAACCTTCTGTTGCTTAACTGCCATGTTAAAACACCTGAGGACAAATTTACATTTGAGCAACCATCCCAGCAGGGAGCAGATGGAAAAACACTTAAAATCATTGTGACTTATTAGCACCATTAAGTCCCTGGCTTGCTCAGTGAACAGCTGCAGTGATGAGTAATATAACTCTGCAGGTGCTGGAGACCTGCTGCATTTCACATTTTAACTTATTTTTCCAATTATTATTTGAATATAGAACCACTCTGCAATTAACAACTATTTTGCTTGATTGTGTTGCTTTCCTTCACTGCTAAATGTTGGCTTTTCTTTAGGTGAAAAACCATCTAGCATAACCTGCTGTAAAAGAGTCTCCTCTCACCCAAAACTTTATGATTTACATTCTATTACAGCGTCTTCTCTAATCTGTCTCTCCTTGTGATGTTGCCCATTCATCCTTTTCGCTCACCTCCGTTGCTCCAGATCAACATAAAATGCACAGGCACATCCACTGTCAAGCGATAACTAAGCTAATGAATCTCTACCCAGACCTGCTCCTGTGACCCCCTCCTCCATCTTTCTTCTCCACAGCTGTGATCTCAGAGCGGTGGTCTCACAGCCAAACTGTGACTCAAGGCTATGACTCATCCTCAGAGTTCAGAGATCACAGCATTACAGAGCATCCTGTTGGGCAATATTTTCTTCACTAATACAGTTTTCATCCATTTACTGCCATAGGAGTTATCTAATTTTCAATCTCAAATTGTATTAATCTCAGAGAGTCGTATTTTTCCTTCTGATCCTGCTGCCCCTGAGGACATTACTTGGGTGGATTTTGAGTCAGTGTTGTTGTAGCGACAGCATGACCTCACAAAAGTGTCCAATAAAAAATCACTTTTCTGCAATTTGTTGGCATGTGTTTTGTTTCTTTGAAATTGAACTTGAGAGAGAGGTTTGTGTGGATTTGTGTGCATGTAGTGTGTATTTGTGTTGTTGTTGTATGTACGAATGTGTGTGTTTGTCTATAAGTCATGCTGTCACTCTGAGTATGTTTCCCGCTCTGTTTATGCTGGAGGTGGACATACTCAAAGGTCAAGATCCAACCAAATGTAATTTTCCTTGAAACTGACCTTTTTAATGCCAGAGGGTTTGTGTTGTGCTAAGTGTAACCAAAACACTATTTCAACAGAACTTTGCATAAAAGCCATTGAAAAGGACACTTGTGGTTTATGAGACTGTGAGCTACAGTAGAAAGATATTCACCCTGAACAGTCGGGCATCACCTGCAGCATATTGACACAGATTGAAGTTGTCTGGCTAGGATGACAGCTGTTTGGAGTAAAACAGGCTTGTAGCTCACAGTCTTCATGACAGTGACCAAAAACAGGGGTCGGGTTTGTAACTACGGTGTTTCATTGATGAGTTATTGACTTGGAAACTCTAAGTCTGTGAATATTGTTCTAACGTGTTGGGAGACAAACATAAGTTGAAACCTGCGGTTTGCGGACGATTTTGTTGCCGTTCAAGGGCAGCTGCAGCCTCCTTCATCAGCGTCTGCACAGATGTGGAGATGGTGGTGATATTTCACTGTTAATGAAAATATTACCATAGTCCAGTACGAACACAACCTTCATACTTCGCTCTGTCCGCTCCTCTAACGTATACAGCCGTGCTGAAGAGCGAGAGCAGCTGCTGACGTCACTCTCCTGCGCCACTTTGAATTGCCAATCCAGATAGAATTATGGACCACTTTTTGCGGGGCTGGATAAAGCAAGCGAAAAAGCAATGTCCTCTTTGTTTTCTTTTTAGTTGTGTAATAAAATGTGAAGCCTAAAGAAGAAAATGAAAATGCAATTTGGATGATTTAGTGTTCATTTTAGCTATGAGTCAAAAATTGTAGGCAAATCCTTGAAATGAAAAAGCATTACTGCTAATGCTTTTTGATTTTCAAATTTGACAATTCAGATTGAATTTTGGTAGCTATTTGCTGGGGCGATCTTTAATATATTTTTCCTTTTCATTTTAATGAAGTCACAGAATGAGCAGTCTTGAGCAAGAAAATGAAAATTCAGTTTGGAAGATTTATTATTTATTTTATTTATGAGTCCAAAAAACAGCAGTATTCTGAAAATGAAAATGCATTTCTGTCAATCCATTTTAGTTTGGATTTTGGTACTTCTTCGCTTCCATAGTGGTTTGTTTAGAATGTTTTCTTGGCAAAACATAAGCTAAAAATTCCAGGTATTTACCTTGTAGCGAGAAAGCAGTGCCTCAGGCTGTTTTCGCGTTGGTGGGTTTTTCCTTTTCACTTTCCACCGTATATATATAGAGGTTTAATTGTTCCTCATCTGATGTGCAACACTAAAGTAGGGTAAGGCTAGAGAATGTTTGATGATTAATGCTAATATTTACATTAGCCATTACAGGCAGCTATAGGAATATAATAGATTTCTTTAATCATACGCCAGCACTTACCAGGGTTATAAGGACCTGTGTCTGCAGCAGGTGCTCTTTTCAGTAGCACTCTTGACCTTAGTTTCTGAGCACTTCTAACCAGATTGAAATGTTGCCTGATTACATGAGTTGACTTTGTTCCCCTTGTTACCTGTGAGGCGGTGAATATGACTCAGTGTGCTTCATACAGACGTGGACAAATTGTTGGTACCCTTTCATTAAAGGAAAAACAACCCAGAATGGTCACTGAAATAACTTGAAACTGACAAAAGTAATAATAAATAAAATTTTACTGAATATTAACTCATGAGAATCAGACATCACTTTTTAATTGTGGTTCAACAGAATAATTTTGAAAAAAATTTAAGAAACTGGTCATGTCAAAACTGATGGTACCCTTAACTTTATATTTTGTTACACAACCTTTTGAGGTAATCACTACGATCAGGTGATTTCTTTAACTCTCAATAAGACTTCTGTACCTGTCGACAGGTATTTTGGCCCACTCCTCATAAGCAAACCACTCCAGCTGTCTCAGGTTTGAAGGGTGTCTTCACCAGATTGCATGTTTAACCCCCTTCCACAAATGTTCAATAGGATTTAGATCAGGGCTAATAGAAGGTCACTTCACAGTGTTTTGTGTTGAGCCATTCTTGGGTGTTTTTAGCTGTGTGTTTTGGGTCATTATCCTTTTGGAGGACCCATGACATGAGACTTAGACCAAGCTCTCTGACACTGGGCAGCACATTTTGCTCCAGAATTCCTTAAAAGTCTGGAGATTGAACCTGCACAGATTCAAGACACCCTGTGCCAGATGCAGCAAAGCAGCCCCAGAACATAACTGTGCCTCCTCCATGTTTCACAGTTGGTTCAGTGTTCTTTTCTTTGAATGCTTCATTTTTGCGTCAGTGAACAGAGAGCTGATGTGACTTGCCAAAAAGCTCCATTTTTGTCTCATCTGTCATAAGAACATTCTCCAAGAGGCTTTGTGGCTTGTCAATGCATTTTGGCAAATTCCAGTCTTGCTTTTTTAATGAGTTGCTTAACAGTGGTGCTCTCCTCAGTTGTCTTCCAACCATCAGTGATGGATGGTGTGATCTGATACTGATGCACCTTGACCTTGGAGTTCACCTCTAATCTCTTTGGAAGTTATTCTGGGCTCTTTGGGAACCATTCGTATTATCCGTCTCTTCAATTCGTCATCAGTTTTCCTCTTGTGGCCACATCCAGGGAGGTTGGCTACGATCCTGTAGCAGTTATTTTCATTCTAATCACATGAGACAACTCTCCTTAGTTTTCTGTGGTCCATGTTCAGTGTGGTACACACCACGATACCAAACAGCATAGTGACTTTCAGCCTTTAAACAGGCAGACTGACTGGTTATAAGTTTGAAGACGCCCTTGATTACAGGACACACCTTAGTTTAACATGTCCCTATGGTCACACCATTTTCAATCTTATCAAGGGGTACCATCATTTTTGTCCAGGACAGTTTGATTATGTTGTTTTTTAAAATATTTCTGTTGAACCACAATTCAAAATGAATGTCTGAAATTTCATTAGTCAATTTTCAGTTAAAAAATATTTTATTACTTTTGTTAGTTTCAAGTTATTTATGACCAGTGTGGGTAGTTTTTTTCTTTAATGGAAGGGTACCAACAATTTTGTCCATGTCTATATTTGCTCTTAGTCATGCAAATATTACCACACAAAGACAAGAAATCTTGTTCTACCACTTATAGCAGTAAAGACCTGGAAATAGTCCCCCCAAAAATGCAAGTTAAGTAATTTCTCCTACCCCATTGTTGTTTGCAAAGCAGGCATTAAAGGTCCTGAAGCCTTTTGATTTGATTGGTCGGCAAAGTAGAAGGGACGTTGACAAATGCTGACCTTTTCCAAAAAGTAAAGTTTATTTCAACAGAGAGAGGAATGCAGCACCAAACAAAGACTGACACTGGAGCCATTTAGTTTTACTCAGAACACAAAACACTGAAAATGTTTGACTCCACAGGATTTTAATTGAACATCAGCACCACAAGTGGAAAAACATCAGTGGTGATCACAGGCCCTGATTTTTTTTTAATATGAGTTATATTTCAGATCTGCATTCCCCTTAGTCTCTTTTGTGACTTTGTGTGGGTGGGTGTGGTTGCAGCAAGTGGGAGGTGGGGGGCTTGGATTGAGAACCACTACCACTTATTTCAAGTTTTTTTGTACTTAAAAACATAAATCTCTAAATCCATATTTTTAAGCAACACAGTTCTCACCAGTGTCTCTAATTTAAAAGCATAGTAATTTAAATGTTGACATTTGGATTCATATATACAATAATCACATTGTATATGTTAGGGATGGACAAGATTATCAGTCTTATATTGGTATTGGCAAAATTTAGATAACTTATTAACCCATATTAGCTTTTTGCTTCCAGCCGATACATTTTTTTGTTTTACGTCTGTTCCTGTCACATTGAAAGTCAGTTATTGAATGTAAGTTTACAAAAGATAAAAAAATTTGTGCTCTTGACAAAATATGGGTATTAGTGATAATGAAGGAATATCAGCATATTGGATATCAGCAGAAATTCTGTACTTTACAGCTCTAATATGTATCTCTTTGCAGTCATTCAATCTCCACATCAAGAGCTTGGGATGTTAAATCACAAGAAAAGATACATAATGAAATAGTTATATTTCATTATGTATTCCAATTATATGAAATACAATATTGATCGATATAAGTGAAGAGGAGAAAGAATTGACAGAGCTAATTTTTATTTTTTTTAGGAGGAGTACATATTCAGATGGTTCAACTCAGTTCTCCCTAATGATCTGGGTGTGAAAAGTGTTGATTTCAGATGGAAAATAAGGACAGTGTTAACTAATATAACAAAAAAGGTTTCTGAAAAACTTTAGCAACTCAGCCTTTGAATAAAAGACAGAGACATTATGATGGAATTACAAAAGTAAAAAGCTGCAATACTGCATTGACACCATGAAACACAAAATGGCATAAATCCATGATTGTGGCTGAACAACGAAAATATGATGAACAAATAAAGGTTTAAACAAGAGAATATTCAGAATTGAAAAACAGCTTAATTCACTTGAGCAAGGACAGCATTTAGCTGCTGTAGTCTGTGTCCTTTTGCACCATGAAATATTAAAATCTGTACATCCTTGCACTCAACCTGTAAACCTGTTGAACCCTGTATTCATAATTAATTCAAAACAGATTAAAATGTGCTTGTATATCAGTTTAATTAAATCAGGCAATGCTGGTTAACTGGGTCTTCTGTCTGGTCTTTCCTCTTAGACTAAAGACTACATCAGGACTGCATAGAGGCGTCTGCATGCGTGCCGTGCTAGGCAGACTAAGAATATGCATGCCTTTGATCCTAAACAGATCTTGGAGTATATATTATTTATGGTGAAGAGACCGGCAGCAAAGACGTGACCCTGTATACCTCCCACTCCCTCTGCTCATTACTGCCTGATGAGGGCTGAAACATCCCTCCAGGGCTCGGCCGATGCACTAATAGCTGCTGTCTGGTGACTTCGAGGTCTGCTGGAGAGAGCAGTCACCCATGGCATACCAACTCCCGCCGCTCATTCATTCACCCGGAGTAAATCGACGCCGCTCGCAGTAGCACCTTTCCTCCAGCACGAGCGGTTTAAACGCAGGAAACACAAAATGTATAAATAATCATATATACTTTAGAATAAGGGGGATGTAATTGGTGTAGCAGTTAGATTAGCGTGTGTGTTTGCTGCCTACGCTCTCCTGAGGGTTAAACTGCATGCTGAGGATTCTCACAGAGTAGATCAAGCAAAGCACTCGCAAGAGTTAAATAAGGCCTGAGCACAGGGTCGAGAGGGTTGTGTTGTTTTTACAGTTTGCTATGAGTAATATAATTCAAGAAAACCACAGCAAGTGGTGACTTCATAAAAACTTAATAAACTCTATACATAGATTCAGTGTTGTCACACCCACTTCACGCACAGTCAGAAAGACGGGAGGAAGAACACAAAGAATAAAGACACAAAGAAGAAAAGTACAGATCTTACACTGAATTACATAGATCTTCACTTTTTTCCATCAAAACTTTTGTCAAATTACCATATTATTTTCAGTCTTTGTACATATTTTCTTCATTTCTGTCTAGTCTTTAAGGGAGCTCGGACATTTACTTGTTCAAAAATGTTTTACTCAACTACAAAAGTAACCTGATGAAGAGAAAGAAGAAGCACCCCTCCTAAAAAAGTTTAGACAAAAAGAGACTGAAGTTCTCCACAAGGCTTCTCCAAAGTCAGTTCAGTGACGTTTAATTAAAACAGACGTTTGGAGTCCTGTCTATCTATCTATCTATCTAGCTAGCTATCTAGCTAGCTATCTAGCAAGCTGCTAACAATTCCCGTATTTTAGAATGTGACTCATAGTCACACTGGCTGTGACGTAATGATGGAAGGCAACCTCAGAACCGTTGTGTAGTTTTGCTGCCAGGTGAATATAAAACAATTCAAAGAAAATGTGCAGATTTGTGGAGTTGTTTCCCACTGAATTAAACTGAGAATATCAAAGCATAGGTCTGAAAGCCACACCAGTCACCTCCATGTAGCTGTCAGCAGGTTGCCAATATGGACTGATCTCACTGTTTGAGGCAATGAAACATTTGTTCTGAGAAACTATAAATAACAGACTATTATGTTCATTCCTTTTATTCTTTTTCAATTGAACCAACAAAGCGTCTGTCAAAACGTGACAAAATAACCTCGCTCTTCAATATTTGACATCCAAAGTCTAAATACATCATCCTTTAGACAGAATAGACATATTCAAATTAAAAAACAGTCGCAAGCGGTCTGGAAACATTGGCCCTCAGTTATCAGCCTAGTTAAAAAAGTCATCTTACACCAGGTCCCACTTGGGATTCATAAAATGCACATGTTGGCCATTCCCAGGGTACGAACAACCACAGGTTGACAAATACAGCGGCTGAAAGCAATCATCACGGAACAGGTCCCTAAATATTAATCAGAATAATTTAATCAAAGTTTTGCCTCTAAAAAATGTAAAAAATGTTTTATGGTTGTTGTATTAATCTTTTACAGTGTCCTTGAGTGTATTGAAAGCCGTTTTCAAATAAAATGCATTATTATTATTATTATTATTATTATTATTATTTTATTTCATAAATAATTAACATTTTCAGGTTCAATTGGTAAGACTTCTTGATTACAAATTTGGACAGCTGAGACGAACAGAGGTTCACTCTTTAACTTTCTCTTTAATTTACATATCAAACTGCTGCACTTTTTTATTGTTTTGCTGTATTTGCTTCAGTTTTTACTATTCAGAAAGAAAAATTCATAATTGCTGAAAGCAGCTTCTCTAATTTTTGAAGGAGCTCGATATAGAAACACTGGATCATTTGACATAAACAAAGAAATCAGCTGAAAGCTCAGGCCTATCAGTGTGGATATGATTGTACACCTACTTTTAGTTATATGCACTGTTGATAAATGAGGACCATTGTGTTTCCATCAGTCCGTACAAACAGACAACAAGAGCATCATGCCTCCAGTCCTGGCTTTTGCTGGGGTCTACATGAAAAACCACCTTCCTCTCAAGCACATATAGCATTCTTCTAGATGAAAAAGAAAGGTTGCAGAAGACATGAAGACAGTAACAGAACAAGCATATTAAAGTCTTTCTTCAGAACATGTTTTTTCCATAGATTGAAAAAGACAGTTATAGACTCCACTGATGCATTGACTGTGGACAGAAAAGGAGTGAAAAAATACTTTTATGACTATGATGTATTACAGAATGTGTACTGGACTGCATATGATCATAAAGGTGTAGCCTACATAATAAACTGGTGCCTCAGTGTGTCTTTATCTGTGGAGCTGCTGAGTTGACAGCCCTGAAAGAGTAAATTATGATTCAGCAGCTCTTGTGTGAATACAAAAAGGAGGTTCACATAGGCTGAAGGATATTTGTCATAGTTTAAGTCAGAAATCAACACAGTGCGGGTGAGAATATAGATCATATCAGCGTGAATATGGCGTTCTTGTTTACAGGCTGGCAGTGAGAAATATGAATATGTGATTTTTTTTATCCTAATTTAAATGTTTTTCACTTTCAAATATAATTGAAGTATAGAAAAAGTGTTCTAGAAAGTGTGTATTTTCTTTAGCTGTCTCGTTCCTTCCATTTGTTATCATGTTTATTCAGCCATACAGCGTGCTGATATCCACAAGAACACTTGCCAAGTTCCCACAATGCACCACGCAGTCTGGCCTATATGTTTTCCTGCATTTGTTGACAGGGCAAATAAATGGCGCTTATTTCCAAGTAATCATTTCCTGATATTTACTTTGCCTCTGTGTGTGCAGCAGACAGCTCTCTGCTGTTTCATGTAATGGGAAACATGGAGGAGAGAAGTTTGATGTTGTTAGTGTTGGACGTAAACAGAGGCTCCGCTTTTATTTGTCAGCAGGTGAAGCACATTTTTCTTTTATGTCTCTCTGGTTTTCTCGTCACCTTGATCCCTTAAAGAAGTTAAACAAAGCTTTATTCCCTTGTTAGGAATCTGCGTAATTTGTCGATGATGTCATGACAGAGGAAATGAGATGAGTTTTATCAGTTATACTTGACAGTTTCTCTTAAGCCATAGCATAACACATCATTTGTGGGAGGGTCTGGCCCCCACCATCCACCAAATGACAGCTGGGATTGTCGGCAGATTTCTAACCGAGTTTCCAGGACACTTCATGACAGTCTGTCTCATTTTATCTCTATGAACACTAACGTTCTGTATGTGGGCAACGTGCCCATCACTGCCTATCATGGTGGTCTTAGGCATGACTGATGTCTATTTCAGCACGGTAAGCAGGAGATGTGCAAGCCTGTGCAAGAAGTACTGTACTCACAGACAGTGTATTAACCCTTGTGATTTGTATGTTCTGGTAGAAACAGTAGGGTTTTCATCCTGATTTACCCTGAAATTGACTTTCTCTCCCCTTGATTTCTCCCCCTGTTGCAACCCTTCATTGACTGACATGCAAGCTGGAGGAAGATGTCTTGCTGTAGGCGCTAAGAGTGAACAAGCAAGCCAGGAAATTTGGTGGGTATGTTACCTTGATATTTTTGTGTTTGATTGTCTAGAAAGGGTTACACTGTAGATAAAAAAAAACAGGTGAAAGTCTCAATTTTTTTCCCTGAAGATATCTAACTGTCCCTCAGTGAACTGCATGTGTAGCCTCATTCACGCTGCTGTTTCAAGCTGTATTATTAAGGCCATGTGATGCTTCACCTTCACTCTTAATGTCACAGAGTCTGAATGGGGAGTAACAAGTTGACCCCTATCTGCTCTGTCTCCAGAGGTAGTGCGAAAAGTGTAATTTGGAGAGAGGGTGGCATGCAGACTCATGCCCCAGTCAAACATTTCTGTTTCTCATGGCAATGTGCACAATTGTCATAATCCTGATGAAACATGCTTTGGTTGTGGTGCATGCGCTACTAGATTTGGATCAGCGTTGTATAGTCATGGACGAATGGGGAAGGGGCCTGATTGTTTGAACTAGGCCTGTCAGGATAATCAATTAATCAATTAACCGTGCATACATGTTTGTTTTCCTCCTCTCTTTCTACCAAACAGGCTGGATGAGAAGATGTCCCAATCTGTACAACTGTCTCAACACCGGGGTGCATTGGTTTTATAGTGGATTTAGTGGATTTATAGCAGAGTGAGCATCTGTCAGTCTTTCAATTTTTTGGGGGGGGTGGGGAGGAGTGGCCACTCAGATACTGAGGCTGAAGTGAGCGTCGTGAGGAGTAACAAGAAAACAAACACAAATATGAATGATGGCACAATAGCCACGGTTCCTACGCCAGCTGCCACAGCCCAAGTGTGGGAATATTTTGGTTTTAAACAGAGTGAACAAGGTGTGAGCCCATGAAAACCGACGAGCCAATATGTCATATTTGTTTGAAAGTAGTGGTGACGGAAAAGGGGAGGTTCAGTCCGCGCTTACTGAGGCGTTTGGTCTGCAAAGTAAATACAAATAAATGCGCAAAATGGTGCGAGCTCACAGACAGTCATTCGCTACATTGCAAAACAAATGCAGCCTTCAATCCTGTTGAAAAGCCAGAAATGTTAGAAAAGTTTGACAGACAATACGAATTGACTACTGAATCCTGAGCTGATTAACTCAGTTTTATTTATTGTATATTGTTGTGTGTGTTTTTATTAGGGTTTTGTTTTTTCTTTACAGAGACAGGGTCTATTTTTTATTGTTTTTTGATTATATAATATTTTAGTTACATGCAATTTTCCCCAAAGAGAGTCCATTTCATTTTCATTGGGTCTTTTTTTGTTTGTCAAATTTATTATATTGTTTGTTTAATTTATTTTATTTAAAAGCTCTCAACCTTCCAATTACAGCTAAATATTTTTAAGAAATTGAAGTTTATTGCTTTTGATATGGCGTACTTACTTTATTATGATATATATTATAATTACATTAACAAAAAAATGACGTTTCAAAATATTGTTGACAATATCGTTTATCTGCAATCTTTTGGACAATTATCGTCCAGCAAAATTTGTTATCTTGACAGGCCTAGTTTGAACTGTTCAGAACTGGAGAATCGCTACTCTCAGTGTAGCGGGGTGGAAGCCCAATGTAGGCCTAAAGCAAACTGTATTAGCTTGGCATGTGCGGTCAATCAATCCAGGAAGCTTTCCAAGGACAACTGACAAGGATGTATCAGATTGTGCCCCCAAACTGTCCTGTTCAAGGTGATGTCACAGTGTTGTTCCTACGTATCTCATATGTGATGCAAACTGGGCTCAAACAGGACTGTCATCGGTCAGTAGGATAGAAATTCACGGAGTCCTCGTCGTATCGTTGTACTGACCAAAGTGAAGTCGGACGAACACCCCCTGAAGCGCTGTAGAGGCACTGCAGAAACATTACTGATGGTATGTTCAGGGGAGATTTCATTTCTCCCATTTCTTCCCGTATCATGCCGATCAATCCGGCCTTGCCAATCATGTACAGTCGTGCACAATGACCATGAGAAACGGCAAATTTGTGAGTGGGGCTTTAGCATGTGACAGGGGCAATATGAGTGTGTGCCTCTTGGGGAGCATCAGAGCTGTATTGACACAGATATTATGTCTTCACGGAATTCATCCACGCGTCTCAAGGTGCAATGATGACGTAGCTAGTACTTTTGGATCTCACAGCTGCCTTTGACACAGTCGATCACAGCGTCCTCCTGTCACGTCTAAATACTTGTGTGGGCATTAAGGGTACTGCTCTTAAGTGGTTTGAGTCCTACCTCACAGACAGGAGCTTCTCTGTCCAGCTTGGCCAGTTCTCCTCAGCCACTTCCCCTCTGAGCTGTGGGGTGCCTCAGGGTTCCATTTTGGGCCCTCTCCTTTTTTCAATATACATGTTGCCCTTGGGATCCACATTTCGAAAGCATAATGTTTCATTTCATTGCTTTGCAGATGATGTTCAGATATATCTGCCAGTAAAAATACATCAGTGCTGCCTCCGTCAGTGCTGCCTCTGTCCAGGCTCTTTCAAACTGTCTCAGTGATATTCATTCCTGGATGGAAATTAATTTTCTGTCCATGAACAAAAATAAAACTGAGATAATTCTATTTGGTCAACAAAACCTTCTTGATGGGTATGACAGCGCCATTGGCACTCTTAATTCTTATTGCCGTGGCTTTGCAAAAAACCTTGGTGTTATTCTGGATAGTGAACTTAAACTTGACAGACAGATACGTTCCACTGTTAAAACAAGTTTCTTCCAGTTCCAGTTACTGGCCAAGGTAAAAGCGTATCTCCCCAAGAAAGACCTTGAGAGGGCTATTCACTGCTTTGTTACATACGCCTGGACTACTGTAACTCTTTATTTGTAGGTCTTAGCCAGTTAGCTTTACGCCCTCTGCAGGTTGTCCAGAATGCAGCTGCTCGCCTGCTGACGGGCAAAAAGCGGTATGACCACATTACACCAATCCTTGCTTCTATGCACGGGCTGTCCATTGATTTTAGAGTTCTTTTTAAAGTTTTATTGATTGTTTTTAAGTGCTTGAATGGTCTGGCTCCACCTTATTTATCTGACCTGTTAAAGCCTTATGTGACTACCAGGGCGCTTAGGTCATCGAACCAGTTGCTCCTGGCAGTGCCTCGGACAAGGCTCTCCACTCGTGGGGACAGAGGCTTCTCGGTGGCGGCACCAAAGCTGTGGAACAGCCTACCTGTCCAGGTTAGAGCTGCACAGTCAACTGAGCGCTTTAAAACACTACTGAAAACCCATCTCTATTCTTTGGCGTTCAGTCCCAGCTAAACGAGTAATCTTGGTTTTTATCTTTTTTTATCTTTGTATGTTTTATCCTTTATATTTTATTCCCCATCCTCTCTTTTGCTCTACTTTTATTGTTTTTATTCTTATCTTATTTTATTTCTGTTTTTATGCATATTTAATGTGTGGCTCATTTTAATTCTTTTTACTGTTTTTATTATCATGACTGGGTTTTTAATATAAAGTGTATGAGAGATTATTTTGTACCCCTGTACAGCACTTTGGTCAACCGAGGTCGTTTTTAAACGTGCTCTACAAATAAACTTTGACTTGACTTGACTTTGACTTCCTGTGCACTGTGAAAAGAACTATTGATGACATACAAAACTGCAGGAAAACTTCCCACAGTGCAAGTCAAGTATTACAGGAACAAGTAAGTCTGACCGATCTCTGGGTTGGAAATTTCAGGGTTGCAGGTAAAAGAGCTATTGTTTGCGTACATTGTTGTAACATATGAATGTTAGCGGTGAACAAAAGCAAGTGATTGCCATAGTTGCTCCTTCTCTCTTCTCTCTGGGAAATTTGATTATCAAGTGTATGAGTACAGCATGAAGTGTATCAGAATATGTGCATTAGGTCTGTTATTATATCAGATTTTCTCTCAAAAGAGCATAAAGAGCAGGAAAGACATTCTGCAACTGTTACTGTCCAGAAACGTTCAACAAAAAGTCCTAATTTATGGAAAAATGGACAACCAGATGATAGACCTCAACATAATATCAGCATTTCTGTTTGGTAGATTTTTTTTATTTGTTTTTGCTTCTTGCCCTACAACTGTTTTCAGTTTGCCTTTCGAGGCAAAAAAGTTCTAGTTTTCAATAACTTATTTTATGTCTGATTACTTGCATGAGCGTAAATACTCAAGTTGGCAAGACACCACCCAATTTATTTCTTCCTTTATTGTGAGTGACAGATGAGGAGGGAAAGTCATGCAGGACAGAGGGTGTGTGTAACATGCAGCTCGTGGCTCATGCAGGCAGGAATTAAAACCTGTGCTGCTGCAGTAAGGACACAGCTTTAATACATGAAGAGCACGTTCAGGTGAGCTGCAGAGGTGCCCCGACGAGGACACCATTTAACAATTCACCATGCTGCAGTGGGATATGGGATGCTGAGGGCTGCAAAAAGCCCTCTAAGAGTCCTCTAAAAGTTTTCCAGCTGTGTTCAGAGGAGATTCAGAGCACAGAACGTCCTTGTGTTCATGCATTCGGTGTTTAAATTCAGGCCTTGAGCTCCTGAACTGGGACTCAGCAGCTCCACCTTTAGTTTAAAGAATATATTTCACGACTGCTGATTAATTTTTTTTCTATAAAATGTCATACAAAGAACGAATCATGCGCTCAGTCAGCTGCTGTGAAGTTAATTGGGATCTACAGACATGTACACTGTGTTCTTTGTCCGCTCACAATACATCAACACACAGGTGTAAGCACAGACGCAGAAGAACACACATGGTTGAACACGAGTCTCTTGACACACAAAGAACATTTTACAGAAAGAGAATGGCATCAAACTGCAAGGCTCATTTAAGTTTGAGAGGAGGAGAGGGCAATTATTGCTGCCTGAAACAGAAGACACATCCATGACTCATACATTCAGATTAGAACAAGAATAAAAAATCTTCTGGGGATCCAAGTGCTGTATAATTACTGTTCCTTTCCGTTTTGGTTCTATTTTCTGACTTTCTAACATTTCACTCTTAAAGCTAGTTACTAAGGTTAGTTATAAAGAGTATATGATGCTATTTTGCCACAGTTTGGAAGTTAATATGAGCAAAAAAAACCCAAGCTAAGATCTGAACAACCATTTTTTTGTGTCATCAACACCTCCTGACAAAGACAGATTTAGACAGATAGCTGTTAACAATGGTGAACTGTAAAATAAATCCCTGTACTACTGATCATTTCTAAGGTAGTTCAAACATCATGATTTCTTACTTATTTTCATACTTGTCTTTTGCTATTATTCTAAGCATTCATTATTAAATACCTTATATATTTTTTTCTGAATGTCTCAGAGGGGTAGTTTATACAACGGAGGATTAGGGCCATGTAAAAAAAAAAGAATAGAGTTACATTCTCAAAGTACAGTGTTAAATGTAAGACTGCTGAAGGTACATATTTCCATTGTGTTTTTGATTGCCCTATTATTAAGGATTTTTGGATTAAGGTATGTTGAGAAAGTAATACTGTTTTTGAGCCGAGTTTATACATTAATCCTGCCCTAAGTATTCTTGGTATACAATCTGCTACACGTAACCTTAGCCCTGCTTCGCTAAAGCTGCTCAGAGTGTTCAGTGCTAGGAGATGCGGGCTCCTTTAGTGGATTTCAGATGCAGCCCCTACAGTTGCCCAATGGACTTGAAGTGTTATGGAGCTCATCCCTTTAGAGGCTAGAAGCTTCAGGCTCAAGGACAAACCCTTTGAGTTCTTTCAAATCTGGGACCCTTTCCTTGACTGTATTGGAGATGATGGAGCCGAGGCTCTTAGGTCTGGACTCTGTGCTCGAGCGTGGACCTAAATTTCAAGAGACATTGCCTTATAGACTTAAGTGTTTACTGTGATTTTATTGATGCTTATCTGATTTCCTGTCACATACAACCTGGCCATACCAGCCTTTTTTTCTCTCTCTCCCTCTCTCCTGTTGTGTTTGACGTGTGGGGGAAGATATTCTGGGGTTGCGGGTGAAAATGGGTTTAGTTCATGATCGTATAATTTGTACAGTCCTGATCAAAATCTTAAGACCAGTAGAAAAATTGCTAGAATATGCATTTAGCACATTTGGACCTTAATGAGGTTTTAAATAGAGCTACAATATGCAAAAGCAAGAAGGAGGAGTGCGACAAAAAACAATTGGAACTTGTAATTAAAGAAAAAAAAATGAAATAGGTTGTTTATCACCTGATCAAAAGTTTAAGACCACAGGCTATTAAAGCCAAAATCTGCTCAAAATTTTCATTTTCTGTCAGGCATAAGACAGTCATTCTAAACGTTTTTAAAAGATCCTAAACATTATGGAACAAAAAAGTCAAGTGGTAGACCCAAAAACATTACAGCTGCGCTGAGCCAGAGGATCCGATTGGCTGTCCGTCAAGACACCGGACGGTCCTCGACCCAAATTAAGGCCCTTACTGGTGCAGACTTCAGCGCAATAACCATCAGACGGCATCTGCGGGAAAAGGGTTTCAAAAACAAGAACAATTCAAAGACCTCGTCTCCTTCAACGCCACAAAACTGCCCGTTTAGACTTTGCCAGGGAGCATCAAACATGGGACATTGAAAGGTGGCAAAAAGTTTTATTCTCTGATGAGAAAAAATGTAACCTTGATGGTCCAGATGGCTTCAAAGTTACTGGCATGACAAGGAGATCCCACCTGAGATGTTTTCTACCCGGCACAGTGGAGGGGGGTCCATCATGATCTGGGGTGGTTACGTGCAGATGTTGCAGCGGGCATCCCTCATGACTGAGGACCCTCGTCTGTGTGGTAACAGCTGGGTTTTTCAACAGGACAACGCTGCAGTTCACAATGCTCGCCTGACCAAGAACTTCTTCAGGGAGAATAACATCACTCTTTTGAACCATCCCGCATGTTCTCCTGATTTAAATCCCATAGAGAACATTTGGGGATGGATGTCAAGGGAAGTTTATAGAACTGGCCATCAGTTCCAGACAATTGATGCCCTTCATGAAGCCATCTTCACCACTTGGAGCAATGTTCCCAAAAGCTTCCTGGAAACACTCGCATCAAGTATGCCAAAACAAATTTTTGAAGTGATTAACAAGAACTGTGGAGCTACTCATTAATGAGTCCTACTGAGAAAAATAATTGTTCTGGTTTGGAGAGTTTTTTTGTAATTTTTTGAGCGATGGTCTTAAACTTTCGATCAGCTGATAAACAGCCTTTTTCAGTTTACTTGTTTTCAATAAATTACTTTACTTTGCTAAGTGTTTTTTGTCACACTCCCCCTTCTTGCTTTTGCATATTGTAGCTCTATTTAAAACCTCCTTTAGATCTAAATGTGCAAAAGGTAAATTATAGCAATTTTTCAACTGGTCTTAAGATTTTGATCAGGTCTGTATTGGCCATTCCAATTTTGAAATGATAAAACCGATAAATATACTTTAAAAAATAGAGTTACGAGATTAGCCTTGTAAAGTTATGAAAAAAAGTAAGAAAGTTATACGAATAATCTCATTAAGTTCCAAGAGTAAAGCCATAAATCTATTTAAATTAAGCTAGAAAACAAACCTTATTCTGAAAAGTCTCATTTCAGGATGAAACGCTGCAGTGGGTGCAGTGGCATTTGTCTGATAGACTAGAATGGGAGCTAAGTGCTCCGCAGTACGTTTCAAGGACATGGTTCTGTGAAATTTGGGGATTATTTTCATTTTATCTAGTGTATGTTGATTGTTTTTGCACTAATTTACCAAGTCAGATTTCTTGTATGTGCAAATGTACTCTGCAATGAAAACCAATTCTGATTCTAATTCTGATCATCAGAGACCTCAGTCCAGAGGAGTGCAGTCTGAGGAACAAGTCTGAAAGAAGGCACATGACTATGGGTAAGGATGAGGGGGGATTTTAACTTTCATTTAGCTTACATACAAACATACTTAACCTTTATTTTGCCTTGAATTGGTTTTAAGTCTTCTTGACTGGTTTTCAGTCAAATGCTCATGTCTAGTTAAACAAAGACTACACAAAAAAGCTGTTCTCATAATTGTTAGGGTTCATATCCAGCCTGTGGCTTCTTTGCTGCACATCCTACCCTCCTCTCTCCACAGTTAACAGACCTAACCCCCTCATCACCCTAGGAAAAGATCTTAAAACAACACCTAAACCAAATACTTTTTAAAAAGTAACATCTCCACAAAATCAAAAACACTTTAAAACACCTGTACAGAACACAAAATGGGAATTTTACGATAAAAGCCTTTCACACAATAAAGACATGACTCTTATCATGTGCTTTGAAATCCTCATTATTGTTCTAACATAATGCAGGATTATGTCACCTTTGTTAACATTTTATTGATTTCAACAATTATTAATTGATTCTCTTTCACATCTGTTAATCTGTTTACTCTCCTCAGCTTGCAAAGCCCCCTTGAAAACACTTTCCCTTACATATCTGGACATTACAGATAAAGATTTAGTTGTTTCAGTTATTATCTATGGGTATGTTTTTCAAAGGCTTCCAGTCATTTCTGCCTTTTCAGAGGGGTTGAATTATTCAGTACAGGTTAATTAAAATGGTTTTAAAGATCTGCTGCTCAGTTATAGTCAATACTGAGGCCAGACAATTGCTTTAATTAGAGTAATTATACACCTGAACAATTCATCCAAGCTCTGCTACAACTTCACCAAGGCTGTTCTTCTTAACTATTGATCTACTGTAGAAAGGAACAGGCTTTAGTAATAACCTGGCTGCTGTTAAATACATTTTCTTGTTTAGACTGAGTTGTATTATTTTCAGTATTTTGGGGGCAAAAAAATTAATACAAGCAACTATTACATTTGTTTGAAAATGTGATCAGCACATCAGGTTATTGTTACCTTTGCTGATTTTGGTGTAGCCATCTGTTCACTATGAAACAACTAAACTGACCTAATTTGCTGACCTTGACCTTTGCAAAGTTTAAATCAGCTGGTTGGGCATTTTAAACCAACGTTTATGGTAAATCACAAGAACTGATTCAGTCATCATTCGAAGACCTCATACACACACGAGTGTAAAACAATACAGACATACCCTTATGCTTTTTGCCAATCTTTCAGTTTAATATTCATGTCAAAACAAAACACAAAATGCCATAGCTTACCACTGATTGTTGTTCTGTGGCTGGACCTCCTACTGGCTGCTTCACTCTGGATGATAGTATATATGGACTGGAGAGTCTTCAAGTTTATTTTTGACTTGTTTTCCTTTATTGAAAATATATAGAGACATGCATATTTGAATTTGTTAAATACACATTACAGGATTTTTTCACAAATAACGCGTCAAGCTTCACATGATCTTTGGAGGACACAGTAAGGGCCCAAAATAAAGCTCTTAAATTTTTCAGTTTGTAGCCATCCTTCCACAGTCTATGATTTGAATACCGACATGACCTCAGCACATAATAGAACAACTTTAGTGTACATACATTGATCTGTTATGTGTGGTGTTGCATCTTAATCAGCTGAAATATAAAGAGAAAAAAAGTTGACGAAGCTGACTTACTTGCACTTTGGACTTTGTGCTGTTTGTTACTGGATCCATGTTTGCGTTGAGGAATCTAAGCCATTATCCGTGTGACCTTTTTCCGATGCTGATTCTTCGTCTGAGTAGGCGGACATAAATGATGCACTACAAAAGTACACATCAGCCGTCTAATCGATGCTCACTCTGAATGCTGTGCTGCTGTTTGTTCTGAGCCTCTGGTTGTAAAAACTGTTGAGGGATTTCCCCCCACACTTTAATGTGGTATTAGATATTCATGAGAAACAGATGCACGGACAGTAATGCTTCATTAAAATGGACGTCTACAAACAGGAAACTATAGGGAACAGAACTTATAGTGTTTCCTGGAGATTCCCCAACGGATATTATCACAGCCTGGCAGGTAATTCAAAATCTCTGAGAAGCCAGCAGGAGTTGTTTGTTTAATAAGTCAAATATGTTTAAAGGTATCATTATTTCTGCGTATCTTCCTCAGTTACTTAATCAAATCATCATTTTCAAAGCGTCTTTGACACTTTAACAATGCATTTTCTCCGCTTCCTAACACAGCAGTGATGGATTAAATTGATCCTGCATTGGCTGCCTGATCTATTGCCCATTCCTGTAATTTGTCCACATTTTTGTCCTCACTTGACAATAACGTGGATGGATGTTAATATTTAATATGCAGGAGGGAGGTAATGTAGCTGCCAGGCCCCTGAGCCAAACATCTTTCCTGTTCCTGAGCTGCTGCTGACTGCGCAGGACATTCTCAGCCACTTAGACACTCAATTATCAGCCTCTACCCAGGCTCACTTCTTTTAAAGGATGCACACAGATATGGTGGTCAAGTTCACATATGTACATCCTGTACATTTAAAAAAGACCAGATGGGAACATAGAAACACATGGTGCACTGCTACAAACACAAACACTTTAATCCATCCAATGTGGACTTACTCAACTGGACAACAACAACCGCAGCAGATGCTTCCTTCACATCAATAAATTCTCACATTTCTGTCTTTTTTTAAGTGTTTTGTGCAGTGAGATTGCTGAAATGCTATAGATTTGTTTTTCCATATCATCAACATTCCTTTGCCATGAAGATTCGAAGTGAGACGAGTAATTTCAGCCATTTAAAGGTTCTAAAGAGCAAAATTATGCAACTATTTGACCTTAAATAATGGCTCTAAATCAGTTTGATGGTACACTGACTGGTAATAGACATAACAGCGCCTCTTTGATTTCTCGTCCCTGCTTGAACCCCTGTTTTTGCTATACATAACATGGGGTTGAGCTTATGCTATCTTCTGCAATAAGAACAGAATGTCTCTTTTCAAGCTTAAAGCTCCAAATGCAAGCTTCTCCAATTACCAGTCTGAGCTCAGTGCAGACTTAATGGTTGGGGTAAAGAGCCCAACAAGGTTGTTTTGAAGGAAACTAATGCCTGCCATACACCAGATGGCTAAAAAAGACTCTATTCAGACTGTAGTCTGACAGCCGCTTACATCTAAAGGAAAATTTATCTCTAACTTAGAGTTCTCACGACAACTATAAAGCTAACAGGATCACTAACCAAAATACTACATCAAGATTTAATTCAAACAAGTCTTTTTCTTCCCCCCGATTGTTAGGGTACGCCTATTTTCTTCGGTAATATAATCTTAACCACTATTATCACTGCAGTCATTGTCATTACTCTTCCAGCTCTAATTAGAGCGCCACATTTGCTTGAATTAATGGGATGCTTGATTAAGTGCATGAGTTAAGAACTAAACCAAGGAGATATTCTCTGGCATTTAATACTTTTTTATTGGGGATATTATGTCCAAAGTGGTAGCTTTCCAGCACTGCAGCCAAGTCAACAAAGAGTCAGAGCTCTATTGAGCCTGGGATTCCACTAACACTCAGCTCTGAGGACTTTATGAGCTTATTTTTTTTTCTTTAAGCCTGACTAAAGGTGCGTTCACACCGGACGCTACTTGTACTACCTCGGCGATCACTCTCCATTCAAAGTCAATGTACAGCCGCGATGGGGCGGGGCTAACCCTCCCGCGATGCGACAGCCGGCGACAAGACGACCGCTTCACTCGTCACGCGATGTCAAAGTTAAAAAAAAGTTGATCTATTCAGGCGATGCCGTGTGGGGCTGTGCAGCATCAGCCAATCAGTGGTGTGTGTCCGTGTGACGGTGCCGTTATTCATCCGGACTACAGGGCGGATGACTTCCTTCTAGGCAGAACTAATCTCAGTGAGGACATTTGCAGACAGACCGCGGTAAACTCACAGAGGATGCTGCTGCATCATCAGCTGCAGAGTTTTGTGTCTGATAAGTCAGTGAAAAGGACACAGCTGGAATAATGTCCGCTTATACATCCTATTATGTGATATGATATGATCGCGGTAAAACTCGAGCGGACGTGACGTCACTGACCGACGGCCGACGCCAACGGCGACCAAACAGGTATTTATGGACGTGCGACGCTACATCAGTGGGCGACGCGACTTTGGTAGCTGGGTCGCTTGTGGTGTGAACTCACCTTTAGACTGTTTTTTCCAATTGACCTTTAAGAACTAAATTCTATCTCATCCTCCAAACCATCATCCTGCCTTTCCCTTAGTTTGTTCATCCTTGTTGGAGACAATCAATATATCTTATGGATGGGCTACGTGCCACAGTCCTTTAAAGTAGCAGTAATCAAAGATCCTTGAGAATCTACTGACTAATCAGCTTCGTGACATCCTTCAAAACATCAGCCTGTTTGTGGACACAGTCAGGATTGAGAGTGCATAGCACAGAGACTGCTCTTGACAGTAAAAAAACGATTTACTCTCAGCTTCAGATGCGCTGCTCTCTGTGCTTTTCTTGCTGGACCTCAGTGCAGCTTTTAACACCATAGATCATCACATTCTGCTTAGAAGAATAGAGGAATGATTTAGGATTATAAGTCCTACTCAACTGATCAATATCAGTTTGTACACGAGAACAATACGTCATCTGTATAAACAAAAGTCAGTTTCGAAGTTCCTCAGGGTTCTGTGCTAGGTCCACTTTTTTGTTCTCCTTAAATATTTTCCCCCAACAATCAACTGTTTGTATCACAAAAAATGGTTATCTACACTAGGACAAAATGTTCTGGATGGCCAGATCCTAGTTTGGGATCAATAAAGTACATCTGTCTGTCTCTGTATCTGTCTGTTTGTCTCTGTGTCTCTGTCTTTCTCTCTCTCTCTCTCTCTCTCTCTCTCTATTTCTCTCTCTCTCTATCTATCTATCTATCTATCTATCTATCTATCTATCTATCTATCTATCTATCTATCTGTCTGTCTGTCTGTCTGTCTGTCTGTCTGTCTGTCTGTCTGTCTGTCTGTCTGTCTGTCTGTCTGTCTGTCTGTCTGTCTGTCTGTCTGTCTATCTATCTATCTATCTATCTATCTATCTATCTGTCTGTCTGTCTGTCTGTCTGTCTGTCTGTCTGTCTGTCTGTCTGTCTGTCTGTCTGTCTGTCTGTCTGTCTGTCTGTCTGTCTGTCCGTCTGTCCGTCTGTCTGTCAGTTTTCGTTATCCCTTTTCTATTTCTACTGTAATTATATTAGAACAGAGCTCAACAGTAATGACAAATACTGACTTTGTTACATCTATATTTGTCTCCTTTTGTAATTGTTTTGATTGAAAGGTTTCTTTGAATACACATCATTTACTGTGCATTTGTGCCCTTGAGAAATCGCTCCTTAACATACGGAACAAAGTTTTTCAAAAAATCCCACAATATATTGCCTTAAGGAGCAGTTTATACATGGAAGAAGTCAACTGACCACAAATCATAGAAGCCACAGGCTATCAACCACAATGATACAGCCTCTAAGAACTACAGCCAGCTCTCTTGACTTCTAATGGTCTCCAGCATTTAGTCATAAAGAAATTCAGGCCAAGACTTTCCATACATTATGACTGTTTACAGAGAAGAGAGCAGGAGTTGATTTAGAAATGTAACAGTTGATTATTAGCTGGCTTTGTGTGCAGTTATTTGTTCAAGAGGCTAAACCATCTTTCAGTGACCACAAATTTTTTCCTGCATTGTATTGTATTGTTTTACAGATGATGCATTCTGACTCTTTTGCTTGCCAAAAATATAATTTACCTCCTTAGGCGTGTTACAAAGCAAGCAAATACAATAACTTGAACTATACACACAAGACATTCTCTGTATTTATTAAACAGAGAATAATTGTACATCGGGATAAGGTGGGTCTTTGAAATAAAGAGTAAACTCTGATGTTTTAGTAGTATTTTGTTCATCTTCACTGACCACAGGAATAAAATAGAATTTAATAAGGGATGCACGATATCAGTTCAATATTAGTATCATAGTATTTTGCCAAAAATATTTAATATCTGCATTGATATACATCGGATTTTTTTGCTGGTATTTGTAGCCTTGTAGGCCTCATATATCAGCATTTGAATTGCTGAAACCAGTAGTAATATCAGCAAAACACACAGATTTAAAAACATGCTTCACCTTATCATCACTGCATGGGTGCATTTAAAAATCAAGAGTTCAAATTGTCAATACACAAGTAGACTACGCACTGAAAGAAACAAGTCGATTTTTTTAAAATAAAGGTTGTGGGCCTGATCTACTAAGATCCAAAATAACGATTGCTAAATTGCATGTGCAAACTAAAATATTGCAGATGCTATTAGTGGGCATGTTGCAGGTGATCTACTTTGATGATTATTTTGCCTGTGCTACCAGCTGTCACCATGAAGAGTTTGGGTCAATCGTATGGAGTAGTGAGAGTGCCAAATTACAAAAATAAATCTATAAAAGAACAAATAAATCAATGAATACATAAATAAATTATATAAGAATCCATAAAAGCACACATAATACCAACACTTTCTACTACGTCCTCTACCGTTCCCAATACATATTCTCGGTCGTAAATGTTGTGTTCTGTAATTTCAGCCAGTCTTAAAAGTTCTGCTGTCGAGTTTTCAGCCGCCATCCTTCTTCCTCGATAGGTTTCCTTCTGCGCCTGCGTACAACGACATTGCTACTGCGCATATTTTCCTGCACATATTTTGAAGGAAATATGCGAGTGGCTGTAAATGAAAAATGTATTTCTAACCCATAGGTTTGAGGCAAATAAACACATTTACAGTAACTTTTTTTGTTGTCTGTCAATTTGATGTCAAGGTCACCACTTTTCCCTCATACCATGTTTTTATCATTCTTTTTTAATTCTCCATTTTTGAATCCAATTAAACAAATTTTAAATGACAGCTTTCACTTAGTCACACAGCTTCATCATCAGTAACCTCACATGTGAAGAGCAGTCTTACTGTTATGCACACACTTCGCAGGTCCTCTTGCTTTGACAGCATCCCACTCTCCACGCACTGATCATTACCAAACTTGCTGTCAGTGTGTGGAGAGTGTGATACAGTCAGCTCTGAGTGACAAACGGAGCAAGTCTCCTTCATAGCTAGTGATGGAGATCTTTTTTGCATAGGCTAAATTACCTCCTCTGTGATGTAGAGTGCGAAACAGAGAGGGTTTATCTAATGCGTGTCTGCATGAGTATGATGGCACACTGGATCGGCCCTCTTTTTGCAGTCCATCATTATGACAGACAGCCTCCAGTTCTTTCCATCATTCATTAAATAATTCACTCAACGATAGGAAATATTTTGTTGATGTTGTTTCTCGCCACTATAACCACAGTCATCTGTGTGTAACTCTGTGCCTGTTTGCACCTGCCTTTCAAACCCACTAAATTAAGATGCAATAACATCATGCACAATCAGTTTCAGGTTTGATAAATCACATTGAGGGTGCCAAATAATTACATTTAAATCTCCTCCTTCCAGTATTCTGATAATCTGAATGTGTAATGCATCTTCATAAGGACAAACATGCTATCAATCAATCAATCAAACTTTATTTATAAAGCACTTTTCGTACGTAAGATGTATCACAAAGCGCTGTACATTAAAATAAACAAGCAGATCAGAGAGATACAGATTAAAATAAAGGATCCCACCCACCCTCCCAGCCCATATTTAACACAGACAGCCACTCACACGCAAAATCACGTATACACCCCCCCACCCCACACACACAAGGACTCTAAGCCAGGACTCTTTAGAAATCCACAGAGGACTGAGGAAACGCTATCTTGAATTGAAAATAAGGAAACACAGGAGCTAAAACTAAACTGACTGAATAAATAAGTAAACTAGAAAGCACTCGGAGAGCGCAGACCTCCGCCAATGCCACAATCCTCAGCCATATTGTCATTTTGACCATAAATATTACTCCTGCCTTTATTTCATGTCAATATTTAGATTCCTTGACCATGAAAACATACCATTAGCAACTGGATTCATAATGATATCTATTTTAGTTCAGTAGTTATTCACAGAAATCACATTTTTCACCATGGCGGCCAGACGCTGCTCCGGATCAACACCAAAATCGAATCAGTTCTTCCTTTTCCCATGCTGAACATTTCCTGAGAATTTCATCCAAATCTGTCCATTACTTTTTGAGTTATTTTGTTCACGGACGGACGGACAAACTCTCCCAAAACATAACCTCCTTGGCGGAGGTAATAAAGCCATGATAGGATATGACAAAGGTAATAAAATGCTAAAAGTTGATTAAGATAGAACTCTTTTAAAACCAAACAATTAAGAAATAAAAAGTGGTAAAACATTAAATAGGAACTCAGAAATTAAAATGGAGTAAACCCCATAAAATGCAGATTAAAAGAGTAAATCAAAATTCAGCTAAAAGCCAGATTAAAAAGGTAGGTTTTCAGTTTGCTTTTAAAAGTATGAACAGTAGGTGCTGCCCCCAGGTCTTCAGGTAGACTGTTCCACAGACGGGGGCCGTAATAATGAAAGGAAGCTTCACCGTATGTTTAGATCTAACTTTGGGGACTATTAAAAGACCACTACCTGAAGACCTGAGGGCTCTAGTGGGCTCATATGGTAAAAGCAAATCGCATAAATAAGAGGGTCCAAGACCATTAAGAGATTTAAAAACCTATAAAAGAACCTTAAAATTTATGCTAAATGGATTGTGCCTGCTTTTTTGCTCATCTGACAGAAGCAATCCTCAGTGCACCCTGTTAGTAGATCAGCTTTGCGAGCGTTCAAGTTTGCACATGTATTTATACACTCAAATGTTAAGTAGATCAGGCCCTTTGTGTTCTCATTGGTGATGGTACTGGAATCGACTATAATGACTTTGGAAAATATTGGAATATCGGCAAGATTCTTATATTGTGCATCCCTAAAACAAAAATAAACTGTCACGTTTTTTTTGTCATGGCAGTGAGAGCTACCTGTTGAACAGAATGATCAAATTCCCTTGGCTTATGACTTTGGAAGAGTCTGCTTAATCAAGAGGATGACTGTGTCTTCGGCCTGATATTTCAGGGAAATAATCCAACTTATTTTATTAAAAGTGAAGTATGCTATTGTTTGTGAGAACAGAGAACCAGTAATAACTGCTGATACAACAGGCCTATCTGAAATATAATGTTACAGCTCCTCTGCTAGAAGACTGCTAACTGGACTCACCAAAGTGTTTCCTTATTGCGTCATTATAACAATAACAGAGAAGTCTTATTTGTGGCACACACAGCTGTTTCTCATCTTAAGGTGTTGAATATAACATTTTGTCACTTTCTTGGATGTACTTGGAACCTTTCAACACCTGCTTGACATGCAAATTTTCATTAAACTGTACATGCACAGGCAGGCACAGTGGAAATACTGAAAAGCAGAGCTGTTGCTGAAGTTTTAGACAGGAAAGGTTAAGGTTGTGTGGGCAAGCAATCGAGTGCATTTTTATCCAAACTTCTCATCTGCTGACTGTTTTTCCTTTAGTACAACCAGGAGCTTTTTGTTCCCTTCCCAGCAGACTTTGACCATGTCATAGAAAAGATGGCAACATGTCAATCCATCTGAGTCTGATTTGTGAAAAACAATACGTTTTAAGGGATCACACAGTTCCAGTATCAAAAGCATTTTGATCAGAAAATTGCTGTCTTATTAAAGAGTTTTCATTAACCTGTGATATTGTGCACTTCTGAACTACATGGACTTGAGCTTATTTAGTGCTTATCTAGTCTTTTGACTACTCAAAGCATCCTTACACTGCCGGCGCTGGTCACACTTTTGCAATCACACCCATTTGCTCTCACATTCACTCACTGATGGTCCTGAGTTTCTATGTTAGTTATCCATCAATATCTTTAACAGCAACTTGGGGTTAAGTGTCTTGCTCAAGGACACATCGCCATGTGGCACCCAGAGTAAACTGGACTTGAAACCATACAGCTAGCCAGGGATTATGAGCAATTAAATGCTAGTTAACAAAAATAAGCAGAACACATAAATAATTGACTGCCTATTAAATGGTATAAAAATTATCATTGGTAACAAGTGAGGAATAGTGAGTTACAGGGGCCAATTAAACCAATTAAACCAATTAACATTGGCATAATTGAGAGTAATCAAATTAGTAAGTAAATGCTATTAAGCTGTGGAAAAACTAGTAAATTCACTGCTATTCATGCTATAAAAAAACTTTACTTACTGGAACCTGGATGAGTAACCATACCTTTAGACAGGGATTATGAGGAATTAAATGCTAGTTAACTGACACAGAAAACTGCCATTGTTACATATCAGTATAAGTTACACTCAGTGAGTTACAGGGAGCAAGGAAATCAATGGGTGACTAAAATGATTGAACTTCAGATCATGAATAACTGCTCTACAACCTGAACAAAACTGTCATTGCGCCAGAACAATATTGCAAAAATATATATACTCCTCTTTTTCCTCCTGCAATATGTTGTGACTTTTATAAAGGAACCCTCCTGATAAATGCTGTTGTTTAGAGCAACAATTCACATTTGCTCTCAACCTGCTAATTCTTCCATCACAAACTGCAGGTCTCTGTGATGCACATGCATATAGAAAGAGTGTAGCAATAAATAGCCCCGTAAACTTTGCAACTTAACTTGTGGCTTGCAATTGCATTACTCATAACCTACATTAATTTCCAGAAGGTCTCTGTTTTGAGCTGCTGAATGTCTCTGGTCTTTTTTAGAAGAGTCTAATTTAATGTCTCTTTATTTCTCTATTTTTTATATCAAAAGGCTCATGTAAAAAAAAGAACATGCAATGTGCATGCACCATGGTCCATTTTCTATGGAAACCTGACGTGATGGTAAGCAGTCTTTTAATTTAGACTCAAGAAAAGAGAACATTGGTTACCATTTAATGACACAAAAATGACAGCATGAAGCACTTCACTGTCATTGCATGTCCTGTGATGTGTCTGTTGCCCATGAGCACAATATCATTGTTATTTTGAAACAACATATTTTTCAGCCCTAACTGACATAATTATTTGGTAAAAAATGTCTATCTTTGTTAGAATTAACTCATGAAAGTTGAAACAGCTCCAATTGTTATTAAAGTTACTGACAAATCAACAAGAACATGGCTGTAAATTTGTCAGGGAAAACAGGAATTAATCTACAGTTAAACATATAGTTACCAGTGGTGGCTGGTGAAAAAAATTCTAGGTGGGGTAGTACTGCGCAACACTCAGCTTTTAACAACCATTCCACTGCGATTCTACACAAACTACAGGATACCAGTGCTTTGTAACAGTGTTATTATTGATTCCAAATAAAAACAACAGATTACAGAATGGTGCACACACATATCAGACACACACACACACACACACACATAAATATATACAAATGTACAACCATACACTGCCGAAAAGCTTACATAACCTATATACAAAGAAAAGAGTAAGGTGAAAATGTGTGCATGTGTAGTTAACAATTACTTCATGCACAGAAATGAGTAAGGGGAACATATGTGAAAACCTACTTAACTACCTACTACCTAACCAAAAACTATTTCTCTGTACCTATTTTCAAGTCCTCCTGACTCCATTTTATGTTGAACATGAATGAATTGTTTGTTGATATGCCGAAGTGACAGTAAAATGCTGGTTTCGGGACTATCACAAGTTGACACAGTCAAAATTTTGACATCTTGATCAGGCATCTAAGATAGTTACCTATATATTACCTTCTGTGTATTTACACCGTCAAATAAGTCTGTAAGTCTTCAAAATCTTTTGTTGTCACGCTAAATGTTGTGAAGTCACCTCGGACACCAAGTAAATGGGTGTAAAGAGCTAATTTTTGTGTATAATATGGATTCAGGAGATGTTTGGAAAGTAAACAAAAGGGTCCTTCAAAGGCACGCCCCCTTCACATCTGCCTGGACTGTCACCAGTTAATCTAACACCAGTTAATATGGCACACCGGCACCGACACGAGCCGAATTAACCTGATGGGCGATTTCAGAAGCGCCCTTCAGAGACTATTTTCACAACGCTGATTGGCCAAATTCATGTTGATATGCACTTATCTTGCCCTACAACAGTCCCTTATTGGCTATTGGTCACTGTCTTATGGGCGCTTTTTCCAGTGCCCATCAGATATGGAGGTAGAAACGAGTAGCCTTACGCTTGTTTCACATTAATGAAAATTAATTTGTTTATATATTAATAGGTATATATTTAAATTTATATGTATATTTACATTTATATTTATATTACACATGTGAATAAAATTTTTGATAATATTAATTTTTTCAAAATAAAATAAATAAATTTAAAATTACACTCTCCACTGGGGGGGGCAGCCCCCTAGCACCCTCTATTGGCTAGCCACCACTGATAGTTACAATGATATTAATGATAAACTAAGTACTTATTAATGAAAGAATATATGTGGAATTAACTGCTAGTAATAAAAAATGGCATAACTTCTTGATAACTTAAGTTACCAACTGATAAAGGGAGGCGTGAGAAATTAACTCCTTGTTCACCATTAGTAAATATGAAGATGCTTTGTCAGCCTTTGTTAAAGAGGACATGTCATGCTTGTTTCTCCTTTTCACTATGCCAGACTAGGATGCCTGTAAAGCATTTCTGCCCTCAGTACAAGTCATTTAGTTCCTTCATTGCCCCACAATAGCGTTCTCAATATCCTCATTTTAGGCCATTATGAAGCCCTCGTTGAAACACTCGGATCTGAGGATGACCTAAAGTTACCTCGCAACGTCACAGCCCTTTGTGGTCTGATTGGTCAATTCTATCGGGGGTTGAGCTAGCCTGTCCTTCTTCTTCTTCCTTCTTCTTTTCCAGCAGGCTCAATGCAGCGACCACGTATTGAGTCCCCCTACAGGCCAGAGCTGGTAATGAGTGAATGTGAGCTAGGGAGCTATATACTGCTGCTGGGTGGATGTGTTCCTCGGTGACGGTTTTGTGGCTAACGGACATCACAGGGAGGAAGTGTTTTATCGGATTACTCCAATAAAAAGAAAGGTACCTCGTGATGTCACAACGTTTGAAATCTCGCGGACATCTCGCAATGAACTATTTTCAGAGGCATCAAATCTCATTCAGAAAAAATACAATATCTCATTTTTTAAAAATTAGCGGGGTGTAAGGTCTTGTTTTCAAATTTATTATATTATATGTAAGTATTAAATCATGCATCAGCATGATGTGTCTCCTTTAAGTTTAATGTGCTAATGACTTATTTCTGAGTAGAAAAGGTTGCTAGATAAGGTTACTGAAATTTTTATGTAGTTACTGGAAGCGCATAGAGCCTTAACTATTAATTTGATAATGGCCACTTTCTCAATGCTGAATCATTACTCAGTGTTTGTCCATTCATAAGTCACTCCCTCATTTTGTGCTTGATTATCAGATGTTCATATGTTACCTGGTAGCTATGCTAGTTTTCTTTACACTTTTGTCTGTCGCATTACCCATAAAATCTCATTTAATAAAGCCCTCCTTAAATTGAAATACTTCAGAGATTTTACCAGCCCCTGTCCTTCCTCTCCACCTGCTCCCTCTCACTCAGAATTCCTCATGGACACAATCTGACCCTAGTATCTGACAAGGGTCACCTTGTGATATTAAGCAATAAAAAAAAAAAAAAGTGGGCTGCTGTTTGGAGCTGCAGATGAGTGAAGCTTTGATTTTCTCACGTAGCCTTCTGAAATGATGTGCACAGCCTGTAGAGCCACAAAACCAATAAAAGGTGTCTGCAAATATCAGCATGGGCTCTCCTCAGGAGGAGCAGATATTGGAGGTGGAGGATGAGAGGAATAACAGGTTTTAATCAATTGTTTCACTCTGTCATCTACAGCAGCTTTGGAGTCAGATGCCTTTGATTCTACAGCAGGTGGTGTGTTCTACAGATGTCTGTTTTGGGTTTTTTTGCTATTTGATGTTTGAGGGACTTTAGGGTATAGGAGCAGTGAGCATGCATACAAATGTCCATTTCTCTGAACAGCACAACAAATACATACTGTTTGTAAGAACACACGCTCTCCAAAATGTGTTCACCAGGTACCTGCAGGGCGCAAACGCAGTGGAGCTGTGCTTCTTTTAACGAGACATGAGATCCCCTTAAAGAAGATTCGTTGTACTTTGATGGGGATCCAAAACATTGAGGATTTCATACTTTTGCCATCTTCCATCACTTCATCACCATCATACACCCTAGAGGCAGCCTGCATGATCTGTTTTTGAAGTAGTGCAGTGGTGTGTTTTCAGGCTTCTCTGCTTTTTAAGCAGGCACAAACATTTTAGCATCGTTATTTGATGGTTTGTTTGGTCACAGTGTGATAATCATGTGGCAATACTGATGTAATACATTTTAAGACCAGCTTCATAATCATGCAGCAGAGCATTGGATATGAAAGATGAATGATAATGCTATGATGAAGAGGTTAAAAAACAACATGTAGTTACCAAAATTTTTCCAAGGTAAAACATCTTGATAATGAATGTTAAAAAGCCTGTAAAAGTTTGATGAAGTGTTTACATATTTGTCATAATATGCCAAAGTAATAGCTCTACAACAAGGCAGGTTAGCAAGATTTTAATTTTGAGATCACAGTAAAAAAAGAGGTAACAACTACTGTACTACAACATGTGATAACCGAAGTAGTAATTTTGAAATAAGTCATGTAAGTATGATATTAATTTTAAGATAACAGTGTTATAATGAAGCTGCACACAATAATAACTTTGAAAAGGGACATGTTGTGGTAATAAATATATTATTAATGTTATAAAAACAGGAATAACTTTGGAATTAAAAATATTTAGAAAATAGTAACTATGACATAACAGCACAACAATAAAGTATTAATACATTCATTGACTAGACCACATTATAATTATGCTATGACATTTTTTGCTAAAGTCATAACTTATAACAAGGCATTTCAACAAGGTAGTAATTGAATGATAACAACATAATTAAATTGTAATACAGACTTTATCTAAGGCCATGTAACTTGCCATTTATAACTGAAAGTACATCAAGTAATGAGCAGCAAAAGTAGGATAGTGATATAATAATTATATAATAATGCGTAAATGTTAATATTTAACCTTCAACTATTCAATGCACTAAGTTAGCTAGTAAAAGTGGCTTTATTTTGAGGATAAAAATAGGTTTCACATGAACTGAAACAACAAATACAATAATCTTAACAAGTTCAAAGGCAGACAGACCAATAAACAGGCAAACAAAGTGACAAAAGCCAGAAAAAACATAACCTTCTTGGAGGAGGTACTAATACACCTAAATGATGAGTGCATGCACACTAAGAACTTTATTTAGTCTTCTATTACTGTGGATTTAAGTTTGTTTTCTGCATGGAATAAAAGGCCTGTGTCAACAACATCAAACACATGGCACAACTGATATTCAACTCAGGAATTTTGACAAATGTTTCAAAACTTTGTTGCTGTCTCCAGCTTTTCATAATCTCACAAATACAAAAAATTCCACACTGTGCAGTTGCCATTATTTCATGTGAAATGAAGTGTTATGCCCTGTCAAGGGGTGGCCAAGACAAAACATGAAGTGTCCCCATTTCCACCAAGTTCCAAACAGCCACTGGAGCCAGTCAGCAGGTTTAACCGTCAATCCGTACACTTTATTTAACAAAACCAAAATTACCAACAAGAGGAAAAACAATTAAACAAAACCTCAAGGTGACAAAATCACCTCTACATTACCATACTACAATAGCAACTATATAATTACTCTCAGCACCAAGCTGACATGGCAGTTTGGACCCCGGTTGAGGCGGGAATACCCTCCTCGTTGGGGTGACATCACTTAGCGGTTTTTATGGGGTCTTTCCCTCCTCCACAACCAATCACAGGTGTCGGCAGATGTTTGCAGTTCAATTGGAGGCAGGAGCGGCACACCTGATTAACACACACTGATGCACACACGCATACACACACTCAGGTGGGCTTTACACAAGTACAAATTTGTAAGACTCTGGTAGAGTAAACTATCGATCTGGTGATATTGACACACGGAGACGCGTATTTGTCCATGACTGCATCTTTTTTGAAAACGGGTCTGCAGGTGGATATCTGGGTATTCGTCTTCATGCTGTAGTTAGTATAAACAGTTGGGAAAAGACGGTGACCTCATAGCACCCCTCCTCCTCCCCGCCCCCCAACCCACGTTGTCACAAACAACAACAACAACAATGGCGGCAGCCGGGCTGATTCTGATCTTGTTCCAGTAGCTACAAATATTGCTACGACTTTTATACCAACATTTGCTCACAGAACACCAACAACACCAGCTACGGCAACAACAGCAACAAGTGTTCATGCAGAGATGCAGCATGTTATGCGTGCATGAGCACTTGTTGACATGTAATCCACCTCAGAGCAGAACCAGACGGGCAACCCGACAATATTTTGTGTGGATTTTGCGTTGTCATGTAAATGCAGAAGCCTATGTACAATACGATGTGTAAACAGCGATACATGTTTTGATGCCGACGCCAAGACAATACGGGGCCGTCCTCATGTGACGAGGGCCTCAGTCACTCAGAGAGCGCAGGAGAACCCTACAAACACCGTCAGACACAGAAAAAAAACACAAAACAAAGTACGACCAGGGTTGTAGCAGAAGACACGTTATTTATTTCTGCCTTGGCTGCTGCCTCAATTCCTTTTTGTTCTGTGTTTCTCTTTTTAGAATGAGACATCATTATTTTACAAGTCAAACAGAACTCAAACTTCAAATACTTTGAAAGAAGAAATATGCTGAAAATAGTCCTAACCAGATTGTTCTAATGTTAAACAATTATCTTTTAATTTTACGTTGTCATACAGAAAGACTTTTCATTAGAGTCACATATATTTAATGCATTTTTGCTTCTTTGTTTTCTAAAACAACAACTCATATCTTTAATAGCCCAAATCTGGTCTAATATGCACCTCATGGAAATGAGATAAACTGCTGCAGGGCTGATACAGGCTTTGCATCTGATGAGCTAAAGTGACAAACAGTTATGGTAATTTTAACACATTCAAAGTCATTCTCATGTGCTAGAGGTCTGCCTCCATCCTCTGCTTTGTCTTCTCACTATCTGGCCCTCATCTAGCTCCTTTTTATATGACCCTCTCCTCTGTGTTTCCTCTTGCTCTTGAAGATGTTTTTCAGTTGGACATCAGTCGACCATGGGGACTCTCTCAGTCCCTCTCCTAATCACTTACTGGACCCACTCCAAGCAATGGGCCTGCCGGCTACCCGCTTCCAAATGTCTGCATTGCAGGAGAGACAGAGAGCTGGCGAAGGAGACAAACAGAGGGAAGTGCGGGGAGGTGAGTGTACAGTATGTGTAAGGGAAAATATTTTCCTTTTCCTGGCAGACTGACATTGCATTGGTTTGATTGGAGAGGGATGCAGCAGCCAGGGTTAGAGCTCTCGCCAAGAACCGAAGCTATAGGCCACGTCTGATGCCAAGAATCTGCAGCAGGACCGGTAAAGAGACACATCAGCAGTTACTGTATATATTCCTCCTCTGTAGTGGAAACACAGGGAGGAAAAATCCAGACTGAGGTTCAGGGTTTGGCCAAAATATGATATATATACACAGAGGGAATTTGTCTTGAGCTGTCCCCTACGAGGTAAAAATAATTCAACAGTGGTAAAAATCCTCAGTTAAACCTCGTTACACTCTTTAAATCTCCACAAATTTGTTTTTAAGGAGTTATATAGATTCTATATGGAGCAGGGTATAATCAACAACAAGGCGGAACATACACTTTGAAAACAGTCTTAAAATAATCCCTCAGTGCTCATCATTAACAAAGTTTCAACCTCAGACAGACCACAGTGGTCTCCTGCCCTCCAGAAAACAAATGAGCCGTGTGATTAAAAGCAGCAAAAACACTGAATTGAGCTCTTTCAAGATAAAATCAGGGTTTCTTTAGCACAATAGTTCCATTTTCACCGGGGAAGCTGTGGGCTATACTGCGTCTAAGTTTGTTTTAGAAGGTTTTCTTTGGCATTCATCGTACAAGAAGTTTAAACAAACAGGTTTTTCACAAAGAGCATCTTTTAAGTAAATACACAAATCAATCCAATCCACTTTATTTATATAGCACATTTAGAAAATATCATGTTTACCAAAGTGCTGCACAGTGAATTCTAAGCAAAAATCTAATTTAACAGAATAAAATATAGTAAAGTCAAAGTAACAGTAAAAACCCAATAGTGTAATACAATAGGTTATAAAATGTAAAAGCATTTAAAACACTTTAATAATAAAAACACTGAACAAGACACAGTATTTTTTTAAATTGAAAGCCAATTTAAGAAGCTGAAAACACAAAACAGAGATCACACAACTCTCATGCTGAACTAATAGCCAGTGAAAGTAAGTTTTAAGACAAGTATATGGTAGGTAAGGTGTGGGACATCCAGATTTCAGGAGGTAAGTTGTTCTGTAATTTAGGAGCCACAACAGAAAAGAATTGGTCACCTAAAGTGGCCAAGCCTTTCTGAAAAGACAGATTCTTACTTGAAAACAAGTCACAGCAACAGGGCACAGTGTACAGTACATCACCTGTCATTATGCCTTAGAACTTACATTGCATCTGCAACATATTCCCTGTTTGGGGTTTAATATTGTTTTATTCTGTTGCAGAAGCAGAGTAGAGTAGGGCATGAAAGTCAGACCACCAATCCAACTTCTTGTGGTACACACAGAAGGCAATGTGTATGGTTTCACAACACTTTTAACTGGCAGTGTGTCCACTGTAAGTGCTTCTTAAATAATCTTTTTACATGGCCTTGAGGAAGGAGAGATTATCTGTGTGAGTGTGACAAACAAAAAAGCCCATTTTCTTTCAGACAAAACCGTCTTTAAATAGTAATTTAGAAAAATGTTTGATCAGTAATTGTCTTGTCTTGTCCCCGATTGCACTGGTGATGGTTAACTTGCTTGTTTTGTTATGGCTGTAGTAAATCACCTGTTTGCAAGTCCCTGTTTGCTGATTTGGCTGCAGCACAGATGCTGATGATGTGAAGGATTGAACAGCAGTGCCTCCATCATGCAAAAATACACAATCGACCACAAATACATAAACCCTCATGCCACTGTGCATCCTTAAAAGCATGTTTTTAGACTGTAACAGGGCTCTTTGCTACTTGTTCATTCCTTGCGAAGAGAAATGTAGCTTGTTCAGATGATACTGCACTACTTGATCAATAAAAAGCTAAGATACTGAAAACCTATTTGACTCAGAAAGTAGCAACACTAATACAAACCGAATGGAAATGTACTTATGTTATTAACAGTGTTATTTAAAATGTTGCTGCGTCACTCTCTCCAGGCTAAATTGAACAAAAATGAAATGTTAGTGAAATGTTAGAGCTTTTAAACTATTGGGTTGAGCTTTTGTGTACATTCAAATTATGTAGAAGATGCAGCTTTCAGGTTTTGAGTTTCTTGAATCTAGAGGTTGTTTTTGCTTAAAAGGGCACTGATCTATCAAAGTGTTGTCAACGCCAATCTTCAGGCAAAGCTCTAAAGCCCATCTGCTTCCAACAGGCATCACAACTGGTGTGTGAGTGCTAGTGAATGAAGGAGCTAATGTAAATCCAGGTGGGTGGTGAGACCATTTTCATAATTAGAGCAAATGTGTTATGCCGCTCTCTGAGAGGCTGAAGGATCCATAAAAGTGCAATCTAATTACCTTTCCATTTACTTTACTTAAGTTCATCATCCACTTAAATCAATTTGAAGTCTACACCAGCTTCAGAGCCTCTATTTACTTGTCAGACGTTGTGAGTTGCATCACAGATAATTGTATGGAATGTACTGTTCTGAAGGGGAAAAAGTGAAAAGGATCAGAGCGAGAAGAGGAAAAAGTAGAGTGAGCTGCAGGTTTTGGATCAGTGGGTCAAAACAAGAGCAGGCAGGGACGCTTGACTGAGCAGGAGGAGGGCGAAACACCACAGGCTCAGACTGTGTCACACTGTGCTCCAGTACGACCCGTTAACACACCGAGCGCTCTTTCTGCTCAGAGGCGCTGATCCGTCATTTATCGGGGTAACGCTCACCAGGGGCCGACCTCGGAGGACACCTCAATGTCACAGAACCAGATAGAGTCAGAGAGGGAAAGCATGTTTTACTGTCTGGGTTTACTAAAGTTTTCATGGAAGTGACATTGATTATGTAAATATAATTTCAGTTTTACTCCCTTAATGTCTTGTGTCAAAGTAGGATATTTTGTGTTGAAATCCAATTTTCTGGGGTTGGTTGTTCACATCATGATTAAAATAAATATGACTGCCAGTTTTTTTGTTGTTGTTTTGCAATCAGATCAGAAAAAATTATGACAATGTGATGAGGAGAAGAAGAATGAAAACCGAGCACATAGTTAAAGAATTTACTTTAGTAGAGCAGTGGCTGCTGTCTCTGTACAGAGGTATGTGTACATGCAGAATCTGAGCCAGGAGTGGTGAGGGGCTTCACTGACACAAAGCTTATCCATATTTTTTTTGTTTATTCTTTATGTTGGATCTTGAAGCATCCCGCCTCCTCTAGTGCAGATTTGTGAGGTCTGTTTCACCTTAATAATGTAGAAGTCTGATGAAATGCAACCTGATCATTCAGAGTGAGGTTGAGAAACGTTATGTTTCTGATTGAGGACCTTATGCAAGTTGCCAGGGTCTGATTTGATAACATTGGATCTTTGTTGTTCAGACTGTCTTAAAGGATAAGTTCGTTTTCTACAGCTTTCACATTGTTTATAGAATGAAATAGAACAATATATTCACCCAGAAGGCTTTCCTGATCCAAACAGTGCTTCGGGAGATATTTAGAGGTCCAAATAATGTAGGCTGATGAAATCCGTATAATGGTAGCACATAGGGCATGTATAAGCGCTGCTCCTAAAACTGCATTAATCGTCCAAAAACTCATTAGTTTCACCAATATTTCATCATGGTCGCCGCTTACTCTCCTCCAAGACAGTCCGGGGTCGCTCCACCCATGTTTTCGTGACTGTGCTGACCTCTGAACTGAAAACTTTCTTTACGGCTGCCGCGCATGCGCAGTACGGCTTCCTCCTTTCGATGAGCTCCTCATCTGTAAACTCTGGCTCGAAACTGTAAGGACACCCATCATATTCAAAGTTCTCCTCCACAACATCTTCATCCGATAGATATTCGTCCATTTTGCACAAAACTGGAAGAAGAAAGTCGTTATGTAGCTGGTGGTTGCCCCTGAAGCAATGAGCCGTACTGCGAATGCGCAGAGGCAAACGTAAACAAGGTCTTCAGTTCAGAGGTCAGCACAGTCAGAAAAACATGGGTGGAGCGACCCCGGACTGTCGTTGAGGATTAGCCCGAGCGGACCATGATGAAATATTGGTGAAACTAATGAGCTTTTGAACGATTAATGCAGTTTTTGGAGCGGCGCTATACATGCCCCGTGTGCTACCATTATGCGGATTTCTGCCGCTCGGTTTTGGATCTAAATATCTCCTGAAGCACTGTTTGGATCAGGAAAGCCTTCTGGGTGAGTATATTGTTCTACTTCATTCTATAAACAATGTGAAAGCTGTAGAAACCGAACTTATCCTTTAAACAAAGGAGATATGGGTCAGATTTGGGCCAGTTTTTCCGCTTAGACTGCAGGCATCTTCTCATCAGTTGGGGAAAAATAAGGTTTTCTTAATGTTAAGAATGTTCTTCAGAAAAAATGGGTTGCAAATTACATTTGATTGATTAGCATAAGGAATATGTCTATATTACTCCAGGTTGCTGTCCTTTTGTATATACTGTATATTGAACACAGTGCCACTAAAAATACACAAAAAGTGCAACAGGTGTGGTCATATGAGGTCTGCTTTCGCATCCATGGAGGATTATATATGTTAATAATCTTCCTTAAGACTACATGTAAAAAATATGTAATATGTAAGTAACATTTGATCATTAAAAAGTGTGGTACAAACTGTTTAGATGCCCATACTTATTTATCTCACTGTCTTAAAACTGCAGTTTTTCTGAAACACCTCTGATTCTCTGAAGTTCGCTTTTGTCTATTTTCTTTAATACCAGACATTAGAACAAGAATGAGGAGATCAATCCCTATACAGGTATGTACCAACAAGGAACCAGACTAACTGAGTTAAAATAACTCAGGAGAAAGAGTGGAATTAAAATGTTCAAACTCCCCACAGAAGGCCCATAACTGACTCAGGGAATCAACAACCTGCTTACTGCTTGGCACCAGCACTACCTGCTGTACCGCCATGCAGCCTGTTCTTCATATCAGTTCAGTTTTATTTTATAGCACACAGAGTGCCTCCTATAGCTCTTACCATGGGGACAAGTGATACAAGCTTAGCAGTGAAAATCTCAATAACAAGGTGTATGCGTGTAACCTTGCACTGCAGATGGACCTGACTCATTGTCTGTAATAAGATCAATCAGTGTCGCCAAGCTCCAATCTACAACGATCATGCACAGCTAAAACTGACATGGTCGAATCAGAGTCCTATAGAGCAGAGAGACGTGGGAGCTATGAGAGAGACAACAGGAAGTGACTGCGCATAAAGAGGTTAGCATTGATGCTGTCAGCTTCAGTCGTTGACTTTTTCTGATTTAGACTGCAATTCTTTAGAAATGAAAAACAATAAACACTACAAACTGTTCCAAGAATATATATTTTTGCTCCATTCCAGACATGTTTTGTTTTGTTTTTTATCTACGAATTGGCCTACTTTCTGTCCTTTGGGCCATGGCAGTGGCGCCCGCCTACTACATTATCTGTTTGGCCCAGAATGAAAGTGATTGACAGAATGATCATCCAATCACTTGCTGAATATGCTTTTGGTTCTGAGTTCTAAAGGTTCTGCTCATTCCTTAACACTTTCTGTGGGCTCTTCCCCAGATGGATGAGTGAAATATATTGAATTGTCAATCCGGTTTATCAGGTTAATAAAGGTTGAGGTTTCAAGAAAATTAGAAAAATATATTCATAATTGTGAGGAAAATAACTGTGAGGCTTTGTAGATACCATTGGCTGAGTCAAAACAAACACAACCATCCAAACCTTAATTGAAATCTGTTGTCAAGTCCTCTCAAAATGTAGTACTTACAACAAATAACAAATAGCAAAAATGGCCACATATGCTACATTATCTCTTCTGTAGTTTCACTGTGTACACTTTGGCAGCCATAAAAATAACTTTGTCTCATCCCTGTGAGTATTGAATGCCTCTGTGGCATAGAGTTCTTGCGTTTTGGCACCCACCCTGCTCTCTGTTTATTTTTACCCGAAGTGTTCATTACAGCATATATCTGATGATAATAAATGAAATCTCAGTTGGAATCACTGAGAGCTAAACAAGGGAACACTTCCCAACAACAAAGACATTTGGTTTGGCAGCAGCGCACATTAGAAATTAGAGCTCGCACTCTTTTCCTGCTCGCATACCTCGGCATCTTTTCCTCCTCTGCTTTCAGCCTTGTGTTTTCTCAGGCTTGTGTGGAATCAGAGACATCTGGGGAGAGCTGGGTGCTCGGCAGAAGCAGCGATGGAGCGGCAGAGGCTGTGTTTGTTTTGGATTCAGGTCATGGATGTGCTTTATGACAGCTCTGCTTCCAGGCAGGCGACATGATAAGACATCTAATGAGTTTTAGGCTGTGTGAACGACACACGGCTGGAAGCTGAAGAGGAGGGGATGAGTGGGCAAAGTTTGCTCGGATGGCGTTGGATGTGTCGTGAGTTTGAAGTAGGATCACCGTGTCTGTTGTATCATGTCTCGTTTTACCTTTTTTTTTTGCTCATGGGAATTTTTTTCGAGATATGAACTGCAATAAAGAACTCCTGCTCGATTCAATTCCATTATACCGGACTTTGAGGGCTTGGTACAGCGCACACCATACATTATATTCCCTACAACACTGCTTATGGATTGCAAAATGTAAAAGTTTAGATCAGGTAACATTGTTATGGTATTACAATTTTAAAGTTCCAGAAGAAACATGGACTTTATTAAAGGCAGAAAAGGTGTTAGTGAATCTACCTACTAGCTTCTGAGGTTTTTTGGTGCCCAATAGGAGCTGTCACCATATACAGACTTTGAAAGCTTTATTGTCTTCAAAGAAACATTGTTAGTTCAACTACCTGAAAAATAACTTGCTGATAGATAGAAATTTGTAAAAGGTGTTCATTCCTAGAGTCAAGGCTGAGCGATATGAACAATGGAATACATCTTCGAGGGATTTCTATCAAACTTCGCACTGATGTCCCTACTTACTACGAATTGACTTGAATGCACTCTCAAGATCAACATTGATCATATCATGAGTATGTAATAGATAATTATTTGTAGGTCACAGATCACGGTCATTGACTTTTGCCAGCCGTTCTTTGCTTGTGATTGCAGTATCTCAAAAAAGCTTTTACTGATTTCTTTCGGGCTTGAACATTTGTCGTCTCACACTGAAAGTTTAATCAACGTTGTGTTCACCACCTGCTTGTGAATGCTCTCAACCATACTCTCCAGGATTTTCTTTTCCTTTTGCACAAATGTCCACTTTGTCCAAAGGCCAAACTAGTCAGCTTGCATTCACACTAAACGTGGATGACCAAGATCGCGTTGCCTGTCCATAAAATAGCCAATTTTGTCACCACTGCGTTGCTAATTGACATAACACCCACTCGAGATTCACTGGAATCATATCATATCATGTACAGTAAATCTTATATTTATATATATATAAGCTGGCATTATTCCAACTGTATCCTTTTCACTCACCTTCCAACCACAAAAACACTGCAGCTGATGCAGCTGAGAAAGAACAGAACTGCAGAGAACCACCACTTCTGTTGAATAATGTTCTCAAGAACTGACGATACTACACAGACATGGATTATCACTTTGTGATCTGGAACAAAAACAGTTAGTGTCATCACACACCAACAAACTGCTGATTGGCTTTTGTAGCACAGTCACATGCAATGCCGCCTGAAAAGTTCTGATTTTCAACTCTGAAGACTGAGCAACCTTGTCTCGCATCCAAAATGACACAACCAAGTCACCCTGATTGCATCTGCTGCATCGCGGAATTGCTGGTTTCACCTTATCGTGCATGATCGTGGCTGTACACTGACCTTGCATGGAGAGTGGTCGCCCAGATCACCCAGGTCGCCTAAGTCTCATTCGGTGTGAATGTACCTTAAGGCTATGTCCACGGAAAGGTGGATAATTTTGATAACTTTGCTTTTTCTGGCCACACACTAATTCTGTTTTAGATCACTGAAAATACAAACTTTGGTATTTCTTGTCAAGACAAAGAAGCAACAACTCAATTTTAGGGGCATCTATGTAGACATCGAATTCTGGAGCAAGCAAATTCTGGATATCTTGCTTTGCAACAGTATCAACTTTGTTCACATCTATCGCTGTTGAACTATTGCTGAGTGTTGCTTACTTGACTATTCCAACATTCCAACATCCCACATTCCAACACAATGATGCTGGTTTAATAACACTCACAATAAAACGGCTGCCAACGTTTTGTACAAGACCCAGCGTTATTGTCTATCAAGTGACTTTGTTGAGTGGCCATGGTCATAACAGTTGGTGAAATCAACAAGAATGTCCTTGAAACATTGTTATAGCATAATTTGTTCAAGATTTTCAGATATGCCTCAAACTGAAATACAAACCAAGAAATGTCTACGCAGTATGCCCGATATCACCTGTTAAAGGTGTAATCAGCAATGTGGAAGAAAACGAGTGGAGAGGTTGTTTATAAACAAATTTAGACCTTCCTCTCCCTTCATACCTCACCCCTGGCTCCGCCCCCGAAAGCTGATGGACGTGCATTGTCATGGAAATGGCCGTAGAAACTGCATAGCTGACCAACGTAGATATGGTAACCCTGACTCGTCAGACAATAGTAGCCACAACTCGACTGCCGTTATTGATAACATCACAACAGCTGTACATTTTGGCAGATTAGACAACAAGATGAATGTCCGACAGCTGCTACTCTTACGTGAAGCACCACAGAGCTAATGTTGCTTACCTGTCCAGCACAAAGACGGCGACATCTGCGTCCGTTTTCAGGTATTTCAATTCACGGAATGTTGACCCCGGTCTTCGCTCTTTCATGGTCATAGCCATTCTTTTTCACTTTTCACTCCTCTGAACTTTTTTTTTTGGGCTGTTTTTCAGCCATTGCTCCTGCACCTATTGTATCTCTCTCTTACGCTAACTGCGCATGCTACGCAACCTACTACTCCCCCTCCCCCCTCTGTCTGATCCCCTGGATGTGGGGGGGGGGGGGGGTTGTACCCTGTTTTGGTGGCTCAGCCCGAGCCCCAGTATTTACCTGCTGAAATTCAGAGCCAAGGCTGTGTATTGAAACCTGATTTTTTTTTTCCAACATGCTGTCAGTGGTGACATCTTGTTGATGGAGAGGAGAAATACGGTGATTTTGACAAATAGTGCACTAGATTAGAAGATTAGAAGATCGCTGACTACACCTTTAACAGTCACAGGTTAAACTATAACACCAGGGAGATGCAGCTGATATGGCTATAAAGCTGCTTCAGCATTAAAATAGCAAGAAATTAAGGTATATATGTTGCATGTTGCACACATTGTTATAAGGTTATAAACAGTATTTAACAGTCCATTGCTCCTTTTTTACCTTTTTTCGTGGACAGAGATATTTTTAAAGACATCACCCAGGTAGACACAAGTGGACATAGCCTAAGTCCGCTGTACTTAGGCCTCATGATTATGCTTTGTTTGCAGACTTTAAGGGATTTCTGTCAAACTTGCACAGGTGTCCTATATGACTTCATGATGACCTGATTAAATTCTGGAGTTTTAAAGGCAAAGGCCAAGCAACCCACCACTGTACCCTCTCTTTCTGCAGTGCTCACCTGAAAAGGCATAATCCTCCAAGTGTGAGTTCAAGTTCTGAATGTCTTCACTCCCCTTAAGCACAAAAAGCTTTTCCCTTTTTTATAAGAGGCATTGCCACAATCATCCAACCAATGAAGGCTGGAAACATGCTGTATGGAAAATTGAGGTAAATTGATTTGAACCTGCCCTGTGAAAAATGTCTTTATATAACTGTAATCATAAATGTTCGCCAATCTAAAAGTTTTTGCAAAATGTCTTTTCACATCCATCTCTGAGCTCATTCCCAGACTTTCTACCCTATCGTGGGTTGATGACGTCTTGAACTTTCATCAGGATTTATTTCACAGCTGTGATTTATTATTCTTCATCTACTTGAGGAAATTCGTGCTCATGAGGATTTCACTTCTCTTAATAAAAGTATTAGGAAAGCAGTATGCAGGTATTTTTTTGCCTTTGCTTTCGATAAGATCTCCTTTGTCTAGACTTCTTGAGTAACTGAACCTACAGCGTGATTTCATGACTGTCTTGCCAGTTGTCAGCATTGATGAATGCAATGTGCTTTGTACCAAATGACAAATGATGCCTTCAGTGGCACAGAAACACTTTTCAATCAAGGCCACTCCAGCATAAACCAAGCCATCTCTCCCAAGGCTCTTTTCTGTCCGAATCACAGGTCCTCAGCAATCACCGAGCCGGCACATCTCCCATTATCCACCCCACAAAGACTCGCTGAGGTCTCTGCCACTGAGAGACAGCCATCAGAGGAACACAACAGCTCCATCCATTTGTCTTGACCCCAGACTTTCTCAGAGAAATAGGGTGCTTTTGTCGCAACATTCTTATTTTGTTGTGTTTGTAGAGGGAGGGATTAAAAGCAGTGCAAAGTGATGTTCACGGCACAGCAACATTTCAGAGCTTTCCTCAGGTCAGATCCTTTGAGGCTAAAATGGGACTGAAAGAGTTCTAGAGAACACAGAAGCACCAAGGACTTGGGGAATTTGTAAAACACAGATGGCACCTGTTGCTTTCTGAAGAAGTTTTTTGAAGATCCATAATTGGGATTGTCACGTTAGAACTGAAATCTCAACGTTATCCGCAGTCATACCAGAAACAAATAGGACTCCATCTGTAAAACAGCAGTGTTTGAACTTGGCAAGGGATCGAAATGAGGGGAAGATGTGCCCTTGCATTTCTTTCTGCTGTTGCCACCAGCCATACATTTACATTGTGTATGAAAAAACACACATATATGATAATGGTAATTGGGTTTTCATTTGGGTTAGCATCTTATAGCAGTAGGTGTCGTCCACAATCTGGTCAATAGTGAGTAAAAGACATCACATCTTTGGGTAAAGTTTGGTCGGACTCAGCTTTCGTTTGCTTAACTTGTGGCTGTGCAGAGTGTTTGTTCTATTCTTCTTCAATATTTCCTCTGCTGAATTGAGTTTTATTCTATTTGACCAAATTTCATTTGTTTGAACTGTTGGAAGATTGCTTTTTGTTCTTTTCTTTAGGAGGGCCTCTCGATAAGCCCTTATGGGTTTCTTTGGCCTTTCCTGCACATCTCCATTTTGTTGTTGCTTTGTTTAGTTACGTATTTTCATATTATGTATTTTTTTCTTCTGTTTCATATTGTGTTCCATTTTATATGTGCAATTTAAAAAAATAATGGCTGTGTAGGATATAGGCACAAGAAACTAGTCACTGGAGGCAACATTGTAGTTTCCACTCATACTGACGATAATCTTTGTCTATTAAGAGGCTGACAGTGTCTTTATGTTGCTTTTGAACTCTGGCTTGCCTTGCCTGTAACAATACCATTAGGGATGGGAATCGAAAACCAATTCCAGTTGAGAAGGGTTCAGAAGCATCAGAATTGTAGCTTAATTTTCATTTCACCTACTACACAACCTTAAGTGAGTGGAAACAGCAACTTGCAGAAGCAGATATCTATGCTGTGATGTGTTTGACATTGTTGCCACTGAAAATCAGACCAACATTTGCCCACTCGCAAAATCTGCAGGAATCGATAAGGGAATCGTTAAAGAATTGAATCGATTAGCAGGATCGTTAACAGTATTGGTATTGATAAAATCTTATCAATTCCCATCTCTAAATACCATAGATGATTCAGTGCAAGATGTAAATGGATTTAAAAAAAAAATACAAATAGAGGCGAAACAAGTCAACCCAGTATCATATAGTAAAACGCAATTGTGGGTTTTGGAATTCTGGGTCAAAAACTGGCACCACATATCTGCCTCCAGATTATCCAAAAAGAAAAAGTATTGCTGTGGCAGAGTTTAAACCTGTCGAAGGCAGACGCTATTTATAATTTTAGCAAATTATGGAGTATCTGAAAAAGGTCATACTGTTCCTTAACCGGGTTTGCCACATACCGTAAAATACCAAATAATGGCCGGGGCGTTTATTTGTTTCAATCACTGAGCAGATCAGGCGTTTATTTGGGACCAGGCGACTATTTGGAAAAGGCATTTAATTCCTTTCCCACAAAAATCTTGCTTAGCAAAAAACGATAAAATATGGTAAATGTAATCAAATTATTTATTACACCAGTATGAATATCACCCTTACAGCTAGATTACAGTACTGTCGTTATACTCTTGTCTTCTTCTTTCAATACAGCACTCTCTAAACACTCTTAAAACTGGTAATAAAATTTTTTTTAAAAACTATCTTACCAGTACTAAGTAGTTAAGGTCTCACTTCTGTTTTTTGGCTGCACCGGGGCCATGGAGATAAGCAGCAATGTACCGCTAACTGACATGTCCGGCCTCCTGATGTTGTGTGTAAGATTCCGGCTTTTTGCGCTCTAGTGCCCTCTGTGGTCGTTGAGTGTAACTGCACTGTCGTGAAACAGAGTGCCATATACCAACGTGCCTTTTGTTGACATACAGAGGGAGGAAAAGCGAGCTGACATGATGTCCAGAGAAACTAATAAACCATGTGGACTGTTAAGGTACAGTCTGATAATGTTTCTTTTCAAGCATGCACTGTCAGCTGTGAGCTCAGCGTTCGCATGTGTGTTCTGTAACTTTGACCGTAGCTCATAGTCTGCGGCGAATAAATTACAGCGGGCGTCTATTTGTCGAAATGTACTGCTACACTTGGTGTTTATTTGGAAACCGGCAATTAATTGGAACTCTGTGTTTATTTGGTATTTTACGGTATATCTGATTTAGATGATTGCTTGAGTATGTTCACAATCACCAATTTTCAAAGAAAACTTCTACTTTTTGCAAACTGAGAACCCATGAGCCACCTCCATTCTCATTCTGTCTGGAACGCTCCTGAAAGGTCCTGTACTCCATATGAGCTCGGGCTGATTGGTTGATCAGTCAAGTCTGTGGAAATAGGTGAATTTAGCCCAGTGCAACACCATGTTTTCAACGGCTCTTTGTTATTGCCACAGTTCTTGGGGCCTGTAAGAATTGCCAATTATAAGGCTTGCCACCATGAGCCAATGGGCTTGATCTACTGACATGACACCGTATGACATCACACTGGTAGACCTGTCCAGGGACAAATGATGGAATCAGTTGTTCCAGTCAGCTAAAGACAGGAGGAGAGGAAGAGGCATGATCTGACCTAAACCAATAAATAGTACATCAGTTTTCAGCTGACAAAGTGCTTTTGCCACAATATTCCCGCCAGTCAATGGAATCACCTTCTCCACATAGTTTTTATGTATTAGAGCAAATCGAACCATAGCTAATTAAATCAGTCACGTCTCTTTACATTTTAACAAACTGGCTGTAAATTGGTACTTACCTTTTTAACTGAGAATAGAGCTTAATCATCTTGGGAAGGAACGATTCTCTCCCATATCAACTATGCAAATGTATGCTTAACTGTAACTTGAACATACTGCAGAATTATTTTTCATGCAAGACTTAGCTTTCTGCTACTTTTTAGTGGTGGAAAGGTTGTGCAGAGATCAGGGCTTATGTCCAAAATTGTATCCATTACCTCTATACATCAATGTTAGATATGCTGCAGAAAGCTCTGAGGTTTGCTGATCGATTCACATGTTGACGTGTCCTTGGGATGAGCACCAAGCTCCAAACTCTTTTTTTTTTAAAACTGTGGGTTGCTTCTTTCCCCCAAGCAGCTGCATGATAAACAGTAATATAGAAATTATTCTGGCAATATGTTCTGTCGGGGGAACATCTGGATCCACTTAAGTTCTTCCAAGTGACTCTGTTATTCAAAGCAACATTTCCTCATTTAATCACTTTTGCTTCATATGTTTATTGCTACTACAGGAAAAGAAAATTTATACTGCACTGCGAGACAGACCGCACATGCACTCACTGACATCCTCTTAAGAGCAGCTTTGAAGGACCATGTGCACCTTCTTATTTATAATGCATTACACTGCAGGTCAAGGTGTGATAAATAAACTTTTTATCGCACCAAATAAGAGTTCAGCTAAGTCTTTCTGCATGAACTTTCTTTTGAAGTAGTATTGTACATGAAAATACATCTTTTACTATGTGTGCCGTACCTTCAGGTCTATATTGTAAAAGCAGTATATATTGCAGTATAGATGCCGCTCTACTTCCCTTCCTTGCACTGCCAGACAGAAGAGATTCATAACTGCAGTATGACTCACTGTTAAAATGATGGAAAGAAAATGAACAAGTACATTACATGTTCATGGATGACATGCTGAGAACTGGGGGAAAGTTTCTAAATGTCAAAAGTTAAAGAACATATTGTAATAAGCACTGTTTCATAGCAAAATAAACTAGAAATCAGGGCAAATGTAGTTGATATGATTGAATTTCTGCTATTAAAAAATAGCACAACAAGAACATCAATACATTTTAGAGACAGAAAGTCAAAAATTTCAGGTTTTAGCACATGTACACCTAGCCAACTAAACAAGTATCAAACATTTTAGAGATGATATACATTGCACTTTTGATTGTTCTTATTGATAAAACTGTGATTTCCTGGTATAAGTGCGTGAGAATGGTTGTATGTGTACCTAAAAAATGTTGTGGGGAAGAGTTGATGCTGCATTTCTGTTTCAATGGGTATTTTTAAGGATATATAAATATTATCCTTACCCAAGGATAATATTTAACAATTGCTTTGTTCCAATTCAGGTCTAAATTAAGCTGAGTTTTCCAAAATACTGGGTGTGATATGTCTCTCAGAAAGTGTTGGGTAATAATCTCAGACCAGCTGAGAACCACTGAGCTGGCCAATTTAAAACCTAAGCCAGCACTATCACCATAAGGTGTTTCTGATCATTGACAAAAATCCTCAATACTTTTCCATAATGAGATTTTTCAGACGTCATAAAGACAAACATCCCACGGATTCACACAGATTCTCCTCTGTGGAGCTCTTGTTTGCCTGCGGTACATAAACACTAAAGCAGGGCTGCTCAGGACTAAAATGGGAGGATTTTTTCTGATTCATTTCCCAGCTGCTGTGAACATGGTGGCAGGAAGTCTTTTTTTTTGGAGGACATGTACTCATTTTGTTCTCCTTTACCATGAATATTGAGCAGGACTTATCGTCCTCCTCGCTGTGGTAAATCCCCTGCACCTGCAGCGCTGGTCTCCGAGCGGCTCTGGTGCTGTGCCGCTTTGATCCTCCTTGCCGTGAAATCAGCGCAGCCAGCGACCTTGTTTTTAGTTATGTTAGTGTGAAAATGATGAGCCATTTACATTCACTATTCGTGTGTGTGAAAGGGCATTTGTGTCTCTGCGTACCATCTGTGCGATGAATATGTAAATAGTAAACACTCACCACAGAGAGCTGAGGGCTTAAACAGGCCTTATAGCATGCTGGCTGTTTCTGGGAGAATGTTTGGATGTGTGTGTGTGTGTGGTTATGGAGAATTAATAAGCAGGTGCGTTGTGATGTTTAAGGTCATTATACTCTTTCTTTCACTGTTCTGGGGCTGTAACTTACATTTCCTCTCCGGAGGGTTTCTGCCAGGAAAACTGTAAGGCCTCCTCTGACCTGAGGGGGCTGATTGGTGAAATAAATGGGTGGTTTGATGCTTTAAAGTGGGGTTGTGTGAGGTGTGAATTAAAATGAGTCCACTGTATGCTGTTAATAGAGTTCAACAGTGACAGCCCAGTTTTTCTGGCGACTTGGTCTTGGAAGTTAATTAACCCAATCAAATTCTCTATAGGCATTTCAGAAAAAGGGCGGATAAGAAAGTGAGTGGTCTTAAATGATTTAATTCAGTATTTTTCCACAATGCAGAGGAAAAACCCAGATATTAACAAACTTGGTGATGGCAGACAGATTGTTACTTCATGCAAAAACATTTAAAGGGACTGTGAGGAGAATCTATTACCGGCAACATAAAGACTCTGCTACCCATGAGCACGCGCAGCGACTGTCCTACTGCTGCATTCCAGTAACCTCGGAACTGGGAGTGACATCATCTCCAACTTATCGGCGTTCCAGTTGAAGTCGGAAAAAAACATGCCGATCTACCAGGCTATTGTTAGCTGTTGTTAGCACGCCCTGTGTTGTTGTTCACAAATATCACATGAAGAATGTGATTATCACTATGGCAGCATTTTTGTAAATAGAAGTCGAACAATACTATGTATACAGCTGATCTAGAGCGACACACTCCAGTCAGAAGTGCAAATAAATGGATTATTACAGGAGCTAAATAACTGTTCACACTGGGGGCATCCATCTCCGATTGTCAACTCGGGGGTGATGAGGTTTCACCGAGTTCCCAGTAGGAAATTCAGACTTCGGGGGTCGTTCCAGCTGCAGTTTCGTACTCGGAACACAGAAATTCCTACTTCTGACTACAACTTGAACGCACCACAACATGTTACCAAAGCCGAAGCGTGTGTTTGTTGTGTTGTCGCCTGGACCTTTCTCAGAACTCTGCATTGATTTACAACTTCTTTTTTCAACAACTTACAGGATGCAAAGCGACGGGGTAATGTATCTCTTTCTAGTTACGTAGCGGTAGTTTTTGATGTGTGACAACAAGCAAGTTTTGACAAACTTAGTATTCTAGTTTTGTAGCCGGCTATATATCGCTACTTACAGCCCAGTGCTCTAAGACGTGTCCGGATAATATAAATTTGCTCTAGTTTTAATTGTCTTGTTCCCGAAGTTGAGTATCCAGTCCAGTCCAGCCCTGTCCTGCCCGACCCGACTGTGAAGCTAAGGAACAGCATTTATGGATAACCTTTTTTGATGCTATAAAACTCATCAATAAGTGTGTATTTCGATCAGGCATATATCTAAAAGTGAGACTTTTTTGCAATTACTTAGAAACTCCTCACAGTCCCTTTAAGGTTTCAAATGCTGTGTTGTCGCTTTATTTTGTAATTTAGTCATCACTCGACTCCAAGGGCAGAGCGTATGAAGAATAGAGCAATGGGAAGGACATCATCTGCTGCAATCAATTTGTTATCACAGAAAATTAGCCTTTACTATCCCATAAAAACGAGATAAATTCTTCAAGATCTTGAGAAAACAGCAAAATGGTATCCATATGATGGCTAAAACACAATGCAACACATACACATATAAAACACATACATATGCCTACATTAAGAGCATTCATTTCAGACATTTCTGCCACATTATTCTTTTATGAGGTACACTTTTCAAACATTAAAGCAACACTTCCTCTGAATCCCGTCTTTATAATGCATTACATGTTTGTAAGATATTATAATGCTCTTATAATGCTGTATTATCATAGCTATAACTAGTACTGTTAATTTATAATGTATTTTAACAGTAATCATCAGTGTTTTAGTAAATAACAAGTTATAAACTCAAAAGTGAGTAAAAGTATGCACTAGGGATGTACCGGTATGAAAATTTCATATTGTGACCAAAATTATCATGGTTACCATTATTATTAGGGTATTGTTGCAGTGTGCAAAATGTTCCAAAATGGACTTTAACAGTGTCTTGAAATCATTTTACCGCTTTCATATTATAATTTTAACAGTTCTTTTGTCTTTTTTTGTCAATAATTTTGTAATTTTACAAGGATGTCTAGGGGAAGCTGATTGACAACAGCCACCCTGTCTTAAACACAAAGTTGCGGTGAAAGACACACGCTCGTGATTAAAACTGCTGTAACTCTTGGAGTAAATGCACAGACAGAGAGAGAGAGAGAGGATTTACAGGACACTTATAGGATGTCCTTTGAGTAAATTTGTTAGAAAAATTTTAATGAGAAATAAAAGTAAACAATTCTGGCAAGTATTTGTCATTATTATGTTTTAAATGCTTTGAACAGTGTGTAATTACAAGAAAAGAAAAAAAATGATTTGAACTTGAAACAAATGTCCTCTATACACAATTGTAAATGAACATGTTCAAAGTTCTGAGACGACCAAAAATAAATTTAACCATCTTTACATACACTCACACATTTTAGTTTGCCTGCAGCGTTAGTGTCCATGATACAGCTCATTATATTGGACCATGTCCAGGCCTTTTTTTAAATTTATTTTTTGTTGCACTAATGATCGTCGCTGAAGCAGTTTGTCCCCTTTATGACTCTTCTGGTCTCCCCTTTCCATGGCAGATGTCCTCAACATCTCCTTCTTTAATATTTCCGAATTACCATTGATTAAATCCACAAACCAACTATGATGGAAAAAGATGATCTACTACGAAATACGGCGAAATATGGCAAAACATGGTGAATAAATGGCGGCAGAACGGCAAAAATATAGTCCATGATAATACTCATGCTATTATTTACAACCTTTATACATTATTCCCACAGAAAATACTGATTAACCACCTATAATTCACGTAGTTATGGCTCACCGAATTCTCTCTCTCTCAGTCTGTTCGTTTACTCGAGGAGTTACAGCAGTTTTAATCACGCTCATTTCTGTCTTTCAGTGCAGCTTCATGTTTTAGACAGGGTGACTGTCATCAATCAGTTTCCCCTCGACATCCTTGTAATATTCAAACTTCGACCAGACTTTAGACTATGTCCATTTTGAGTAGCAAAACCTGTTAGTATGAGCGGGGCTCCAACTGCTATTCAGTACTTTTCAGAGGCCAAACATTGCAAACTGGGCATGTGCGCCTCTGTCTGTGTGAGACGGCTGCTTCACTGAGGCTTTTCCAGCCAAAGAGCAGCATCACTGTGAGTTATTGACACAGTGTGATGATCAAACACGGTTTAACAGTAATTTTAACAAAACAAGGTAATGATTACCGTGGGAAATGTTACCACGGTTTACCATTTTACTGGTAACCGTTACATCCCTAGTATGCACATAGCTGTATGCTATTTTTCATTCATATTGCTTTAAAAAACAAAAAGTCAAACACACGGTGAAGCATTTGCACAGCTCACTGTTGGTGTTTAATAGTTTTTTTTGTAACGAATTGAAATATTATTTTTACACCAAGGTCCATCCATCCGATATCTGTACAGCTTGTCCCTTTACCTGGCCCTCTCGTGGTTGACAACCAATCGCAGGGCCACATAAAAAGACAGACAACCATACACACAGTCACACACACCTAAGGTAATTTGGAGTCACCGATTAACCTGATGAGCATGTTTTTGGAAGTCGAAGTACCTCTAGAGAATCCACACATGCACTAGCAGAACATGCAAACTCCAAACAGAAAGGCTCTGAGTGGACAGGGATCAAACCACCAACCTTTTCACTGTGAGCACCACCTGCTACGCCACCCTGTTACCCTGCTGATACATTTCAGTGTTTCAGTTTCCATCGTCAGATTTATCTAGCTTTTATTTTACAGAGTCAATTTTATTTTGAAAATTGTTGTAGATGAAAGTAGACCATTGTATGGAGATCCTTTAAAAGTAATGTCAGCAGAAAATATATGTAGTTAAAGTTGAGCCTCTATTTAACATGTGGATTATAAAATAGTTTGATTGTAATGGCAAAATATTGCGATATTGCGAACTGCAATCTGTTTACTACATATATTCAGTGACCTACATGAATGTTAAATCTACACCTAGCCTCAGATGTAACCTTTTAGATATGACTTATAGCAACTTGGATTTGTTGTCATGAAGAATTGTGAATATATTTAATATCTTAGTTCTATGAAAACAATTAAACTCACCAGAAAAATGTTTTACAATTTGAATGCATGATAAATGAGCATTAGTGCTTACGTTTATGACTATACTATATTACAAGCATAGTATAACGCATTACTTTTCTTAAGGACATGCCTAGATTGTGTTTAGGATGTTTTTAAAGAGGGACTTAGTTGCCAGTGTTACCAAAATAATTATTTTGACCCTGTTGCTATTTCACTTACGATAGAACAAAGTCTAAATGTTACAAAAATGCAGAAGAGAATCCCCTTTGAGTAGTATCAGAAACCAAAAATAGTTGTCATTGATAAACTAGTAATTCAAGTGGAAGATAAAAGTTTACTTTTAATTAGACTGAAGTTTGAGTCTCCTCATACGCTGTCAATCATCGTAGAGTTCCACATGTTGTGAAAAGCTTCAAGTGAAGAACTTTCAGTGTGTTTCCGGGATGCAGCTCCATATGTGCGTGCCTGTTTTCCCTTGTGGGCCCAGAAGCACAGCTACAGAGTGAAGTTATCTCCCTATAGAGCCCCTCATCCCAGCCAGCACTCTGTCTCCCTCTCTCACACATACACACACATACACTCACACGGAGCGAGAAATATTCAGAATTTTCCTCTGATCCATGCCAGCTTTCAGGCAGAATGGCTGGCATGTGTTTGAGGCACGATTTTGCAGAACATACAGGCCTTGAAAGAGCTGCCAGGAGCTGGGCTTGCATGTGGGATACTGACGCAGAGCAGGGAGAAAGAAAGCAGTCTTGGACGGACATGCCTCTGTGCTCACAAACAAACACACAAACACTCTGAGATGCACACAAATTACACGGACACGGATTCTCATGACGCTTCCTAACCATGCTCTCTTCACATTTAAAGAGCCGTGCACTCAGCCCATGTATAAGATGGTGCCCTGCTTGGCAGAGGAAGAAAGGTGAGAGCAGAGGGGATCTGGAGGCTGTACATTCAATCAAACACAAACATTAGTATGCAGAGGAGCCCAGAAGCCAAAACACAGGCTATCAAGACACCTCTATGGTGAGAGACGAGGGCCACTTAAAGGTGGATACGACCTCAAGTGTCCTCTGGGCTTTGTGTGCTATTTAGTACATTTACATGTGATACTTTGAACATTAGAGACATGTGGGTCACAGTTACACACTGTAACTAACCGGAACATAAACACATTCATATCATGATGTATTTCTTTGCTTAAGCAAAGCTATGCAGTATTTTATAAGGCCTCAGTGAGAAGAGAAACAAGGTGTAACATACATACAAGTATTTCTTCTGTGTCATGTCTTTGGCAATAAAGATAAGTAACATAATCTTAAGGTGACAGCAAATTCATTCTCTCAGTATTTGTATATATATCAGTGGATAATGTTAACATATGTGTCAATAATTAAAGGATCATCATGTGAAATTGGCAGGTGGCTCTCGAGTAAATAAAACAATTGCTGTTATGTCAAGATGTAGTGACCCAGTCGCACCCACCTGCCTTCACTGCTTAGGCTGCATTCACACACTAAAATTTTGGTCAATTTTTGTGAACGAATAGGGAAGTGTTAACTGAGGTTAGTTCACACAGAACTAAGTAGACGCAAGATGGGCAACCCTGATGTTTTTGGGTATGTCACGCATGATTTAAACTTCCAGACCTGTGATCCTTCACGATCCTTCAACATAAGTGGAGGTAAACGCCAGTAGGAGTTTACCTCCACTTATGTTGGCTATAACTGCAAAAGCTGTATTCTTCCCTATCGGCTCCAGTAACTTCCTCCTTGTGACTAGACTCCTGTTGTGCAGTTTTGGGTACAGTAAACCCCTGTGATCTTTCTGTTGATTTTTCGCAGTCCCCATATTTCACTTCTTTTTTTTTTTTTTTTGGTGTAAGACCTATTAATTTTGGTATCACCTAAGTTTTTGCCTTTTTGCAGCATTGTTTATGAGTTTAAATTACACACCTCGTAATATAATGCCCATATGTACCGTTTCAGTCAATCAGAGTATCTGTATTTTTTCTTGGCCGCTGATTGGCTGTTATATATCACATGGCTTTGCGTCTCTCAGGGAGAAGAGATGCTTGCTTTGTTCTCTCTCACTTCTGCATCTCTCTCTGCAGTGATCAGTGTTCTGCATAACTTTAGTGTTTTTGCACATTAAAATTATTTTTAAAGTACTGTAAAATTATAATATTAATCATTATTATTTAATCTTATTTATGTATTCATCATTTTAACCCTCTTAATATCTTTCATTTCTCAATTTTAGCTCAGATTTAGTGTTTAAATTTTTATTCTTTGTTCATTTATTTTCTTTCCTCTATCTTACTAAAGTGCACAATATCTCATTTAACATATTATTATTTAAAAAATGTATTTTATTTACCTATTTATTTTCCCATATTTTGCTTTTTTATATCTAACTTTTTATCAGGATTTTTTTATTGTTATTTTAGTCTTAGCTGTAGTGTTTCCTCAGAAGTAATGTTTTCTGTTAGACTCTCTTCCTCATGTCTCTGTATGTGTGTGTGTAAGTAAGTGCATGTGTTGTATGTGGCTTGCAAGGGTGGGGTGTGTGTTGTATTTTTCATTGTATTCAATTCACGTCTTTTCATTTATTTCCATTTGTTCATTTCTATGTGAAGCACTTTGTGCTGCAAAATTTTGTATTGGTGCTATTCAAATAAAGTTTGATTGATTGATTGAAATAGGGTATTTTTTGTGGATTTTCAGTTATCGTGGTTGGGTCTGAGATGGAGAGGGAACCACTGTGCTGTTTTGTGGAAAGCTGTCTTTTGTTCTCTGGAAGTCAGAATACTGAGACCTGCTAAAGCTCCATGTGTACAAATAGCACATACTGTACGTCCGCTTTATAAGGCGTTTATTGAGTGACACTGCAATTTGTTTAACCGTGTTCAGCAGCCGTAAGCTCTGTTAGGCCAAAGGTTTAAAGTGAGGGCACTGTCCATATGTTACATCTACACAGGCAAATCCTGAAAACCTGTCTACAGTTAGTCAGGGGGCCATCAGAAAACATGATTCTCCGTCAACACAATGTTTCCTCCCACTTCGGATACGTCAACCTTTGTTGAACACAGCAAAATTGACCCCAGGATTATTCCTTCACCAAAATGATTTATCAACATTGGTCAGTGTCAGCTCATATTATACTGATGTGTGAATGGACCATTACTGTTCTTTCAATTGAGGTCTCCATTCAGAAAAAATATAAATCCACAAGGTGTGTCTATTAAAGGTGTAGTCAGCGATGTGGGAGAAAACGAGTGGAGAGGTTGTTGATAAACGAATTTAGACCTGCCTCTCCCTTCATACCTCACCCCTGGCTCCACCCATGAAAGCTGATGGACGTGCATCGTCATGGAAACGGCCATAGAAACTGCGTAGCTGACCAACCCCAACTTGTCAGACAACTCGACTGATATTATTGATAACATCACGACAACAGAACATTTTGGCAGATTAGACAATAAGATGAATGCCCGACGGCTGTTACTGTTATGTGAAGCACCACAAAGCTAATGTTGCTAACCTATCCAGCAGAAAGACGTTGCTAACCTATCCAGCGTTCGTTTTCAGGTATTTCAATTCACGGAGTTGACCTGGGTTTTCACTCTTTCATGGTCATAGCCCTTCTTTTTCACTTTCTGCTCCTCTGACCTTTTTCTTTTGGGCTGTTTTTCAGCCATTGCTACTGCACATACTGTATCTCTCTCTTACGCTAACTGCGCACGCTACGCAACCTACGACTCCCCCTCCCCCCTCTGTCTGATCTGCACATGAGTATGATCGCGCCCCTGGATGTGGGGGGGTGTACCCTGTTTTTGGTAACTCGGCCCGAGCCACAGTATTTACTTGCTGAAATCCAGAGTCAAGGCTGTGTATTGAAACCAGACTTTTTTTTTCAACATGCTGTGAGTGGTGACATCTTGTGAATGGAGAGGAGAAATACGGTGATTATGACAAATAGTGCATTAGATTAGAAGATTAGAAGATCGCTGACTACACCTTTAAATACAGAACCAGTGCTCGTGGTTCATGCCCTGAAAACGCAAAGCATTTTGGGACGCTCTTTGAGTGGGTCAGGAAGTCTTTTTTTCTGTCATTATGAGAAATGTGTCCATAAAGGATGGGGGTCCCACCATTTGGAGGATCTCCATTTAACCTGTAAAAAAAAATCCAGTGGAAAAGCTGCTGTCTATTATACTCTGATTTTAGTCACTGTTTAACTTCCAGCTTAACTGTTTGACAGAGGTCAATAAATTCAGAAATATTTAATGGGTCAAAAAAAAATAACACATCATTGTTTGTTTTTGTCAGTGTATAAGGATACAGAAAAAAGTGCAACCAAAAGAACTGATATTTCCTTTATTATCACCTCATCATTTCTTTAGATTCTCAACGTTAATGAGATAATACAGTTATTCATCAAAATACATTTTTAGTGGGTTTGTCAAACTCAGTATGATCTATTGAAGTTATTTTTATTGCTATTTTTTTTTTGGTTTGTTTGTAATTTTCTCTGTACCTTGAAATGTTAAGGGAATCAAACAATGATTTGATTTGTTCTGTTTTATAAAACATTAAAAGTATGTATTTTTAACCACTGCCAAAAAGTTGAGCTGATAGTTAAAGGGTTAATCAATATCAAATTATGTTTGTGTAGTTTGTGTAGTTGCTGTAGTTTGTCTTCATTGTGTTTTTATTCTTGACCATGAATCTTTTTTTCGATGTCTCCTTGACACAAACCTATTTTCTTTAAAAGCCACGGTCCCCAAAGCATCTGAAGTGTTTTTTTCAAGCACCCACCACTGAATTGAGTTTTTGTTCTTCATGGCCATCCAAGTAGCACGCCACAAGGGCTGATTTTCTTTTGGTTTACTGGGGGGGGGGGGGTTGTTCCTTTAATGTAATTGGATTGCAAACAAAGCTGTTGTTGCATAAATTCAAGGTGGAACAGTTGTTCCATGGCCGAGCAGTAGTAAACAAACAGGGACTCAGTGAATCACAGCGTCGCTGCTCAGCTCTCAGACAAACAATGAGTCGATTTTAATTCAGTGCCGTTGTTTTCTGCGCTCTGACCCTGGACACAAAAACACCGTCTGTAGTGTTTGTGATCGTTTCTCGCTCTGTTTACCATGATCTCTGTCTCCATGGACACACAGGCACATTGTGCACATACACGGACAAACACTATGGATGCCCCCTCGTTGCACACAGCGCTCTGTTTTCTGTGACTGTGGCGGGTACAAGGCGTCACACAGAGGCAGACGTGCTGACTGGTCACTTGATCTCATGATGGAAAGCTCGACTTCTGAGAGGTTTCTAAAGGAGAACCACTGAAAGCTACAAAGAAGCATTTATCTCATTGAGTTTCTAGTGTCCATTCAGAAACCTTGAATGTATGAGTGCATGGACGCATTTAAAGTGCTAAATCTTATGATGAATGTATTGGTAATTATTTTTTTGAACATTTCCAGTACTTTAAAGCAAGAACATTTTTCAGTATTTGTAGTTGTAACAGGACAGCACCACCATGTCTTTATGCTTCACAGTGCCTTCACATAGTCTTATGTGATGTACGAAACAATGATGCACTCTGTCAAGAGCCAGCATGGTCAACAGTCAAGGAATTTAGGATGTAATCATGGAGGACAGGAGGCAGAGACTGTTTCGGATGTTTACTCAAACTGATGCCAACAGCAGGACATAAGACATCTGTGGTTGTGTGATTTTAAACAAGGGTTGAGACACCAACAACATGATGAAGTCTTTGATGCAGCATAGCATTTTTTTTTCTTTGTTGTGTTGCTGTCTCTCAGACTTCACTGGGTTTTGTGTTGGGTGCCCTTCAGATGAAAATATTATTTTTGCCCTTAGGGCTTTGTTAACTAACTCCAATTTCCACACAATCCCACTGCGTAGAATTCTACACTCTTCAGAAAATTGTCTCTGGTCTTGTCAATGGTTTTCCACAGTTTGAGCCTCAATCTGTAGCATGCCATCAGTGCACCTTCGTTTCGTAAAAAATACACAGAAATTCTATTTTGAACAGGAGCCACTTCAACCCACATCGATTTCCACCAAGCAGATCCACCAAATACAGGAAAACTAGAACTCAGTACTTCCAGAATGTAAGAATACAAAGTAAATAATGGAAGGGATATTGATGCAGACTGCAAATAAACATCAGTCAGGCAGTATTGTCTGTTGTTTACATGTTGCCCTTTCTGTTACCACTATTATCGCATGATAATGTGATATTCACGTGATCTTACGATCTCGTCTTTCAGCCACAGTCAGGACTGTGTCATGCAGTGCATAAAATAAGTTTCTAACTGACTGAAGTTAAGCACTGCCTGTAGGACCAAAGCCGAATATGGAAGGATGAAAACAAGCAAGAAGGATGGAATATGATATCGTATTCTATATATATAATAATCATTAGTTGAAGGTCCATACTCCCCAAGGAAGTCATTTAAAGATCATATTGACAAAAATTTTCAAACTTTTATGCTCAATCAAAGCCTTTTGCTTTCTTTCTACCACTGAATCCTGTTGTAATGCTATGTTTGTGCCACTTCATGACTTTAATTCTGCTCACTATAAAGTTATGCGCATACCTTCTACCATGGATGGGCAACTTTAGTTAACTTAAGGGCCAGATTAACGTTTTTTTCCGCTTCAGAAGGCCAAACTATTGCCAATTTAAGAATGTTTTCAATGAGACAATCCAAAAATACCAATAATACAACAAAACAAAAGATTCCTTTATGAAAGAAAAGAGGAAATGTTTTTTTCTCAATTAATTGATTTAGTACCACCACCAAGAAGGTTCTGTTTATGCTAGGGTCTGTCTGTTTGTTTGTCTGTTAGCAAAATTACACAAAAGTTACTGGGTGGATTTACATGAACATTTTTACTAGAGGTGTGGTTTGATCCAGGGAAGAAGCCAATGCTTTTTGGTGCTGATCTGATCCAGATAGATGTCACAAAAAAACATTGAAGTTTATAACAGCAAACCCCTTTTATTAATGGCATTATGGGAATCGTAGTTTATCTGCAAACTGACATCTAGTTTTTCAAGCCTATGTCACTACATTGCCCAGCTTCCCTTGCAGTGCCAGGGGAGGAGATCTCCACGCCACTCCGTCTGCTGTCTCACAGAACGTTTATGGCCAGTCAGCACTGAAAGCTGTGCATGCAGAGTTCTGCTCACAAACACAGCAGAGAGGAGAAGAAAATCCAGACGGAGCCTCTCAATCATTTGAAACAAGGCTGCTGACAATGTCAAGACAGACAGAGTCCATCATAGCAATAGTCTTTGTGTGTGTGAATAAAAACATAGATCCCAAATTTCACATAGAGCGAACATGCCATGCACCAAAGTTTTGCTCCGACTGACAGGCTGTTGACATCGCCCACACCAACATCTGTGCAAGCAGCAGCAAAGTGGTTCAGTCAACAAGTTACAAGACTCACTACTAACTAGATCACTCTGTTGGATAATATTTATACCATCAATCACCATACTTCATGCAGATAGATATTTTTTGTTCCACGTTGTGCGTATAAAATAAATATAGGAGTATAATGGAAATCACATTTTATGGGTGGTGGGTCTGTGCTCTCTGAGTGCTTTTCTAGTTTTACCCTTTTCTGCCAGTAAGTCAAACTGAGGATAAAATAAAATTCTACAGAAGTAACCAGGTCAGGTTGGTAGTCATAAAATATTCATCGACTAACGTTTTTTTTCAAAAATGTGTTAACAAATGGTTGTAAAATATTATACTGATAATATTATACTGTTTTCCATTTGTCACTTGCGTACAGCACTGTTATATTTTACCTTTTCTTTTTCTAATTGTCAAATAAACTTCATGTTTACAGCAGTATGTTAATTGTATGGATGCTATGCTCTTCAGTCAAGATGAACCTTACTACGTCTCTATGGTGCAGTCAAACGATACAACTTCACTTATTACAAGGTAGTTTTAATGTAGAGTTTAGTGCGGACTTAGTACCATAACATAAGACAGTACTTGCACACAGGCTGCTGGTCTGTACTCTTCATGTTTGATTCTTGTTTGGGCTGAGGGGTAGAGTTAGAGTCAAACTCTATAGAGTGTTCAAGCACAGTTCCTCCCCTGTTCCTTCTTCCTTACTGGTAAACCTTTACATGAGTAGCAACAGTTCTGTGCACACTTGTTCATGTTCACATTCAGACACAGAGGGTGGTGTTGGCGTGTTTGGAAAGCCATAAATAGGCCAAGAGGAGAGAGGGAGAAAAGGTAATCATGGTCCGCACTTGTGTTCTGTCTGACAAACACTTTGCTGACCCTGTGCATGTTTTAATTATATTTGGGACACTCATAACAATGCTCTTTGTACTCCCCAAAGCACTGTACAGCCTGGTGAATTAAATGGGTCCATGCTACATCTATACACCAGTTAAGAATCTTCTTGATGATGAATACTCTGCAGTCATTTACTGTTGTTCCAGCACACATTAACTGCATCCAAGACAATCTCCTGGCACAGTGCCTTAGTCTGGTATGCTTGTGTTTACACTGATAAAACGCACTGGATCATTGCGGCCGGCGTCCTCCGACCTGTGTCCATGTCCCTGATATGAAGCCACCCAAAATGCTCTCCAATTTATATTGAAACAATTTGTCTCTACAGATTGAAAGTCCTCCCTTTTGGGAAAAAAAAATCGCAGCACAACCCCTGAATCCATTTTCTTCAAATATATTTTCACATGAGCTGTCGAGCTGAACAGATGAGAAAACATGTGGATTTTAAAAGGGGGAAAATAAATCAAAATAAATCAGCTGTCACCGCCGCTGCTGAGTCATTCATCAACTTTATACATTAAGCAATAAGTGGTCCCTCTGTTCTGCAAATCTGTATATGCTCAGAGAACTCCTACTTCTACAACTTGTGTTCAACTTTCTTTCTTTTAAGTTGTTTTCATTCATTTTTCACTTTAATATTAGGAGTTAATGGTTAACTGAGTGCAACAAATTACAAGAGAGCATAGTTCAGACCATGACAAGGAACATTTGATCTACTTTTTGCAACGTTAAATACTTGCACTAACACCTCCCCACTTCCATGGTGGCCTTCTTACACCTCTTGGATTCATGGCATAAGGCTAAAACATGGAGTAAAAAAGTGTCTCCAGATGACTGAAAAGCATCTGTTTGAGAGGGCGCCTTGCCAAAGCTGTAGAGCCTTCCGATTTTTTTGAAGAATGCTCATCACCTCATCCAAGAAGGTTCATTTTTTTAATTGTTATTGTCTGTACATGAGCAAGTTAATAGTTGTATGGTGTTCATTATGTCTTTAAGTTACATCGTTATAGTTCTCTTTCTTGTAACTCAGACATGTAGGTTTTTCACATACCTTGACATGTTTCGGCGGAAACTTCCGCCTTCCTCAGAAGTGTCACCAGACCTCCGTAACACCAGCTGATTTAACACATCACACCTATCATCTGGTGACACTTCTGAGAAAGGCAGAAGTTTCCTCCGAAACATGTCAAGGTATGTGAAAAACCTACATGTCTGAGTTACAAGAAAGAGAACTATATCTATGAGCAAGGTAATATTATAAGACTGGGACAGATTTTTAAGAAATGTTTAAGGGATGTTACTCATGGCACAAGGGGGAAGTAAGTACATTTTCGTTGTGATTCACACATGGATCTTGGTAGTTTTTTTAAGGATTTGTTGGCATTGCTAAAACTCTGTTAAGAATGTCAGAAATGTAATGCTGCAGCTGTGTGCTTTCTGAGCACTGCTAGTTTTCCTTGTGATAACACAGTAGTACAAATTGCATGTCAGACCCCTTTTCCTGTTGGTTGATCTTCCAGATAGTGCTGCCCCTGCGCCAGTTATTTTTGACCTCAATACTGTATCATCTTGCACAGTAATTAACTCCCAACGTCAAGGATCTTGGCCTACATTTTAACAAGGGCCAGTTATTTTTAATTTGATGGAAGCTGTCGGGATAAGACCCTAAAACAATTTGATGTGACAAAAGCGTCCAGGTTTAATTAACTTGCTTTGTTTTTATCTAAAATTATCAGTTATATTTAAAGGTGCTATGAGGAGAATCTATTTCTGGCGACATAAAGACTCTGTGACCCATGAACACACGCTGTGACTGTCGTAAAGACGTGACCCAAGCCAAAGCGTGTGTTTGTTGTTTTGTTGCTAATGAATGCAGCTCGACCTTCCTCAGAACTCTGCATTGCTCTACAACTAACAGGATGCAAAGCGATGATGTAATGTAGTAATCTAGTTACGTAGCGGTAGTTTTTGATGTGTGACAACAAGCAATTTTTGGAAGACTTAGCATTGTAGTTTTGTAGCCACTATATATCGCTACTTACAGCCTGGTGCTTTAAGACGTGTCCGAATAATATAAATTTGCTCTAGTTTTAATTGTCTTGTTCCCGAAGTTGAGTATCCAGGCCAGTCCAGCCCTGTCCAACCCAACCGTGAAGCTAAGGAATAGCATTTATAGATAACCTATTTAGATGCTATAAAACTTCTCTTAAAGTGTGTATTTCAATCAGGCATATATCTAAAGGTGGGACTTTTTTGTAATTACTTAGAAACTCCTCATAGCATCTTTAAATCACAAAAGCAACATCAGTCTGTCAGATATTTTGTGAACCCACCCTCTGAAGCTGTCAATTTCTTTTCATCCTCACTGGCAAAACAAAACCAGCAAATATACCTTACTTTGGGTCTTTCTGGGAATATTTTTTGAATCGTAATCATGTTTGGTTTGCTTTAATATCAGAAAGACTTCAACAAAATGAAGATGCCCCCTCAAAAAACACACCATATTTTTCTTTTTTGCATTTTCCAAGTTTGATAGTATTTTAAGGGCTAGATTTTAAGCTGTAGGAGACCTGATCTAGCCCTCAGAACAGGTAAGACTAGAGAAACACCCCTGCATTGCCTCTTGTAAAAGGAGGACTACATCTAAACCAGACTCAGAACCTTAGTCTGCTTGACCCTAAGGCTGAAAACGTCCTTCCTGTTAGCTACAGGGGTGAGGTGCGTGATTGCTTCCACGTTTTAGCACATCAGCTGTGCAGGTTCTCCAGGAGTCACCAGTAAAACACCCACTCATTCATCAGTTTGAAAGGTGCTGATGTGTTGTGTCCCCGTCACCAGTCACATCGTGGACTCCCATTGAAGAGCATATTCTCCAGAAACGACCCTATCCTGCCCTATATCCCTCAGTGTGTTGAACTTTCTTAACAAACTTCTAGCTCTGAAAAGTTCCCCACCATTATCCTGAGATGTTTACTGTGATTTCAGCTCCCAACAAAAGCTTCAGTGCTCGTCCCTGAAGTAAAGCACAGTGTTTACATGTTGAGGTGAATTAAATTCTCCACAGATTTACACTCCATAAGAGGTCTGTTTGTGCATTCTGCTGCGTTTTCCTCCTAAGGCCAAGGACAAATGATGGTCTAGCTATTACAGTTGTTATTTGTATGCATAGGCTCGCATGATTGCACCACTTAATGGCGGGAGCAAACAAAGCAGCGTACAGTACAGTAGTCTGAACACAAACAGTCGTGTTAGATTATCCCGCTCTAAAATCTCCCTCCCCGCTGTTCCACCCAAAGTGTCCGTTTTTCTCGATTATAGACCGACTCACCCTGAAACATTATCCACAGAGCTGCAGCTCTCTTCCACTTTTCAATTACGGTTCCATTACCAGCTCTGTGTCAACACATACATTACTGCAATTGCACCCTGAGAGGTTGTAAAACCATCTTGCTCTCTGATTTTGAATGTAGGATAACCAGTGTGCTCTTTAGAAGTTTTTCCTGTTTTGTAGTAGAGGTGTTGTGAAGTCATAAGTCTGCAAGTAGAGCTATCACACCTCTATTTTAAAATCTGTCAATGCACATCGTAAGGTAAATCTGTAAGGTGTTTGAGCTGCTTACTGAATCAAGCATAAAGTTTTGAATGTGAGAGACAATACGTGATATCTGTGCTTTATTTGAAACCTTCTGTCGTGTTCTTGTAAAAGTGATACATGGTATAATGTTCAGGAGAAGATAAGGACCACTGAAGATTGGTTTAGTGGTTATCCCTTTAAAAGTCTGTGAAAAGGCCAGAAAGTTTGAAATCCAAGAAAAGAATTCTGAGAAACATGTCAGAATTCTTAAAGAGACTATGAAGAGTTTCTAAGTAATTGCAAAAAAGTCTCACTTTTAGATATATGCCATATCGAAATACACACTTTAAGATGATCATCAAAATAGGTTATCTATGAATGCTATTCCTTAACCTTCCGGTCGGGGCAGACAGGACAGGACTGGACTGGCCTGGATACTCAACTTTGGGAACAAGACACTTAAAACTCCAGCAAATTTATATTATTTTATTATTTATATTACACGTCTTAGAGCACTGGGCTGTAAGTAGCGATATATAGCTGGCTACAACTACGATACTAAGTTTTCCAAAAATTGCTTGTTGTCACACATCAAAAACTACCGCAACGTAACTAGAAAGAGATACATTACCTCGCCTCTTTGCAGCCTATAAGTTGTTGGAAAAAGAAGTTGTAAAGCAATGCAGAGTTCTGAGGAAGGTCCAAGCTACATTTATCACAACAAACACGCTTTGGCTTCAGTCACGTCTTTTGGTGCGTTCCAGTTGTAGTCAGAAGTAGGAATTTCCAGGTTCCAAGTAGAAAACTGCAACTGGAACGTCCCCCGAAGCCGGAATTTCCTACTGGGAACGCGGTGAAACCTCGCCACCCCGAGCTGACAATCGAAGATGGATGCCCCCAGTGTGAACAGTTATTTAGCTCCTGTAATAATCAATTTATTTGCACTTCTGACTGGAGTGTGTCGCTCTAGATCAGTTGTATACATAGTATTGCTAGACTTATATTTACAAAAATGCTACCATAGTGATAATCACATTCTTCATGTGATATTTGTGAACAACAACACAGGGTGTGCCAACAACAGCTAACAATAGCCTGGTAGATCAGCATGTTTTTTTTCCAACTTCAACTGGAACGCTGATAAGTCGGAGATGATGTCACTCCCATTTCCGAGGTTACTAGAACGCAGCATTACGACAGTCGCCGCGCGTGCTCATGGGTAGCAGAGTCTTTATGTCGCCGGTAATAGATTCTCCTCATAGCACCTTTAATCTAATTTATCCGAATTTGTATCTCCTAACTTGCCTTTTTTCTCAGACTTCTGACATTATCAGTTGGTGCAAAATGCGGCAGCCCGTTTCTGATGTTATAAAATCAGCTGTCTTATTGTAGAGAAAAAGTCAGGATTCTGAGAAAAGAAAGTCAAAATATGAGATGTCAAAGGTCTAAGATTAAAGTCAGGAAAGCAAAATTGTGCAAAAAAATCAACATTTTCGTATTAAAATCAGAATCCAGTTTTTTTCTGACCTCAGACTGTGTTTTTCTGGAGTACACACAGAGAAGCTCACAAGTGAGGCACACTGTCTCATAGCTCTGTGTCCCCTGAAAAGATGAATTAACAAACAAATGCTCTTAAATGAAACCATGGATACTCTGCTTTTCTGTGCATCCTTTTTGTGGATGAAACAAGCTCATAGGAGTGTTATTTTTGATCCTGCAAAGCCGTGTCTATCTTTCTAATGTGCCCTCGAAGTAGCGGGATCGCATTGCACTACAGATCATACTCTAGAACAGCCACACCATTAGCTTTTTTGCTCATTCCGCTAATGCACTACGCTTTCAAGATTTCCCTCATTGTAAAGCTGACTAAAAAGGCTCAACAACAACCTCAAATTCAATCCCACTTTGTATTATTAAAGGGAACAAATCATTATATTTTCTCAATAAATTAGATTTAATACGTATTTGCTGTTGATCTACTTTCTCTTGATTTGAGTTTCCTCATCTTCTTCCAGGTGAAAACCTATTCAGGAGTCACCTCCACTTTTCATACTCTCATTGATAAATCCATATGCATGGTCCCTTCAGACTACCACCTCCATTCCTGCAGGAAAGTGAAACACTGATTAGAAAACACTCTGCTGTAGACGCTGCCGTTAACCATCCACCTACAGGAGCTCATGCATTATTGTAGCACTCATTTCCAGAGGGAACATGTGAGTGTTTTAACAAAAGCTAGTCAATAAGTTAAAGACATTTCACCCTCTGTTCCAAGCGATAATAAAGCAGGAATAACAATCACACAGCTCTGTGGTGAATAATACAGCATCTCTTTCAAGGCTTAAGATATTTTTCTTCATATAGGATATTTAACGTCAACAGGAACCAGAGGCTGGCTATAGCTCAATGAAGCAAAAAGGGAAGCTTGCTACTGTTTGGGAATATAAACTAAATGCACAGACAGGCTGCAGTATCAGTGCCAACAGCATTTTAAAATAAAGCATTCCTTTTGAAACGAAGACGTTCTCCATGTGCTTGAGCTGATCCCCAGCCTCTTCTTCCCTCTCTCCTTTGTTCATAATTATTTTCCCATAAGCCCCTTCCACTCTTTCTTGCCTCTCCTACACATCTTTCTCTCCGTTTGTTTTATTTAGTCACTCCAAACACTTCCTAACTTCTTCGGAGTTCCCCCAAGCGTGCATACATGTGGGTGTTTTCTATATGAACTTGCTGTGTTGTTTTCCTGGAAACCAACAGCAACCTTCTCCGTGCAAATCATCCCGTCAGCCTCAGGTCGATCCACTCTGGGATTGTGTCCAGACCAGAGTCCATTGAATGTAAACTTTGTGTGATTTAGATTGGGTGCCGCACAATAGGAGGAAAAAGGGACACACACACGCTTAGTCTATGCGCTTGTGAGAAACAGAGAAAGAAAGAGAAGCACATGTCGATATTCTGTCAGGAGAGAAAACGAAGAGAAAATGGGTAAAGTCGGTATAAAGGCCATTAAATTGCAGCCTCTCAGGCTCAGCTGCACATTTCAGTGCAACTGGAGACACAAATGCACAATGGATTTACGACAGCATTGCTTATCGAGCCAGGTGTGTACAAGAATTAGAGTCTTCAAAAGGTAAAAACAAAACAGGGCAAGATAAGAACTTCAGTCTTTCTGGGCCTGAGGTAAATGTAGTGCTGTGAATTTTGCTGCTAAACTTGCGTAGTAATTATTCAAACCTTCAACAAGGTAGCTCACATATCCCCTTGATGCCTTAAATTATATATAATTATGGCAAAAAATGTGTTTTTGCTTTCAAGTAGATGCTAAATTAAGTGGAGATTGTCAATTTGAGTCTAGAACATGGAATAGATAAAAAATTTAGGTATGATGCAAATTAGTGACAAAAGGCATCGAGGGAACAGATAGTAGGATGGTAACACATATTCCCATCTCAGGTATATGATTCATTGCTTTTTTTTTTGCAACAAACAACAAGCAGTTCAGTTGTCTTTTCAGTGTCATTTATGAGCATTGTTTGTTGTTTGAACAGTGTGTGTGGGACTTTCAGTAGCCGTATCAACAGAACCATTATGACCTAATGTCGCTAATTCGTGACAAACAGAAAACTCCAAATAACTTCAGAAATGTCCATCACAGGTAGTCTTTACCGATAATTTAGCTGCAGAAGCAAACAATAAGCTGGTGTGTATTTTTTATCTTAGAGCTATTTATCTCAAACATGGACAATTCCTTTCTTAGTCTTTGAATATGCAATTGCGATAAAACTGTGTGTCCGCTTGCTTCGGCTGGATGTAGTTCCCATTTTGAACGGTCCCCCAAGAAACAAATTCTTGCAAAAAGCTCCTAGGTGCGTAACCCACGGGAATTCCTGTGGGTCACGTGATTCCCGTGGGAATTCCACGGGATGGGAGTCATTTTTTAATTAATCCCATGATCCGGATGAGACGGGGAAAAAAAGCAACGGGAGCGGGCAGGAGCGGGAACAACATTACTAGATGATCATTTTCAGCTGTGTTAAACAACCAGATGAACAGATGCGTCAATTTTTGTAGTCATCTCTCAGTGAGAGCCAACACTCTTGACCGTGCTAGCAACACAAAGAACTACACAAGTGTTTCGACTTCCTGTCACCACCAAAGCGACTCAGAGTGGCTGCCGGCAACAAACATAACAAAACAACATGGAGGGAGAAGATGACACGTCGAAAAGAGAGCTGTTTACACTGACTGAATGTCAGGCATGTGAAACTTAAAGGCAATATCTTTTATATGCACTGCACTTTTACCTAATATAAAAAATGCAACATTTTCTCAACATGTTTGGTTTTATTCAAACGAGAACGAGATGGGAGTGAGAGTCATTCTACGGGAGTGGGACAGGACAGGATTAATTTTTTTACTCCGGCTCAGGACTGGGACGGAATGGGACTTTTTCTCAGGGAGTGGGACGGGACAGGAGTGAAAAACCGCTCCCTTGTCATGCTCTAGGGCGTATTGAATACTCATGAACCAGAATTGGAGGAACATATACACTATCTTGGATGCATTCTGAATGGAAGGGGTTTGAGGTGAATTTGCAGCATTAGGCACCAAGGGGTTAATTCTTTTACATCTATACACAACAGTTCCATGATAAAGTTACCATCATAATGTAACTCCTTGACCTCCTAGCACTTAGAATCATGTTGATATCATTATTAGTAAGACAGTTATTGAGCAAAAAAGTAATTAGTTGTGTTGCAGCCATTTAAATTTTTCATTATTTGGCAATGACACATGCCGGCATCCCATTTGTAAACAAACTGTTTTTGGCTGCCACATGTTGAATGTCACTCATCGGGCTTGAGACTGAAGCCGGATAGATTGCTAAAATGTGATTGGCCATGGCGTCACGGTTTTAGGAAAGGTCCAAACAGCAGAAGAATGTCATAACACTCTGCAGGGTATTTTTGCCTGGTTTGATAACAGTTATGAATGTTTATCCTCACTCAAATATGTGTGGATGCCAGCGAGACTTTGAAATGTGAGATCAGAAATGCATTTTCATTTTCCATGCCATATTTCCAATTTCTGAGCGTGATGATGAACAGGCCTCCCCTTTAACCCTGACTTGTATCATGTCCACCTCATTGAGATAGGCAGCACTCCATAAATGTTTGCCCTCCTCTCTGTAAACACTCTGGACGAGACCGGCTCATGAGGCCCGGAGGAGCGGTTTGACAACACTTCCATACACTGCGGTCATGTCTCCATATGCTGCCGGTTTCAAAACTGCTGATGTTCACGCTCAGTGGATGTTCCTGACATGTAATGAGCTAAACTTCATGGTTGACCAGCGAGGTTTGGCAGCTGCTGGGACATAAACAAGCCGTAGTGCTGCAAACATTCAAACACAAATAGGTTTCCATGCCAGAGTTTGATCACACACGCAGACAGACAGACAGACGGTATATCTCTCACTTATTATCCGTCTGTTTCACACATGCTCCATAATCACTGTTGTCAGACGGAGCTGGTTTATATGATTAATTAGCTGATGCATGACAAGTGTAATGTTATGATGTTTATATTTATACATTGTAAACATTGTTTACATCCGGAGATGGTTCACAACAGTATCAAAAAGTGGATTTGGCCCAGTCCTAACAAGCATGTCTTAATGGGGATTTCAGTGGAAGAAATTTTCTGGCTTAAGGGCCTTATCCCCAGGTGGTCTAAACTCCCCATTTGACTCCAACCACTTCAGACATAAAGATTTTGTACAGATTAAAACCATTAAAGCCAAGCTCATGCAGCTCAGTGAGGGTGAACCAGAGGGTTTTCACATGGCACAGTTCTGGTTCTGGAACCGGTTCTGAGCTGGATTCTCAGGACCCTGGTGCTTTTTAGTGAACCAGCCTGCGTTCATACCAGTTTAAGCAGAATGAAAGTAGGATGGCATTATTCTGTGTTACTCAGGTGAAAGTAAACAACCGACCGGCAAAATGGAAGATCAAATCTATATTCCAAAAGCATTTGTTGCTTTATGCCTAAGTCACACATTCCCGTTTCTCATGGCAATTGTGCACGACTGTACACGATTGACGAGGCTGGTGTGATCGCTATGATACGGAATGAAATGACTGTCTCACCCCTGGACACACCCCGTAAATACACCGTCAGTAGCGCTTCTACAGCGCTTCGGGGGCGTCCCGCTCCAGTTAGGTTAACACAGCGATATGACGAGGATTGCATGAATATCCATTCTGCTGACACGACGTCAGCCCCGCTCGAGCTCAGTTCGCGTCACGTAAGCGCCAACTGAGTCCCGTCGCTTGCACTGTCTTGAACGGGACACAGTCAGGGCACAAACGAATACATCCTTGTCAGTCCTCCTCATAAAGCTTTCAGGATTGAGCCACGATCAGCCTGACTGAGCTCCGTACATACCACGCTAATACCGTTCTCTTTAGGACTGCATTAGACTTCCATCCCGCTACACTGAGAGCGGCGATTCTCCGCAACAGTTTTGAACAGTTCAAAACTGTCGGGACCCTTCCATGTTCCCCGCTGTTCATCCATGACTATACAAGGCTGATCCAGACCAAGTAGAGCATGCACCATGACCAAAGCACGTTTTATCAGGATTATGACAATCGTGCACAATCGCCATGAGAAACGGAAATGTGTGACTGGGGCATTACTTAAGGCTTTAGCTTTCATCAAGCAATCAAGCACACAACAACTGTAGATAATAAGGAAATGTCCAAGATGTGCATAGAAGGCATCTGGTATGTAAGAAGTGTGTGCGTGTTCCCCTTCTTTCTTGACTTACTGCTCTTTTTATCAATATAGCATACAAAATGCCCACCAATGATCTCATGGTTTGCAAATTAGGTTCAAAATTAGGTTTGGGAAGTGGAACCTCCCTCAACCCCCTCCTGGCTGCTGCTTCAGGAATCTGGAAGCCCAAATCACACCAATAGTCAAATGCTTGTTTCTATGCCATCCACACCACCTCCTGTAAAAACAATTTCTCAAAAATATTCTAACAGTTGCCTTCAAATGTCTGCTCCTACTCAAAGCTAAAGCGATTTAGTCTTAGGTCACCAGTCAAGGTTGTCATCAAACCTGCCCAACTGTTCACCTGGACTCAAGAATAATATAATGACATTATGAAGGTTGTGCCAGTTTCTTCAAACTTTGCTCCAATGTCCACTCTGACTCAAGGATTAATTTAATAGATTTTGGAGAACAAAAGACAACTGGGTCATAGAGGGTCAGGATAAGTCTGAGGGATTTTTCACAAATGTCCACTCTGACTCAGTGATAAAAACAATGGATTTAGAAAAACACAGGCCTAAGTTTAATGTGTTCATTCCTTTCTTGGGAAGATGATATTTTAGGATTACTCTGATTAATGTTTGCACAGTGGTCCATTCTAACTTAGGAATGAACTGAGTAGATTTTGGGGGACACAGAGCAAAAATCAAGGCCACGGGACTTAAAGGTGCAGTCAGCGATCTTCTAATCTTATGCATTTGTCAAATTCACCGTATTTCTCCTCTCCATCCACAAGATGTCCCCACTGACAGCATGTTGAAAAAAAAGTCCGGTTTCAATACACAGCCTAGGCTCTGAATTTCAGCAGGTAAATACTGTGGCTCGGGCCAATTTACCAAAACAAAGTACACCCCCCCCACATCCAGGGGGCGATCATACTCATGCGCAGATCAGACAGATCTCTCTCTTACGCAGTTAGCGTAAGAGAGAGATACAATAGGTGCAGCAGCAATGGCTGAAAAACAGCCCAAAAGAAAAAGGTCAGAGGAGCAGAAAGAGAAATAGAAGGGCTATGACCATGAAAGAGTAAAAACCCGGGTCAACATTGGTATTGCTTTCCGACGGTGGAGGGAACACCGCCAATTGAAAGACCTGAAAACGGACGTGGATGTTGCCGTCTGTCTGCTGGATAGGTAAGCAACATTAGCTTTGTGGTGCTTCACATAACATTCATCTTATTGTCTAATCTGCCAGAATGTACTGTTGTCGTGATATTATCAATATTGTCAGTCGAGTTGTCTGACGAGTCAGGGTTACCTTAGCTACGTTGGTCAGCTACGCAGTTTCTATGGCCGTTTCCATGACGATGCACATCCATCAGCTTTCGGGGGTGGAACCAGGGGTGAGGTATGAAGGGAGAGGCGGGTCTAGATTTGTTTATAAACAACCTCTCCACTCGTTTTCTCCCACATTGCTGACTACGCCTTTAATGTGTCTGCTCTGCTTGTGAATAAAATCCATCAAATTTGTCTCGAGGGATTTCCTTCAAACTTTGCACAGATGCCCATTTTAGCTCATGTTATGGGATTTTTTAAGTCATGTTTAAGAGTTAAGATCACTGGGTGTCATGTTTTCTCCTTACTTTTGATGCAATGTCACAAAAACATCTTGACGGATTTTCTTTACATGTTGCTCTAAAGTTCACTCTGACTTAGACTAACCTCATATTTTGGAGGTCAGATATCAAGGTCATTAGGCTTTGTGTTAATTCCTTTTCATTTGTATGCAATATCCAATAAACAGTTTGGGGAATCTTCTTTAAATATGTTCAGCCTTTTGCTTTGTTTCTATATAAACTGAATAGATGTTTTGGGTTTTTCAAATTTTGTGAAATGATGTGCGCTTAAACCAATGGAAAAATATTTATATTGTGTTTGTTGAAGAGCTTTGAAGTTATGGCAATGTCATTTTGGTTTGGTTGCTCATACACAAAGATTTTATGGAGATCTGATGATACAAAAAAGTCAATTACGTACCGTAAGTGTTCTCGGTTTCTCTTTTGAAACCTGTAATAAAAGTTCATAAGGTGCTTTTTAAACAAGAGCCATTATTTGATCACTGCATAATGCATACAGGAGGTGCGTGGTCTGTTAACAACATATGAACAGAGGAAATGCTGATGCATTCAAATGTACCTGAAAAAAACTGAAATCTCCTGAGTTACCCAGCCATGCACCTTAAATCAGTCCAGTTACTTCATATGTAGTTTGTGATCACAGTCAATGAAGTGTGGAACAAAGTGGAGTCTGAACAGAGCATTTATATGATGAATTATTCAGCTCAATGGTTGCTTCAAGGAGACAACCTTGAACTCAAGTTCATGTGCAGATGAATGAAAGTGAGCGTTCTTCAGAGACTGAGAAGCTGATAGTTGTGCGGACTACGCAGTTTTGGTGTTACTGGATAGTTTTGATACTTTGTAATGAGATAATTGGATTTTCTTACTTCAATTTTAAACTTAATTGCTTCAAAGTTTTAAAAAATGATGAGGTTTGGTATGAGCAGCTGCTCTGTAGATGGTCTCACTGACTGGAATTCTTCTTGACTTTCTCCTGACCCTGAAAGGTGGTTTAAGAACTAAAATTCTTTTTATTTAAATTTGCAGCATAACCGTAAAAGATATTAGCATAAAGTTTATCTTATCCTATACCTGGTTTTATCGGGAAGCATTGACTATTGGCCAGTTTCTTTTAAATCTGTTCAGTTGTTTTGAACGATTAAACTCATTAAAAATTAAGCACATCAGCCTTAGTAAAACTGAACTATCATCTTGAGTCATAGACTTGAAATAGTCTGTCTATTCAATTCCTGCTAATGCTGTGGGTCAGTCATCTACTCAAAGCAGACATAGTAAGATCCTGCTTGTTTGTTTCTTAAATTCAGTGAATCCAAGACGGAGACCATCTTGTTTGGAGGACACACATCCACAATGGCCTGCTTTGCTGAAAACCTGGGCCCTTTGAGTTCAAACATTCAGTCTACTGTTAGGAACCTTGGTGTCATCTTTGATAACCATTTTAACTTTGATAAGCAGATCAGTGCCATTGTGAAAGCAAGCTTTTTCCAACTCTGTCTCTTAGCTAAGACCAAGGCCTATTTCTCACAGGCAGATCTTGAAAAGACTATCCATGCCTTTATTACATGTAGACTGGACTCTTCATACTGAACTCTTTATACATTGGCATGGATAATTCATCTGTTAACCGCCTCCAGCTCATTCAGAACGCTGCTGCTCGACTCCTCTCTGGCAAGAAAAAGCGCAACCACATTACACCAGTTTTAGTGTCCCTTCACTGGCTCCCAGTACGCTTTCGCATCGATTTTAAAATTCTTTTAATCACTTTTAAAGCCCTCAATGGTCTTGCCCCTCTGTACCTGTCTGAAGTCCTACATAGCTACTCCCTAACCAGAGCCCTAATGCTGCATTCACAGTGCAAGCGACCCAGCTACCAAAATCGCGTCGCCCACTGACGTAGCATCGCACATCCATAAATACCTCATTTTGGTCACCGTTGCCATCGGCCATCGCTCTGTGACGTCACGTCCGCTCGAGTTTCACAGCGATCATATCATGTATCATATAAAAGGATGTATAAGCGGACATTATTCCAGCTGTGTCCTTTTCATTCACTTATCAACCACAAAACACTGCAGCTGATGCCCTGCAGCAGCTTTATCTGTGAGTTTCCCGCGGTCCATCTAGGCGGAACTAATGTCCTCACTGACTAATGTTTCCCACACGGACATGGATTGCTCCTCCTGGATTGTTCCTCTGTAGTCCGGATAAATAACAGTCTGTTTCGGGTACGTCACACGTGCACACCTGCTGATTGATCAACTTTTTTTTTTACTTTCACATTGCGCGACAAGCTATGTGGTAGTGTGAAAAGCGGCTGTCGCATCGCGGGAGGGTTAGCCCCGCCCCATCACGGCTGTACATTGACTTTGCATGGAGAGTGATCGCCAAGGTAGTACAAGTAGCGTCCGGTGTGAATGTACCTTAAGGTCTTCTGACCAACTGCTATTGGAGGTCCCCAAAACCGGACTTAAGTCGAGAGGTGACAGGGCCTTTGCAGCAGCTGCTCCTAGACTGTGGAACAGTCTACCCATCCATATACAATGAGAGCCTCCCAGACCATAGAGATTTTTAAATCTTCCTTAAAGGCCTACTTCTTCTCCCTGGTGTTTCATCAATGAGCTCATATAAATCACAGGCACTTTAGTCTTCAGTTTTTATACTTTTACTGTTTTATTACGATGTTTTTCTATTTTTGTTGTTTTTATTGTTATATTTATTTATTTATGTGTATTTGTGTACAGCGCTCTGATAAACTGCTGTCTTCTTGAAGGTGCACTATAAATAAACTTGACTTGACTTGACTTTAATCCTGTAGTTACCATGGCCAAGGAGGCTACGTTTCTTCCAGAGTTTGTTAATTTGTCAGTTTTTGAACAGAATAAATAAAAAAATGTTATGAGTGGACTTTTATGAAAATTTCAGTGTTGGTCATGGCACATGGAAGGGATGATCCGTACTCTGATACAAATCCAGGAACTTTGTGGAGGACTTCTTAACAGGGCAAGATATGGTAGTTCTGCCCCATTTTCACCTATTGCTATGCAAGTTCTCAACAGATTTCTATTATATTTTCAGGGAAGGTTGGTCATGGCGTAAGGAAGAACTGATAGGATTTTGGTGGTGATCCAAATATGGATGCTGATCCAGGATTTCACATCTTGAAGCTCTGGCTGTATAAAACTACCTGCTGTTTGAGAAGTAAACTACAAACATGGAAACAACGATGAAGAAATCACTTTCATCATGTAGTGGTGTAGGTGACTGATGACAGTGGTCAGACACCATCAGCACTGTCTGAACTCCACGTTAACATTTTCTCAGTGCATCACTGTTAGTATTCTGTATGTTACACTTAAATGAGTGATTATGTGAAATGGTTCCTAACACCAGCAAATGCTGTTTCGGAGCTGGATATTCTGTTGGTTTAAATCATGCTGTCAAAATCGGAAAGGACTAAAGCCCCGTTTCCACCAGAGGGTTCAGTTTGGTTCGCCTCAGCACAGCTTGCTTTTGTGGCGTTTCCATAGCCTAAAACCAGGAAAGGACCCCTTATGAGCGAACCGTACCGTCCTAATTTTTTGGACCCTTCTGTTGGGGTGCCAAGCATACGATCCGACCCCAGGAGGTGGAGCTAGAAACACTGCAGTAAGTTGATTGGTCGAAGAAGAATTCTTCGTGAAGATAACTCGCACGGCACACAGCCTTCTCTGAAACAAAGCTTGGTTGCACTTCATTACAAAAAGCCGCATGCTGATCACAAAAAAGAAGAATTGCTGGATGTCTTCCATTGTTGCTCTTTTTTACTGTGTCGCGTTTTCTTCTTTGCTGTATTTAGTAGCCGGGTACATGTGTCACACTGCGATGACGTCATGCTATCGGCATACGGCTTAGACGCCGCCTATCAAGTAGGGTTTGGTTGACTGTGGAAACGCAAACAGGATCAGGCTTTACCATGCCGATCCATACCGAACCACTTGGTGGGAATGGGGCTAATAAGTGTCATTTATGTGTGGACTTACAAGGAAACATTTTAGCGAAATAGATACTACTTGCTCTCCATCAGCTATCAGATAAATGCAGACAAATGGCGCAATGGACCTAACATGTTATATATTTAAGGCTGTGGAAGACAAACTACCCAAAAACCAAACAATGTTCTTAGCAGATGTCTTGGTTATGGTGAAAGTGATTTGGTTGAGCATTTTTGTGTTCATATGTGCCACACCTGATACAACCCTTCCTTCACAACATGAGTTATTTCACCCATTTTCAGTACACCTCTGTTGGATGTAGCAGCTCTAAAGTTGTTCTCCTGTAGATTATTTTCCAGTGATTGAGTTGTTCGTCAGAATACCAGGGGACTGTGTAGTTGTGTCTGATATTGCACATGTCTTGTATTTAAGGTAGCTCCATCTTCCTGTCACACTGGGTCCTGCTAATAACCGCTAAACAAGCTACGCCTCCATGATGGAATGAGGCTCTTGGCGCTGTGGATTTCAAAGGGTTCCCCTCGTGACCGGCCGTATCCATTCGGTTTGCGCTCCACAGGGATTTTGCCTCCCACATTTCCTCCCTGTCACCGCAAAAAGCAGAGGAAATCAGTCTGTGCCGGTGCTGAGCCGCAGCTGTAATGAGATTTGAGGGACATCAAAGTGCCTCTCCTTTGAGGAGGAAAAATAGATGGGATGAAAAATAGGCCTGAAATGCAAATGTCCCACTGAGATGATGAACATGAGTCAGCTTCCTCAGGAGCATGGCACAAAGGGATGAAACGGGCGCGGACAGCTGAGGAGTTTGCTAAATGAGTTTGGGGATATGTTTCAAAGATAAGCTGTTTGTGTCTAAATCCAGATATAAATCTTGTTGTGATGAAAGGCTGTAGGGGACTCCAGTCAAAGAAAGGACAATGCAGAATCAAACGGGTAAAAAAGAAAACCTCATGTGATGGGTAGTGCAGCGGAGTGACTTAAAAGCATGAATGAGTTATTGTTTGCCGTCTGACCTTGTTTTCAGAAATTTAGGGTTTAAATCAAACTCTCAACAAGGTCAACACTGCATGATCCGGTAACACTGACACAAGGTGAACCTGAGCGCCGCTGCCATGGGAACACAAGAATATGATTCAGTCATATTGTTAGATCATTGGACAATAAAAGGGACTGTAATTTACAGAGCACAATACATAATTTGCCTCGCAAGATGAAGTAGTACATGAACCTTATTTAAGGTACAATGGCTGCTGGGACAAAGAATACAAGTGTCACTAATGTCCTTGATCCCACTGTGTGTTGAACAAATCTGCTCTGCTTGGAAAGAGCTTGTATACCTCTAATCTGCTTTTAGGTTCTGCTTTTTTCTCAATGTTCTCTCTACCTGGTTGTTCATATGGCTCTTTCCCCTTTTTTAACCTTGAAGGCATTTGCACAGCAGATATTTTTTTGTGCAAATGATTTCTATGTAATTCTATATTTTTGAATCAATAGCCAGTCACTGCAAGCTTACACAACAGCCTGCTGTTGATTTATTGATAAGTTTTGCATCTAACAGCCCATGCACTTGTTGGTATATACGTCACAAGTTTTTGGATCAAACTTTGATCTGTGTTTGATATATAGTAACAAAATAATTGGTTTAAGAGAGTACAGCTTTGAAAATATGAATTCACTCACAACTTTTTACAGTATTATGGTACCTTGCCAGTTCATACCATCTGTTACAATTAGTGCTGTCAGATGATTAAAAAAAATTAATCTAATTAATTACCGGATTTATAATTAAATAATCTAATTAATCGCATTTTAATCTCATATCTGCTTAAAGTACCCAAATAAAGAATTTGAATTGTAGGATATTATAAAATTGTAGTGCATGACTAATCAAATGAATACACTAAGAGGTGAAGATTTGTAAATCCACATTTTTATTGGTGACCTAAATAAAACCAAAGTCAGGGCAACTTGTTCAGAAAATTCTAAGCTCAATCAGGCAACTCAAATTACACTTTAAGTGTGTTTCATAAATCAAATTCAAAATAAGAAAAAGGACATCCAGCAAAACAATTAGGCCTGATGCATTATTAAAGAATGTAGAACAAATATAGATAAATAAATTCAAAAATAAAATAAGGCTAAGTCTTAAATATGCCATTCCTGTTGTCACCTGGGCTTTGTTTGGTTTGACTAGAGATGCATGTGTGAAGTGACGTGCCACTGCCATGTACGGGTCCTCCAGCTGGACAATATCAAAATGTTTGTGTGCTATGATTAATCTTGCGATTATTTTTTATAATGCATTAATTTGCATTGTAATTAATTAATCTAATTAATGCACTAAAGTGACAGCCCTAGTTACAATGCTGGAATTTACATAATTAAAACTTCAGAAATTAGTGTAATTGCCTTACTAAGAGTGTTTGATAATGCTTGTATGCAAAGAGAAGGTGGCCATTTTTAATGCATTAATCACTTCGCTGACAGCCTGGTCCATTGGACTGATTATTTTCAAAAGACAAGCTTCCTGAATTTGAAAGAATTGCTGAAGGTGGTCTTCAGATCATTTTTCATATAGTCATAAAATTTACAAGAAAACACTCCAAGCACTCTCTTTAAATGATCAAATACCCTTACTTTTCCAAATATGTGAACATGTGGAGGTGTAAATTTAATGGAGCCTCATTGTGGCACTTTTGCGTGAGGGCAACGTGAACAGGGCATTTGACACGTGGAATCAAGAAGACAAAGTCAGTGAGAGCTTCCAATGAATTCGTGTCCGGTGTGGCCATAGCATTAGGCTACAACTACAAGTGCACAGTCCCATTATGGTCCGTAGAAAAAGATCAGACATAGCCAAATTGATATCAGTCATCTGGTTCCTGAAGGGGGCTTTGGAAGCCATTCTGCCGCAGCACCATCATCTCAAACTGGATTAAAAGGGAATGTTACAAGGATCTCTTGAATTGAATTGAAAAGGAAACCGATATGGACACTTGCTAAGGTCATTCTCATACCTAACATTTGGTCTTGACCGCTAATGAAGTCTTTGCACTTTAAAAGAGTTTAGGGGGTGTGAACCCATATTCGGCAAACAAATATGGGTTCACACCCATATTTGTGGTGGGTGTGAAAGCCATCTGAATCAAACAAAGACCAAACAAGGCAAGTAAACCAAAAAGCATTGTGGCTTGAAATTGGCAGAATATCATAACAGTAGTAAAGTTAATGTAGTGTCCAAATGTGGCTAATGTTAGCATTGTTAGCACTGCTAGTCTCCTGTTCTCTTATTAAGTCTACATACAGAACTCTGTGCCAAGTGTGGCTACAAATCACACAGGTTGGTAGGCCTATCCCAGCTTCGTCTGAAAAGACAGATCTGTATTTCACCACTCAAAACACACTTTACTTTAGTGAGCTCTTTCCAGCTGCCTAAAACATTAACACTCATGTCAAAGGAAAGCCAAACCAGCAGATTTGCGTCGAATAAGTTCATGTGATTGTATTGTTCCTGTATTTCTAAATCTGTAACACTTTTTAAAATCTTTTTGGCATCTATGACAGCTTATCTGCTCATGGCTGTGTTCATAAACATCATTGTAAATCAACACATGTAGTCTCTGCCTCCTTATCAGCATTAGTACTAAATGCCAGACATTCAATCAATAATTCATTGATGGCATTGTAATCAAAACAGACTTTACAAACTGTTTCACAATCATTAAGAAATGATGTGTTTATCACCACAAAGGAGACTCAAAAAAATGAAAAATAAGTCCAATATTATTAAAAGCTGTGTTTGCTTCTAATAAAAACACAATGGCTAAAAAGGCGGACATAACTGTGCTCAGCTATAGAGCCTCTCCTCACTTCACTTTTTATTTCCATCACATATCCTCCTTAAAAGCTTTGAAACCTATGTGTTACTGATCTCTAAGGCATGTGATTCTCCCACCACCTCCCCACACACTCTGATATCTTCAGCAACAGTTCATGTGTGGGAAACGCTGCATACATGCTTTATGTAGGCATGCGTTTCATATAAATCTGACCCCAGGTGGTCCCTCTGCTGATCCCTGAGCTCTCCTTCCATCGATTCACAACACTACCATGCACTGCGGCCTCTTTAAATCATATAAGAAGAGTTCTTTTAACCATGCTTTAACATATAGAACATCCACTATGCGTACACTTCCTTATTTTCCTACACGACTGATTTTACTTCCCTATATGTCTCCTGTTATTCTATTTGCCAAATGACTTTGGTCTATTTTTTCCCGTACAGTACATTACCCTGCACACACTCACATTTTAATAACTATGAAGACTAATGGGGCATTTCCTCAGAGCAGTTTCTATGAAGTTGGACCACTATCAGTCCTGTTATAAGCAGATTTAGGGTGGCATTTTAAGGGCTATTGTGCTTTTACAGCAAATGAAAAATGGACTGTGTGAATGCATAAGTGGTTGTTTACAGGCCCTCTCTCCAAAAGTGGGATTTGGACAGACAAGCTTGTTTATTCAGACAAGAAAGAGCAGTTTTTGGACTAGTTCTTACTCTAGTTGTCTTGCAGAAGATAGTGCACAGAGGTTTTGCAGCTAAATTTTGCCAATTAGGCAAAGCTGGTGAAAAGCCAAACACAAAGTGCAAAGACGATGGATTATGTTTTTTGTTGAGTTTATGTATTTTTGAATGTAACATGAATTAAAACAATCAGAGTGCAGGTGTTGGGGGATTTCATGGTTTGGTCTAAACTCCAGACAGATCATTCCGTTCCCCTCTTTAACTAGAAAAGCACTTGGGGGGTGCTGGTTTGGTGGAGTGGTGAGCAACCATGCACGTCCCATGTGCATGCTTTTGCCGGTCCAGGGTCGAATCCAGCCTGGGACCAGTTTGCAGAGTGTGATCCCCTACTCTCTCACCCCCTTTCACAAGCATATCCACTATCTCTCTCCTATAAATAAAGGCACAAAATGCCCCCTAAAAAAAAATAGAAAAGCACTTGAAGAGCGCAGACCTCCTCCAGCGCCACAGTGCCCGCCCATATTGTGATTTTCACCATAAATATTAGTCCTACCTTTATTTCATCTAAATATTTAGATTCACTGACCATGAAAATATACCATTAGCAATTGGATTCATAATGATATCTATTTTAGTTCAGTAGTTAATTACATTTTTCATCGTTGTGGTTTTACGCTTATCCGGATCACTCCCAAAGTACAGTTCATTTTGATACTGATTATTAAAGGTGCTATGAGGAGAATCTATTTCCAGCGACATAAAGACTCTGCTACCCATGAACACGTGCAACGACTGTCATAATGCTGCGTTCCAGTAACCTCGGAACTGGGAGTGACATCATCTCCCGACTTATTGGAAAAAAACATGCTGATCTACCAGGCTATTGTTAGCTGTTGTTAGCACGCCCTGCGTTGTTCACATGAAGAATGTGATAATCACTATGGCAAAATTTTTGTAAATATAAGTCTAACAGTATGATGTATATAGCTGATCTAGAGCGACACACCCCAGTCAGAAGTGCAAATAAATTGATTATTACAGGAGCTAAATAACTGTTCACACTGGAGGCATCCATCTTCGATTGTCAACTCAGGGGTGGGGAGGTTTCACCGCGTTCCCAGTAGGAAATTCAGACTTCGGGGGCGTTCCAGTTGCAGTTTCCTACTCGGAACACGGAAATTCCTACTTCTGACTACGACTGGAACGCACCAAAAGACGTGACCCAAGCCAAAGCGTGTGTTTGTTGTGATGCTAATAAATGCAGCTCGGACCTTCCTCAGAACTCTGCATTGCTTTACAACTTCTTTTTTAAACAACTTTCAGGATGCAAAGCGACGAGGTAATGTATCTCTTTCTAGTTACGTAGCGGTAGTTTTTGATGTGTGACAACAAGCAATTTTTGGAAAACTTAGTATCATAGATTTGTAGCCGGCTATATATCGCTTCTTACAGCCCGGTACTCTAAGACGTGTCCGAATAATGCAAATTTGCTCTAGTTTTGTCTTGTTCCCGAAGTTGAGTATCCAGGCCAGTCCAGTCCTGTCTGACCCGACTGGAAGGCTAAGGAACAGCATTTATAGAAAACCTATTTTGATGCTATAAAACTCATCTTAAAGTGTGTATTTCGATCAGGCATATATCTAAAAGTGAGACTTTTTTTTAATTACTTAGAAACTCCTCATAGCATCTTTAAAGCAATGTGATCATTTAATATATGAAACTAAATATTGAGCAGTAGAGTTTAAAAAACACATAATATGAAAAAATAACACAGCCTTGAGCTTGCAGGTGGGTTTTAGTGGTTATTCAGGGTCAAGTCTTTTGGCCTTTCGCATAGCACTGGTGTCTCTCCCTGGACACTGTTAGTCTGTTGTTTAGAGAAGCACAAGGACGTCGAAAAGTATTCAGATTCTTCCTCCTAATCCCAACAAACACACAATAATAAAGGAAGGGCATGAGAATAATAACTGATTTTATCACTCAGATGGAAGTCATGTGGGGTTGGAAGATACAGACATTATTCTCAACAACAATGGAGCAAATGAAACTGTTATGCTGTGAATTTAAATTATGTTCATTTTATTCATTATTTTATGGATGCCTGAACTTGACGTGCATCTTTTTTTCATGTTCGGGCGAACTTACATCAAAACACATTGTTCCTTTAGTGCTTTATCACCTCGCTTTAAAGTTTAGCCCACACAAAGTCTGCCTTAACTGTGAAAAACAGCAATTTCCTCTGTCAAAGTGTGTTCTGCTGTGGATTAATATGACTTGCCACATAACCTTTAAAGCAGTGGTGTGTGCATAAAGTAAAGAACAACATGTTAAGCTCAATAGGTGGAGGACTCCATCGTGTGCTGGAGGAGGTTCCGGTGCCTTTAAGCTGCAGATGGACTGATCCATTATTCAGAGCAGAGCCTCTCCAGTATCAGCTGCTGACAGTCATTTGTTTGATTAACTCTCACTTGTTTGCATTTGGACAAAGGAGGTATGCTGAAAAAAACGTATGGGGCTAATTGGAAAGTATAGCATTGCAATCTAAAGCTTCTTTAGAGGCTCTGCATTCATATTCAGGAAGGCTTAGACGGCTCATTGGTAGTCGTAGTTTTTGTGGAGGAGGATCTGTTGGCAAATGTCACGGGTGCAGCCTGCCTTTATAAGGGTTTGCCTTTTGTTGTTGCAGAAACACAATCAGTGAAAGAGTTGAGAATACAAGAGCATAAGAGCAGGAGATTAAATCCAAATAAAGGGAAAAAACACTACCTGTTTCTGTAATGACACATTTTGGCCAAATGTTTCACCCTTTGTCCTCTAAAGTGGAACAACTTCAGGCTCGAACCAAAGATCTTCAGTGAAATGATCATTGTACACCCTAAAAAGTAATTAAGAGTATCTGTAGACAACACTGTATTAAATACATAAATGCAATTTAAAAATGGAATTAAATGATTTAGATAAACTTTCTAGGCTGCTATAACTTCATAAACTTAGCTTGATAAATTAGTTTTTCTCAACATTTACTTTTCCATTTTCAGCTACATCTGTTACCCAAACAACTGAATAAGACAGTGCAGGAGGCTGAAGCAACATTTCATGGTGAGTAACCTGTATTTCTAATTGCTCTCCTGAAATAATGGGTTTAAATTCATTACAAGTGACATTCATTGAGATAATTAAAATTTAGCTTGTTTAACCAGTAGTATTATGTATAAGTATTATGTAAGTGTTGATAGCAATGTAAAGGAAAAGATGAACAAATGGTTTAGTCAGCGATTTTCTAATCTTCTAATCTAAAGCAGTATTTGTCTAATTCACCGTATTTCTCCTCTCCATCCACAAGATGTCCCCACTGACAGCATGTTGAAAAAAAAGTCCGGTTTCAATACACAGCCTTGGCTCTGAATTTCAACAGGTAAATACTGTGGCTTGGGCTGAGCCACCAAAACAGGGTACACCCCCCGACATCCAGGGGGCGATCATACTCATGCGCAGATCAGTCAGAGGGGGGAGGGGGAGTAGTAGGTTGCGTAGCGTGCGCAGTTAGCGTAAGAGAGAGATACAATATGTGCAGTAGCAATGGCTGAAAAACAGCCCAAAAGAAAAAGGTCAGAGAAGTGAAAAGTGAAAAAGAAGGGCTATGACCATGAAAGAGCAAAGACGCAGGTCAGCATTGGTGTTGCTTTCTGACGGTGGAGGGAACTCCGCCAATTGAAAGACCTGAAAATGGACGCAGATGTCGCCGTCTTTCTGCTGGATAGGTAAGCAACATTAGCTTTGTGGTGCTTCACATAACAGTAACAGCCGTCGGGCATTCATCTTATTGTCTAATCTGCCAGAATGTACTGTTGTTGTGATGTTATCAATATTGTCAGTCGAGTTGTCTGACGGGTCGGGGTTACCTTAGCTACGTTGGTCAGCTACGCAGTTTCTACGGCCGTTTCCATGACGATGCACGTCCATCAGCTTTCGGGGGTGGAGCCAGGGGTGAGGTATGAAGGGAGAGGTGGGTCTAAATTTGTTTAAGAACAACCTCTCCACTCGATTTCTCCCACATCGCTGACTACACATTTAAATTACTGCAACTTAAAAAGTTGGACGCATTGTTATCATAACTAACTAGAAAACAAATTAAACTACTTTAAATACTATGGTAAAGTCAGTTTACTTAACATGTTTTTTGAGTTACCAACTTAAAAACGTGTCCTTATTATAACAGTTATTCAGTAAGCAGTACTTAAAATAAGCTTTGGCTGTAGAGGAAAGCTAATTCGTCCAATGTAATATTGTTTGTTGGTTCAACGCAATTTCAAATTATGTTGTCATAACTAAGAGAGACTAATGGAAACTGTTGCATTGATTTTTTTTTGTTGAGGCTAAACATTTCTTTTTAGAGTGTATATCTCTTATAATTTGTTATGGAAATGAGATCATGTTATCCTAAACAAAGTGAATATTTGTAATATCAAGGATCAACTAACTGCAAAATATGACATTTTTCATCCAACTTTTTCAGATTCTTACAAATATGTGACTATATAAGAAAACATTCACCTATTTTTCAAAACGTATACAAACATGAAACTCTGGAAGAAATAAATCAGTTTGATCCACTCAACTCTGGTGTGGTTTCCCACTTCTGTCAGATCCTTCATAATCAAGACATAAATTATACTTTAGCAATTAAACAAGCTTGGGCTAATGAATTAAATTTTGAGGACACTTGGAGTGAATGTTTGAGGAGTATACACGGATGCTCTGATACATAACCTCAGATCATATTAACTCTTCATTAAGTTTACAATTCCAGGACAAAATAAAGTGATTGATAATCATTTAGGCTTTTACTTTGGCAGCCAATTACAACCATATTGTGTGAAAATTCTTAAAGTGCAAACTAGCAAATAAACAAGCCTAGAGATGAATAATATAACCAATAAAACATTCACTCTACCGCTTTTATAACTCTGATTATTCCTGTTAATGTCATTGATTGCTATTCTCGTTTTAGAAAGTCATTAAAAGATGAGCAACAAAAATCTCATTAACATCAGTGAAACAAATGTGTTTTTACGAAGCAGCACAACATATTTTGTTATAATCTTTCTGTTAATGAGGAAAAAGAAGTGTTGTTATTAAGTGACAGTGAAGAAAGGAGGTGGATGTGAACCAGCATCCAAAGAAATGTAAACCCCAGACCGAATTTCATGTTAAACGAGAGGAAGTCTTTTAGCAGGAAAATATGAAAGCCACAGACTGAGAAAAACATCAATAATATGATTCAGAAGTTTTATTTTTGGTGTTTTTTAAAGGCAAAGATTTGAGACTTTTCTGATGGGGAAATTATTTGTGCATTAAGATAAAGCTTGACGTCAACAGTCTACAGGTCAGGGCTTTGACAGTAATGTTAACCTTTCATCTTATGTTGATGTTAAAGGTGCTGTGAGGAGAATCTATTACCAGTGACATAAAGACTCTGCTACCCATGAGCACACGCGGCAACTGTCGTAGTGCTGCGTTCCAGTAACCTCGGAACTGGGAGAGACATTATCTCCAACTTATCAGCGTTCCAGTTGAAGTCGGGAAAAAACAAGCCGATCTACCAAGCTATTGTTAGCTGTTGTTAGCACACCCTGCGTTGTTGTTCACAAATACCACATGAAGAATGTGATTATCACTATGGCAGCATTTTTGTAAATATAAGTCTAACAAAACGGTGTATACAGCTGATCTAAAGCAACACACCCCAGTCAGAAGTGCAAATAACTTGGTTATTACAGGAGCTAAATAACTGTTCACACTGGGGGCATCCATCTTCGATTGTCAACTCAGAGGTAGTGGGGTTTCACAGAGTTCCCAGTGGGAAATTCTGACTTTGGGGGACATTCCAGTTGCAGTTTCCTACTCGGAACACGGAAATTCCTACTTCTGACTACAACTGGAACGCACCAAAAGACGTGACCCAAGCCAAAGCGTGTGTTTGTTGTGATAAATGCAGTTCGGACCTTCCTCAGAACTCTGCATTGCTTTACAACTTCTTTTTTCAGCAACTTATAGGAAGCAAAGCAACTAGGTAATGTATCTCTTTCTAGTTATGTAGCGGTAATTTTTGATGTGTGACAACAAGCAATTTTTGGAAAGCTTCGTATCGTAGTTTTGTTGCCGGCTATATATCGCTTCTTACAGCCTGGTGCTCTAAGACGTGTCCGAATAATATAAATTTGCTCTAGTTTTAATTGTCTTGTTCCTGAAGTTGAGTATCCAGGCCAGTCCAGTCCTGTCTGACCCGACCGGAAGGCTAAGGAATAGCATTTATAGAAAACCTATTTTGATGCTATAAAACTCATCTTAAAGTGTGTATTTCGATCAGGCATATATCTAAAAGTGAGACTTTTTTGTAATTACTTAGAAACTCCTCACAGTCCCTTTAAGGGACTTCTCACAATTTGCTGGGAGCTAAATGAGAGCAAGTAAAGGTTTGGTGGCTGCAACAGAGAGCAGAGTGGTGACAGACGTACAGAGGGCAGGATAGTGTCTTTAGCAGCAATCAGGCTCTTACACCTTCCTGAACATTATTTTACACACCACAATGTTTTACACCACACTAACAAAAATGAAACTCACACCTTGTTCTCTTCTTAGTACCACTAGACCTACAAATAAAGGATAATGTGGAGCCAAAAGCAGTGAAATGTAACTTATTATAGCTTTGAGGCTCATTGAATGCATATAAATACTCTATGTGCAAAAATATGCTAACACTTGCGCCGTGTTACATGTCTTTGGGGGCCTCTCCAAATGACAATATCTCTGTTGAAAAGCAAAGGGGATTCAGGGTGGCGCCAAAGTGTGTCAGACTAAACTCTTACATGTTGTTGTGCAGTGGTTTAAGTGTTTTTATCAAGCCCCACTTTGAAGGATTCTACATTTTCATCCCCATCTCATCACCCATCAAGAGTCAATACATTCATCAAACCGCAATCTACTTATGAGGATTAAAAACCATTAAGCTTAAGTACGTCAACATAGAAATTGGCAATTATGTATCCTAATCATATCTATTTTTTTACATTTACTTTTAATTGTAACATTAATTATGTAGTATTCAACCATGACCCTGTCTCCAAAGAGTAAGAGGTGACATTTGAATCTTTTAGGCTTTTATTTGAAGTTAAAGAGTAATCTGTTTACAAAGTAGAAATAGTTAAAACTTTCTGTCGACTCCTAAGGTTTGACCAGGGATTCTTAAACACGTTTTACAAATGTTCTGCATGCTGTTTGGTTTATCTCTGTAATACATTAACCTCCATGCAAAACTCTGAATTGAATTCAAAATATACAGAAGTAAAGGTACAATCTGATCCAAACCTTTGAATGTGGCACGTCATATAGTTTAAAAGGTCTGTTCTTAATTTTAGCACAGATATCCACTCTGACTCAAGGATGAACTGATAAGAATATTGAGGTCAATAGAAACTTAATTGGGTATTGTTTTCATTGCTTTGTTTGATAACTCATTCATTCAAGTACGTTTCAAAGATTTGCCTTTAACTTTAAAAATGTCCACTCTGAGTCAAGAGTAAGCAAATTGTATAGTTAAAGAAACTGACTCTTACGTTTAAATCAGACGACAAACTTAATATCTTCAGAGCACTGTAAAGAATTTACTCTAAACTTCGTGGTAATGTTTACTTTAATGTAATGATGAATTGGTTACATTTGAAGGTTAAAGGTAAGTGCCATGGTTTCTTATTCTCATTCTTTGCTTTTGAAAGTGTTAAACAAAGATGCTTCGAAGGATTTTGTTCCGACTTTGCATAAATATCCACTCTGACTCCAAGATGAATGTATTGGAAATAGAAATTGAAAGGTAATTTGATCTCATGTTTGTCCTTTGCACAAGAAAATGACTTCTGAAGCACACTTCCCTCCTGACTAAATGACTAACTTTTAGAATTTTGGAAATTTAGGACATTGTAGCAAATTTTAACCCCTTGCTTTCCAGCACAACATCCCAAGAACATTATGAGGGATTTATCAACCCTGCACAAATGTCCACCACAACACAAGGAGGAGGTGGTCATTACCTCCGCCAAGAAGGTTATATTTTCAGGAGAGTTTGTTTGTCCGTCTGTCTGTGAACAAAATAACTCAAAAAGTAATGGATGAATTTTGTTGAAATTTTCAGAAAATGTTCATCATGAGAAAAGGAAGAACTGATTCGATTTTGGTGTTAATCCGGATCAGTGTCTGGTCGCCATGACGAAAAATTTGATTTTTTTTAATAAATACTTAACTAAAATAGATATCATTATGAATCCAGTTGCTAATGGTATGTTTACATGGTCAAGGAATCTAAATATTTACATGAAATAAAGGTAGGACTAATATTTATAGTGAAAATAACAATATGGTTGAGGACTGTGGCGCTGGCAGAGGTCCGCGCTCTCGGAGTGCTTTTCTAGTTGTATATGTAAATGTAAATGTTCTTTATTTATACAGCCCTTTACAACAACCCTTTCGGTGAACCAATGTGCTTTGCAATAGGTAGTAAGTAAAAAGCAATAAATAAAAACAATTAAAAGCAAATAAAAACAATAACAGCAACTAGAAAAGCACTCAGAGAGCGCAGATTTCCTCCAGCGCCACAGTCCTCACCCATATTGTGATTTTACCATAAATATTAGTCCTACCTTTATTTCATTGAAATATTTAGATTCCTTGATCATGAAAATGTACTATTAGCCACTGGATTCATAATGATATCTATTTTAATTTAGTAGTTATTCACAAAAATCACATTTTTTGTCATGGCGGCCAGACGCTGATCTGGATCAACACCAAAATCAAATCAGTTCTTCCTTTTCTCATGCTGAACATTTCCTGAAATTTCAACAAAATCCATCCAAAACTTTTTGAGTTATTTTGTTCACAGAAGGACAGACAGACAGACGGACGGACAGACAGACGGACAGACAAACAAACTCTCCCGAAAACATAACCTCCTTGGCGGAGGTAATAAAAGCAATGAAAACAATAAAAGCAATAAGAGCAATAACATCTAATAGAATAAAGTAAAACAGAGTAAAAGTAAAAGTGTCACCACACTATGGGTATTAAAAGCCATCCAAAATAGATATGTCTTCAGTCTAGATTTGAAAAGGCCCAGGTCAGAAATTAGATGCATTTCAGCAGGGAGCTTATTCCAAGGCTTGGGAACAGCAATGGAAATGTCACGTGTCAATAATAAAGATAATTAGCTCGTATGCTTATACCTTTCTTGCTAACATTACACCTCAAGGCTTTCATGAGTGATTTTCTTCAGATTTGGCACCATTGTCCACTCTGACAAAAAGAAGAAGAGGGATCAGGGTATCGATGCCAAATAATATCTCAACAGTGTTTTTAGAGCTTATTTTGGAATTTTGTAACAGTTGACTACATTTGGAGGTAATTATCAATGCCACTGGGTCTCTTGTTCAGTTATTCCCTCCAAACACAGTAACACTGTAGAATTATGCTTAAATTTGGAAAAATGAAACAATTATATGTTGGAAGTAGGGGTGTGCGATATGACGATATTAAATCGTTAAGGATTATAACGTGGGGATGATCTCATAAAGCAGAAAGATCGTCAGATCGTCTGTGTGGGCGCAGAGACTTTGACGGGCACCCGACTAACCAATCGTCGCACATTACGTGCAGTGCATGGTGGGATCTCCTGTTTGGTTATGTAGAGTGAAGCCATGGCGGAAAGAGAAAAGGAGTTAAAGCTTGAAGATGTCTGAACAAAAATCTGTTCTAAAGCAGCTGTATTATTCACTCAGATTATAGACACTGCAGTTAGATAACATTTGTTCTAAGTTGTTGCACTTTAATAGTGATAATGTTGATTGTGATAGATAATGTTGATATTGTTGTTCATTACCTTTAATGTTTACATTTATTGCACATTTTTATAAAAACTGCACAATTTAAATTGAAACCTGTTCTGAAAGTTTCTTTGGCTTTGTCATTTTTTTCTTTTAGGGTTTTGCATGTTTTATATGTTAAACACAGGGAAAAAATGGTCAAACATGCAAATAAGTCTAGAAAAATCAACGTAAAAAAGAATTGTGATAAAATCGTAATCGTGATTTTATTTTTAAAACATTGTGATATGATATTTTTGCCATATCGCCCACCCCTAGTTGAAAGTCACAGGCCAAAAGTCAATGTCATTAGCCCTTATGATCAAGCCTTGCTATTTTAGGTGACATCTCAAGAGTGTAAAGGTATCAAAGGTCCAAATCATTGAGCCATGTAGTCATCCCTTGGACCTAAAATTAATATCTCAAGAAAATCAAACTTTGCACATATGTCTGACTCATGAGTAGACATATCAGGTTTTATTTGTCAGAGATCAAGTCCACTTAGAATCACGTCCTTCAGTCACTAGGAACCCAGATATCATAAAGATCTTAAAGGAACTGGCAGAAATGTTCACTCTGACTTCAGGATGAGCCGGTTTGTTTTTGAAGTTAATAGCCAGTGTTGTTGGGTCTTACTTACATGTCCACCCAGACCAAAGGCACAAACAAGCTTTTAAATCAAAGCTGAAGATCATTAGGATGTAGCAGCACGGTGGCGCAGCAGGTAGTGCACATACCTCACAGCAAGAAGGTTACTGGTTCAATCTTCGGGTTGGACAGGGGCCTTTCTGTGTGAAGGCTGCATGTTCTTCTCGTGCATGGGGAGTTCTCTCCGGGCACTCCGGCTTCCTCCCACAGACCAAAAACATGCTCATTAGATTAACTGATAGCTCTAAATTGCCCTTAGGTATGAGTGTGAGCATGAATGGTTGTCTGTCTCTCTATGTGGCCCTGCAATTGACTAGCAACCAGTCCAGGGTGTACTCTGCCCCTCGCCCAATGACAGCTGGGATAGGCTCCAGCCCCTTTTTATTTCAATGGCAGTTAAACACTGAGATAAAAGAGACAAAGCCTTACATGCACACACAGACACTTTCTGTGCCCTAAAAGCAATTTATTCTATTTAAAGTAATTAAAAACACAATCACAATGTCACAAACCTAATTGAAAGTAAATTAAATTTCAATTGCAGACATTTTTTTTTTGCTGCATTGCATGTTTTTTCTGCTTTCATGCCAGCCTGTGCTTTGTGCCAATATAAGCTTACAGGCAATAATTTTTAAACAACCAAAACCAAACAAAGGAATCACCATGCATGAAGAAAACACCAGAGGACAATTTAAGCGTGATAATATTCCCACTTTGATTTAATTTGAATACTAAGGCTGCAATAATGGCAGTGAATGGTAAACCCAAATTACTTTCCAGATGATGCATCCATATTTTCCTGCTGTCTGCAGTGGGAATAGATCCATATAGACGAGCTATTATCCATCTGTCCGTCCCCGTACTCCATCACGTATCCGGCCCTTCTTGAGGCCAGATGTCCTTTCCATGGCAACGTCCTCCAGCTCCTTTACAGTCCCATCCCTCTCTCCAGGAATAACGTTCACTTGGACCATACTGAGCTTTATGACTCACGTCCAGTGCCAACCCTCCGTGCCAATGCTGGAGTCAGAGTGACATTTATAGCATGCTGCCAAAAGTAAGGTTGGGCTGGAGGATGGGCGCTTAATTAATGTGCACGATTGGACACTTGAGGCAGGAGGCTGGCAGCACAACTGTTGGCTGTTTACTCTTTTAGGGGCTACAACAAAAAGACAATCTTGTTCTGAGTAGATTTAAAGTGCATGTTTGTTAACACAGAGGGTCTTTAAGAAATGTTCCAGATGTATTTTACTACTTTCGTTATGATAAAAACTACCAGATGGATTGCCAACAGCTGATGTAATTCATGAACCATGAATCATAAACGTTTATAGAGTGTAACGGCGTGATGTTTTTTGTTCTTCTTGAGTAAGTTACCATGTAGTTTGGTAAAAGATTTATGTGATCACCACTAAAATCACCACTATGATCACCACTAAAGTCTAATCATTTTTAATTGGGGTAAACATCTCATGGAAATTTCAGCAAATCATTCAATCTGACTTAACTGGTTGATATGTCTGTATCTATGTCTGAAATTGTTTTATGTCTGTAACTTTGTAAATGTGCTGCTGCCTGTCTTGGCCAGGACACTCTTGCAAATGAGACTTTTAATCTCAATGAGGTTCTTCTGGTTAAATAGGGTTAAATTAAAAAAAAAAGTGACTTAAGTATGAATTGTGGTGTTAATAGGTATCTTGAATCTGTCACATTTTTTGGAGAAATGTGCGTATAGTTATATATATATATATAAAAAATCACAATTTGCCCTATGTCAGTAGAATGTTGTCTTAGTTCAAAACTGTGTTTTTTTTTCCGTCAACAGGAAAAAAGACTCTAAAACCATAACAATAAAGACCCTAACACAAAAAATGCAAGTTTATTTGCATGGCACCTTTTAGCAACCAGGAAATCCAAAGTGCTCACACAATACTTCAGAACACAAGGACAAAGGAAAAGGAAAAACACATCATAATAAAACATCTAAGAACTATAAAGCACTCAGAAGCATAAACCTTCGCCAAGGTGGTGCACATTTTTTTTAAATGTATTTTGATCATATTAACAACAAAAGTATATACTAAACAAAAAAAAGGAAATAATAAGGAAGCAGATAACTCATTTATATTCATTGGAAGTTAAAATGTACATGCTTGAAAAGGAGCAGGAAGAAGTAAAACTTATCTGGTCCTACCCCTTATTCCCTGTTACATATTTGACTTGTGTTCCACATATGTACTCCAACAGCCTTTTCATGAAAGCAAATTACATGGACTTATGAAACATATTTAACAATCACCAACCAATTTTGACATACAAATATAAATACATCTCTACCTATCTGATTACCTACTCATATCCATATATACTTAAACACTACACCTATATATACACCTATATACAAGCAGATATTCATAAATTCATACATGAATTTACATATCCATGCATTGTGTATGTATACATGTCTGCACACATACTTTCCTTTGCACACACACACATGAACATCTTATTTTGTTTAGCTTTTTTGGTTTGTTTGTTTGTTTGTTTGTTTGAAATATTAAAGCACTTTGTTTACTTTGTTACATCTATAAACAAAAGTTCGGTGATAAACTTGCTAGCATAGTATGTTCCATGACCCCAAAAACCCACACCTAGCACTCAGAATCATGTTGCTATCATTATTATTTGGACAGTTAGTGAGCAGAAACAATTGTTTGCTAATTGTGGTTACCTGGATCGCCACTAAAATCTGATCATTTTTAATTTGGGCTAAAATCTAATCATTTTTAATTTCAGCATACTCTTTCAAGAAGTTTTTGCATAATCTTGCTAGCAAATAAGCAAACATATGCCAGTGAAAACATAACCGCCTTGGAGGAGGTTACAAAGAATTTTTTATTTTTTTTTAAATTAAAATTCACACTTAAGAATTAAATCATTTAAAATGTACCATGTAGTGCTGTAAATGGATTAGTTAACTTAAATGTATTTTTCAATAAGACAGTTAAAATTTTTAATGTGCAGTGCTGGTATTAAATGCCATTTAAAACTTAACAAAAAAAAATCAAATTTCTAAATAAGTCTGTAACTGATTTAAAACAACCAAGAGTTTCAGCAGATCTTTTTTTTTTTATTTGTTCCATATATGTGAAGCATTAAAACTGAAAGCTGCTTGTCCATGTCTGCTTTATAAACCAACATGTTTTGTTTTAAAATATATCCTTTAAGAGACAGGAAGTCAGTGTAAAGACCTCACAACTGAAGTGATGTGGCCCACTTTTTGGTCTGAACAAAGCCTTGAGCAGCATCAAACAGCTAAATGTTGTCCCACAGTGAAGTTGAGTATTTTGCAGACAGTGCTTTTATTTTAAAGATAGAAGGACTTTGTTTGCTAAGAGTGTGACAGCATTATTATATTATGTTTTTGTATGTATGTTGAGGGGATGGGGGGGGCTTCAAAATATTTTTTTGCAGAAATGCTCATGCTTTATGGCCATTTCTGTTGTGAAATCCACAGAAAACTAATGTAATAACATTTTCAAAAGGATAAGAAACTCTTCTTTTTTTTATGGTGGACCTTGATGGTACATAAACTCATTTTTTAACCTTGCCTTTTTTATTGGGACTCAGCAGGTATTCACGGTGGCGTATTGCATTCACTTGAAAATAAATTTAAAAAACGCCTGTTTTTATGAGATACTATGTCGTAAAAACAGGAATTTATTTATTTTTAAATTTCCTGTTTTTATGAGATACTATGTCATAAAAACAGGAATTTATTTATTTTTAAATTTCCTGTTTTTGCGAGATACTATCTCGTAAAAAACGAAAAATGATTTATTTTGGAGTTTCCTGTTTTTATGAGATACTAAGGAATGTTAAAAGTAACGAACATGTCGCGCATGTTAGACCTTATTCAGTTTTATTTCTCGCTTGGTTTGAAAAATTGGATGATACTTGTGTCTTTGAGCGGTGTAGCTGGCATTGTTATTAGTTTGTCCACATTGCACAGACACCTGAATTTGCGGTTGTTCCGACACAAAGTCGGATCTGCTCGACATTGCGGTTTTTGTACCTGTGTTGACCAAGTACCTGGTTGATAAATGCAGCAGCCAGTCTTGAAGCAAAGCGTCAGGGGGAATCTTGTTTTTACAAGATAGTATCTCTTAAAACCAGGAAAATCAAAAATAAATAAATTCCTGTTTTTACGAGATAGTTTCTCGTAAAAACAAGAAGATCAAAAATAAATAAACTCCTGTTTTTATGAGATAGTGTCTCATAAAAACAGGTGGATTTTTATTTATTTTCATGTGAATGCAATACGCCACTGTAGGTATTTATTTAATGCAATGGTAATTAATTTTCCATTAATCCACGACCACATAAGGATTAAACCATAGGGTCAAAACTGATTACAGGTCAGTTGTGAACAGCAACACTACTGGTTGTTTCTGTGTATTCCCTTTCACTCTGTTAGGAAATCACTTAGTCATTCACTACTCCAAGCTCCCTTCTTAGGAAGTTATCTGTAGAGGACTTAATGGTGGGCTCACTGACACTGTAAAACACCCACTGCTGTGAACTACTCACTGAATGCTGATAGTGAATTTATTTGCACTGCATGCTGAGTGCCCTGCCCAGACAAATCAGCACTATCAGAATTAATATACTAAGTGTCTATGGGTTCACACCACAAAGTGTTGTTTTCACTCTTTTCAAAGGGTTTAAACGCTTCTCAAGTGAAATTGCTGACTCTTTTTTGAGTTGATATAAAACTTTGAAACTTCAAACAGTGTGACTTTTGATCAACACTTCTCTGTGAAGCACTCCTCAAGTGTCTCTTAAGTGTAAATTCTTCATTAACCCTGCAAAGTGAAAACATTGCTTCATTTATTTACTGTATAATAATGGAGGAAATTAACTGAAATAATGAAAGAAGGTTTGATCACACCACATATATTTAAAAAAAAATAAATTGCTCTGCGGGTTTCATGACATGCACCTTTGGTATCTGTTAGGACAGGGGGGAAGATTGACTACAAGTTTCCCTTACAGGTTCAGAGTTCAGAATGAAAAGCCCAGAGTTAAAGATCCTACAGTGACTCCCCTAGAATTGATTAAGCTAAACATCACTGTTAAACTTGTTTTTGACACCAGAAACAGATTTAGAAACTCATTTGTTTCTACTTCCATTAAGCTTTTAAATAGTGCCTTTTAAGGCTGCAGGGATTGTGCAATATTTACGGGGTTTTCTTTCTTTTATAGCTAGATATGTGCAATATGTGTATGATGTGCAATTTCTGTAATGTGCAATATGTGTTTGTATGTGCAATACTGGCAATACTGGTAATGCGCAATTTTGTGTTGTTTGTTTTATCAGACTGTGGAGACTTGTGAGCAGTAGGCGAGTCCAAAACAAATTTCTCTAGCGGGACAATAAAGTATATCATATCGTATTGCATGGTATTGCATGGTATCGCATGGTGTCGCATGGTATCGCATGGTATCGCATGGTATCGCATGGTATCGTATCGTATCGTATCGTATCGTATCGTATCGTATCGTATCGTATCGTATCGTATCGTATCGTGTCGTATCGTATCGTATCAACACTTTATGACACCATCCAGAGTACAATTAACTTCGCACTTGCTGAAATTTTGCCAACACCAAAATTTTAGCTATTAACTTATTATGTTAGATTATAATAAGTTAACTTGTTATGGATACAGCTCTGTGTAATGTAATTAATTTGAACCACTCTTTTAAAACCCTTTCATGCATGGTGTCCACTACACTTTAGAGATTTTTGGAATACTTTTTATACCATTTAGATTGCACGTTTATATATATGTATATATTTTTTTCTCTATTCCCTTTCCCTTCTCTTCCTTCTTTCTCCTTTTTATACTAATTTATCTCACCTTTAGAGCTCAAATCAACTTATGTAAATATTTCTATTACTGTACATATTTTTGTTGTTACTCTAGCAGACAGAGAAAAGGATCAGAAAATTGAATGAAGAATTATTGTATAAATGTTGAAGAGACTAACCAGACTGCCACACCATTGTACAGTTAGGGTGGTATTTAGTTATCTACATATTTATTTATTTATTTGTTTCCCCTTTTCCTATCTTTGCTTTATATGAATATTTTCAAGTGTTTGAATGGTCTATGTTTGACCAAAAATGAATTTTTATATTTTGTGGCAAATTAGAATTAAAATTAAACATTATCTTAAAAATAAAAGAAAATTGCTTATTTAACAGGATTAATAAATATTGGTTCTAAATTGACTGCGGTGGAAAATAAAAAAATAATTTTGAATGAGTTTTGAAGTGAAAACTAACATTTAAAATTATTATTCCTTTCTGATTTAATAATTCATGCATACAAGGGTTAAGTTATATGTTGTTAAGTTTGCATTTTTTACTCATTTTCAACAAGCTTACATATTATCCAGATCTCCCCAGAACATAGTTTTAGAGTTTCTTGCCTTATAATCCACACAGATGTTGGATGTTGGCATCACCATGAACCCCTCTGTTTCAGCCCTGCTCAGAACAGCCTGTTTTAGTGTAATGACCTGTATCTGGCCACGCCCCTCTAATAAAGTGGATGGGATTTCCAGAGCAGCGCTTGTATGTTTGCTGTGGCTGCACAGACTTGCTTGCACCCTTTATCAGAGCAGTCTTAAAAAGTGGGCTGCTGGGAGGCAGAGTCATGGCTGAACAAACACACACAGTGTCTTCCATTCAGGGGAAGTGGCACATTCGCTTATGACACGACCCGGGAAAAACACCCACTTCTCACCCTAAGACCACTGTTAAGGCAACTTGATATTTTACAATGCTGTAGGCACTTGCAGAGTCCATTTTACTGGCTTAACCACCCTTCATTTCACAACCAATGCATGTTATTTAAGGAAGTCAGGCTTCAAAGCGCCGTGTGTGGTTTAAGGCAGTGTAATTTAACTCAGAGACCGTCGGTGATCCTGCTACATGTGTCTTAGATGAATGTCGCTGAACACATTCGTTTCTGAATAGGTGCTGCATTATAAAGAGCAAACAAATGATGGTAATTACAACAGCATGAGTCCATAAGTATCCATGTGAAGGAAGGTAATTGCACAGTTTCAAAGGGATATTACCGAATGACTTGGTGCTGAAAGGTGGCCCTTGAGGTAGACTAATGCATAATGTTTCCATTAGATCTGAGCATGCCACGCAGCTGTTTTGAATTAATGTAGCTGCATGTAAACAACAGACTGTGTTAGATCATAGGCTACATGAGAGCTGACCTAAAAACTCTTGAAAAAGGATGTGGTCTTAGTACATGTAACTGCTGTCTGAGGACATGTTCATATGTGCGGTGAGAAAAAACACACTGTTCTAAAGAAGCTACATGTGACTGTGCTAATTTTGTCTAGAGGAGCCAGATATTAGCAACATGTTATTCAAAGATGAATTTTTCCACAGATAAAAGGTCTGGGAACTTTTTGGTAGAACAGTGTAGGTTTCTCCTTCAGGCTACGAGCAGAAAGAGTTACACAACATTTGTCTTTCAGCATACATAGTGGCATGTAAGTGTTGTATTACACTATAGCTGAAAGAAATCCAAACCAATGTCAAATACCATGGCTATGATCTTAACCCGAGTTTGACCTTAAACATGCCGTCATATCCATGAACACAAAAAAAATAATGATTCACAAACATTAGCTGTGAATGTCAGAACACAAAAGTCGATGATCATGGTTGGAAAGCTCAGATGTTATAATGACCCGCAGAATTCAAGGTTTGTAAATCATCAACACTGACAACATAGGAAATAAATATAGGTTCATTATTTCTCAACCCATCGGCAATTAAAAGGAATGGGTGGGAAAATCCAGGGGGAAATCAGGAAATGGTTCAGAGTAACAACATGATGGCAGATTTGATCACATTAAATCATTACTTTAACTTTCCTAAGGACTGTGTCCATAGCTCCTGTTTTTTTTTGCACTGGCAGAAACCTGCAGATCAGTCCCAGAGATTTAGATCACTGAACAGTGTTTAATCTTATTAGGTTACAAAAGCTGACTTCTGTCCCTCTTGGTATGATCCACAATACCAAGGTCAGAGGTCAAGATTATGGCCTGACCCAACGGGCAAAGGGTCTCAGGACCTACTGACCCTGAAATCAGTAGCTTCATCTCTTGTAGTTTGTCATAATGATTGACAACAAAGTCTAGCATGTTTGATATTTGTCCTGCCTCCTGTGATTTCTTTCCTCTCGTCAGAGACGTTGACTAATGAGAGCACTGGGAGCTCTGTACATGTGACAGTCACAGATGTAGACACACTGAAGGTGATGTCAGTGTGAAAATCAGTGTCAGCTTTATTTATTTAGCACATTTAAAACAACCAGTGGTCCACCAAAGTGCTTTACAGTACAATAGGCAGAATCAATAAAAATAATTAAAGCAGTAAAAACCAATAAAAGTTACCATAATCCACCAAATTCCAAGGTGAACAAGTGTGTCTTAAGCTGTGTTTAAAATGATATCTACAAGTCAGAAGAAAATTTTGCTCAGCCCTAAAAATGACACTCCTGCCTTTGTGATTTTTTTGTAGGGGAGCTAGCACCAGCCTGTAAAAGCAGATCAGTTGGAGAGAAAATCTTAAGCACTATGTTGAGTAACTGCTTATCATCAAGCTAACATTTAGAAAGACAAATAAAAGCACTCTAAATATAGCATGTTTGTTTGCTGGCTCCAGTGTTAGCTCTCCTTCCAACATTAATCCCTCTGTTGTAGAATGCAGGTGGTTTTAATCCTGGCTCTGTGGTCACTTAATCTAGCATAGAAACTGTTGTAACAAACAAAAACATCTTTGGCGTAAGTCCATCTATCAATCAGCCCGTCAATCAGTCTTTATTTGTATAGCGCCAATTCACAACAAGTATTATCTCAAGACACTTTACAATAGAGCAGGCTGAAGAAAAACTCTTCATTTTATGGATACACATATATGCATGGATACATATAAACATAAATAAAATACACATATACATATCTTTACAAATATATACATCCAACACCACAATCATGAATCCCTCCATCATGGCAGAAAGAAAAAACCTTCTGTTAAGCAGCAGGAAATCTTGAATGTGGATCCCAGTCTCATGATGAACAGCAAATCCACACAATGCTGTGTTGTGTGTGTGGGCAAAGGAAGGGAGGTAGGAGGAGACAAGTGGACTAAGTAAGAACTAAAGTTAGTGACAGATCCATGAACCATCAACCAAAACCTTAAGGAGAATCTTTTGAGGAACAGCAGTAGGTTAGATTACTTATGATTGGGTTACATGAAAACAGAGTCAAACAAAGTTGAGCCCTAAGTAGACTTATTTTATTACCCCCACAGAAAATGCAGAAAACTGTCACCGTTACGTAGAGACACACTCTTTTTTCTGTCTTCATATTCATAGCAGCCTTCTCCTCCCCCTCTTTTCTGTCTCCTGATAACTTACAGTAATGCATCAGCAGTTTCTTCAATAAATTAACTCCTGTGTGTAACATTTTTTATTCTCCACAAACCATCTTGATGTGGGAGAGCTGCCGTGTGAGGAACAGTATTTTTGCAGATCTCAGAACTATCAAATGCAGACTTCTCAGCAGTAAAGAAAAACACGAACTAGTAGCTACAAACAATTAACAACATCAGTTTATTAAACAAGGTGTGTGGTTATTTGGGCATTGGGAAATTCCAGGAGAAATTAATGAATGAACTGAATGTTGAAATGTTTAAGATGTAACTGCAGTGGTGTCAAATGTCTGGACACCACAGCATTTAGACTTTTTTCAAATGTAGGTATTTTATTATTCTGATAGTTATTCGATCATTACCTCCACCAGGAGGTTATGATATTGCCGGCGTCTATTTGTTTTTTGTTTGTTAGTTGGTTAGTTAGTTCGCTAGCAAGTTTGTTTGTTTGTTTTTCTGTCAGCAAGATAACTCAAAAAGTTATGGATGCATTTTGATGAAATTTTCAGGAAATGTCCGGAATGGGACAAGGAACGAATGATGGGACTGATCCGGATCCCCGTCTGGATAATGGTATGCTAATGGTATGTTTTCATGGTCAAGGAATCTAGATATTTAGATGAAATAAATGTAGGAATAATATTTATGGTCAAAATCACAATATGAGTGAGGACTGTGGCGCTGGTGGAGGTCTGTGCTCTCTGAGTGCTTTTCTAGTTTTTTTACATTTCCTATCTATCTATCTATCTATCTATCTATCTATCTATCTATCTATCTATCTATCTATCTATCTATCTATCTATCTATCTATCTATCTATCTAAAAGTAAAGAGTAGAGAAAGTGGCAAGAAAAGGAAAAAAAGGCAGAATTACATTGCTATAAATTTGAGAAGAAGTTTCAGAGTAAAATCATGAATAATAATACAATACAACAGTCCTGTAAAAAGCGGAAACAGTCACATGAATCGAAATTACAATGTGTAGAATAAAGTCAACTTGAGTATTTCAACCTTATTCTTAAAATTCCTGCTCTTTTCTTGACTGATTTGACTTGACTAGATTGATAGATTTTGACGTCTTCTCGGTTTCCTCATGTCTCTACAGCTTAAGACTTGAATATGAGGCTGCACAACATCTCACCAGCAGTTCAGCTTCCCACCTTTGGCATGCTGTCAGACGTAAATGTCTCCTCCATGGATATGGTGGATTGCTCAGCTTAGTCACACCTGCATGCTGTGAGACACTGCCCCACCCTCATCCTCTGAAACTAATCAAACCCCCCGTTTGAAGGTCTGTAATGTTTTCACGTTAGCCCAAAACCAGTGGGGAATCTGCTCATTTGTGTCCCTCTTCCTCCCTAATTGGTATTCTTCAGCGTTGTCACAGCAACAGAAACAGAGCACATTTGCTCTCCAAAATCCAGTGGAGGCATCATCAGCTGTAAGTCACGCAAGCATGCATTCAACCCGCTACAGTGGGAGATACACGATCTAAAGGGGGGTTAACTCATTAGCATGCCGAGTGCTCAATGCGTCTTCTTCTTCTGAGCTTATTTGGAGAATCTGCTTTGTGCTGTTGAGGAAACTCTTTCTGAAAATCGAAGTGGGAGTTTGACCGTGTCAAGCATGCAATCAAGTAGCATCTCCATACACTCCATATAGTGATGTCTGAGTCTGGTCCATGCATTCACACACGCATAAACACCCGACACCGATAATGGCAAATGGAATCTTTCATGTGTATTGCAGCATTTGCACATAAAATGAACCTTTATTCTCTTCCCACTCCCACATCTCACGCAATTGAAAACCATCAAATGTAAATGTCACACTTCTAGGCATACGGAAACGGAAGATTGTGTCCTTCTCACAGCTGATGATTTCCTGCATATTTATCTGCTTGATTAGTGACAGAAAAATCTGTTTGGAGGCTTCACTCGTCACAAGTTCTCTTGCCACAGAACGTCATCTGAGACGGCACAGAGGAGACAGAAATCTTTAGAATCATAACATTATTTCATGAAGTAAGACGTGCCCGAAGTGTATTGGAATTCACTCTTAATATATGGCGACAAAAGCAATCACTTAACCATATGTTGAAAGATTCCTTGGCTTCATTAACTTCGGGATCCTTCACACTATTTTGGCTTTTATGGTCATTTCACAGAGGGATGGAATGTTCCATTTTTACAGCTGTTTTTGATCGTATTGATTTCAATCAAAATAAGTGGATCATATTATCCCTCAGGTTTAAACGGGATGAAGATATGATGACGAAGTAGAATAATATCCACTTCAATCTTTCCATCGATCTGTCTGTACATTTATTGATTTTTTTAGGTGCCGTTGAATATGTTAAATGGTGCATGGCAGCCTTTGCAATTGGATACAAAATCAATATTATATTCTGTCAAAGCTCTATCATCGAGAGGATTGGAGGGTATTGCTTTTCCAGCGTAGAAATAATTGTCACGCAGCTTATTAAATGGTGCACCAACATTAGGCCTGGAAATAATGACACTTTTTATAATTGAGTGATCTGTCTCATTGTTTTATGAGGAAACTGTTTGGTCCACCAAATTACAATCTCTGCAAAGCTGCTGTGACAATTTATGGACATCATCCATTTTGTTCATGGATTTATTCTTTAAGACATTTGTCAAGAACATCAGCGAAGCATTGATGGTTTCAGATGCATATACAGTTGCATTAAAAAGTATGTGAACCCTTTAGGATGACTTGGATTTCTGCTTAAATTGGTCATAAAATATAGTCTGATCTGAACATTGCTGCACGTTTGAAGTTTGCAAAAGAGCACCTGGATGTTCCACAGCACTGCTGGCAAAATATTCTGTGGACAGATGAAACCAAAATGGAGTTGTTTGGAAGGAACTTTCAACGCTATGTGTTGAGAAAAAAAGGCACAGCACACCAACTGTAAAATATGGTGGAGGGAGCATTATGGTTTGGGGCTGCTTTGCTGCCTCAGGGCCTGGACGGATTGCTGTCATTAACAGAAAAAAGAATTCCCAAGTTTATCAAGACATTTTGCTGGAAAACTTACATATACATAATATATATACAAATACAGTTGCATTAAAAAGTATGTGAACCCTTTAGGATTACTTGGATTTCTGCTTAAACTGGTCATAAAATATGTTCTGATCTTCATCTAAGTCACATCACTAGACAAACACAGTCTGCTTAAACTAATATCGACCAAAAAATTAAAAGTTTTCTTGTTTTTTTTGACACAATATGTAAACAGTAACAGTGCTGGATGAAAAAAGTATGTGAACCTTTGGATTTAATAACTGGTTGACCCTCCTTTGGCAGCAATAACCTTAACCAAACGTTTCCTGTAGTTGTAGATCTGACCTGCACAACTGTCAGGAGGAATTTTGGACCATCCTTCTGTAGGAAACAGTTTTAGTTCAGCAATATTCCTGGGATGTCTGGTTTGAATTGCTCTTTTGAGGTCATGCCACAGCATCTCAATCGGGCTGAGGTCAGGACTCTGACTGGGTCACTCCATATGCCATATTTTCCTCTGTTGAAGCCATTCCATTGTTGATTTACTTCTATGCTATGGGTCGTTGTCCGGTTGCGCTTCAGTTGGTGGACAGATGGTCTTAACTTTTCCTGCAAAATGTCTTGATAAACTTGGGAATTCTTTTTCCTGTCGATAACAGCAATCCGTCGAGGCCCTGAGGCAGCAAAGCAGCCCCAAACCATAATGCTCCCTCTACCATGTTTCACAGTTGGGATGAGGTTTGATGTCGGTGTGCTGTGGCTTCTTTTCTCCACACATAGCATTGAGAGTTCCTTCCAAACAACTCGATTTTGGTTTCATCTGTCCACAGAATATTTTGCCAGCAGTGCTGTGGAACATCCAGGTGCTCTTTTGCAAACTTCAAACGTGCAGCAATGTTCAGATCAGACTATATTTTATGACCAATTTAAGCAGAAATCCAAGTCATATGTCATATTCATCGCCAACATGGTGTCTTAAGGTTGAAAGTCCTGCACTCTTGGTGCCTCTATATGGAATTTGTGACTTTGGGATGTCAAGTCGTGGAGCTGTACACATGAAATGATTGGCTTTCAAGTGGTATCACTTAGGAAACTACATGAGACATCAAATGTGGACTGACATGCCACAAGTGAGTGGTTATTTCCTTTAAGCGTACATACATAGATAGATACTCTTATTAACAGACTCGAGGTCCATAAACAAGTTTAATATGTTGAATTGATGGCATTACACTTTTTCTTTGAGCTTGAATGCCACATCTTTCTGACCACAAAGAGGCAGTTCTTTTTGGATTTTACATTTTATAATATGGCCACAATATTTGTTACATAACAAAAATAACAAAAGTGAAGTCTATGTTGACTCAAATGAATTACTGACCATCAAGCAAAAAAAAAATTTCCATGTTATGCTGTTGGTGCTATTATCAGCAAATTTGAATTTTTGACAAATTTGATTTCTGATGGTGTAAACACAACATGGGGGTGGGGGTGGGGGGGTGTCATTGGACTCATACCATGAGCACAGTAAAGATGACGCCATTGAGGGCACCAACAACTGTCCTGGTTGCAACGATATACTGGTAAATTTATGATACTTAAATGTTTACAATTTATTTTTGCAATTCAAACTGTTCGTAAAGGCTTCCCTCCCAAAGGAAATATTGCCGGCATTACCAGCCTTTTTGTTCAGATTAGACCTTTCCACCCTACCATGCTACCAACTTTTATACTTTTTTTCCTCATATTAGACTGAATCAAAATATTAACCAGCAGTAAGAGAGTTATATATTAAAATGAAACAACCCAGATGAGCAAGTTTTTTGGTGTGTGGGAGGAGGCTGGAATTATTGGAAAGAACCTACACATGAGCAGGGAGAACATACAAACTCCACACAGATAGGCACCGATAGACACAGGGTTCCAAACAGCAATCGTTTTGCAGTGAGGCTTGCACACTGCCTTAGTATCAATGAAATGCCCTCAGGTTACAACCTGTATTTATTTATTTTTTATCAAATTATTTTTTATCTATAATATTATAGTATTACTACTTTGTATAATTATTAATAATTTATTGCCCTTTTTTAACATTATTATTATTATTTTTTTTGGCTGATACTATTTTTTAAGTTTCCTACAAGTACATTTTTCTTCTTTTTTTCTTTTTTTTTGTTAAGTACATTTTCGGGCATTTTCTGCTTTTATTGACAGGAGGGTGAGAGACAGTGGATGGGCTTTTGAAGGGGGGCGAGGGAGTGTATGGGGAGGACACTGCGCACTGGCCACAGCCTGAATTTGAGCCTGGGCCAGCGGAAGCATACATGGGCCTGGTTGAATACCAACAGCTTTTTTTCTGAATGGATTTTGGAGTTAAAGTGCATCCCATTGCACTGCAAGAGCTTAAACCTTAGTGTAATTTAAGAACTATCTCCACAGGATGTATTGATCACGGGTTGCACGCATGAAGTAAAAAGTGACCACCATCCCCAGTCTCCCCCACTGACCTAATTTCCATCACTGTCTCCAATTATGAGAAATGGAAGTTTTCCTTTAATAGAATCTTCTCCGTGGATGTTTTTCTGAGATGCAAAACTACAAATTATCGAGGGAACTCTTATTTTCCTGCGGTATCTTTTAATCTGTGGTCTGGCATTTACCTCACGCAAGGTGGACTGATCTCACCTTTCCTCAGCAGGGAGGAGGAGGAGGAGGAGGAGGAGGAGAGGAAGGATGGGGCATGAGCGCACTGGTAATGAAGTCAATAAATAAGCACAGCAGAGGGGACTGGAGGCAGGGGATGTTCCGCATTTCACTTGAAGACATGTGTCTGTGTGTACAGTGTGTGCTTTACAGTGTAGCTCCTGTAGAGAGCGGTAGATAGTTTTAATAAGTGCTCACTCACACAGCCTGACTGTACTGTACATGAGCGGAGGGAGGGAGGAGCGAGCGTGTAGTATTTCTTTTTTGGTTCTTTCCCTCCTGTCGCTGGTTGCAGCCCGTCCAAACGCTACTGTAAGGAAGGCAGCAAAAGAAACGAGTGGACTAAACTATCGTTTCCAACCAGAAGCCTTTTTTGTTGTTGTTGTTGTGCAGGAAGGAGGACAGGGGAGAGCTGAAGAGGAGGAGGCGGAGGGAGATAATTTGACAGTGTGCGAGGCGGAGCGGGAGCAGTAGCGGAGCAGCGTAGCGGAGGAGCCGGGCTCGGGGGGAACGTGTAGCCGCTGAGAGCCGCAGGAACACGGAGGAGCCTTGCTGACTTTCACCCGCTTCATTTAACACCCAAAGGCCGCTTAACCCGACCCGAAAGGAGGCTGGCGTCCACGCAGCGTGGGGGCAAAAGCGCCGGTGAGTGTCGTTATCTTTGAGGCTGTGGCGTGCTGTTGTAGTGTGGCGGGTCTGCTAGCTTGATAGCCCGGTGTTAGTGTGAAATTGGTGACCGTGTTAACTGGTGACCCCGTGGCTTTAGCTCAGGGATGGGCACACTGCAAATTGCAATATAATATATTTTTTCACATATATCCTCAGTTAGTTGATAATAAGAGTAAAAAAGAGATATATTAAAACCTGACTTAACCAACTTTTACATTTTTTTATTTAGTTTAATACACAATTAATAAGCTAAACATGGAGATAAAGCAAATTTTAGAATAATACAATGTAATGCAATATTGCACTTTTTTCCAATACATACTGTTTAAACATATACATTTAGTAAGTTATACCCAACATTTTAGTAGAGGCAATATGTTTATTACTTTGTCAAGTTCTTGCATATAGTTAAGTATAAGAATCAAGGAACACAGTGGAATTATCTTTTTTAAATTGTATTTGATGTATGATTTTGCCCTTTTTTGGTCATGTTTACAATTAACTGAGATTTGGAGTCAACTTTATGGCCACATTGTATAATGGGGAGGCCACATGTGGCCCCCGGACCCCATTTTTCCCCACCCCTAGTAAAATTGTGCACATTATTTATCATGTGATTTTAATTGACTTACTTATGGACTGTTAATTGTTGATCAGGGATTTTCTGTATTCACTCTTAATGTAAAGCACATTGTGTTAGCCTACAATGAAATGTGCTCCATTAGTAATTGTTATCATTGCTTAAGCTGCAGTTGTAACAAGACACTGTTACTACACTGTCAGAAATAGAAATCCTCTAATGCCAATGCAAACAAGAGGCTTTCATTATGGCACAGAATTATCCATTGTAGCCACGACAAAAGCGCACACATTCGGCTCAATGGCACCAGTTAGCACGGTCACTCCTCACGCCAGCACACCAGGCTGCTCGCTGCTGCCTGTGCTGGTTTGACAGATCGGATCAGCAGCCAAAGCCAAAGGCACTCTCCGTTTTCTGTGCAGCATTCGGGCATTGGTGTGGTCCATCTGCAGCCACCTTTGTTGACGTTTCCTTCTGCTTAGTGGTCCATGTCAGTGCAGCATTGCCGGATATTACTGCATAGCGGTAATGGTGTCCCTTTCCCCCCCTCACACTGTGTTGTGCTTGTACTATCATGTGCTGCACATTGCACACAGGCCCGAACTTGGATTTATGCCTGCTGCACTCTGCTTGGTCCAATCCCGCATGCACTCAGATAGGGTGATCGATAAAGCTATAATACACCATAACACTCCTCCTATAGGCAGTGTTGGAACTCAGTGACTTGACCTTAATTTGGTTTGCCATAGGTGGTGGAGACGTGGGTTTAATGCATTCTGACGAGTATGGCTGGGCAGTAGTGCACAGATTTTAGGATTTGCAGATTTGTTTCCTTAAGAGTAAGAGGGAATAAAGATGAGGGTTGTGTTTATTCATAAATATTGATGATCCAGACGTATTGTTCTGTGATAGGGCTGTGTACCGTAAGAGCCACATGCTGTAATATGCTTACGAACACATGGTCATATTTTGATAGGGAAAGATCACATGGAGAATGATCTGTTTTGCCATGGGAAAAAATGCAAGTTAATTAAAGGGATGTGCAACGTTGTCAGAACCATATGGGTATTGACAGATATGAAAAATGTCACAAATATTTTAGCGTAAATTGGCCTTAGATGTCCCAAAGGTTGGCTATAATATTGGCAGAGCGTATCATAAATGTTTACCTCATCGCTGAATTTGACTTTTATAAATTTAAGGTATTATTTATTAAAGAATAAAGTAATGTTTGCTCTTGCTTCACACTTTTTTATGACATATATTTATATTTATATACAAGCATATGGAAGAAATACACCAATTATACCAAATGCTACTAACATATCTATACAATTAAGATGACCTGAATTTATTTCTCTCTTTTTTTAACTAAAAGAGAGAAAACACTGTTCTGTTGCATAGTACATTAGATGGCAACTTTTGGTGAGATGATGGGAATGGCCAACTTCTTGTACTCATGCAAATAATGCCAGAGTATTTGTGCAACTTAGACATTGCTCTCCTTGTTGCTAAAATATGTTTGAACATTAGTTATTTGGATTTGGTGTTGTAGATTAATAGAGGAAGGGTACTGATAAGTGTCAAAAGTAAGTCAGCAACTCTTGGAGAAATGGTTAAAACCGTTTACAACCTCTTTTCTGAATTCTGCTTATCTATTTGTGTACTTTAGTTATGTCATTCTTCCTTTTTCTGATATTAGGACCAATGATTTTAAATTTGGACGGCATATTAGTTACCAAAGGCGAGAATACAGTGTCTGAATTGCACAGTCAGGTTGGCAACATTTGGTGAAATTCGAAAGGATTGGCTAATTTCGGTATTTTTGCGCAACTTAGTCAGTAAAATGTGATTAAGACTTTGAAGTCTTTTTAAATTAAGTTCAGGCTTTTTGACCTAAGGACAGATAGAAATGTCAGAATTGCATCGCAAAGCTGGTACCATTTGGTAAAGAAATCAGCTTTCCAGTTTTGCAATTATTTCAAATGTTTTTAATGTGTTGAGCTATTTATTAAGTGCTGTCTTTTGTTAAAAATATGACATCATATTATTAATTTGATGTTTGTTGACCAAAAACATATATTACACAACACACAGGGCAACATTTTAAAAAGAAGGGAGAACTGTGAAAATACATTTGTGCAATCTATGAGGTGCTTCCTCTCCTTTGTTGAAACTATAACTGAAGAAAAAATTAGAAAGCAAGTTGAACAAGCAAAGAGTAAAGTTTGCTCTGATGTATTCGAGCAACTTGGACAATTCTCCCTTTTTTTTGGTTAAAACTGTGACTGGTGTTCATCAAGTTTCTGTACTTTTGTGATCCCACCAGACCAGTAAAATGATGGAGACTCCCTTTGTTGTCGACACATGGCAGTGTAGACATTGTTGACTTACTCGGTTACAGAGATGGTGCCGGTGTTTTTGTACATTTAAGACTGTGTGCTAGAGTTTGTCGACAACTTAGAACAAGGGAGACACGGGGCATCTGGTTTTGTTGTGATGGTATCAAACATGCATTGATATTGTTTGATTTTTACTTTTAGCAAATCAAAGTTTATGGTTTGTTATTGTAACAACACTGATTTATAGTCTGTATTGTCCACCCCTAGTGGGTGTTTTATTTTAAAAGCTTTAGCAGTGCAATAGTACATTTGGTGCAGTCAGAGACAAACCTACCCCAAGTCCACTTGCATTCGCCTGTTTCTCTCTGCTGTGTGGAAATTGGGTCATTAACATTCATATAATCCATGCATCTCTGGTAATATAGCTGCAGCTTAGTCCTTGTGACGAGTACAGACTGGCATTTAGAGTTAATGAGTCTATTTTTGCTTCCTGTTCATAATCACTGTGTCATGCAACCCAGATGACACTGTCTGATCTCGTCTGTTGATGTGTGTGGATCAGAATTCGCCGGTATCAGAACAGACTGTCCTAGAGAGGCTTAATGCGCGTTGCATCAAAACAGCGAGGGTTGGGGTTTACATTACCACATACGCTGGGGCTGAGCTGCACAGGAGTGAAATAAAAAGCTTTGTTTTGGATAAACATCATGATCTACACTGCAGCTGGATGCAATCCTGTATAGTTTTCTCTCTGAGACAGCACTGCTAAGGAAGTTTGGAGTGCATTCATAATATTTAGAGCCAGACCTGTGGTTTTTTAACAGGAAATAGGGCTGCCACAACACCAGAGTTTAAACATTGAGATTGTTGTTATAAAATCAAACAATGTATCTCAACTTTTTGATATAAAGGCAACAAATTAGAAGTCAGTGGAGCTAAGTGCTTTTTGTTTTCAATGTCAAGTATTAAGATTCAGCTCCTGCAGACCATCTAATCTGCACTAAGAACATTGATGACCTTTCTACATGGACATAAGACAGTGTTGCCTGCAGTCTCTAATTGGCTTTTAACTCTCCTGCATGTTTTTCTCATGAAACAGAAAGCAAACACTGCCAGATTGTATCATTTTGAATCACATGGAAGCAAGAAATATAAAAGCATTGAATATTTTTGTCCATAGTAATAAGGAATTGAGCATTAACATATCCTATTACAGAGGAGTTTTGAAAGTTCTTAACTATAACTTACCTTTCAGAACATGCAAAGTGGCGACAGTACTAAATAAATTTTGATGATTATAAAGCATTATCTCTTGATACTTGAGGCATTGTCGGCAGCACATGAGCAGACTACTGTCCATCAAAGAACCAGTACATAATACATGAAATAATCTCATATCACAGAACTTGAAATGCAGAAAACAAGGCCAGCAGGATGCAGATGATTTCATTACACTATCGCTCCTGTCTGCTATGCTTTCAGCATTGTCTGCAGCACTAAAACATCTAAACATACTTCAACCCCTTCAATATACAGTAAACAGTGAACTAGACAAACCAATGCTACATGATAGTGCTCAATGTTCTTTCTATTTCAATATTGTTTTCCTTTAAATGAAACAGAGCGCTGTCTCCAGTACTCATCAGTCACTTTAAGAATCAGTCATTTATGAAAATACATGGTTGCCAGCTATAGCACATGCAATGCGACCCAAGCCCCCACCCCTCAGAAAAACAACAACAAAAAACTAGAGTGATTAAGACTGTTTCAAAACATTGTGTTCAAGCAGACAATGCATAGATTCAGCTGTTTCCAGCACTTTCAGCCATGCCTGTGCATAAATTAAACTTGCCCATGGAGCATCTGTAGTAGAAAACCGCTCATAATGGTTCACACTGTTTCACTTCATTGTTTTTCTTGTTAATTTACTTCACTGTTTGAAACATGCAGCTCAGTCTGTAGTTTGAGTACAGCCAACAAGACTGTGATCCTTCAAGGGATCTGCAAAGCATGCATCGAGTAATGTTACATTATAGAGCATGTATTGCATAAAACAATGCTCAGGATGATGTAGGTGATAACACTGCATTGTCTCTCAGTGCACAGAGCTCAGACTCAACTGTTTTTTAATTCTCCCAGCGTTGTCTGCAGCACAGCTATTTGCAAGCGGACTGTTTCCCTTAAGAAGCTGTCAGTAATGCTGAAAATAATCTTGTGCTACAGACCATGCAAGAGAAATAATGCAGGAAGGATTTGGATGATTACTCTACATTGTTTATCATTTCCCAGTATTTCCAACACTTTTAGCACTGTCTGCACTCAGGAAAAGCTGAGTAGAATCTGAACCTTACAAGAAGAAGTCATTAAAATGTGAAATAATTGTACACTACAGAGCATAAAAGGTTGGTTTTAGGAATACTTTGCACAGAGTGAGTCACATTTTCTCACGGCATTGTCTGCAGCACAGGTACAGCTGATTTATGCATAAAACAGCCCAAAACTGCAGGGTTTGCAATGCAGAAAACAATGCTGGTGATGATTAAATGATCAATTAGTTTCCAGTCAACCAACTCTACTGTCTTTAATACTTTGAGTAACGTTTGCAGCACAGGTACATGGAAACTGTAACCCAGTTAAGAATGAGGCATTATTAATTAAAGGAATATAATTTAATCAATAAAAATATATAATATGTCTCTTTGCTGATGATGTCATGATCTATTTAAATAACCCTGTGACCTCTTTTATGGAGCTTATGAAAATTCTGACTAAGTTTAGTCTGTATTCTAGGTACAAACTAAATTAAATTAAAACTCAAGTTCTTATGTTCAATTGTTCACCTAACCAAAAGCTTAAAGAATTTAAAATGAAGTGGGAAAATTCACTAAAATATCTGGGTATAAATATAACCAAACAATTATCAAAACTCTATAAAAGCAATTATGGACCAATTTGAATTGATTTAAGAAAATATGGTCCACCCACCCCCTGGGGTTCCAAGATAGGGTAAGGGTGATCAAAATGAATATATTACCACGTCTAATGTATTTATGCTTAGCTCTGCCTTCAAATATACCACAATCTCAATTCAATAACTAGAATAAGCTTATATTATGTAATGTAGTCATTATGGGAAAGTAAAAAAACAAGAGCCTGAGGAATGGCACTTCCAGACCTAAAGGAATATGCATCTCAACTCTGTCCACTGTTATGAAAAATATGTAGCCTAATGGAAAAATATAGAAACATCCATATCTAAATACCCAATTCAGGTAAGCGTTGGGAAAAGAGAGATACCTTCCAAAATTAAAGGAAATTTAGATTTATTAAAGGAGACATATCATGCTGATGCATGATTTAATACTTACATATAATATAATAGATTTGAAAACAAGACCTTGCACCCCCTTAATTTTCAAAAAATGAGATATTGTATTTTTTCTGATATCCTAGAACAAGATTTGATGCCTCTGAAAATAGGTCATTGCGAGATGTCCGCGAGATTTAAATCGTCGTGACGACACGAGGTACATTTCTTTTTATTGGAGTAATCTGATAAAACACTTCCTCCTCTGTGATGTCCGTTAGCCACAAAACCGTCACCGAGGAACACATCCACCCAGCAGCAGTATATAGCTCCCTAGCTCACACTCACTCATTACCAGCTCTGGCCTGTAGGGGGACTCAATACGCGGTTGCTGCTTTGAGCCTGCCGGAAAATACAGTAGAAGAAGAAGGACAGGCTGGCTCAACCCCCGATAGAACTGACCAATCAGAGCACAAAGGGCTGTGACGTTGCGAGGTAACTTTAGGTCAGCCTGGAAATCGAGTGTTTCAACGAGAGCTTGATAATGGCCTAAAATGAGGATTTTGAGAACGCTATTGTGGGGCAATGAAGGAACTAAATGACTTGTACTGAGGGCAGGAATGCTTTACAGGCATCCTAGTCTGGCATAGTGAAAAGGAGAAACAAGCATGATATGTCTCCTTTAATAACTTTAACACTAGATATTTGGCACTCTCTGGTTAAAAAGAAGGATGTGGCATCATTGCATAGGTACAGTATTCTGAAAAGAAGTAATTTGTTTGGAAAAGTCATCTTACTGGCAACATTTGCCTGGCAATTTTAGTGCCAAATTAGCAACCTAGAAATTATTTTGCTTGATTCTAAATAGGATTGATATCTTCATCCAAAACAAAGCAACAAGGCAGTTTCTTAATCAGACGTTGGTATCAGTATCAGCTCTTGAGTCCTGAATCTGCTCTGCTCTCATCATAATCCAGCCTAAAAGTTGCCAAGGTAAACTTTGTTGTCAACCCTGATGTCTCAAAGTTCAGGCTGGCTGCTGACAGACTTTTCTGACCCTTAATCATTCACTCAGACCTTGTGAAAATCCTCGGCGGACATAATCTGGGGCGTATGATTGACCGCAGCGCGCCATGAATATAACGGTGACAGTGGGTGTGTCCGCAGACGTTTGTGTGTGCGAGGAGGGGCCCCCTTCGCCGCATTACAGCGCCGTAATAATTAAATCACTCAATGTAACCGCCTTTCGCTCACAGCCTTTTTCCAGGGTCTCCACTCCAGTCTGAGTCGCGTTTGTTTTTCACAGCCGTATCTCGCGCTGTAGCTGATAGAAAGTGACAGTCTAAGAGCTGTATGCTTTCGCAGTCGAATCCATCAAGCCTTCCCTCTGGCACGCACGGGGCTTACTTTAAGAAAAAAAGGCTGAGAGTATGGATTTTCCATTGATGGGATGGAGATTTAAATCATTTGGCCTTGTTGATGTCTGAATTATTGTCTTCGTGATGCATTTGCAAACTTTAAAGAGGCTGATATTCAAGATTCTGCGTATTTTTAATGCATCTTCCTGCTTTAATGGAGGATGCTGATCTTCAAGCTCCCTGCAATGAGACAGAAAGACAAAAAAGACTCAGCTGGATGTCTTAATGGCCACTGCACACAACGGTCGCATCACCATGTTGAAAAAAACCTTCTGATACAGCAAGAATACAGTGAAACATGCACATAGCTCAAACAAAATACACCAGAAACTGCACCTAAAGTCATGGTTTTAGCTCTCGATAGAAGCCTTTTACAGAAGTATTAATTCACCATTATGGATATTTAGTGTCGCTATTATTGTGATGCAAATGTATGTAATCCTAACCCCCTGCAGAGTCTTTAGATTTGCACAAAAACGCGCTAAAATGTAAGGATAATTTATGTCAGATCAGCTGGTAGGGCCCCAGATGCCCACTCTTCATTAATCATTAGCCATCAGTTTAAATTGAGTGTTCTCTCCCTGGGTTGATCATTAGCCATGGACAAATCCACCGCTCATGTATAAACATTTCCTCTGAGGAAAAGCAGATAAAGAGTGGGCAAACACGTGGAGAAAAGTGGAGAACTTAAAAGAAAAATGTGTAGAAATAGATGAACAAATCAGAGATCAGTTGATGGAGTGTTTGCTGATTTATATGTATAGACAGTTTTCCCTTATTTAAATGGTTTTACCCATATACAAGGCAAGAAAAGGGAACATGGCTGCCTTTCCATGTGGTGCTAATGCTATATGAGACAACGCAGACAATGTATGGGTGTAGCCCGATGTGACCTGGTCTATATAGTCTCTCCTGCTCCCCCCCTCCCGTCCCCGTTTCCCTCCCCTTCCCTCCTCTCATCTCTTCCCTCCTCTGCCGCCTTTTCTCCTCTGCCCTCGTCTATTCCTGTCTGGCCTCTCCTCTCCTCTCCTCTTCCCTGCTCCCCTCTTTTCTCTCCTCTCCTCCCCCTTTTTCTTTTCTCTCCTCTTCCTCTCGGCTGGGGCTCCTTTAGGGGGCCAGAGGTGACCTTCTTCGGTCTCTCCCAGCAGCGAGCACCCCAGTGGGCCTCTCTTTTTGTGACCCTGTTTCTGTCTGTCTTTCTTCCCTGGCCTCCTCGCTCCTTCCCCCCCCTCCTCCTCCTCCTCCTCCTTCTCCCTCCCTCTCTCCCTTATTTCTCTTCTCCCATCCTCTCCTGTTCCCCATGGTGGGGCAGCAGCGCTTAATGCTTGGAAACATGCAGCGATCACTTATATAACCTCGGCTGTGCAGCTGATGTCCTGGTCTGTATCTGCTGTAAAAATGATGTCAGAGCCGTCTAGAGAGGCAGAGGGCATGCTGGGTAGGCCAATATGTCAGGAGCTATTCCCGAGCCGAGCATTGTGAGAATGGTGAGCCTAGGATTTACCCCCTATTTTCTTTTGTTTTGAACTTTGGAAGGTCAAGGCATGACTGATAGTTTTTTAATAAAACACGTGGCCATGATGCATCTTGGTTTGAGGCCCCTTTTCTCAAACTGTGGGGTTGTGGCAATGTGTCGAGGGGGTAGAGGGGGGGCGTCCAAGGCAGGGGCGTGACAAACAGAACCTGTTGTTGAAAAATAGAGCCAATACTGCGGTTCCTTACATTCCCATTTGAAGCTGGCTGCAGAAGTCACATATGTTCACCATGTTGGTTTCACAAAGCAGTGTTTGGTCATATCTGCTTATTATGCTGGCTCACTGAACATGACTGAAATAGTAAATACTTGTCTGTTCTGGTTTCATGAAGGATTCACGTCATGCATGATTTGGGGCATGGCTAATATGACTACTCTGTCAGGGGTTTCAGACATGCCTCAGTGTTGCTTCTTTGTTTATATGAGGTAAATCGTGGTTTTTTTCAATGTAGATGGTGGTACTTGACCTTTATAGTCCCAACAGTCTAAGGGTCAGTCATAATAAGGGCCCAACTTAAATTCTGTTTGACCACTTCTTTCCACAACAGAATTATAAACCATGGTTGGATTGTTGCCTTAATTGGAGCTACAAATAAGCTATAATGAGGTTGCTATTATTATATACAATTTTGTGCTCTTAAATATGGTCTAATTTTCGGGTGCATGGAGGGATGTAACGGTATGGAAATTTCATATCACGGTTATTGTGACCAAATTTATATCACGGTATTGTTGCAGTGTGCCCAAAATGTTCAAAAAGTACTTTAACACAGTCTTGAAACCCCTATAATATTAATGTGATGGAAAAAAATGATCTATTACGAAATACGGCGAAACACGGGGACTAAACGGCTAGAGAATGGCAAGAACACACTCCAGAATGATACTAATGCTGTTATTTACAACTTTTATACATGATTTACACAGAAAATATGATAAACCACCTTTAATTCACTCAGGTATGGCTCACTGAATCCTCTCTCTCTCCCTCTCTCTCCCTCTATCTACTCGTTTACTAGAGGAGTTACAGCAGTTTTATTCACATGCAATTTTGTCTTTCACCTCATCTTGGTGTTTTAGACAGTGTGACTGTCGTCAATCAGTTTCCCCTCGACATCCTTGTAAAATCCAGACTTTGTCCAGACTTTAGACTTTGTTCGTTTTGAGTGAGAAAACCTGTAAGAGTCTGAGTGAGGCTCCAACTGCTGGACTTTCAGAGGCCAAAAATTGTAAACTGCACCTTCGTTTTCATGAGAGACGGTTGCTTCACCGAGGGGCAGACACACATAATTCAGAATTTTCAGCTAATGAGCTGCATCACTGTGTGTTTTTGACCCAGTGTAGTGATCAAACTCAGTTTAACGATAATTCTTATCGGACACGGTAATGATTACCATGGGAAATTTTACCACGGTTTACCATTTTACCGGTAACCATTACATCCCTAGGTTATCCCCATGTTATACACAAGCACAAGGAAAATATGTAAAATATTTCGTCTCACCAACATCACCATAACAACACATCTGGTACATTAAGCTGAAATATTCTCTCTCTCTACAAAACATTACCACCAAAGTTTTGTAATTCTTATTAACCGACCGTTAAACTGTTCTAATCCAATATTTTGGATCTTAATTAGTTTACCTTAATGATTGTGTAAGTGTTACGCACCACTTGATAGCTGCTCTCTGATTGGCTGGTACACAACAACTGCGCATGCTCAGGCAGAAATCAAGTAAGTGCGCGTGAGTAGAGCATCCAGTTGAAAGAGAAAATCGTGTACAGTATTTGTTGTGAAAATACTAAAATTTCATAGATCAAAACTTCGCCAGAAGGTAATTTTTGATAAGTCGAAGAGAGTAAGGTGTGTGCTATATATGAATACAGTGTTCTCCACGAAAAAGGCATGAAAAAATGGGGTGCGTGTTATAAGTGAGGGCCTGTTGTATGTGAAAAATGACAGTATTTCCTTAGATTCAAACTTCAATGAAACACTTTCTTTTTATTTTGATAGCAAGACGAGTTTGGTCATGCATTACAGCTAGTTTTAGTTATGTGAACATGACAGGTTATTTGCCGTGATTGACAGAACATGTTTGTTGCTGCCCTGGAAACACCAAGTGTTCCATCCAACACGAGCATATAAAGCAGGAGCTGCCATTAACAGCTGCTGCATTTTATTCTTAGTGTGTGCTGCTTGCCTGTGATTCTCTGAAGAAACAACACCATGATTCCCTCAATGCCATCTTTTTTTAAATTGTTTTTATGAAAAGCCCCCCACAAATGAAAAAAAATTTCATTTGTGGGATTTTATGTCTTTGTTGCATTGAGCTGGAAGCTGAGTAAAGAGATGGAGAACTTTGACTGTTTGAGGACAACAGTTCATGTTTATGAGGCTTGTAGATAAAACCACAAGGCCATTCAGGCCCAAAGTTCAAGTTATTTGCAAATTATTGGTCCATGGTGCTAGTTTTACCATTAGACAAAAATAGAATTGAAGGTCAAAGGAAACAGAAAATATGAAATGACATCAGGTCAACGCATATTTCAATACTCCAGTGTAAGTTAGGGGTGTAACAAAATACTAGTACACTAGTATATTAGTGCATTTTGCAGTGTGATTCTGTATTTATTGTAGGCAGTAGGCTTTTGTCCATTTGACTCTCAATCATTCCATCACATTTATCTCTGCAGAGACACTACCCAATCAGCATCTTTGGAGGGGGAATGAGGCAGGAGCTAAGAGCATTAAGACAGGGAAAAACAACTGTGTAGTTAACAATGGCCGCTCAGATGGACTAGTGAAATATATCCTGAATAGTACGTGTTGGATTTTCTATCTGGCATGCCAGCCTAGCAAGGACCATGTATTTTATAAAAATGTTTACGTGCATTTTATGCATAAAGAACTATTGGGTCCAGAATTCCTTTTTTTCCCAAGACATAGACTAGTCATAAACAAGTGATCTATCAACCTGATTATGGTACTAAGATGTATCATGGTATATTAACTCATACCCCTGCCTTGAAATTCTGAAATATTGTTAGATTCAGGGCCAAAAATTTTAAGGAAAAGATCTGATTGCGATTTTTCTGTCAGATATTGGGATTTTGAATGGATCCACAATTTTCTTTCTATCAAGCTTCAATGCAGTATTCACTGTATTTAAAGTATAGACAACATTAAGGTAAACAATGATCATAGCACATACCACATTCATTATGTCATGTTGATAAATTCCATAGTTTCTAGATTATATGTTGCTCTGGAGTGTAAGTGGCATCAGTCAAAAAAATGTTCCATAAAAAGAAAAAAAACATGTTAGTCGCAGGACTAGCCAAACTATGAAAAAATGTGCAACTTATAGTCCTGAAAATACGGTAATCAGTTTTGATTATTTAAGGAATCCTCAAATTTCTACTCCTAAACAAAGGCTTTGTGTTGCTGACCTATTCGCCAGCCCTTAAGTAAATGCAAATTACAATTGCCTGCAAATTTGTGAAATTGTTTGTGTAAGTAAGTTAACACAACAGATCTCAGGCCAGTCAGGAGCGCAGCTTTGGCGATCACATGATTGCGTTGTCTGAAATTGTGATATTCATCTGGAGACGTTAAATCTTTCAGCCCTAATTCACGGCAACATACACCCCTCTTGAAGTACTTTCAGTTGTCATTAATAAAAAAGTAACTATTGACAAATCATTTCTATCTCCCTTTCTTGTTGTCAAGAGTTATCCAGCCATTTTTATACAGGGGTGCTTTAGTCCCAGACAAACTGAAACACTCTTTTATTGGGCAGTATTCTTTAATGAGATTGTATAAACATATAATTTAAACTTTTTTGTGAACACAAAAACAACAATTAAATATGATCAAGGTTAAATTCCTCAGCATACATTTTTCCAACTCTTTCTCTCAGGGATGTCGAGGTGTTTAATGCCCGTCAGTTGGGATCAAAGCTGCAAGCTAAGCTCTGTCAGATTGATGACTCCTTTAACCTGAGAGGGGATTATTACACGCTGTTTGTCCATCCGACGGATTCCTACTCACTCATTTGATCCCGGACAAGCCCCCAACTGTTATGACTGATTTCCTCACCTTTATTAGAAATCTTGCCATAACAGGAAGAAAGTATGCACACTCATGTTCGCTCATCCATCAGGGTGAAGTGCATGTTCAGATGTTTCATTTTAGATGATTTTGGCACTTTTGGCCAACATGGGGCATATTTTCCTCCTACAAGTGGGAGCATAGCAGAAGAAGATAGGGTCCACTGATGTAAGGAATGCCATGGCTGTAAATATTCTCAGGGAGGATCTACAGTATTTTCAGAAACGTCAAGCCGAATCCCTCCAGACATTTCCACCTTGATTTAGATTTTTTCTGGCGGACATCGGGTCAGAGAGGTGAGATTTTTGCCGCTGATCAGCGGAGGATAGCATCACATTTCTCCTCCGTAAATGCACAATAAACTGCTGCTTGTTTTCCTCCTGGCCTTATTTCTGCTTGACCTGAGTTGACTGTTGCTCATGCTATAGGAGCAGGGCCCCAAGGCGCTCCAGCACGTCGTCTGTGTTTTTTCCCTATGACTAATTAGATCTGCACCCATATGCTATAGACTTGTAGGTTGGTTCATAGGATCCATTCAGCCAGGGCAAATGCAGCCAACCACAAAATGTCATCTGATCATCACGGGTTCCTGCACTGGAACTGGGCTAATAGATTTTGTGGCCTCGTACAGTATAGCCTGTGTTTTTCGAACGTACTGTATTTAGATGCATCACGACAACAAAGCAGTCCTTATCAAAGAGCTCTTGTATGGACACTTTTGATTCAGTTTGGATTTATTGGGTGAGGAAATCGGCCTCTTTCTGCACATGAGGTCACTCTTTGTTCGGGCGCTTATACATCATTATTATTTTAACTAATTAGTTGCCCAAATAAAGTCCCGTTGACTTGCTGATTTAGGTGTCTGGGAGCTGTCTCATTCACACAAACATGGTCCTGTTCAGGTTCTGATGGGAAAATAAGGCACGTGGAGCTTGTTGCAGGGGCCAGTGCTTTTTCCTTGACAAACACTCAGCTTGTTTTTGTGTCCTGCTTTCTTTTAATATTGCCTCAACCTAATCAATCACCCGCACTCGAAGTGACACACCGTTTAACACAATTGCACATTATCTGTTTGCAGTTACATCAGTATTTGTGTGCTGTCTGGTGACTTACAACATAGCTGTTTGAAACAAGGCCTCGGGACATTTCGAGGCAGTGTCACAGCATGGTTTGTCCACCAGAGAGCAATGAAAGGTTGATGGCATTGTCTTTTGTGCTGCAATAAAAAAACAACAACACTGTGTCAAAAATGAAAACCTCCAACTTTCTCTGTAGGACTCCTAATTTAGGATTTCATTCACTTTGATTCCGCTAATGCTTTGTAGCAGGTGTTTTTAGGCCGCTCCAGCCTTATGTAACTTACAATACTCACACCTCTCCCACTACTTGGCTGCTTGCCTCTGTTTGTGATGCTGGAATAAATGAGTTGTGCTGCTGCTGTGGGGAACGCAATAGCATTGTTGATAACCACTTTTCAAGGATTTCTTTTGGGACTTGTTGCCTTTTTTGAATTGGGCAGTGGGGAGTTAAAGCAAATGGGGCAGGCAGGTGATGACATGTAGGTAAGGACTTGAGCCTGGGCTGCCTTCTATGAGGATTATAGGCTCCTGGGATAGAGTGGAACAAGAGTTGTAGGCCAGGGATGCCCTAACTGTGTCACACAGGCCAAATGTAAAATGAAATATGACCTACATTTAAACACGAGGCTTTGACTGAGGAATACTCCTGTGAAGTTTTGTGCAGTTTGCTCTTGTTTTGGATCTGAACATGGAGGTGAGTTATCTGCATCTAATGATCCAGTGGTAACCTTCATTAGGTTTGGCTGTTTGGTGTGTTAGCTTATTAACGGAGAGCCATTATATAGTCGGTGTTCCTTTTCGAAGATGGGTAAAATGGCTGTGAATATCTGTTGATGGCTGTTGATGCTGTATGATTCCACAAACTCATGTACTTTTTATTGAAGGAATCATAGAATAGAGCTGAGACAGTGTCATGCCAGCCTCCATTCTGATATTAGATTGCATGGAGACTTCTTCCCACAGAGGTCTTTCCTTTTGGCCTGTGATGACGTTGGAGAAGATTTGGATGACAAGGATGAACAGATGAGAGGATCATGACTCTATGTGTGTGTTTGTGCCTGTTGCTTACAGAGGCAACAGTGATGCTGGCAACAGCCAGACACCAGCCTATCTGCAGGACTGAGTAGATAGGTATCAGAATTAAATTACTGTTAGTGATAGTACCACAAGACCGAAACTGTGTAAAATAAAGAATATGACTTCACAGGCTAAAGAGACATAAGGAGCTACAATTTTACAGGACATGCCAAATCCAGTCCAATCATACAGAGTATTAACAAAATTGCATTTTTTTTTTAACAGGCATTGGCGTCCTTTTTTAATTTTTTTTTGGGCCATTTTGTGCCGTTATTGATAGGAGAGAATGACAGTAGATAGGCTTGTGGAAGGGGTGAGAAAGTAGGGGAAGACAGTCTGCAAACTGGCAGCAGGCTGGATTCAAACCTGGGCTGGCATAAGTATGTATATGGGATGTGCCTGGTTGCTAACCACTCCACCAAACCGGCACCCCTAAAATTGCATTTTTTACATTCTAGAACCAGAATGTTACACAACGATGACTTGAGTTCCAATGAATGTGTGCTAAAAAACAACAAAAACTAGCATATCTTAACCTATTGTGCACTGAATAAGTTTGCTGAGATATACCAAAAAAGCCTCATCATCCCTTATTTTTTTCCATGTGGCCCTCAATATATAAAATTTGACAACAGTGCTCCTGATGTAGTATTCTGCTTTAACGGACTGTCGTAGTTCTACTATATGAGTCATAGAGCTGGGCAAAAAATCGATTAAATCGATTAATTCCAATTATTTTCTGCAAAAGATTTAAAAAAATTAAAAATCAAGATTTTTTTTCTTGCCTTAGTCCAATTGTAAGTAGTTGCAATTTTTGAAAAAAATTACAATTCTCCTGATGGTCGGCCTTGTAGGGTTTGCACAAGCACTTTTATAGGCTTGTATTTGTTATTTAAGTAGATTAAATATTGATCAGAGAGTTTCATGCTAATTCTGTAAAAATACCTCAGCCTTTTAGTGTTTATGTAGACAAACCTGCTTACGTTTATACTACATAATCAACCTTTTATGACCCAGACTTTGATTTTATGAGGGAAACATTTAGACAACACAAAGGCAAAACTTGATTTGTTTAATTTTTATGTCACTGGGAGTTTTGTTTCTTTTAGGGGGAAAATCTATTAAAATTGTAAATCGAGTGTTGTGGAAAAAAAGTGGGGATTTTATTTCTAGGCCATATCGCCCAGCCCTAATGAGTCGGTATAATAAAGTCGATAAAATTGGGAAAAAGTGCCATGTTTATTAGTAATAACTTCCAACTTTACTCAGAGGAATTGTTTGTTGTAGGATTTGATGTTCTTTGGATAACCAGACTTTTACAAAATTAAATCCTCATGCTGATTTTTCTCTATATCACTTGTTTTTTGTTTTTTTTAATTGTAGTATGCCCCAACTAATGTTTCCATTATCAACCACTAAAGGGGATCACATGATTCACAGTATGCAATCTAGGATGGGCTATGTGGTGCACTGTATTAGCCACTTTGATAGAATTGCCAGCTAATTAGTACCAAACCCATGGCATTTTAGCTGTTGACGGTTGGCTAGTGAAACAGAATTCCCTTAAGCAAGTATACAGCTGCTGCGAGTAAGTCATCCTTTATTTTTTTCAATCAGCCATTGTAAGAGCCTCAACACTTAGTAGCTTAAAATTGTAGATGTTTAAATTGTGTAAAAGCAGACAAGTTAAAAGCTGGCAGGCAAATGAAACAAGGTGACATATTAAGCATGATGATGTGTTTTACGTCAACTCATAAAAAAGACTCTTGGGCAAAGTGTATAGTGGGAGCTGAGAAAATGATCAGGACATTAAAGCTGCATGTTTAAATTTAGGATTTTTAGTAAAAGTCCACATTTTTCTGTTTGTACTTCGCATTTGGAAACATATTTGACCAAGTGATTCCTGGGAATTCATGCTTTTATTGCTGTTAATAGGACGAGGGAAAGAGTGAGATACAGGAATGAAAGAGCAGGGTGAGCGAGAAGGTCACGAGGGTCAGAGTCAAACCAGGGTCACTCACATGAACAAACCTCAGCCGATGTGCATGGAGCATGAATATAAGATCATCCAGTGCCATACACAAATATATAGATGTATTTCCACATTGAAATGGAATGTATGATGCATTCATGGCCGAAGAAAGTTGCCTCTCATAGATCTATTACCGTCAAAATTGTGTCAACCCCTCTCTCTTCTCTCCTTCTGCTTATTTAGCTAATGAGTGTGGCATGTGACATTTTAATGAGGTTACAACAGCAAGTCAAAGGCCATGCTACTCTCTGACAATGCCCCCAGTGTGTGACTTTAAGTTATGTAAAAGAATCAATGCCATTAATGTGTATTTGTGTTTATTCTTGATCAATTTATGTAAAAACGAAATGGTGAAAAATACTCATTATGGATGCCCAGAGCTCAAGGTGTATCTATATACAGATTATTCAGAGCTGCAAATCCAGAACTCATCAGTGTAAAATTATATTAAAAAGGGAAAATCTATAAAAAATGTTATTAAATGATATCTCTGAATTATCCCACGCATCATTTTAGGCTTAATTTAAACCGGAACTCGACCGCATGCAATCACATGGAATCTATCGAGTTATTTAATATTTTAAAAAAGTAGGTCAAGTCAGTTGATACCTATTTATACACCAGTAATAATAAAAGTAATGTGCATCCTCTGTCCGCTCTGCCATAGAGGAAATTCCACGCTGTTTCCTGCTGTAAAATCTGGCACACAGAGTAATGAGTGTGTCCTCGCTGGCAATACAACCCTCATTAGCGGGAGAAGAATGAGGCTAACCTTCCAGTGTGATGCCGGAGCCCGTTTGTGTTGCATTCAGGGGCCCACGGAGCTGCACGACTGATAAGCATGCTGTCATGGTGAACACGACAAGAGATTATCAGCAGCCGTCTTCACACAGGCGAACAGCGGGTCCTGCTGTCTTTGAGATATTGTAACAACACCCCCCCCCCACACCACACCACAACCAGCACCACCACTCCCCACGCCAGACAGACAACACACTTGACACACATGACATGGGATGTCAGCCCACTTGCTCCAAGTTTGTGGGGTTTTTTTTTTGGCAGTGTTGTGTTTCTTTTTTGCCCCTCCCTTTTGTCATCTCCTCGTAGATTAGGTTTCGCTTCTTTTTGTAGTGTCTGCATTTTTTCAGTTTTGTCTGTTGAGCTGAGGTTTCCATGCAGATGGTTACCAGGAGCCTCTGCTCCCTCTTGTATTTACTGTTGAGCTGTTTGTGTGTTTTTAATTTGCATTCAGTGTTTAATCTAGCCCTCATTTAACCTGTACCATTTAGCTGTACCAGCAATTATATTGCTGGTACAGCATTAGGGTTAAGAAGAAAACATATATATCAGATCCAAATGGTTTATAAATAATGTTAATATACATTTTAAAATTTAAAATGTTTGGCAGATAAACTTATAAAACATTTTGCCATCTCTATCATTTAGTTTACAAGCACAAACAATATTTTAAGTTTTATCTTGTAGCTCTATATCTTGAAGTCTTAACATTGTAATTTTATTTCCATTATTTAAACTTATTTTATTAAAGTGCAAGATGAAAAACATTCTTTTCTCAGTCTTCCTCATTTTTTTTTCTGCCTTATTTCAAACACTAATACTTAGTTTGGTATTGCAATTACTATGTAAAATCTTTTTTTTTAAATCAAAGAGAGCAAGGTTGTCAGAATTTTCAAAATGTTGATGGCATATTCCACTATAAAGTTGTTTAATTTTCATATTAGCTCAGGCAAGCCATTTCAGACTGCTGCCTACAACTAGTATCCACTAAGCTCCACGTAATGGCTTTTGCCTTGCTGTCATGGTGCTCTACTACCCTGATGTAAACAAGCAAAGTGAACGGATAGAAACAAAAGTAACATCTTGTGATTAAAGTAATGTTGTTTTGTTACTATTCTGAGGGAAGTTGAGGGAAAAGGGAAGACTAGCTTAAGTTAAAGCCATTAAAGGTAATGCAGCACTGCTAAAATGAGGCACACTTAGCAAACCAGCTTCACACTGGCGTCTTTGGTGAGGCTGTCTCATATTTAACATGTTGTGCTCAATTTTGACCCTTTTCTGAGTTTTTTGTAAAGTAACAGAATCTGAATTAGTTTATAGCCTGGTTCAGAATCACATCCTTGGTTATGTCAAGTCAAAATAAACACAGATTGACTGTGATGCTTTACAAGACAAAAGGTAAATCATGAAACAAGAATTCTGTATGTTCTGTAAATTACTGATAAAAATAGTCATAACAGTAAAATCCCTTAACCTGACTCTCCAGATTGAGTGTTTCACATAGCCATAGATCACAATTAAGTCCATCAGAGCAACAAAAACCACAGAGACTGATTAGAGAGTGCAGAGCTTTCCCAGAAAAACTAAAAGATGACTGAACACATGCTCTGCCTGTCTGTCACATTCATCACAGGCCAGCCACAGGCGTCTAGTCACTTTGTCCTTAAAAGGATGCCAATAGGTTGTACCGTTATGTGACCGGGAACGGTTGTTCCAGCTCGAAGCACTGCAAGATGGATCTGCTTTTTGACAGATGTGAGACAAATATAATAGTCAAAACCAGGAGATTAAAAATCTCAGAAAATCTTTAGATATTTTGTATTTTACATGCAAAACTGCAATACAGTATGTATCACAATTTTTAACAGTGGAATGGCCAAGTTTCCAGCAACGTATCCCTTCCTTTTTCTTTTCTTTATAATTTTGCATGATACTTTTGTGTGTACGTACAAGGGTCTCTTGTGTGTATACCTTCAATCAAATTAAGTCCAGTTTTGTAGTTTATTTTCACATTGTGCTGAAGGTTGTTTTCCCTCTTTTGTGGTGATTTATCTTTCAAGATAGGGGTTTGGTTTTTAACCTGACCTCTGGCTCAACTTTCTTTACTTAATACTGTTCTGTTTTCACCAAACAAGAGGCAAAAACACCAACAGTAGACCGAGAAAAAGTATTTAAGACCCAAAAACTTTGATCTAGGGCTGGACAATATGGCCTAAAAGCAAAAACCCTGATTTTTTTCCCCACAACATTAGATTTACAAGTTTAATTGAACCAAAAAAATCCAAGTGACACGGAAATAACATGAATCAAATTGCCTTTATATTGTTAAAATATGATCCTCAACCAAATAGGATTTCCCTCTTAAAGTCAAAGTGTGTGATAAAATGTGGATTATGTAGTTCAAACGTTGGCAGGTTTGTTTCCATAAACACTTTAAGCAGAGACATTTTCATAGTTTTTTATTTTTTATTTAACCAGGAAAAGAAAACTCACTGAGATTAAAAATCATTTTTACAAGAGTGTCCTGGCCAAGATAGACAGCAGCACAATTTACAAAGTTTCTTACATTCACAAACAGCATTACCCACTAATACACAGACCTGTAAAACACTTAATGTAAATAAATGTAAACACTTAAAATAAAGACATTAGACAGGCTGGATTATTAAAGGAAGCAAGATCATCTGTCGACACATCTGCAGCCAGATGCCTGTGTTTACATCATTTAACATTCTCTTAAAAGTGTCCGATGATACCAGCTCATTCAGTTTCAGGTCTTTTTGCAGCTCATTCCAAGCAAAAGGAGCAGCAAATTTAAAGGCCTTTTTTCCCTGCTCCATTCAGACCTTAGGAACAGACAACAAGATGAAATTCTGGGACCGAAGATTAGTAGATTTGTAGTATAAACATGGAAGTCTGATCAAAATGTAGCCCCATTTAAAATACAAGTACAGACCTGTTTAAGTGCTTGTGCAAAACCTGACAGGGCTTGCCATCGTTAAAACTGTACATTTTCAGTATTTTTATGTTCAGATATTGCCGCAACTTACAATTAGAGTAAATAATGAAAAAGTATTGATTTTTACATTTTAAATCTTCAGCAGCAAAACAATTGAATCAAAAATTCCCAGCCCTACTCTAATCTGAAGTAATGTTTTTAACTAGAGGCTGTCATAAGGTAAGAATTAAGAGCACCTTCAGCATTGCACAAATATGTTGCTGCAGGTGTTGGTTTTGTTGATTTTTAGCTAGAATTGTGTCAGAGTTTTAAAACCTATAAGAGAATCCTGACCAAGACAGAGCAACCCACTCCACTAAAAATGACTAAATAGAAAGTGAATGCTCTGAAGTCACATAATCCTTAATCACGTCTTTGTAATGTCTCAGGCCTTTAAAGAAATGTGACTGTGGAGCTTAGAGGAAGATAAAGGAGCAAACACAAAGAGCACTTTTACCAAAGACGGAGTGGGTTTGAGGGGCAGCATACATAATGTGTCCATTTCTGCTGTTCCCATCTGTTACTCTCTCTCTGTCTGTCTGTCTGTCTTTGGTCCTCTCAACAGGAAAAATCACAATAATTTGTAAAAATGGCCTGGAGAGAGAGAGGGCCGTTTTACACAGCCACATTTCTTTCGTAATAACACCAGTCAGCTTGGCTCTGCCTGGGTACAACTGGGGCCACTCACAACTGGCTTTTCATCAACGGGAATACTTGGCACAGGGACCTGTGAGGTTTATTTTTGCCAGGGCGAAGCGGAGCACTTTACGAGGAGGAGTCCATCCCACATTCGCTGGCACTCAGTTCTTCTTCTCCTTCTTCTTCTTCTTCTTCTTCTTCTTCTTCTTCTTCTTCTTCTTCTTCTCAGTTCCCAAGACAATAAAGTGACTGCCTTTTTTTTCTACTGTGCCATAAACACAGAGGCGTTGTGGCGTACAGAGGGATTCCCTTCATCTGGATTTGAGATTAAACTAGCAATAACGATTTCAGTATCTATGCCTTTGGGGCAGCAGATAATCAGTTTATAATCAGAGTTCCCAAGAGGAATTAATGTGTGAGTGTGAGTCAGTTTGTTTGCGGGCCGTAGAGACTAGAGCATTTGTTAATAAAAGAGATAAAAATGATTGAATTCAGCAGAAATAGATTCAGTCCAGATATGTTTATTAGGATCGTCCTGTGCTGTAATTGTGGATGAATTACGGATACGCTTGCATATGCATAAGACACCGGGGGATCTGAACTGCATTTATTCGTTCACTGCGGACAAATTTATTTCAATGAAGGGCAAGAATTGTTCCCACTAATCTGGATTTGTAGTCAAAACAAGACAAGACTCCAAAAACTGCTTCCCTGGGACATAAAAGCGTTTCAAACAACATCATATGATTGATGCATACACAATGTATACAAGTGAGTCATGTGTGACCAAACAAATGCGTAAATGCATATACATCCAGGCATAAAAATAAATGTGTGCACATGGAAACACTGAAGCACATGTGCACAGGATCATTATAGTCCAACACCACATTTTTTCCTCTATTGTAATGGAAATATACAAAGAATAGACCAGTGTTGAAATTAATTGCTTGTTCAATACATTGAGTTGTATGGCGTGCAGGTAGTGTTGGCGCTGTTTGGTTTCCTATTGATCAGGGTTTATCTGTGTTGAGTTTGCATGTTCTCCCTGTGTATGCATGGTTCTCTCCAGGTACTTAATTTTCCTCTTACAGATCAAAAACAGTCTCATTAGGTTAACTGGTGATTCAATTTTCTGTGAGGTATGAGTGTGTTTGTGTGAGTGCTTGGCTTTTTTACATTACAGCCCTGTGATTGGCTGTCATACAGCCCAGGTTATACACTGCCTCTCACCCAGTGTCAGCTGGGATTTGCTTGAGCCTGGAGTAGATGGCAAGATGTAAAGCCGACATGGACTTTCTCCATTATAAGGCAGTGACAAATAGGGATGGGAATTGAATTGTATCACAAATGCCATCATTACAAATGATTTGGCTGTTCTGATCCAACTCTCCAGCAATTCCTTTATCCATTCCTCCTGATTTTCTAAGTGGAAAGTTGTCCTACAGTGGTTTTCAGCAGTAACAATGTCAAAAACATAACACTTCTGACGTTCCTTTTTGTTGTTGTTCCTGCTGACTGCCTCTAATAAGAATGTGATGTGTCTGATCAGCATCTTGAGGCTAAGAGCAACCACAAGTCTGGAAACAAAGGCTTCCTATTGTATTGTTTTGTTGCTGTTATTGTTGTTGTTTTTATCCCATACAGTGTTCATGAGTGTCTTGAAAGGCGCTTTTAAATACAATGTCTTCTTCTTCTTCTTCTTCTTCTTCTTCTTCTTCTTCTTACAAACAAAGGGCCGGGAAACTAAATCTGAAAAATTGTCTTTGCTGAGTACATGATAAATATTAAGTGTCTGTTTGTTTAATTTTATTGTGAATAAAGTGTTTTGTTCACAATAAAAAAATCTTCTTCTTCTTCTTCTTCTTCTTTTCCTTCTTCTTCTTCTTCTTCTTCTCCTTCTTCTTTTCCTTCTTCTTCGTCTTCTTCTTTTCCTTCTTCTTCGTCTTCTTCTTTTCCTTCTTCTTCTTCTCCTTCTCCTTCTTCTTCTTCTTCTTCTTCTTGTTCTTCTTCTTCTTCTTCTTCTTCTTCTTCTTCTTCTTCTTCTTCTTCTTCTTCTTCTTCTTCTTCTTGTTCTTCTTCTTCTTCTTCTTCTTCTTCTTCTTCTCCTTCTTCTTCTTCTTCTTCTTCTTCTCCTTCTTCTTCTTCTTCTTCTTCTTCTTCTTCTCCTTCTTCTTCATGTCTTAACATCATTGCCTTTTGTGTTAGTGGTAAGTTTGATAAATACATTTTTTTGGAATCCAAAAGCTGCATAATCAAGGCAAGTTTCCTGTAGTTGCTTTTTGTAATTCTTTAATGGCTGCTCCATCTTGGTTTTATTGTTAAAGCCAGTTTTGAATAACATAATGCAGATGCGATATTCCAACACTACTGTCAGACTTATTACATTCTTTTTTTATCAGAATAGGCTAAAATATGCTTGGACACATTGACAATCTGATATTAGGCATCCCCTATTTCAAGAGCAAAGGATGTGGTTTTGCCATCACAGAAAGAACAATGATGTTGTATTGACATGGCACTTCCTGCCCATCAAGCTCATATTCGCCCCACATCATCTTTTGTTGTACAGATAGTCTCATACTGAATGTGACAGATGAAGCAGTTGTCCATTCGCCTATCAAGATTTTAAACACTGTCTGTTGCATAAATGAATTTGGAATTCATCCCTTCAGTGTTTGAAACAGTCCATTTATATGTTACAGTATGAGAATTAACTATTTTACATGTGTTAAATTTACGAAAATGTACTTTTTGATTATATATTCAGTTCCAATAGCTACATTCAAATCTGTTTAAGTGTCCCAAAAAAACATTTCTCCCCCGAGCTGTACAGGTAAGAGCACTGGATGGCTTCGATGGTTAAGACAATAGTGCTTAAATGCATGTGATAAGCTGTGAGGGGAAAACACTTCCACTTGGAAATTTTCCATGCTTCAACATATAATCTGCTGAGGTAATGAATAACTCTGTGCAAAGAGATACTTATAAAAGCCTGCAATTAAAAATTTGGCCGAGGCCCAAGTTCCACTATGGCCACTCTGCTCCTCCAACGTGCACAGTATATAGGTCAGCGTTTCATTAATGCAGGGGGAGAAGCCACGAGTGCAAAATAATGTTTTAATCCACGCTCGCTGCGAATTTAATGCTCTTTTTTTCTGCTGCTGTTGCAAATAAAACTAGGATTGCCTTTTTTTTTTTAGGAAACATTCAAATAGATAATATGTCTCTTGAATACCCGTGACTTCGCGGCCGAATGAACTGTCGGCCACAGTAAAGAGAAGCACGAGTTTATTGCTCCTTGTTTGTAATCTTTCACGGATGACGAAATTGGAAATGGACCTGTTCCAGCTCCTGACAGTTTGGCAAGCTGCTACACAACTCCACCTCTTGATCTTTGTGTTACTTTTTATTGACATCAGAGTTAAAGCCATTACATGAGGCATACACCTGTGGTTACCTTTGATATGTAATAGTTACATAATCGCAGTTCATAATGAAGCCCTCTGGTTATGCATTTGGCCTTCAGAGAGGAGCCATGTTGGTTCTCATTGGGGTCATGGGGTTTCGTTCCAATAGTGAGCGGTTTGTTTGACATTGCTTTGTCAACTTTAGTCATCCTTACCTTTAGCACAATCAAAAAGCTGAGCTGTTATTCCGGTTAGTTATTTTTATTTATTTAGTTTTTAATTATTTATTTGCTTTTTTTACTGACTAGACCAACTGTTAAATTTGAAGTAACAGGTTAGCTTTTTAAGCTTTTGTGCATTACAGCAAGCTAATGATTTTTAGCACTTTTTGCTTATTTTAGCTAACTTTATAAAACCTGTATCCAGTCAGTTTTGCATTTATCTTAAGTTCTTTTATTTCTTTATTTCTTACTCTACATTTTTGGTCTGTTATGGGACTCTCAACTAATGTGGCTGCTGGCTATCTCATGGCTGTCAGTAACATCTACTCACTCCTTACTGTTAATTATTTTAAAACATAACTACCGGTAAGCCAACAATTGAAGTCTTATTTTAGTAGTGTGTCATTAATGTAGTTTTAATACTTGGTTCCATTGATATTTTTGACTGATTTGAATATGTTGGTAAGTAAGTGCACAGCTGAAAAGCTTGACATGAGACATATTTTAGAGTACATTAAAAACTAATATATATCAATGAGAAAGCGTTTGAAACTCAAAAATTTTGGATCTCTGGCCTAAATTAACTAGCACAGTTTCCCACTGGGTAATTACTTCCTATGTCCATGGAAAGCTTTGCATGATCTTCATCTTCTTATTTCATCTGTCATCCATTATTTAAAATATGCTCATTTAACATGTTACCATTGTTGTCTTTTTAAACTCTTACTTTGCTAGAGCTTACAGTTTCATTAACTCATGAACCTAAGCTTACAACTGAACAATTTTCAGTTAGGTTAAGCCAACTTATTTAATGGTAAAAATATACACTGATGTAGTTTTCTACTGTAACATAGCTTAAGCATGCAATTTAAGCTCTTAGGCATTAGCTTTGACCTAATATTTGAATCATTTATTATTTGGCATGAGCTGTTAAAACGGTATAGTGTTTGTGATTTCATTAATCCATTAAATCATCTTAGTTTACTGGTTGTTTTATCCTTTAGTTCAAATTTAAGTTGGGTTTGGCTACTAAAACCAATACTCTGAGGGATCTACCCTCCTATTTTTAAGATATAGCAATTTACTTTTCTACGCCCTTTATCTTCATCACAAGTGTAATCATTTTAATTGTATTTTTGAGTAGTTTTATTTTACGGTTGCATTGTTTTTCTCCTTACTGTAAGTTATTTAAACTGTAATACCATAGATTCAGCCTGTTAACTAAACAGATGTTTTTTAGTTTCATTAAGCTTCTGCGAGGTTAACTTTCACCATGCCAACTTGTTAGCTCTGGACCAAAGCATCCCAAAGGTTAAACTATTAGCACCATTGACTTACTCAAGCCAACTTTTCAACTCATACTTTTGTTTGGACCTAATGATTAAACAGCTCCATTAGGTCCATTAAATGTTCCTTTACTTTGTTTCTTTTCTTAAACAATAGCTTAAAACAAAACGATTTTCCTCTGGCAGCAGCCTAATATTTCATTTTGTTATCTTTTTGTTTTCCAGTTCTTTGTAATTACTTTTCAAGACCTTAATTCTTTAGCAAAAGACAATCAGATAATTCATCCACTGGCATAAGTCACTATTTTTCTCATAAATTAAGCTTTTAAATCTGTTTTTTTTTTTCTGTTTTTGCCTTATTAGTCTTTCAGTGAGACAGTATTTACCACCATTGAACTTAAGCTAGCATTTTCAGCTGTTTCTACATTGGTTCGGCAATGGTTGCCACAATACAAGAATTTTAGACATTTTTGATACAGGTGAAAACATTATATTAACAGGTCATGACTCAAAAATTGCAGGCAAACTCCTGTACATTGTCATAATTGCTCATGTACATTGCCAGCATTTCTGCAACAAAACTGCTACCCTGTGGATTTCCCTTCAATTTTAATGGACTTATTCCTCTTCTGAGCTTTTGTCTAATGAAAGAGATGTATTTTTTAAAGGCCTTAGTTTGTGTCAGTAGTATTAAAGAAAGCTTTAAGTGTTATATATCAGTATATGGGTTGTATCATTGTAAAACAAGTTGTATAAAAAGTTATACGTTAAAGCAAGTGTGTGTGTTTGTGTGTATAGAATAGTCCTGACTGAAGAATTAGACTTCGGTTTATGTTATGGCTGTCTGAGGTTGAAGATCACTTCAGAGTTTAGTTGGTATTCTATGAAGTGTGCCTGGCAGTGAGCTGCTTACCACTGGGCCTCTCTATTTCTGCACATGAAGCAATTTCATGTTAGAGGAAACTGACGTCAAACGTTTAAACCTTTACAGAGACTGAAGTTGTTGTTCAGCACTGACTATTCTGTCACTCATGTTAAATCAAGTAGTTTGCATCCTGGTGAAAGTTTAGGTTAGACTTTTGCGTGACTGACACGTAAGTGTAGAGTTGACTGAATCTTTTAGAAACACAGTGGTGGGTGGATGAACATGTATGATTGAGTCATCGCAGAAAGGCTTTTTCAAGCTGTCAGTGTTATGTTTTGTCTTTAAAATATGAAAAACTTGTAAAATCCTCATTAAAATATCACAGTGCTCCAAGCATTGTCCCAAATTTGCCTCTTTGTCAAAGTATTACTTCTAAGACCATAGCACCATAGCAATATATTTTAAAAAAACCACAAAACAAAACAGAAGATGGGTTGGTTTATGTGGTTGACAAAGATCCTCTCTGTTGTGGTAGAAAGGAGCTTGATCTTGCGGCCCAAAAATAACCTTGGTTCAGGTTGAACATTTTGCAAAAGTATAAGAAGCACCTGTTAGATATTGTCTTCATAAGGCAGTGAGGCCCTGCAACTTTTATTCCTAACCCAAAATCCAATAACCCTTTAATCTGAGAAGATATTTATATAGTTTAAAGAAAATGGCTGAAATGTCAGAGGCAAAAGTAATATTAAGACACAATGAATTAAACCAAGAGATGGGAATTGATATGATTTTATTGATACTATTCCTTTTCACAATCCTGCTAATCCATACAATTCTTTAACGATTCCCTTATTGATTCCTCCAGATTTTCCGTGTGGGCAAATGTTGGCTTGTAGAATTTCTGTTGCAACAATTTTAAACACATGTCACAGCATAGATAACTGCCTCTTCAACCTGCTGGTGTTTCCACTCACTTAAGGTTGTGCAGTAGACGCCTTTTGTAAAAAATTAAGGCCACATTTCTGACCGCTTCTGAACATTGTCAGTGGAAGGAATTGATAAGGGAATCGATTAGCTTAAAGACTCATGATATTGATTCTTTGATGAGGCTGTTAATGATTCTCAACTGGAATTGGTTTTCGATTCCCATCCCGACTTAAACCTTTGGCTTTTGTTCTTAATATCTGTTTAATCCTTGGGTAAGAATGCACATAAATGCAAAGTTTAAGTAAAATCCTATAATGAGTTTCTGAAATATTGCATTTAAAAGCAAGGGATGAACATAAAACATTTTGCCTCCAAAACTTTTTCAGTTCATCATTGGACATTTGTGCAACATTATAGAGAAATGACTGCTATGTATGACCTTCAAAATTGAGTAAGTTTGTTTTTTAATCGAAGTGGACATTCATGCAAAGTTTGAAGAAGACCCCCATAAGCCTTCTTAGGATGTTGCACTCATAAGAACAGCCTGGATGGATAACTAATAATAACATAAAAGCCAACGATCCTTAAATATCAGCTGCTGGATCTGGAAAACTGCCAACAAAAATGCCAAAATCATTTATCTGCACTTGAAAGGTTTGACTTCAACCTTTCACAAGGTTGATTTTTCTTGTTACAAAATGAATCAGTTGGACAAACAGTATTTCAGCTGTGCGACGTTTCATCGGTCTTTCCAAAGCTGTTTCACATGCATCCCCTCTGTGTCACATTCTCTTGCTTGTAAGTCTATAAGGACAACATACGCTGTTATAAAAGGTGTTCTGCTTTGTCCACATACCACAGCGGACAGCATTTGTCAGATGAAGCAGCAACATCATCACCTATAGCTGCTGCACATTAGAGGCATGACTCACCTGTAATGTGTTACTAAAAGGAGGCAAAGTGACCTTTTTTGATACCATAGCAACTCTGCATGCTAGCTCTCTGCTGTCCATATGGATTTAACCTTTTAAACCTGTTATCACAGACTCCCACTGTGCAGCCCAGCTCAAACCCACATGTCCAAGATTTACTTCAATATGTGCAGATTCTGAGCCTCCCTGTGTATTAATGGAAGGGTGACTGGGTGTTCTGTGTCTGGGATTCGGACTTTGTATATTGCAATATGGGCTGTTTATGATTAAACCAGGCAAATTTAGAATATTTTCTGACATTTTATATGCCTGAGAAGAAGACAAATCAGGAAGCTCATATTGTGCTTTGACTAGCAGAGTCTGGTCCTCCTGTTTATACTTCATTCTCGCTAACGTGGTGCTGCTCAGCCAGTCAAAACCACTTTCTGATATGAATGGACTGGATAATATTAGTTGTGGAGTTAGGCGTATTCCATGGATATTAAATATCAAGAGAAGTTTGAGACTAATTAGTGACATCAAATTGGTCTGGTGTCGTGATTGTGTTCTTTCTCTTGTTTTATGATGAATCAGGCTTTAACTTTCACTCCTGGCAACAGCCTGCCGTTTAGTCAGACAACAGAAGATGAATATTATATCTCTCACAGCTGCTCTTGTTACAATATGTTCTAGAAAGGCGTGGACATCATATTGAAGACTGGCCAAAATATATAACAAGAGGTTTAGACTAATAAATGTATCCTGTGTTTCCCATTCACAGACACTCAAATGGGTCACCCATGTCTATTCACAACCACTTGAGTATTGATGCATTTATTTACTCATTTTTCTAACATAAATAGAGATAATCACATTTGTAATGCAATGTCTGATATCTAAGGTGAAGCATCTTATCAGGGATGAACAGAATTAGAAGAAAAATGAAAAACTGTTATAAGAAAGGAACTACACAAGATAAATGCAGTTTCAGTTTTCATTCATTGCATTAATTACATTTTCATTTGACCAAGTATGGTTTTTGTTGTTTTGATCTGATGTTACTTCACCTTCAAATCTAAATACCCTTCTTCTTTTATCTCACACCATGAGCAGTGTAAAAAAAGAGAAAAAAAGTGAAGCGAATTGTTCCTTTATAGATTAAATTTAGAGATTAAATTTAAAGAATAACTCATAAAGACATTAAAAGACATATTTTGTTAAAATGGCTGTTACAAAGTATGATAAAACAGATGTCAGTTAGAACATGGAGAATAGCGGTATAGGGTACTTCTGATGGCGGTAATCCATTCACTGAAAACAAGCCCAGCATAGCTGAGTGTCTGCCTTGAGTTTTTTATAAGTCTCTGTGGCAGAAGAAATAGTTGTAAGAAAAACCTAAACATACATACAGGGGACACATGCTGATCAGTTCTCAGACTGTTGAGGTTAATATTAGATAAACTAAAATGTTATAAAAAGAAAATAGCATTTTTATTTCTATCAAATAAGACACAAGCATCAACTTGACATGCTAAAGTCACATGACTAGCATCACACATCTGATGATCTGATTAGTTAGTAGTGCTGGGCATCGATTCAGATTTTCCGGATCTATTCGATTCAATATTACAAGGTCTCAGATCGATTCGATTCGATTCAATTCAATTCGATATTTATTCAGTCTGGGATATCTTAGTTGAAATAGTGCTGTGAATTTAAAAAGTGACTTTTTGACCTGGTACATCATTAAAAATTGTTTTAACATGAAGAACTAAACCCAAAGCAGTTACATTAATCATATTTTAATGATATACATTAATGCATATTCTGAATATTACCTCTGCATATTACTTCTCTGCACATCCAAAGAAGAAAAAACTACCCAAGTTAAAAGATTGATCTTTGGATTTTACGGATCGATTATTAACCAGTTAAAGGAAAAATTGATTTAAATCGATTTTTTTAACCCTGCCCTATTAGTTAGCATACCCATAGAGTAATTTGGTTAAAATTAATACATGCAGTTTAGCCTCAGTGCCCTCCTTGTTTTTATTCTGCAGCTTTTTGCTGTCATGCACTTAGTTTAGGATGATCTTTATAGAGAGGCAGACAAAAATTTAAACTATGAAATGCGGGGCATGGAATACCAGACCCATTAGTGACAGAAGCATGATAAGGGTCTCCAAGCTAATATTAAACTTCAGAAATGCAAAGAACTTGTAAACAAATATGTCAGCCAGCTGTCTGGTGACACACTAAGACTTTTAGCATGCAAAGTGGAACAGCAGAGTGAGCCCAAATTATTCAGTAACAAGTCAACACATTTTTAAATAGTTTTTCCGAGATCTCCTCATTTTTTCCTCCTCTAATAATTCCAAATTACGACAGATGAAATCCATGTCATTAGTAGGACTTTCTTCCAGTAAGCTAAAGTTGTATTCAAGCATTTTAAGTGAGTTTATAAGAGAAGAACTTCAGTGGGATGGCAGAATGACAACATGTCACAAATTCATGTTACATAAAGTACCAATCTCAAGGGAATCTCTTATGAATGTGTTGTCATCATGATTGTGATAATAACTGATAGCAAGCAGAAAAAACAAGTGTATTTACGGGTGGCAATATCAGACAAAGTAATTTATTCAAAAGTATTTAACATGGTGTCTCTGCCCTAGTCAGTGATTCATATTTTGCTGCATGAGTAAACCATGAACTCGCTAAAAAGGAAGGTAAATAAGGAAAAACATGCTATGTTCATGGAGACCAGGCGCCACATTTTCTTGATTAAATGCTTTGGACTTATTTTTTAATTTGTTCAGGGTGTGATTTGTAAAAAGGATGATTACTGGTTTGATGAAAGGGAAATTTGTTCAGCTTAAGGTGTGAAACTGGCAAATCATCAAACTGCTGTGATGCTGGCAGCCTGCCCTAAAAATACAATTATGATTCAATTTGTACCAGGAAAGGCTGCTGCACAAGTGTTTCTTTATGTTCCATAAAAAGCCTCATTTTAAGTGCTAAAAACTGAACCCCTCTGGAAAAAACATTATGGAAGCACAGCCAGTAATACTCCATAGGGTTTGGGAATTACTTGTTTAACATATATTCATAGTTTTAACCAGGTTTTCGATAAAAAATATTTGGTTATTGGAGCAAGTTAGGTTGACTTTGAAAAAAATGAAGTTGTTAAGCCTGATGTTCAGTAAAAAGATTATTCAAGTTCAACCAAATAACAGAAAAATGCTTGTGAACACAAGATCCTCTGTACTATATAGTCTAAATTGGGATTTAAGTGTTATTTCTTGATCTTTGTATAATTTCAGGAAGCATTTATATTATCAGTAAAATCTGATTTTGTAGGATTGCTGTTTAAAAGGAATGCAGCAAAAGCAAAAATTCTAAACACTAAATTCTGGCAAATTTAACCAAACCAAAGTAACAAAAGAAATAAAAGTGGTAAACTGGAAGCAATTTGGACTATATAGTATAAATCAGTGAAGGTTAATATTTCAAAATTTAGGAGTAACATGGATAAAGAATATCAAAAAATATCAAAAGGGTGTGAAGACATGAAGACAATTAAACAACAACAGCATCACATGAGGAAGAATGGAAGATTTGAGTGAATCAGGGGTAGATAAAAAGAGTTAATCAAAACATGAAAATAATGTAAAAACCAAGAGGACTTAGAATGATAAGAAACTGGTAGAAAGAGTAGGAGCAACAAAGATTATGAAAAAATAGACAAATAACTCTAAAATAGACAAAATAGATAAGGTAAAGTAGAATATTAGTATGTAAGGATGTAATCACATATATAAATATATCATTAAATAAGTATAAGCAAGAAAGACTGTTATTTAGATTGTTAGATTGTAAAGAAGTAACTTAAAGGATGTTACTGATTCTGAATGGTTTATAATTCTTCTATTATAATTCTTCAATCAAAACAATGCACACTTCAAATTGTAAGACTCAGCAGTGCTCTGTCTCCTTTTTGGTGGAAAACTTGACACATGATTCAATTTCTGTACTTTTTGAAAACAACTTTTGTTTTAGTTTTTCATTTTTAGACTAACATGATAAGGGCAATGATTCCAGACTGAAAATAATGATATGTTGCCATGTTTTTGTGCAATGTATAAAGTTTGGGGGGTTTGCAAGCAATTTTGACAACTATAAATAAAAAAAATCCCACTACCACGTAAAGGGGACTTCAATATCTCTTTGCTGCAGTGTCAGTATCATTCAAATTTTAGTAGATTGCAATTGAAGGTCTCTTATTTTACTCTTTTGCAACAAGTTTACACAAATATACCAAGATCATATTTTTTTAAACTTTTCCTCAAAATCCTTGAATAGTTGCTTGCCTATAAACCCTTCTGTTTCATCCCTGCTCAAAACTGACTGTTTTGGCCTAAGTCATTTTGAGCATTTTCTGGCTATGCCCCTTCAGAGGTCTGTGTGGCCTCAGCTTTCTGGATGTTTTCTAATATAAACTATTGACACATGTTTGTATAAACACCTTCTATGCCTTTGAAGTTGATCATTTTGGCAGTTTTAAAGTTTTCTGCATGTAAAAATTAGGCATATATTGCGTGTCTTCATTCAGCTAACGTGTATCTAGACTGGATTTTTGGTTCTTATCTCTCTGCCGAACACCATCCCACACCTAACCTAGATACTGTGATCCATTTTTTTCCAGCATTCTTTCGGGCATTTATTCCCTGGCTCAGGTTTTTCCACCTGAGCCAGGAAGAGTGTTTCATCCGTACCTGTTAGTGCTGCCCGCCATGTGCGGGGATGGGGGGCACCACGCTGGGAGGTCCAGAATGCCAACTTAATGCCAAACGCCCTCAAGCTGTGTGTGTGTTTGCATGTGTGTGTGTATGAGTGTGGGTTTGTCTTTGAAAAAGCATGGGGAGATTTTCTGATCTGGCAGCTCTGCACATTCCTTGTCTGAACTACCTCCACCGCAGCCAATCAAATAAAAATCTGCCGTACAGAAGACACTAAGTCGATTCTCACTGATACCGAAAGGAGCTCCTCTGCATGCATGTGTCAACATGTGGAAAGAGCCGTGTTGTATGTAAATGCTTACTACGTGCATGTGTTTGTGAATGTGTGTGTGTGCAGGGTGTGCTGTGTCTTTCTGCAACATCTTTATGTGTTCGCGGTAGAGGACGAGCTCATGTTTCTCTTGACATAGCTGGCTCAGACAGCAGGAAACTCAATAGTCAAAGTGTGAGGCAATCACCCTGTGATTAGTGTACAGCACCCCGCCTGCAGGAGCTGAGGCCTCGTCAACACTGCACACACATAAGTTCAGAGAGTTTGCATGCAGCCGCTTGCACCATTCGATGCATGCATGTGTGTTAACACCAGCCCAGGCACATCTGATAACCATACGCATGTTCTTGACACGTATGGGCTGCTATTCTTAGTTAAGATGTAATGACTCAAGCTTTTCAAATCGTACCCGGTGGAAAACACATGCTACATTAGAAAAGTTGTGCAATCATGTACATTTGGATGTACACAAAGTAATTACAGCTAATTTTTCCTCTATCAAGTTCCCTGTTTGTACAGCTCAGTTAAACTGTCTCGAATGAGTGTTTAATGTTTTCCACAAGGATTGTTTAATGCAGGATGACAACAAGTGGAGTAATAGACTTTAAGCTTTGGAACAACTTCCTTAGTCAAAACAGCTCTTGGCCATGTTTGTCACTTATTACAAGAAACACTTCAGTAAGTCACAGATTGACATGTGGATCTTGTGTGTTTGTATTAAACAACCACGACTTGAACATTGCTGATTTATGAGCATATGATTGGAGAGTGAGATCTAAGCATTTGCATATGTTTTGTATAGGGATGTTTGGATCACGTTTTTGGCAGATGATACTGTTGTGTTCAACTGTACGTGATATGAATAGAAGAAATGTTCGAAAACTCCCAAAGGAAATTGAGGAGAATACTTCAATAACAGCACCTGAGTTGTGCAATTAGATGGTTTGACAGTTATGTGTTCATTAACAGGGGTTTTAATTGATAAAAATCCAAGTTAATGAACATTAGGACTGTTTAAAGGGCTCAACAGTGCAGACACTCTAACAAATGCGAAACAATAAGTGTTTGAACATCAGCCCAGTTTGATTTTGCAGTTGATGGGATTTTTATATATTAAGAAATCAACAACAAAAATCAGTAATTTTTCTTGACCTACCATGAATGCATCATAATGTTTATGTTATGTGGTCTTGTTTAGTCAACAAACGCGCTTTTATCCTTGTACTTTTGGCACCAACTTCAGCAGATTACTTAACAAAATTAAGGGATCTTACCATGGCTGCTTTTAGTGGATGAGAATGCACAGCAGCAGCAGCAGCAAAAGGAGGTTGTTTTTAATCCAAAATTTCCTCCGTACCTTTATCTATGCAATGTATCCCTGACATTTGTTGTGAGGTGGGATTCATTCTGCACTGGTTGCTGGCCAGACAGGGCTAAAATATATGGACATTCATTCTTGCACACTCCTACTAATAGCTAGTATAAAGAAACTACCAAGGACACCCACTTATACATAGGGAGAACATAAATATTTTGCACAGAAAATCTCAATCAGATTTCAACCATCAACCATCTTGCTGTGTGGGGCCAACACTACTTGTAGCATCAATATGCAGCCAACGGTGCTTTTCATTTGAATTCATTTTTGCTCCAATGCACATCGTCTTCCGTTACATCATATTGTCAAACCGTTGTTTAAGAAGTTAAGGGAATGATTTTTCCCATTTTTGTAAAGGGAAAGCTTGCATTTGTATTTATTTGTTGATAAAAATAACACAAGGTTGTTGCCCAATCTGGTGCAAATACAAGAATGCGACGTTATGTTTAAGCTCCTTTTGGATATAGCAGATGTTTAAACTTCCTCTAAAAATCAGGACTGATCTTTAGTAGATTAGATTTTAATGTGATCCATTTTTTCAGGAAAAAAAGCTTATTTTTGGTATTTTCCAGGGACATATTTAAATGGGATTACTCAGGATTAAATTAGTGAAAGATCCAATGTGTGTTTTGTGAATTTAGTCTTTTTGTTTGACAAATACATCCATGCTTTCACCTCTAAATGTTGTTTTATTTGCCCTTCTGTTGTTGTCGTGCTTTGTACTTTGATGAATTTGATTGGCTAATAAAAGACACACACTCTCCCAGATGACAAAAGTTCACCAGAGGGTGAGAAACAACTTTAATAGATTTGGCCGGACGGACAGCCATGCTGACACATTGGACGCTCTCTGAGAGGAGGCTCCAAACGCTGCCAGTGTTCTCTCAGTCTCGTCCCTGACCCTTGTCCAGGTTGGATGGGCTCCAGCTGGTCCCCGGTGTGAGCTCTCCCTACTTTCACATCTGTAGTCCTCCTCTGCAGCAAGGCAGGCGGCGCTGACCATGCTGACCTTCTGTTTGTTTTTATATATTTGTGTGTGTGTGTGAGGGAGGGAGAAGGGGAGCTATATGGTCGATAAAATTAGCACGCGCAGCTCGCATGAGGGCAGAAATTATACGTGGATCATGTGTTGGTTTGAGAGTTAATGTATTCTGTGGGTGATGATTTGTGTTGGGTATCATGTGAAAGTACATCGTTTTCAGTCCGCTGCTCTGCCGTGTTATTCCTGTATACGTGTGCGAGTGTGTGTTACTGGGCTAAGCACATGTGTCGGCAGACCCTTATCTGACCTGGGGGGATTAGCTGACCGAAGGCGACTCTGCTCTCCTTTGACCCCTGCCTGCTGTAGCCCTTCCCCTTGTTTTTCCACAGATTGACACTTAAGCCGTCTGCTCTGCTACTGTAATGCCAGACTGTACATAGGCTATATATTAACTTAAAGGAACATACCGTCTGTTTTTCATGGCTTAATCATTAAATACAGCTTATATATCCTTTAAGTTCATGTCAGTCATTCCCTCTGTATTAACACAAAGTTTAAGAATGATTTCCAAGCGGTCCTCTCCCATTTAAGCTTTAGAGTGTCATTTAATCTCCTTTTGAATTTACTGTATTTATGTGTATTTCATCTATTTGTTTATTTTAGGGACTGCTGTCAGTTGTGGAGTCCATTACACCTGCACAGGATTCACATTTCACAGGTTATGATACAGCATGTGATTCAGTTTTATTGTAATATAATCTCACTGATATCAGGCTCAGTGTTTACTGTTGACTCTCCTGCAGATGCATTAAGTTACTGCTCATGCTAGCTCGACATTTCCTACTGCTGCTTCAAGTGAAAAGTGCTCCACTGGCAAACCATTAGGACATTGGAGATCACACATTAGGGCTGACATTTTCCCCAAAATTAGACTCCATCTAATTACCTAATTAGTCAGCCTGTGTGGTTTGGACCACATGTCCTTGCATGAGTCTTGCAATATTATCTGCTACCTAGCTCCTGCTGAAGTGGACGCAATTGCGTTGGCCTGTGCATTTGACAAGGTGCTACTGGACTGCAGGGCCAACAGCTGGGCCTGTGGATTTGTTTTGAAGTAAGAGTGAGCAGGCTGCTTTGCACTTAATCGGCACACAGAGTAGCACAAAGTGCTTCCACACGGCACTCCTCAAAGTTTACAGTTTTGCTATTATCCACTCAAAGTGACTTTAGCTGTCCTTTCATTTATTGAGGGGTACTTCCTGTTGTTTAGGTCAAAAGAACATTTGATAGTTGGATCAGATGCTTTACTGCTTGAGGCACCCTGATGTGCTACAGAATAGTGTATTCAAATGTATTTTTCAGTTCAAGTGCAGATTTCATGCCAAACTTATGGTGTGAAAACAACCCCCTGATTTTGCATTTTATTGTCTTCCATCTTGTCATGTTCTATTTTGTGTTGTCATACTTGTCTTATTGTGTTGTATTTTATTACAGTTTTATCATGTTTTTTTCATGTAGAATCACATTACATTTTTCAGATCATATTGCATCAACTAAAGAGAACCAGAATTGAGAACCAGTTCCAGTTGACAACTTCCTCTTTCTCATTGGAGACATTGGCAGAATTTGACTTTAACTTTAACACCAACAACAAAAGGTGCTCTCATTTAGCACCAACAGTCACAGAGGGATGAAGGAAGCAATCCTGGAGAGCGGGAGACAAAAAAAAGTTCAAATTGTTACTTGGCTTAACACAATATGACACAAACAGCACAATGTGCAAGGCCTATGTCTGCGTGAGTTCAGTAAAATGGAAACACCAGCCACATGCAGTCAGCTTTGTTGTTACAGAGCAACATTTAGTTTTGACCTGCTCTGTGTTTGACATTGCTGACACATAAAACCTGTGTGGCACAACTTTCTGAATCCACAACAATAAAAAAATGACAAAGAAATTAAACAATAAGCAGAATAGATAATGACATCAGTATCAATAACATTGAATGAATGTCCATCCCCAGTATACTATCACATTAGGTGACTTTGTGACAAAATGCATTGTGATTGTAAATCATATTCTATCCTGACAGTGTAAATTTTGACAGCACTTTTTATTTGAATTTAGTTATAGTCTGTTGCCTACAATATCTTGTAGCTTTAGTCATATCTTTGTCATCTAAAATTTTTTGTTTTAGTCTAGTTGTAGTTGATGAAATTTCACTGCATTTAAGTCGATGAAATCTACTGCAAATTTAGTCGACTAAAATATTAAGTGTCAAGTGTAACAATGACAAACAATGTGGCAAAACTAGATACCAGTCACAGATGTTAATCTGAAGTGTCACATTAACCATATGCTGATGTATATTGCACCAACGGATTTTTTATTTGTAAGAAGAAATGTTCTGTTTTACAAACTCTGATCAGTTTTATGGTCACAGATGAGACAAGATGTTGAATCTGAGGAAGTTAAACTGAACAAAACATTACAAAAAAACATCAGCATAGGTATCAGCTATTAGACAAACTGTTTTCAGGCATCTGCCACATAATAATCAGCACATCCTTACAACTAACAACTGAGGACGTTTTAAAGACACTCAGATCATAATATTTGCATCTGCTGCATTCCTGCTTTAACCCTAAAACCAATAGAACGTAGCCTTAATAATCCAAGCATTGTAGACCGACTACAGCCTGTAAAACTAAAGTTTACTCCCTGAAATAAAGTTGTCATACCTAGATAAACATTTCTTTTTTCCTGGCTGAGTAGCTGTCACTTTAAAATTCCCTCACAGAGGCTTTAAAGATAACCTGTCCCTGATAAGAAGCAGCTAAAACATGCAGGTACATGCTGTTACCACACTGTACACCACACACACGGTTAAATATAGACGGTGGCTATAGAACACTTTGTGAAAATGCTAATGTGAACCCGGGCTACCAGGGGAAATTTCCCCTCATTATTGTGTGTAATTACTCTTAAATTCATCCATCATCCCGCTTAATGGGACTCAGTTTGAGCCTTCATATATGTATAATTATGATTTTTGCATTTAACAGTTGTGCCAACTGATTTTATTATTAGGAATGAACACTCGTATATTTCCAGCGAGTGAATAATTGATCATTGAACCGTCTCTGTTGGAACACAGGCTTCTTATTATGCATACTGTAGGACATATAGAGCACATGTGCCTGATACACACACACACACACACACACAACACAACAAAAAAACAAAATCCCATAAAGCCCACACAGTGAATATGAAATGTCAGATCAAGCACGACATGCCCTGATTTCCTGTTCCAGTTCTCTCGTGGCTGTACTGTACATCAGGCTGTATGTGGGTGTATGTATGTTTGGGGTTTGAACAGGGCTGGGCAAACCATATGTAATTATTCCATACTGTCATGGATGTGTACATCATAAACATCAAAATTGTTCTGTTTTTTTTTTGGATAGAAATTTTAAATGCTTGCCTTAATCCCAAGATTATAAACTGTGTTTTGACTCTGTTAAAAAATAAAAATACTAATGCCTGCCTGATACCACAGAAACAAACCTTTTTGGAATAATCAAAACAGAAGGTAAACTTTCAAAGACCGTCTTTATTGAAGAAATACTTGGACATAATTTCTGTCACTTGAGAGCTTCAAAACTTTCTTTTTGGGCTGTACAATATTGGATTTACACAGACATCTTATTTTGTGATATCTATGTATAATGTATGGAACATTTTACATACTGCCAATATTACTGCCAATTTATGGGATATACGTGGTCAATATGTGCACCCAAAATATACGTTGTAATTACTGGCAACCTACCGTTCTGGTAATATAGTGCATTACTACTTTCTGTACAATAATTATAATAATAATTTAAAAACAATAGTTTTATTTATTTAAACTTATATTTGGACAGGACAGTGCATATTGATGAATGTGGAATATTTTGGGAGTCAAGACATCCCCAGCTGAAGTATGCCAGATTTAGCACAATGCTGATTTCCCGATAAACATAAAGCCAGAGATACAGACACACAAACAGTACAATACCACAAATAATATCAGATACAGTTACAGTAAAACAATGCAACAACTGCATTTGTAAAGCATTTTTCACAGACATGAAGTCTTCTGAAATTTGTTGACATGAAATGCATGCTGTTGTAGTATGCAACAATGTCCATGACATCTGAAGAATTTCTCGCCATTCCTTTGTAACAACCACTACATGTTCAAATTTAGCTCGCCAGCCGTTAGCCAGATCAGTGCTCCTATTCAGCTGTGACCATGCTAACCTTGTATGAAATGCAAATGTGTGTTTTTTTTTAAGTTTAGTCAGAGACACACCTGATGAGCCAGTGGTGGTCAAAAGGAAAGGAGAAGAATTTATGTGTGATGTTTTTGGTTTCTTGGTCAACTGCTGAAACAGACTCAGGCTTCAAAAAACACATCAGCAGATCAACATACATTGGTTCAACAGATCACAAAAGTCAGGGATCAGTTTGGTTTAAGTAACAGATTAGATCAACAAGAAATGAAAACGTGTGAGAAAAAAAATTAATTTACCCTAAAGTAGTTTTTAAAACACAAACAACTTTAACTGGAGGTCTTAAATGGTGGCAGCACGTATCTTTTTGCAAACATTGAAATTAAATGTAAAACCTTTAAATACTTGCATCATTTCTTTCTTTAACACATTCAGAGCCCAATAAAATCTGTTTGATTTTCCCAATTTCTGTTATAATTTTTCTCATAATCTGTTTTTTTTGTTTTAATTTTTTGAGAACATAGTTTTTAGTATTGTAATGAAATATAGACCCCCACTCTTCAGGGGGTCCTCCCATATATTTATAGATCCAGTCAACAAAAATGTGCAGACCACTTGATCAACTGACACATAATAATCATTGAGAAACTGCTCTGCCCTGTACTTTGGAGTTAGCGGGGAGTTTCGTAGCTTCTTTGTCGACCAAGCCGTTGTCTCAGGCGACCGTTTCAACACATTGACATAGTTAAGGAGGGGAAGAGGAAGTGAAGCATGCATTGTCCACAGCCCTAGTAACCCCCTTGGAACATTTTCCCCAGAGATGCGTTCTTTTTTAGTCAGAAAAAAAGCTGTCGGCCATTGCAATGATATTCTGTGTTTATATTGAATTCCACGTTAAATGTCCAGTCCCATGATTCCGTCCGCAGATTTTATAGAGCATTACAAACATTTTTTCCATATGCCAAGTATTCCACAAATTGTTATCTCATGGTCATTGTCATCATACAGCTGTTAGTGATACTTATTGTAAACATGTTTTTAACAGGCATTTGACTTTGCATCATTTATTTTTACTCCACATCAAAATGTGCTCAATAAAGAATTATCATTGTTGTTGTATTTTGGTTAAAATGTATTGATAACTTAAAAGCTTGACTTAGGCCCCATTCACACGAAGACAAAACGCTCAACAGTTTGAAAAATGAACATACATACAGACGTACAGACGAAGGCGTCTCATAAAATGCGTCTACATGAATAAACTCACTACGCGTGAAAGCATTGTAAAACACATGCCAGACCTCTAGGGGCGCTGTAACAATATGGTGGAAACAAGAGGGAACAGACAGATTGTGATAAAGTGATCATAGTGCCGTAATGTGTCTTGGTGGTGATTGAGAAGAAGGAGATTTTGCTGCAACAGGGATAGTAGGGTCACTAGCTTCATCAGCAATTATGCTACACCGTACGGCGCCATTTTTGTTGTCGCTGCCACGTGTGGCTCATGCGCGTCAATGAAGATATAAAACTATGATGTAGGCGTATCTGAAAACTTGCGGAGAGCCAGTAATCAAGGAGCTGTGTATACAGCTTTTCAAAATCTTTCCACTCTGGAACCTGGTTTCAAAAATGGTCGTTTACAGACCCCCAAAACGCCGTAATTGTATGGATGATACGCAGATTTGGCAAAAAACGTATGGGTTTAGACCTCGGTGTGTCTTCGTGTGGATGGGGCCTTATTCACGAGAGTTGTGCATCTTCACTGGACTCACGATTCAATTATTAAAAAAATAAAACCATCAGATAAATATGAACTCCTTTCATTAATTAAAAATAGCTTTTCGGGATCAGCTTCAGCAAAGAAGCTGATCAAAGTCTTTATATTGTAAACCAAAGTAAATTTCATAGTTCTCATCTTCTTATACTTGTTTTCTTTCTCAGAAACAAAAACTGAAACAGCAGACTGTAAATTATTGACACTGCGCATCCATACATCTTCAGTCTGATCCCCATCATGATGCAGCGATTCTAAGATCTTTTTGACACCCCTATTATTTCCCAGCCCTAGCTCTGATGAAGATACACATTTTGCTGCAACTCTAAAAGTTCTGAGTCAGAGAGCTTTTTTTTCTTCACAGTAGATTAGAGGAAGGAAATTAGAGAGGAGAAAGTGTGTGCCGAAAAATGGGTCAGACATCTGAGAGCCAGGCATTCCGTTTTTTTTCTGCAAAGGGTGTCAAGACATTATCCAATTGCACCTCTTTTTCTTCTTTTTGCTTTCTTTTTCTTTCATGCATTATATTTTCTCCCCTCCCTCCCTCCCTCCCTCCCGCTTTTTTCCTCACTTTCCCCGGCCAAGAAAAAGTGCAAAGAGAAGGGAGAGTTATTATGCCTGGCATGTCTGCAGAGGACGGGCTTTAATTTGGACGTCGCCCAGCTGATCAATCTCAGCATTGGCCAGGTTACAGCACCCAGTGTGTGTGTGTGTGTGTGTGTGTGTGTGTGTGTGTGTGTGTGTGTGTGTGTGTGTGTTGCAGACCACATGTAACAGCTAAGCCTTTAAACTATGCAAACCAGCAGATTGCTCTAAAAAGTAAGGCACAGCGGATTAATCCCGTGTGGAAATGACTTATTTTATACACAGCGCCGTGAAGAAACAATGAATTGGATTAGCGCTGGAATGAAAAGTAATGAAATACACGCTGAACTTTTCTATAAGAGAGACAAAATAAAGAAAATTAAGTTTATTTCACGTTCTCATGAGCGTCGGTTCACATGGAGAAAGAGTCCTCTAGGTGGGACACCAGACGAGAGTGATGCTAATGTGTCACAGTAGATTGTAAGCTGATTTGGAAAGGAGCTCTCTCTCCCTGGCAAACACACACAAACTCTGATTTACACTTAAGTAACTCGCTGCTGATTTGCATAATATGCAAACAGATGGATGTGATTCAGCGGGCGGTTTGGCACTGAGTCAGCCAGCCTGCAACATTTCCTGTTTGAGGCCTTTCTCTGGCATGGAGAGCACTTAGCCCACTTCTATTAAAAAAGCCTGGTTTGTAGGCATGACAGCAGCCGTCAGAAACAGACTGCAGCCCCGGCTCAGCTATAAGAAAATCGTAGAGCAGAGCAACCTCCCCTGCAGCAAGAATATTATTTAGTGATGGGAAGAAAGAGAAACACATTGGTTTGTTCATTCTGTTGCTGTAAAAAGGTTAAGGCTGATGTGGAATGGCAGAATAGTGAAAATGGCTGTTTTACTTTCTGTCAGCCCAAGGGGACAACCTTAAATGTCTTGTTTTCTTGGATAGATAGTCTAAAAATGCAGAGAAATTGAATTCATGATCGTACAAGGACAGGGGAAACTGACAATGTAAAGCTAAAACCTGTCATTTTACATTATTTTTGCTGGAAAATAAACATAATAGATGCTACAGTGGTATAAAGCAGATGCTAATAATGTTTTCATACAGCCTTAAACAAGATAAATGTGAAAGATGCTAAAGGTTTGGTACTGCTCTAAACTTATAATTGTATTCATCATGACACAAGTCATAGAAAAAATCAATTAACAGAGCAGAAACCAGCAATTACAAGAGCGGTTTTAGCATTAAAATGATCAATCAGAGGTCAAAAGAGGTAAAAAGTGGGGTAATGGTTAGCTCCATGCACGTCCCATGTACATGCCTCTGCCGGTCCGGGTTCGAATCCAGCCTGTGACCAGTTTGTAGAGTGTCTTCCCCTATTCTCTCACCCCCTTACACAAGCCTATCCACTGTAGCTCTCCTATCAATGAAGACACAAAATGCCCAAAAATACATAAAAAAAGAGGTAAAAAGTATTTTTTCAGGGAGTGAAATGTTGCAGAACATGTCATTGGTATTACTACAGTCAAGATTTAGGAGCGTACTTGTTAACCTAAGAACTTAACATACTTACATTTTAGAAAATGATATTGGAATAATGACCAAAAGACTTTGGAGTATTACTAGATTTTCCTGTTCTTGTGGATCTTGAAATGAAACTGGAGCAAATGTTCTGCACTTATCACAATTCTGAAGGGAGTTTTGCTCTCAGATCTTAAGATATCTGAAAACATTAATAAATATGATTCTGTTATTAAAAAGCTCAAATCATCCATGTTACTATTGTTGCTGAAAAACTGCTAAGTGGATGTTACACTTCTTTTCCAATTCATTTTCTTGCATCTCTGAAAAAGATAAATGCAGAAAAATGTCAAACTTTTCCCAGCACTGGAGAAATGATGGCTCTCAAAACAAAAAACATACAAAATCTGTCAAAAAGCAGCATTAAGAGCCAAAATCAGGAATTGTTTCTGTGCGAAACAGTCAATTTTTGGCATTAAAATAACAATAAATAACAAAAAATGATCAATTGTCAAAAACAACCTTGTATTAGTTTCCCATGGAGATATTTTGGCATATATGTTAATAGTCTTCGTACTTTAAAGGTTTATCAGCTCAACATAAAAACAGTGAAACTGGAAAAGTCATAAAATCCTCTACATTTTTTCTGGAAAACCTTAACTGTTGCTGCAAAACTGATGCTCAAACAACCAAAAGTTTTTCATATAACTTCTTCTTCGGGCTATAAATTCAATTTGTTAAAACATGGCACTTGACATGTGTATCTTCCACATTCAGTGACTCAAACAAACACAGATATTTGTTGTTTTTCATACATAAAAGAATCATGATAATATTTAAGAGCTCAAAGTGGCAGCTGTTAGACTTTTAGAAATATGAAAATGAAAAGGTGTTACAAAGAACTCTAATAGTATAACTGAACCAAAGGTTAAGCTGCTCGAAATAAGTCTGAGAAAAACAGAAAAGCCTCCCACTGCACAGAGGGAGCTGAAAGCAGCTATTTTTAGCACTTTCTGCCAAGAAATGCTTTAAAGACCCAGCAGTAGTCAGAAATACTCTCCATCTTTCTTCTTCAGGCGAATTAGCATGGAAAAATGTGGAAATGATTTTTACAGTGAATGAAGTGGGGTAGCTCACAAAATCTGATTTATTTTTAAAGTCCGTAAGCAACAAACATCTTAAAATGAGCAGCTTTCGCCATCTGTTTTAACTAGGGATGGGTACCGAATTTGGTACTTTAAGAGGTACCGACCGAATTCTGTAGGTACTACCGAGTACCACGTAAAATCAAAAGGTGCCATGTTTAGGTACCTAAACACACCCTTGTGACTGTGAGGGAGTGGAAGAAGCAGGCATACTATTTGGTAGAGTAGGTGAATTTCCATACCAGACTTAAACACAGCATGTTGTTCATGTTGAAGAAGTTTTTGGGACAACTACAGTGTTACAATACAAACAGTTGAATGTTGTTTTGATATATATCTGTCAAATTTTATGTATTGAGAAATAAATTTACATTGAAAAAATTTGAGATCTTAATATTAAACAAATTAATATTTACTACCCCATAAACACACGCAAAAGTACCGAAAAATGGTGCCGTTGAGTACCGATACAGATTCCCAGGTACCGGGCATCAGTATGGTATCAGTTCAAATATGAAAGGTACCCATCCCTAGTTTGAACTGCTTTCCAGAAAAAGGATGAATGATTTACATTCTGAAGAATGTTGCCAATATTTTGTCTTTCATATCAACTAAATGCAAGATAGCACAAAACTACAACAGATGTATTTTATAGTCATATTAAATGGTGGCATAGAAAAATGTCATATACAGGAAGTCAAAGCAATCTTTAGGGATTTTGAAGGGACCAAAAATGACAGCCACCAAAATAGGTTCAGCTTTTTTCTTTTAGCTTCAAGATTGAAAAATCTCAGCATAACTTGATTGTAGGTCAGCTCATAGTTTAGAAAAAGAAAGTTATAAATATTGGTAAATTTAAGATATTATTCAGTAAGACAAAAAAGGCAAATTATGCTGTGATAGCTGGACTGAAGTTTATGTGGCCCTAACAATTCAATAAAAGTGTTGTTCCTCCTCACTGTTTGGAGGATGCTGAAACACAGAAGTAGGTTGATGTTGTTTTAAGTATTAAGTTTTTGACAAATAGCTCGATCCAAAACGTCAGGTTTGTCCGAACAGATTAACAATGGATGTAGTTTAGTAGCTGAAAATGCTGTCATCAAACAGGAAATTCTTTTGACTGTGAAGATTAGGCATCAAAGCTAGCCTAAAAAAATGAAGTCTGCAGGACGGGCGTACAAATTTGTAAGACATTAACTGTCATCTCAAAAGGGAAAAAAGGAACACTGTCCTGTTAAACATGCAGCAGAAATGTCGGCAGTGTTTTTTTTCTTGTTGTAATGGAGTTATTATTCAGGTAAATATCAATCCAATTAAATAAAAGTTTCTCTTATGAATATTGTTGACCAGTAAAATGGAATAAACAAAAATACATTTCTTTAATACAAAGAGAATAATTAATAGTGATTATGTACTTAATTAAGTGATATATATAATAGTCAAGATGGGAATCTTTCCTATTTCACATTTTGATTCTATTCAATTTAATGTCAATTCTGAAAATAATATTGACTGATGACAAACTGATGTTTGTTCCAGGATAGGAGGGAGTGGAGTTCTTCAGGAAGATTGAAGTTAGGAAGAAGCAGTAGCCTGCTAGTAGCCATATTTTTTATTTACCTATATTTTTATTTATTTTTTAATTTCTCTCTTATTGATGTATCTTTTCACCTGCTATAATGCTGCTGCTGGAATATTAATTTATCTGAGAGAGACTTCCCAGTGGATTAATGAAATTCTGTCTAATCTAGTCAAATCTATCTGTCTGGGTATAGAAAGACGTTTTGTTCCTATTTGCTTTTTAGGGTCAAACATCGTTTTCATGTGCATTGATTCTGGCCTGTTTCTTTCCCAGTAGTTCATATAGTGTTATTTTGGTTGGTTAATAACTTGATTAAGTCTAATTGGGATGGTGTTTTGTTCCTGAGCTTGATTTGACGTTGCAGAGGTGCCATGTGGTGCTGAGGTCAACCCCTCACCATGAAGCTGATGCAAGTGTGGAAGATAGCTAGAGGCCTATAAAGCCCATGATCACAGAAATGCGGACAGAATCACAGAATTAGGCGTTAGATGTGGAGTTCAATCTAAACACTGAATATCACGGAAATGGCTGACATTTTACGCAAAAGCATTTTTTTTTTCTAAAACGGGACATATCTCTCAGGAAAATGCCCTGAGGGGGTCACTAAGGCTGTGGACAATACAGGTTTCACTTCCTCTTCCTCTTCTCCTCCCTCCATGAACGATTTCAACATGTCACAGTGGCCATCCAAGACACCGGCTGACCCTGTGTTCACACCAAAAACAATCTGAGCATCCTCTGCATCAAGCTGCAATTCATTATCTACTAGAAAAGGACTCGGAGAGCGCAGACCTCTGCCAGCGCTACAGTCCTCACCCATATTGTGATTTTCACCATAAATATTAGTCCTACCTTTATTTCATTGGAATATTTAGATTCCTTGACCATGAAATTATACCATTAGCAATTGGATTCATAATGATATCTATTTTAGTTCAGTAGTTATTCACAGAAATCAAAATTTTCGTCATGGCGGCCAGACGCTGATCCGGATCAACACCAAAACCAAATCAGTTCTTCCTTTTCCCATGCTGAACATTTCCTGAAAATTTTATCAAAATCCATCCATTACTTTTTCAGTTATTTTGTTCACAGACGGACGGACGGACAAACAAACTGTCCCGAAAACATAACCTCCTTGACGGAGGTAATAATTGGCGGCATCAAGGGGTGTCGAGTGGCACGATGCGAGTGACCTTGAGCGACAAAGTCGGCACAAAGGTCCAAAACTCCTGGCTTACTCCAGAGTACAGGGCAGCAGTTTGCCGATGATTATGTGTCAGGAGATGAAATGTTCTGCAAATTTTGTCGAAATACTGTTGACCGGACACAAAGAATGATACGTGAGGACCCCGGGAATAGTGAGTGACTATATTTCATTACCTTATACTGTGTCTCGGGGATACATTTGCGTAAAATAAAAAAATGAATTCTTAAAAAATTAGAACAGAACATGGAATATGGGAAAAGATAATATTGAATTTGGGAACAAATAACAGATTTATAGGGCCCTAGACACCATGCTATGCTAGGCTAGCTGTGTCCTGCCTCCAGCCCCAGAAGAATGCACGTACCTTTCTTTGATGAAATGATTAACAGCTTTTCATTTAAAGGGGCTTTTGTTCTATAGGTTTTAAATAGCCACCGTGTAACTGTGCTGCAGAATGATAAATACATGAACCTTGAACCTTTCTGTGGTTCAACTAGCAAGTTCCTCTAATCTGTCTGAGGGCACATAATGTGCTTTACTGCCGCCATGGAGACTCCAGGAGAGTGTGAGTGGGTTCAAAGCATCTACAGACCTCTGCAGAAACAGTCAGGGGACAAAATCATCCGTCAGGCAGCTAACATTTAACTGTGTCACAAAATGCCATGATGGAAGACAGCAAGCCCTGAAGGACTCTCGTAACAATTCAGCAGTCAGAGAAAATCTTCTTTAAGTCCAGGAAGGAGGGTGTGAGTGAGAGTGAAGTACAGAATGGAGGAAGGGATGTTTGAGCTGCATTCTGGGGGAAACTACACATAATGTGAGATTTATGCTGCACTAGACACCACCATATATTTTATTATCATGAGACAACAAGCCTTCAAAATAAAGGGCCAACAGCTGAGTCCACAGAGCTTGGGCAAAGTGAGGATGAATAATGAATTGTGCTTGAAAATGTCTTCGATTCACATTTCCAGTGGCCTAAACATGTAGTAATAACAGGTCAAGTACATTTGACTGATGTACAGACCTGATCAAAATCTTAAGACCAGTTGAAAAATTGTTAAAATATACATTTTGCACATTTGGACCTTAATGAGGCTTTAAATAGAGCTACAATATGCAAAAGCAAGAAGGGGGAGTGTGACAAAAAGCTCTTTGAAAAAGTAATTTATTGAAAACAACAAGTAAACTGAAATATGCTGTTTATAAGCTGATCAAAAGTTTAAGACCATGGCTCAAAAAATTACAAAAAACTCTCCAAACCAGAACAAAAATTTTTCTCAGTAGGACTCAGTAATGAGTAGCTCCACCGTTTTAGCAATTTTTCAACTGGTCTTAAGATTTTGATCGGGTCTGTACCTTCTGTTGTCAGGTTGTAGTATTTTATAGTAGAGAGAACATAATCTAAGTAGGCTTGGTTTTAGTGCATAGACAGCATCCTAGAGCAGCGACGACCAACTCACTTTTCACAGTTTTGAAACACAATATATACACTTGGGATTTTTCTCATCCAAAAACCAAGTATTCCAGAAAAATGTGTATTGTGTTTTTTCATATCACTAGTTCTGCCAGACCTGGAAGTTTTTAGCAGTGTGTTTTTCTGCTGTAGGAACATTTCAAGTGGGAACACAGATCAGTACTTTTTCTCTAGAAAAGAGAGAACGTTCTGTCCACAAAATATTCGATTCCAAAGAAGTGAAAGGCCCATTTTACATAATGTTTTCTGGAAACTCTAATTATATTGACTGTACTTTAAGGCTAATAGAGTCATCATTACCTGCCTTGGATGTAATGTTTTCCCTTCTTGTCCTCCGTTCGCTTAGTGGTCACAGTTGTAAATGGTCGTCAGTGAACATCTAATTTTCTTTAATGCTTTAAAAACCTTACCGTGGTCCCTATACCTTAATCTGTAGTTGCCATCTGTTGAACCTTAAACTCATGCTCAGGCCTAATGGTGCGGCTGTGTGTTATTGTTCAGTAAAGCATGTCACAAGACTGCAGCCCATGTGTAGATAGTTATATAGAAAGCAAAATAATGCAGCCTCTCTCTCTTTAGGGCTCGAGATAGGGTGATGTTGATGGTTTTGTGCTCCATTATCTATCCGAGCAGCGGATACACTTGTTTATTTTCTCATTTTTCTCTCAGGAATTACTTCCCTTTGTGACTGTCAGTGGTGATATTAATAAAAATGAACTCCTATTCCATCTCATATGATCTCATTTCCTAGCTTATCTTGTATTTGCTTAGACAAATGGCTGAAGTAATGAAGTTTACTTACATTGTTATTTTAGACTGTTATGACAAAGAGACACCCCTATCAGTGTCTCCAAGACAGATGTGATGCAATCATGTAAATGTATACGACAGTTATGTTAGATATGGTGCTAATAAGAGCCTACCAGTGTGGTTCTGGAAGAAAAAGTCCTGCTTATTTCTGTCTGGACAGCCATTTTGTCATGATTAATCCAAGTAGGGATGGGCACTGAAATCTAACATAAAAATAGTTCTTGTAGCAACTGTGATACATCACAATGCAGATTTCTGGGCTTTATTTTGGCACTATTCACAGGGTTTGTGTGGGTGCTTGAAGTACACAATATTGTGTCTTCAAGAATTGGGATGAATCACTTCAAAGTGCATGAAATTGTTTTACTCTCTTGGTGAAAAATTGCTTCACTGAACAATTTTCATATCAGAAAGGGATTAAAATGAGTCAAAGAGTATTTGAGATGTCTCACTAAAAAAAAAAAAAGACTGTTGAAATAATTATGATAGTCATGCTTGGAAATATTACAGTTTATCTTCTGGGGACATCAGGCAGGACCCAAGCAAGCAATCAGGCACTGTTTACTGATGGTCACAACAATCAAATTTGAGAAAGATTTGATTGAATGTAAAGTTAATTGTTTGAGCCATAACTTCATATTAGGACTGGGCGATATGGTCTATAAATAAAATCTCAGATTTTCTCCCCACAAAACTCAATTTACGATTTCAATTGATTTTTTTCCCTCTCAAACCAAAAATACTCAGAGTGACACAAAAATGACATAAATCAAGTTCTGCCTTTATGCTGTCAAAGTATATTCCTGAATACATCAGAATTTACTTAAAATTAAAGTGTGAGTCAAAAAATGTTGATTATGTAGTTCTAACACAGGCAGGTTTGCCTACATAAACACTGAAAGCTGAGGGGTTTTTACAGCTTGTTAACATGTTTCTCTCTGATTAGTATTTAATCTAATTAAAAAAAAATACAAGCATATAAAATTGCTTTTGTAAAAATTGACAGGGCCATCATCATGAAAACTAAAATTTCAATATTTATATTTTTCTAATCTTTTGAAGAACTTGCAAATTAATTAAATGACTGAAAAAATCCAGTTTTTAATTTTTAAATCTTCTACAGAAAATAATTCCAATTAATTAATTTAATCAATATGTTTCCGAGCCCTACTTCATATTATCTTGGTTGACTTTGGCTTAAAACTTGTTTACTTTAATAGACTGATATTATGAAATAAAAAAATGTTTTTAAACATAGTGAAATAAGATTTAGTGTCTGTAAACTATTAGCATAAGTCTGTAATTAACAACAGCTGTAAGTCGCCATTAAAAGGACTTTTGTCGAAAAATGAATGATTTAAAGTGCACTGTATTTGAAATTTGAACTTTACAAAGGTGTACAAACCCTTATTCACCAAATGCCTTTGTCAAAGATACTGAACCTTACCTGCTAACTAGTGAGAACTAGTTAGCAGGCAACTAATTGGGTGTTGAATAAGCTGCACAGCTCTGTACATTTTGGTACCGAACTACTCTGTTTATTCATTAGACAAACATGTTTCAATGTATGGACTTCAGTTTTACTAGGACTAAAGCAAACATCCATTTATCAATGATCCATGCTGCTTATCGCTTTTGGAGTCACATAGCTATTTGTCGCATTGTAAAAGCGTACCAAACACAGAGGGAAAAAAAAGTATGTTACCCAATCGTACATTTACCCCAACTTAGTTTCCTGGTTGCTTTACGTAAAACTCAAACATTCGTGCAAAATAACAGCCAACAGCAGTTCACCTTACTGTTAGTCTCAGCTTGTTCTCCTGAAAGGTACAGCGCTGCTTCAAAAATGTTACCTGTCCCATGAAAGACAAGTGAGGTACAGTACTGAACATTGACAGTCAAATATCAAAACAAACTATAACCTTCCTCCCTCTAGAAACGTCCCTATATTTAATCAAAGGTGAAATATTTACCCCTGATCATAAATGTTTGCATTTCAAGAGCAAGATAGTGGGACAGTCCTACACACCAGGCTTGTAGACTTGGCCTAGTAATAGATTTCCAGTGTTTGGTTATAGCGTGTTTTGCTTGTAATAAACAATGGACAGTTGTTTTCTTATCATTCTTGCTGAGAAGACAACCCACAGGAAATATTCCAAGAATATACAGGATGGGACATATGAGTAATTTAACTGTGACGAGGGTAATGACCTTTACCCAGAAGGCTTGGATAATTGGACTGCTCCAAAGGCAACTAAGTAGTGTTCCCTTCATTCCAAATTTGTTGAATACATCCAGAGTTTTGGGATTGAACTTATTAAACATGGTTGGAGACACATACAATCTCATTTTCCACTTCTATTGGAAAAGTTTGAATGGGTGTTTATGGAACGTGTTTGAGCTTCTAAGCAGGTTGTCTGACAGTCATCAGCTGAGATGTGCTTTTCCATTTTTAATCTGAAAAGACTTGGGAGCTGTCTGGTTTAGGTTTTGTTAGATAGAACTTTATTAATCCATTTGGAAAACTCCCTCAGGTAAATAAGGAAATGGTCCAAGAAATTGTTCAAGAAAAGTCTACAATTATTTTGTAAAAACATGGTATCAGCCCCCTCTTTGAAGTGCTTTTTTTATACAATTATTTCTTTTACAGAGGGGGGGATAAGGATTAAGATTTTGTAAGTTTAGAATTTGCAAGTATTTTTTAAAACATGTTAACTTGTGTGTCTTTTGAGCATCTTACTTTTGGTGATTGTGAAAGTCAAATACATGAGGCAGAATTCAAGCTTTTCCTGAAGAATGCAGATTTTTCATTCAAACCAAGACCTACTTGATGTAGGAGTAAGAAAAGAAGATTATAGATGTAACCCGACTTTAATGGAAGTTTTTATAACCCGACAGCTTTTGTTTGGGAGACATTTCGGTCTTTACCACATAAGTATTTAGGTTACTGTGATACTCTGCTCTAGCGCTGAATAAGAGGCTTTTCACATGTTGCCTCGGAGCAGTGCTGAATACTTAATGCATGTTCCCTTACTTTCACATACTAACCTGTTCAGCTCTCTAGTCTGGTTAAATTAAAACAGAACGTACTCTGCAGATGAGAGCTGTCAGGGTTAACCCTGCCCTCAAGCAGCTGGCCCTCTTATCTGTCCCGCCTGTGTCGATGCATATTTATCCCTCGCCGAGTGGCTGAGAGCTGGCTTAGCATATGGATTAGCTCGGGAATCAGATGCATGGCCACACTGAATCGCCACAGCACCACAGTGATGAAAACAAACTGGTGTTGGTGTTGTTCAACGAGACATTTACCCGAGTGCGTCACCTTAGACCTGGTGTCAGGAAGAGCTGTGAACTCTCTTAAGGCTCAGACGTATAACCGTCGTTAACCCTGTGGCTATTAGAGTCGATTTAAATGGAAAATCCATATGATGAACTAATGAACTCTCCTTATCTGCGGAAGCACTAATAATAGGCTTCACTAAATTGAAAATGTGTGGAAGGAAATGCTTTGGAAATGATAATACGTCGTGAGGCTGAGATTCAGGGTTAAGCTAATTCAATATTTCAATATTAACTTGCATAATAAACCCGAACTTGAGCAATTTTGCAAGTAATGAATGCAAAAAAAATTGTTCATGAAGTATGCAGAAGAAAGTGTTCAAGTTGTGTTCAAGTAGAGGATGACAGATTTAATTGCACCCTGGGTCTTGATACGACACCCACAAGTAAAGTTCAGTGGGTTATGTGCCACACTGGGAGAAACTGTTCCCAAACAGTTAGGAATAAATACATGCTGTGTTTCAGCTATATGTGTAATTGCTGCTCCTATCTCCTGATGTCTGCTTATCAGAGAGATGCTGACAGCGGCACGCCAGCATAAACTGTCACACTGACATTTACACACCCACTGTATTCTTTTATTGCAACACAGCTGAGCCAAGATTCATGTAAACCGGGTGATAAGACCAGGATCGCATCTGATCTGGGCAACCTCTGCTATTTTTCCACTTGTCTGTGCCTGTAACAACCTTTTACTTGAAAGTTGTAATGTCATATTTTAGGAAATACCAAATAATGTAGAGACTGTGTTGTCACTCACAATATTATTTCATAATTTTAAATGTATGAACAGATGTGAAAATTACAGATTAATAATTAGGATCCTGATATAAACTGTACAGGTATACGGATATTTCATGTCTTATTTGTGCTAAAAAAGATGTCAATAAATAATGTTAAAAATAAGTTCATTTTCTTTGTCTTATTTAGAATATATTTTTGATAGTAACAGTAAAACCCAAGTTTCATCTGCTTTTTTAAAGGCTACAACACTGATAAGCTTACCTGCTATATGCTTGTACTTTCTTTAAACAGACAAGCAAGATTTTTAGTTTTAGAACATGTAAAGAAACAGACATAATAACTTTCTCAGACTATAACTCACCTGCTGTTGGAAAAGCTTCCCTATTTTAGGAGCTTAAACTCTCCGTTTAAGATTGTTTCGCTAAAAAACTCCACAATCTTAATGCAAATATACAGGGTGTCCATAAAGTCTCTTTACAGTTAAAAAACGTATTACAAAGGCAGTTGATAAGATAACCAGATTTGTTTTATTTAATATTCAGTGTTTATAAAACTTTTTATTCACATTAAAATTTTGTGATTCTGATATTCTGTTAACGGAAGGAAAGGCTTGTCTTACACGATTGATGTTTTCCTCAGATGTTCTTGATTGCCCACTCCTCCCTTAATCCAGCACTTTCATTGTCTTCATAAAGTTCTTGTGCCATTCATGAATTGAAGGACACGATGGTGGATCTCTTCCATACTCACCTCTGTAGTTTTGCTGAGTCTGCACATCCGATTTTGTCTCAGTAAAACAGAATACACATTGTGCCTTCTCTTGAGGAGTAGCCATTTTATTGGGGTTCATTTAACAGCTTTGCTTCCACTAACAGAATATCTGACACACAATATTTAATGTGAACAAAAACTTCTCTAGACTAGTTTTTTAAATTGTAAAGAGACTTTGTCGACACCCTGGTGGGAATACAGGCAGAAATTTTCATCTGCTCATACGATATTTAGCTTTTGATGCAATTATGTACATATCATACTGATAATATTGCAAATATCTTCCCCATTTAATCCATGTGGCCTTTGGGACACCAGTTGCCCACCCCTTATTTAAAGTCTGAAAATCCATCAAGGCGTTAGTCTTGTAATAAACTCAAACTCACTTTGGACTGACGAGTTTGGTGCCATACGATCATTCAGTGTAACTTAAGAAATCAAATAGATTTACTGCATTGATTAGACTATCAGTCTTAATCGGTTTACCCGTGTCTTGGCACACAGCTCAGGGCTGGCCCGTCGACTGGTGGGCATGAATCATCGTTTGTTAAACAACCCTTGACTGGACAATCTTGTAATGGACCTGGACCCTTTCTTTCTCCAAAGGAATCTCTGCAACCACCAAACAATCAACCAATGTTTACATCTATTTGTGAAGCAGACATACATTTTTAACTCCTTGAAATGCAAAACTTCCTCTCGAAGGTCAAAGGAGAACATAATTTTGGTTGTGGCTTAATGCATATTAGCTTGTGGGAGAACTAGAAGAAATGTTGGCTCCATCTTCAACCAGCTGGGATTGATAAGCTGATGTCCCATGTCACAATTACAAGAAGAAAAGTTGTAGCCTTCCAGTGCTGCGAATCCCTCAACCGATGACTCACTTTCTCTAAATCTGAAAATAATGAGTAAAACATGCAGACTTTTAAGTACAAGACAATCCAAGACAAATAAGAATGTGATGACTCAGGGCCTCCGTGCCTCTGTGTGCATCCAAGAGGAATCCATTCACTATCTCCTAAGTGTGAGGGAGGAGTGGCCTGGTGTGCAACGCCTGCCAACTGAGCTGGAAAGGTGACCGAGTCAGGGCGCTTCTTGGCTTGGTGTCATCAGATAATGACACAACCTGGGAAAATAATCTGGCATCGCTTCCTCATCATGGTATGAGCTATTTTGGTCTCATTGAGAAGGGAAACCAGGCTTTGTGTATGATGAAAAATTAATGGTACACTTCTAAAAACAGTAGACTTGCCTTAATTATGAAAACATGCCTCAGTGATGTTGGGTGATTGCGATTTTCCAAGTTTGAAAGATAAATTCGACACAGATTTTAGAGTAACATCTGTTTTATGAACTAACTATTGGTTTGCAGAAGCTATAGTTAAAGGGTTACATATAAGCATAGGAAAACATTTATTAGCAAAACAACGGCTTCAAATTCACAAACGCAGCATTTTAGAGCAAGTGGTTACCACTGATCATGAAAAGACTCAAAAATCCGAATGAAAAACGGTCAAATCCGATAAGTTTTCATTGCGTTCCAGCCTCTTGCTTACATGAAAACGGTACCTGAAGTGCTTAAATCCACAAACTTTTAAAACCAGACTCCAGAGTGGAGAGTTTTCATGACGCTCTCCGTGCAGTGCAGTGTAAAACCATATCAGAGCGTTACAGGTTGAAACACTGACAGCATGCGCAGCACTCTTTCACATGAAGGCTGCGCGCTCATACCAGGAACAGCTTCATCTACTGAGTAAATGTGTGTGCTGCTTACCATGCTCGAGTTGTTATCCAGACAAAACTATCCATACAGATTTGTTGTTCAGAAAAGAAACTCCTGCGTCTTTGTGCGTCCACTCGCCATTGTTGTTAATGGAAAGTTTTTCTTCTTTGTACGTGTGTTGTAGCAGCTCTGCCTCTCTGCTAATCTACACCGCCACCAACTGAACATACTACAGCAGTTTCATTCGTCTCCAGTATCACCGTCTGAATGCGAATCGACTTTGAAACGCAAAGGAAAAGCCTTTGCATTTTTAGTCAGAGAGTGTCCGTGTAAACGTAGCCTTAACTATCAATTTACAGAACCTGTAAGCATGAACTCATGTTAGTAAGAGATGATTATTTCACTCCTTGTCAGTCTCCATTTCATTTCCCCAGTCTTGTTTTTAGATATTTTATTTCATGCATTAGAAGAACATCTTATGCTTTCACAAAATGAGCAGAACCAGATCAGGCTATGATCCTGCCTGTAACATGTCCAACCACAGCACCAATCAACCAGAAGCTGGGAGCCAATCTGAAGTAGCAAAAGATGCCGTTTTTAGTGTCATCTGGTCGTGTAAACGTAAATTACTTTAACTACTTTCCCTCCTCATTTTTACAGCAAGGACTTGTGTTCTGCTGACTTGTTTGATATACAACTTTGCCTTTTTAAAGTCTGCTTATGAAATGTCAAGAAAGCAGGCATTGTTTGAGAAAAGAACTCCAGTATGTCTCTAACTGTGAGAATTTAGTTTGATGAGAAACAGAGCTCTATTGATTTGGGAACATTGTGAGCCAGCAGGACAGTAGAGCAGAACAGACACCGAACACACATGCACTTACTGGAAAGATTAGATCGGAGCAGCTGTGTCCATTTATTTCCTAACTTCATGCTGATTTGTTGCAGATCTAGAGTTGAGAATTTATTCTGTTGAAACAATCTCGTATTGTTTAAATTTTCAGCCTCTGACCTGCTATTAAATCAGTTCCTCCAAACAATGAACAGAAAAAGTAAATCTTAAACGCAGTCTTTTTATAATTTGCCAATATTATGGCAAGTATGGGTGATGTATGGCCAACATGTACATCCAGAGTGTTGTCTATAAATATACGCAAAAAATGTTGTATCTGCCAAAACCAGTAGGCAGTTACTTGCCAACACTGATTTTTTTGATAATATCATGCACATTCTGACTAGTTTCAGAAGTTTGCCCACAATTTGATTATTACAGCCTTTAAATAATTTATATTTGGAGGTTTGGGTCTTAATTTTGTTTATCCAGGGCTTAATATCATTTCATAGTGGCTAATAATAAAAAAATGATCCATAAATAAAGTTAAATAAAATATTTTTTCCCTTATTTGAAAACAGAAGGTCTTATTGTGAGGGGGGATGTGTTAGCCAGTTGTTCTTACTATAAACTAAATTGTTACAGAGCATAGGCCACGCAAACACTCATTCCATATCAACATTTATACAAACCACATTGAAATAAAATTTCTGTTACCGATATATCTTTGAAAATACATGAGTTATATGTAAAAAAGGAAAAAAACACATAGTTTTCAGCTCTATTTCATACTTTAAACACCCTTTGATTCCTGTTGCCAGCCTAAGCTTTAAGTTAGACACTTCATTTGGCTAAAGGATTAGACGACTAAGCCTTTTAGTGGTAAGCTGGTCACATGAAAATCTAACATCAGTTTGCATTGACAAGAAAACCTTCCACCTCCTCCGGGGATTTCCATTTTCCTTGAACCCAGAGACTGCGCCAATGTCGTCCCTGACTTGGCAGCGCGCACATGCATCAGTGGCCATGTGGATTTCCCTCTGCAGGGCCGCGGCTATCTGTGTGATTTGGCTAACCTCTGTCTCGCAGGATCACTTTGTGAGCCTGCGGACTGTTTGGCCCGGTGTAATGTTTTCCTTTCTTGGCAGAGATGTGAAGGATTCACAGATTGTCTTTTCTCTTTGCAGATTCCTGTGAGATCTACGCAGCGGTGAAAGCTGACGTTAAATGTAAAGAAAGTCGGGGGGGAGACGACCAAACTGACAAACAAGGTAAGAATAGAGGTCGCGATTAAGCTTGGGATTTGGTGTTGGCATCCAACCTGGATTCACTTCCAAATTTCAGAGCTTCTGTATTTCATGTCGCTTGAATTTCAGTTCTGCTCTGCACCTTCTAACAGTGGTATTCAGAATTACATAATGCAGAATTAAAGTATTCTCTGTTGCGTTTTTATGGATATAGTAATTCCAAATTGAGGATTACACAAAAAACACATTTATTCGCCTTTATTACATCTACCGGAAGGAAACAATCTTAAATATGCCATCTCTGTTAGGGAAACCTCATCTAGCTTTTAAAAGGTCTGCATCTTGATGCTTACCCCCATCCATTCTTCTTCTTATTTCCAGATTGTCTAAGACTCTAATTAAATAAACTGTCTTGGCTCAAGTCCAATGCTTACCTCGAGCGGCCATCCTGTTCCCGTCAGCGCAGAATATGTGTGTCATCACAACAGGACAAGGGAACGAGCATGTGCAGAATGACCAAATTCATTTAAAGCAGATTCAACATATACATGATCGAGGAATTATTTAAAATCTCAGTCTGAATTAGATTTATGTTTTATTCTGAAGCTGTCATGTAAAAGTATCCAGTGACGAACCATTCAGAATCAAATCTCAGTCAGTGAATGTAGTATGACATGACTTATTAAGTAGCATGCTAACAAAATTACTAGACAAGGATCTTTGCAGTCCATAAAAAATAATCGACTAAGCCTCACTTCAAGAAAAAGAGATACAACAAAGTGTAGAGCAATGGGAGGCGGCCTATTGTTTGTATATTTCTCTCTCCAAAGAAGTTTGAATTGGAATCAGAGATAGCCAAGAACCAAAACTGATAAGCTAATCCAATGAGAACCACTCAAATCAAAACAACATCCCACCTTTTGACATTTGTGCTGTCAAGTCACTCGATGTTCCTGTTTCTGCACACATTAATTAACTGTGAACCTCCATCAATGGGATCAGTGCATAGTGTATAGTTACAGTGATACCTCCATAGTGTCACGAAGCCTAAAGAATGCCGGGCAGTGGGGTTGGTTTTATTTTTCCATGCTGGAACATAGTGTCTAATTTCCACAGGTGCACATATCAAATGTGGTGTCAGCGCATGGATCCCGTATGTGCTTTACATTTGACCTACAGGGTGCACATGTACTGCTCTCTGATTTGCCTTTGACCTGTCATGACCGCCCTGTACTTTGGAAAATGATCAAAAATGCACTTAAGATGAATGCAGCATCCAAATGTCAAGGGCTGCAGCTTTTTCAGCGGTGGCTTTCTGCGGCAGCAGGAGCGTGACTTAAATAGACGACAGGTTTAGGTGATGTAGTGGCATTCATTTACAAATCAAATAAAAGTCTGGGCAGTTTGCATAAGCACATAATCACACTGCTGTCTAACTATAGAATATCTGTCAGATGATTGGTTTTGAATCTGACATGAGGCTTGATTTATAGGATTTATAGGTTCCACAAATTCAATTTGTATACAATCCTGGTAGAAATCAAACTATGTCAGTACCTTTGAAATACGCACAAAAAATCTGACGCACTCCAATATGGTTAAAAGTCCTTTATTTCAGCAGGGATATGTCAGCTTGGGAAAAAGGTCGGGAACTACAGTTAAATCACTGTGTTGTTTGTTAATCCTGGCACACGCACTCTCTACTTCATCCCACTGTTGACTGTTCTGCCTCTTCAACCTTTTTTCCAAGTGTGTTTCCGCAAAAGCATCGCAAAGTTCTGCTGTCCTTGCACTAAAGGACTGCAATACTGGTGTCACTGTACAGTGCAGTGTTGTGGTGTAGGGACACTAAAAAGCCCAGCACAATGGGAGCTCCGCATACACACAAATTGTCAATTCCCATTCGTTGTATCTGGTAAACACAGCTCGGCCCTGCATGTGTGGACCTGCTCTGTGCTCCTTTTTAGTATAGAGGTCAATCCTCATAGTGTAGCTGTACAAAACTTGAGGGCTGCAAACCACCACCTGCTTTGGTGGAGATGTGGGAAGTTTGGAAAGTTGTACCAGATACCCCCGACTCTTGTCAATATTCAGCCCATTCAGAGTCAGCAGGGTTCTCCACGCCACGTATAGTCTTGTCTCAGCTTGTTTGGATCCCAACTACAGTAGATGTGATACAAAATGTTAAGTACTAAGCAAAACTGAGTTTAGCTGAGATGATATAGCGTAGTGAAAAAGTTCCAATCGTCAAACATGCACATAAAGTGCTGCTGCACCCTGTTGGCTCTGCTGATGCCATTCTCCCCCTCAAAATGCCTCTTTTTTTAGCTTACAAAGCCAGCACAGAGTGGGGATCCTCCCATTATTCCTCTGTGATGTCTGCAGTGAATATGTAACATTAGAGGGGTGTAAATATTTGCTTAAAACAGTTCTGTGAATAAACTCTGTCTCTTTGTTGCTCCTATTTACAGCAGGTTTTGGTTAAAAAATACTAAGTATGGATTTTATTTAGATACCATTAGTTCTATTGACAAATAAAGGATGGTTCAAAGCATTTTGTGCTGAAAAGGTATCAAAATATCAAAATTTGGAGAGCCTTAGCAGAGATAAACACGTTCACATCCCTCTCCTCCAGCCTGGCGCTCTGAAATCAAAAGGAAGCAAACGGAAACTCTTCCCCAAGAGCACTATCTTGAACTGTGTTGAACTTGCACTTTTCCCCCTCCTTCATCGCTGCTAACCCGAGGCTTACATGCTGTGCCTTACTGACAGCTCACACCTTTGCTTCACAGCAGTCTCGGCACATATTGCTTTTTCAGGCTTTATGGGGGGGCTCTCCAGGTTTAGCTTTGCACTGTGCTTGTTAAAGGTGAAAAGGATACAGCAGTTGTAGTGCAGGTTTAGGTTTAATGGTGGATTGAATAAGGCTGTGTGATCTCATCTCAGAAGCTTTCGAATTAAATAAATGATGTGTTGTCTAAAAGTGGTGGAGGCTGTGTTGGGGGCAGGAGTATATATATCATTGTTTTTGTACACAACTTTAAAGGGGGATGAAGTAACTCTGAAATGCTGAAATTTTGTCAGAAACTGCCGTTGTGTTGATGTTTATTATGGCACCTCTGAAACTATTGTGCAAGTGATATAAGGTTTGTTTGTGTTCTAAATAAAGATTAAGACAGCAATATATGACTTAACTTTGTCTCCTCTTATTAGATAGTGGACAGTGTCTAGAAAGGAGAAAAAAATATGGAGAGACACAAAGAGTCCAGACTCACATTCAGGCTAAAACAGGATAGGTTTTTATTGCCACCTGCACACTTTCAAGACAGTGTTGGTGCATTATATTTTTGCACATTGCTCTTTTTGTAAGCACTACCAGAGTGTATGTAAACTACAAGGTGACATACAAAGAGCAATGGGATAATTTAGATTGTGTTCAAATTTACACTGTACTACAAAAATCGTTAATAGTTAAAGGAGACTTTGCACAAATGAATGGAAAATGCAGTCACATTATGCTGTTTTATAGGGCTGTGCTTCTTCACTAGTTTAAAGATTTAACTAAATAACAGTTATTCAGTTGGTAAGCAGAAGGTAACCCTTAAAATGGACAATCAGTATGTGCAAATATGAACATTTCTGTTGATGTTTATAGTCAGTAGTATATTGACTGTACATATCTGCCATTTCTACCCCTTATATCAGCTGAAATAAAGTTAGAATGCATGAATGTATCATAATGCTCAACCATATTAACTCTGTGTCTACACTATAAAACATCAACCGTATCAGAGAATAACATTTTCAAATCTGTTTGTAAAACAATTTACCTATCCTGGTGTGAGAAGCAGACCATCAAAATTATAGGTGTCAGTATAGTTACTGGAATAATGAAATACTGGCATATTGTATATTGGCAAAAATCAATGTTGCTCATAAAATAGCAAACTCAAAACCTACCTTTTTACCTTTTATCTGAATAACCTTTTAGTGTTTTTATTTATTCTAATTACAGCCCACTTTTTTAATCTTATTTTATTTTGTATCTTTTCATATTTTATTTCTATTTTTTCTGTTATTTTTATTTTTAACTTCATTTCTTTTTTTTAAATTCTTATTATTTTTTAAAAATCTTTTTATTTTATTTTATGATATATCTAATTTTACACTTTAACCTAACCTCCAGTGTTTTCTCATTTTTAAACCTTTAAGATGGCGTATCCTTTGTACATACTGGATACAGCTGTGTGCTTTATTATTGTCTTTTATTTATGATGCTTTTTTCAACACTGTGTATGGATTGTGGTGTGGGTGGGTTCAAGGGCTGGGTGGAGTGGGTTTGGGTCATAAATCCTTCCTTTAATTCATCTGTCTGTTTGTAAAGCACTTTGCGCTACATTTTTTTGTATGAAAAGTGCTATATAAATAAAGTTTGACTTGATTTAATAACATTTGTTTTAACACAACAGCACATAGATACTTTTTTATGAATGATTACAAGCAGCCAGATGAATATTTACTCTTTTTATCATTTACAAATGCTTTTAAAAACACAAATGTATTGTCATCATAAACAGGAATAAGCAGGATAGAAAGCTTTAAGCATTTTTGTTTTTTCTACCTCAAAAACAAAACTGATACTCTTGCAGCAGCCTCTGCTAGAATGATAGTTCATTCACATCTTTTTCTGTTTCTCTTTTGTGTTGTTACTGGTTGCTTACAGTCGATCATGGTTGTTCTTTGGCCGTCTTTTCTGTTACCATAATTTGTTATTCCTAATTTGTTGTTCTTTTGTTATGAACAGCCTAATGAGACATTTCCAGGTAAAGTGGAAACTGGCGGTCACCTGGTTACTACTCTTTTGAAACTGATTAAATAAAAACAGTCATAAAACAAAAGTGTCTTATTGGTATATAGCTCTTAAATGTTGAATCACTTTGGCACACCAGCTTCCATTTACATAATTTTTGATAAGGCACTTGTTTTGAATAGGGCCTCTGCTTAGAGTTAGATAAATGTCTGATAAAATCTGAATCATAGTTGAACGTGACTCTCTTCTATCTGCGGTATTGTTTCACCAGATGAGTCACTGCTCTGTTAAACCTGATGCACTGCTGAAACAGTCTAACATTAGATGTTTGAGTGTTTTTTTGTTCTGTTGCCAGCTCTCCTTGGCAGAGCTCACCTGCCTGCACTGAGCCAAGTTTCTCTTTGCCCTGCAGCAGGTTACTCAGGGCACCAACATGTTTCTCCTGGCTGCACATATTCCAGCACACAGAGGTGTTGTCTCTTGACAATCTCCTGTTTTTTTTAGTTTCTTTTTTTATACCTCTTGCATGGTTCTCCACAGGAAGTCACAACAAAAACACTGATAGTTGTGTGAGCCTCTGCACTCAACAGCAGAAAGATCAACAGTCCTCCCTCAGACGATTTGTTTTGTGTGATTCTTCTCCCGCCTTTGGTTGTGGTTTTACACTCAATTAAGCCTTTTCAAAAAGTGAAGGTGCCAAGCAGGTAGAGAAAACAATCTGATCTGCTGTAAGCAAATAAAATCTGCGCAGGAGAGAAAAAAGCAGGATGACTAAAGCCTGATCTTTCATCCAGCCTGAAGAAAATAAGCTCTCTGGTATATGAATAATAGCCCAAGTGTATGAATTCTTCTTTTGGTTATTTGTATAGATTCTCATCTGAGACTCATAAGGTTTCTGCAGAACTCCTGTATGTGTTCTAGGAAACATCTAGCATATGCTCTGCAGGTGATCAGAGACAGACAGAGAGGCTCAAACATCCCTTTTTGTCTTGTGCACATTATTATTCCTCCAGTTCTGTCTTTTTGCACAGCTGGTTGCAACTAATGTCTCAACAGGCTGTTGCAGGTTTTTTCCTTCACCAAAAGCAGTACATAGAGATTTTTAAAAGATTGTCATAGCCTTTCCTTAATGTATCTTTTATTTTGATATATAAATATACCTCGAAAAATATGGACAAGTTACATTTTTTCCTTTTAAAAACACATTTGACGTTTTATGTTATAAGCTGGGAAACTTTCTGAATCACTTTTCCAACAGGCTATGTGCTAGAAGTGGTGTCAGTCTAATCAATCGGTCAAACTTCCTTTATGTAGTTTAAAGTTTTCTTGCTAGAGAGATTGAATTGAAGTGATTCAGCACTCAGCTCTGTTCTTGTCATCTTTACTTCAATAGCTCAATCAAGGTGTGTTGAATGGTGAATGGTAAGCTACGTCAATGCTCAACATGCCAATTCCAGATCTCATTCACAAGAAAACTCTTACCTTTCAGAATTATAGCCAAGTGCTTTTACTTTGAACCAACAAACAAGAATGTTATTGTTTAAAAAGCACCTTGTCACAACAGAAGAGGGAAACAAACTGCACTTTTAGTTACAGCTACAACACACTTGCAATAACTAAAAGTTTCTCTCCAAGTTTTCCATCCACATTTGCTCACAAAAACTTTTATATACTCCTCTACTAAATAAGTGGGAGCAACTTCGGGCTAAATGTGTTGCCCATGCACAAACTGACATGTGACAAGCAACCCTCTAAATGTTGGTAGAATATACCACCAGAATAAGCCCCCAATATCCGTCCATCCAGCTATTATCGCGTATTCCTTTCAAGGTTGCAGGGAGCTGAAGCCTATCCCAGCTGACATTGGACAAGAAACAGGGTTCAACCTAAGGGACACTTAAAGAGACAGACAATGATTCATGGAATTAAGCATTAAACGCGTAATCCAATGTGAACACGGCGTATTACGGAAATGGGCGATATTTTACGTAAAACAGTTTTTATCTGACTAAGACGGAACATTTCTCTCAGTAAAATGACCAGAGTGGGTCAATGATGCTGGGGAAAATGCCCGCTTCACTTCCTGTGCCCCTCCTCCCTCCCTCCCTCATTTATGATGTCAACATGTCACAGCGGCCGTTGGAGACACCAGCTGACCCTGTGTTCACACCAAAAGCAACCCGAGCGTCCTCCGCGTCAAGCTGCCATTCATTATCAATGATCGCTGGTGTCGAGGGACAACGAGCAGTGCGATGCAACGACACGAGCGACCTTGAGCAGGATGTTACTTGGTAAAAAAAGGTCCAAAACCCCCGGCTAGCTCCAGAGTACATGGCAGAGCAGCTTGCCAATGATTATTTGTGTCAGGGGATCAAATATTGTGCAAATTTTGTCAACATAAAGTTGACTGGACTGCCTGAAGGGTGAGTGATTGTATTTCATTACTTTATACAGTGTCTTGGGGATAAATAAAAAAAAAAGATGAATTTTCAAAAAATTAAACAGAAAAACATGATGTGGGAACAAATTAAAGGGAAATTGGGAAAAATTAACACAGATTTTATAGGGCCCTAAGTATGCTTATGGAGTGTGGGAGGAGGCCGGAGTGTCTAAGAAGAACCTGCAACTCCACACAGAAAAGCCCTGCCTGCCGATGTTCTGTCAGATTTTGCTACCTTGTCAGATTATGCCCCCCTTACTCCAATCCCCTCCCTAACTCTAACCAAAAATTATGGGTGTGACGGTGATGATGCAGGACGCATGTGCAGTACCACAGAGTACCAATTTTCTATGGGTAGCAGAAAATGACAGGTTCAAACCAGCAATCTCTTTGCTGTGAGGCACCTGCTGCCTACCACCTATTTATGACTGATATTACCATGACCTAAGACATTTACATCCTATTATTATCCCTTACAGGAAGATAAACAGTCAACGTATATTAGTGCTAAAAATATCAAGAAATAATATTTAGTCAATACTTCCCAGCTCTTGTTTGAACCCAATATGACAAACTGATTAGACCAGGTATTAGTCAGTGCCATAATTCAGTTTCTGTTTCCTCACTTCCTGGAAATGTCACTTAGCTGCATGCTAATTAATCCCGCCGTCTTGACAAAGTGAAAGTAAATAGCTGCTGCTCCGTTCAGTCTAGACTCAAGAGAGCCACAAGGCAGGTTATTAAGTTTGTTTATTGATTACCAAGAAGACTGCATACTCAAATGTCACAAGCAGAGAGAGAGACAGCTTTAATATGGCGTGCGCATCCCTCTGACTTGAATGGTTTCATTTGAAATGTCACCGTGTCTCTCTCAGCAGCGCATTAACGCTCATAAAGCTTAGTTCTTCCGGTTAGCGGCGGGCAGAGCTTGAATGGCCATCTGAGAAATTCAATTCACCCAGATTGAAATTGAGGTTTAGTACTGGAGCTGTCCAAAAGCGTGCGCTGGGATTACCCCGGGCCAGGTGGTGAGTCAAACTGTCGGAGAATAAAAGTGATTCAACGTCTGGCTCAGTGCCCACTCACAGTTTGTCCGACCTGCTTTAAAGGGCCGCAGCACTCCCTGTTTGGAGATAAATGTCAGCAGAGCTCAGAGATTATCTCTGTATGAATATAAATGTGTGTGACTGTGTGTGTCAGTGCACATGTGGATGTTTGTACATGTTTGTCCATTTGATTATGCGCCTTTGCTTGTTTTTTGTGTATCCACAGATGTGTGCGCTTGGGTGGGGGGGGGTTGGTGGAGGGATGCATTTGTGTTTGCGAGCCTGCGTGCCGGAGCGTCCCTCCTGATGGAGATGACAGCTGTGCAGGGAGACGCTCTGCTCGTTCTCTGTGCCACCGGAGAAGCGCGAGGGCGGGATGTTTGTGTCTGTGCAGCTGCAGCTCCGCTCACCTCTCTTCCCTGTGACAGCAGCTACTTTGTTTTGATTCATGAACTAGCTGGTAAAAAAGGGAGGATGATTGCTGGTGCTAATATTCTCTGCACAGCGCCGGTTGGGGCTCCAGCAGCAGACGGCTCCTCGGTATCTGGCACTGACAGTCACTTCCACCGCTTAAACTCACAGATTTTATCAGCTGTGCCTAATAAATGTCAATGGTGTGAGGCTGCAAATATAGATCTGCGTGGATACATGAAGCTGTGACAGCAGAGAGGAGGGTGTAAAGCCTCCAAACACCCAACGCAACATCAGAGAGCTGGATGAGAAGCAGGCCTCAGGCCACCTGTGGTTGGATCTAGATGTCTGCCTCTGTATAACCTCTGTTTTTGGGCTTTTCAGGCTTTTACTTGATAGAGGGAGAGGCAGACTTTGAAAAGTGGAGCTAGCAAGCTAACAGGTATTCAAACCCGTGCTATCTGGGTCAGGAGCTCTGTATTTGGTACTTGAGGGCAAACCCTCTTGACTTGGGGCCACACTGATCACCTTGTCTAAAGTATATTAACCCTGTAATGCCTGTTTTATCATATTTGATGCATACTTTATGATACTGCCAGCATTAAAAAAACATCTGAATGCAATCAGATAAATAATAAAAATGTCCTTAAATGGATTATCAGTTCCCAAAAATAACTAATGTATCTAATGAGATACAAAAAATACTAATGTTAAATTTTATGGATTTTTTTTAGGATTTTAGTAGAAAATGAAATAAATATTTCAGCACCAAAAAATAGAATAGTCTGGCTATATTTTGGGTTTTCAAGCATGTAAAGGTTAAAGGTAGGTTGTATACAAATGCCAAGTCATGCTCAAAGACAACAGCCTCGATCACAACTTCTCATTATTAGCTTTGAAAGGCAAATAGTCATAGGTAAGATACAGTTGATCTTATGGCCTCTTCCCCATGTAGGCCCAGCCTTCTCTGAGTAGTTGACCTGTCTATTCTGGGACAGTTGGGCAGTTCAGCACTGCTCAGTTCCATGTTGTCAATGCTGCTGCAATCATTCCAATTATTTGCCTGAAGATGAAGCTAGAGGAATTATCTAATGCAACTTTTTTTTTTTTTCTTTGAAGTTATTTTTTGGGCTTTTCATTGCCTTTATTTGATAGGATAGCTGAAGTTGTGACAGGAAAGCGGGTGAAGAGAGGGGGAATGACATGCAGCACAGGGCTGAGGCCGGGATTCGAACCTACAGCCACTGCTGGGGGTTGGCAGCCCCCGTACATGGGGCGGATGCTCTACCAACTGAGCGAATGTCCGCTCCATCTAATGCAACTTTAATTGCAAATTAAACTATAAACTATATTGTCCTAACCCTGTATCCCATTTGAAACTTTCTTAGTCATTTTAAAGTTGGATCTAATCCCTAGCCTTAGTTTAGTCTACTTTTCCCATCTGAGCAAATGTCCCTGCAGCCATGTTATGATGTGATATGACCGCTTTCAGCTGTATGATTTTGCAGCAGCTCAGGATAAACAAGGTGCAGCTGTAATGTTAGGTTGCAGCATCACAGAGCGAGTGAGCGGTATTTCTATGAAAGCACTTTCTTGGATAGCTCTCTCATTCACTCAGAGGAAGTGGTTTCGGTATCTTCACAGCAAACACACGAACACGTGTTCCTCTTTTTTTTGATACTTTGTCATCTCATCAGGTCACAGTCTGATCTGAGGATCAGCATGGGCATTAAAGACGCTCTGTGTTCAGGGTCAGGCAGGAGGCTCTGACGGAAAACTTTAACCACAGTTGGCAGAGAGTTGAAAGTGTTTGTGGTTTGACGTTTGGTTCTTGCTTATCATGCTCATGATGTCTTAAAGTTGTGTTTGTGTTTTATTGGAGTTGGTTAGCTGGCAGAGTGCAGAAATTAGGCTTGATGCATTTTAATGCAATTTGCTTTTAAGAGCTGTTTATGTTGTGTGCCGTTTTCTATCCTTTAAATTAAATTTGCATAAGTGAGCTTTGGAAATGCAGTTGGTCCTTTGATGCATAACAAAGGGGACTTTGTGAGATTTTCCTCTTGCAATTAGTATTTGTTTTCTCGTGATAATTAATAAGTGAAAAAAAATGCAACTTACACCAATGTGTGAAAACAAATATGTAGTAAAGAAGACCGTTTTACAAGTAAGAAAGACCAAAAAAAAAACTTAGACTCTGACTCTATGTGGGCCATTTTTGATCTACTTATGGACGAGTGTATGATCCAATCCTCTGTGCATTGAAGGGTTAATCCACATCAGTAGTTGTGAATTATGCAATCATATATTTGACGTTTTTGCCTCAGGTACAACAAAAAAGACTTGAGAACTGTTGGTTATACTGTGGGCAAAATCGTATTTGCACTGCTAATATTTTAAAGTAAGTTAAAGTTAAAAGTTAAAAACTTACAGAAGTTTGGACATTTGTTTTAAATTGTGGTTCAGCCTCACGTCACTAGTTTGGCACATACATTAAAGTTAATATATTGAAAGGACAATGCTTTATCAACACAACATTTTTCATGTGTTTTTTTAAACATGTTTTCAAATGACAGTCGCTTTTTTTTTTAAATGTGATGTATTGACAAGCTTATAGTTAAATAGATCTTGATGCATTATGATGTTTTGACATTGCATCATCACTACTGTATCTGGATATAGCTTGCATTGCCAGATCCTTACATCCCCCTGCAATGTTTCCCATTAGATTGACCAACACGAGCACATCTGCCAGACAGCACAGGTATTACGTCTAAAGGCTCTTTGCTAACTATTAGTGTCACAACAGGTGAAGACTGTATAAAGAATTGGAAAAAAATGTGTGACATGGGGTGCTGGTTTGGCGGAGTGGTTAGCAACCAGGCACCCCATGTACTTGCTTCTGCCGGTCCAGGTTTGAATCCCGCCTGTGACCAGTTTGCAGAGTGTCTTCCCTTACTCTCTCACCCCCTTTCACAAGCCTATCCACTGTCTCTCTCCTGTCAATAAAGGCACAAAATACCCAAAAAATACATTAAAAAAAACAAAACAAAAAGTGTGACATCAGTTCATTAATCATTCACGGAGGCAGTTTAATGTTGTTGAAGCCAATCTGGGGTTTCTGCAATACTTTGCCAAAATTAACTTTGGATCAACCTACTGACAGAGAAAGAGGCTGAGCTGAGGGGGAACCAAAGGTGTTGACCAGTCGCAGCATAACGTGGCCTTGGATCCACATCAGTCATGTCCTAAACCATCCAAAACCAGAATCAATGAGATATGATAAAAACAACACCCCTGACATTAAAATTCTTTCGATATGTTGCATATTGAACTCTGAATTAGAGCTGAATTTGACCAGCTAATGACAAGTTCCATGATGTGCTACCATCTCGCTATCAAATTGTCCTGTTTCATTGGTAAAAACGTGTGTTCATGGTTGTGGGTTAACCAACATATTCAGTCATTAGTCTGCAAAAATGTGCTTTTATTCGTTTTAATTCAACCAAATACATTCCTTGCAAGGTCACAGACTTTGCTTTTGAAAACAGTTTTCATGCAGGGTGAAATAATCTTCACGTGTCCTCTTCAATCAAATTAGCAAATGACGAACATTAATGTGTTTTGGAGACAATTATATGTCTGCATATTTTCTCTCCGAGCGTTTCATTATCCACTTAACACTCATCATTTTCTCACAAGTTCCTCGCCTAGACTTCTGATCAAATTAACTGGATCGTAGTAGGTTAGTTTAAGCTAATTTAAAAATCAGCTCAAGCATGTGAAAGTGTCTGCGCTCTGGAGTTATTTAAAGCTTTTGTGAGGCACTGTCAGGCTGTGGCCATTAAGGACAAAGCAGTTTTGTTGTTTATGTGAGCTTTTTATGTGCATGAGCTTGTTTTTGATCAAGAAAAAATAGAGACCCGTCTGCAGTCTGAACTCACAATGGTTCTTAAATGTCGAAACATTTAAAAAGTTGTTTTTGAAGTGTTTGGTTTATTTCATCGAGACGAGGTAGGTGTTACTCATCAGAAAAAAAAAAAACACTATTTCTGATACATCTGCTTTAGACTGATGTGTTAGCCTTGATGATAAAGTAGTCTTTCATTGGCTAATCACATGAAAGAAGCTCTGAGTTTGGGCCAAGCAATCGGAAATTATGGCCCATTTCAAGGCATGCTAGAAAAAATATTCGTCTTGATGCACACTTGGCAGCTTATATTTGTATATTTCAAAACTTTTTTTACTGATATTGAAAGACACATATGAAAATACCTTACAATATGTGTTGGACTACCCCTTCATTATACCAACCCCTAGTTTCCTCACAGTATGGCTGATGTTCTGCTGCACTCCACAACAAATCACCCATTGTCTAGTCAAAAAGTCGGTTTCCACATCCTTTGCTTCGATCTGTCTCTGGTGCTTGCCAGCAGTGCACTTGCATCAAGCGAAAAAAGGAAAACAAGTGCTTGGAGTGTCTGGAAATTTAATGTACAAAAGGATAAGGGAAATAATATCAATGCAGGATGCAAATTAACATAAAGTAGGCAATTAACATGTTGCTTCTCCTGCTAGCTCATCATCTTACATTTCTTTGCAGTTGGCGTCACATATTTTTACAGCTCTTAAGCATGGGAGCACACAAAAAAACACCAACTGAATCGGACAATAAATATCTTAAGGAACTGTGGCAACAACATGAGAGCCTATTTTATGTTGCATGGAAGATATACTACATTAATCATCCCCTGTATTCATTTTTCTTCTGAGGTCACAATTGGTCATGAGAGTTTCTGTTAAATTTCATACCCATGGATCTACCACTATGAAGTTATTACTACAAAAAGAGGGTGCGCGGTGTCACAGCCATGCCAAAACATGTGCACACTCTGATGGCCAGATTGAAAATATCCTTATGTTTGAGGGTTTTTGTTTTTTTTAAATAGGTTAAGATTGAAAGTCTATTCCAAGCCTTGGTCAAAAACTTCTCTCCGAACCTTCAATATAAAAGATTAATGTGAACTGCAAAAACAAGCATCAGAAATCCATCCTGGACCCTCAGCGTACTGTCAAAATAAGATGCCATGTTTCTTCAACCCTGACCTATTTATTCTAAATCTGAAGCACCTAATAGGTCAGGCTGCGCAGATTTATAGCCTGTCTGCAGATATGACTTTCTCTGTGGTATATTTATCACGATTTGGAGGCAGTTTGTGTCATTGCATTGAACCAGATTTATGTTTCAGAATGACATATCAGAAGAGAAGACATCAAATTTGCTTTTAAATGTGGTTTAAATTATTCAGATTCATTATTTTTATGTTTGTGAGTAGACATAAATCTGCTGCAATAGAGTACAGCACAGGGAAGATGATCCAATAAGTACCCTGTATTGGGCAATATTTCAGATTCATTTATTTTGTGTGAGTTCAGGAACTCTCTCTACTCAAATAAAAGTGACTTATTTATCAATTTTGGCCCTAAGGAGGGCATTTTTTGCTGCTGTGATGTCAAAAAATGTTTGATATGAACAGTATGGTAAGGCCTTTTTATGTGGGGTTTTCAAGATCTCCATGTGCGTGCAAGGCTCCTATGCAAGCACTTAGTTTTCCTCCCACAGAACAAAAACTGCCCGACTAGGTCAAATTTGACCTTGCTGCAGGTGTGAACGTGAGAGCGCCTGGTTGTTTCTCTCTTAATGTCAGCCTTGTAATTAGCTTGCAACCACCATTGGGTGCAACCAGAGTCTCCGGCATGGACTCCAGTCTGCTGCGTGGTTGAGATAATGGCTGGATTCACTAATATTTTCTTGAAAAACTCATGACATTGTGGTGAATGAACAGTGAAACAGGGAACATGATCTGCCCTAACATCCTGACCTTTTCCCTGTTTTGTTTTTATAGAGCAGCTTTTTTTTGTAAGAAAATAAAATAAAACTAGGTCCTTGCCGAGCTTTCTGAAAGTGCAGCCGCTGAGGCCGCTCCTGTCAGACCGCCAAACTGGATATCACGGCGTGAAACAGATATGATTGTATCAATTGTGATCCAGTTTCAAACTCACAAAGACCGACTTCTTTTTGCAAACCAGACTGGCACACATTGTTCTGGGTTCACAAGTTTCTCTGGGTGATCCTGTTTCCCTTCAGTGGCTGTTCTTTCTGAAGTTCTGACATTTTAATACATTTGCATACTTGACCAGGATGAAGACTCTCTGCAGCTTTGTAGTTCTGTTCATGTGTCAAATGATTGATATCTTCTGTTTGCCTGCGGCTCCTCAGCTTGATCGGAGATAGCAGGATGTTTGCAAAGACTGTCATCAAGTCAATTAAAGCCGTAAAGACGTTTAACTGCTACCTGAAGTTATCACTCTGCTGTTTGAACTTTAGCTGGCAGTTTGTTAGGGCTGAGTGAATTATGTAGTTTAGCCTTTTTGTGATTACAGGGTGTGGTAAGAAATCTGATATGTAAATGTTACATGAATGTGGTGATCACACCACGGCGATGTGTTTGATAACTTGTGTTACAATACAATCATAAATTATTCTATGTTGTAATTGATGTCTGTTTTGACAACAGATGTGTTTGAAGAGCCAAAATACACTGATAAAATAAGGACATAACTGATTGATGCAAGCATAAATCAAATAACAGTTTTGATGTTGAAGTCAACTTCAAAGTATTCAGAGAAAATGGGCCAAACATTAGATTGGCCAGCGATCGGCTGGCAACTGGTTCAGGTTGCACCCACCCCCCGCTCAGAGTCAGAGCTGGGATAGGCTCCGGCCCCGTCAAACCCTCGTCCGAATTTGTTTATAATAAACGGTATATCTTCAAATAACAGATTTTCAAGCACTGAGTTTAGATTTAAAATCTATGAAGTAACATGTAAATAAAGCATATTTTAAGAAGCACACAACCGCTTTGTTAACACTCTCAGTTTATCAATCAGTCAGTCTTTATTTGTATATTGCCTATTCATAAAATCATTATCTCAAGACACTTTACAATAGAGCAGGCTGAAGATAAACTCTTGATTTAATGGATACACATATAAGCATACATTCATAAAAAAATACAGATATACATATACAAATACATACATCCAACACCCATCATAAATCCATTTTGCCAATCATGAAACCCTCCATTATGGCGGCAAGAAAAAAACTCTATTCAGGAGCAGGAAGTGGACAAGTGGACTAAAGTTTAGGATTTAAATATCCTGAGTCACTCACATTAGCACCCCTTTAACTATTGTGTAAGTTTGAAAATGGAGGTCGCAATGTTACCCAGTTTGTTGAAATGACTTGGCCTGGGTGAAAGTTTGGCCAGGCAGAAATAGCCCAGACACTGTTGCAATGACTCTTTGATGTATGGGTCAGCAGACCATTCCTAGACCTGAAAGTGTCAATGCGTTTTGCTGGATCTTAGAAACAAATACACATTGTCATAATGGGAAAACGAACTTTGCTCTCCTGAGATAACAAGAAATAAAAACACCTTTGTCAAAGGAAAAAAAAACAACCAAGATAATATGCTGTTTTTAGCATGTTGTGGTGGTTAAGTTTTTAGATAAATGCAAGCTAAAAAAAGCTAGAACTTTATTATTTTAATGACTATTATATTTATTTACTCTGAGTTGCACTTTTTACCATATTGTATTATTGAATTTTACTGTAATATTTTATTGTCTGAGGTTTTATTACATTTATAATAGTAATATTGGCATTTATCTATTTTTCACTTCAATCATTTTATATTTTATTTTTAATCTTTTAACATGTTTTTTATTGGTTTGTTTTAAATGTATTTTTAGCGTTTTATTTGTCTGGTGTTTCTTGGTTTTATTGCTTTGCATTTTCTCATATCCTTTCTCTTAATTTGTTCTTTTTTAACTTTAGCTTCTGTGGTGTGCATTCGTCTCCAAATCCTCTTGACATCCTAACAACTATCATTTCAACTACAGTGGAATACTACTTAGTAGATGGACCTCTACTGAATGTTTATTTGCTGAGTGGTTGTAAGAAATTATATGTATGTATGTATACATGTGCATATTTGTTTATTTTTTGTCTTGATGTAAGGCACTTTGAGCTGCAATTTAATGTGTTTGAACTGTGCAATATAAATATATTTTGATTGATTGATTGATTGATTGATTTAATGTGCTGTTATCATTTGAGATCATAATGAGATGAAATGAATGCTTAGGTGGCTCATTATGCGTCATCTTACATTTTTGGTTGCTTAAAATGTAGGTCTGTCATAGTAACAAATTTTGCTGGACGATAATTATCCAAAAGAATTATTGCCTATAAACTATATTCTTGTCAATATTATTTTGAAACATCATTTTCTCATTTATGTAATTGTAATATATGTCATACTAAAGTGAGTACACCATATGAAAAGCGATAAACTTTCATTTCTTACAATTATTTAGCTGTTATTGGAAGTTCAAGAGCTTTTTAATAAAATAAATTAAACAAACAATATAATACATTTAGCAAACAAAAAAATATTTATATTTGTTTCCTTGTTACTCCTCACGACGCTCACTTTAACTGTGTGTGTACGTGCGAGTGGCCCCGCCTCCCCCACAAAGATTGTACGACTGACAGGAGGACTCACACTGCTAAATCCACTATATAACCAACACACCCAGGTGGTGAGAAAGATCTACGGAGTGAGCCATCTTCTCATCCAGCCTGTTTGGTAGAAAGAGAGGAGGAAAACAAACATGCATGCACGTGTCAATTTATCGAGGCCGTCAAACTTACCGAGGATGTTTTAATTTATCGTGCGGCTAATTGAATTATTGATTATCGTGACAGGCCTATGAAAGTGTAAACAGCAACAGGTCCAGCTACAGGGAATGTTTTATGTGGTTAATCATGTGAACAGAGCCAGATGAATCCTTCTTTGTATCTCTCTTTATGATTTGATGCTCAATACATATTTGGTCACACTACAGTTAGTCACGCTCATGTCACATATCTGTGGTAATAAAGGATCCTGTGCTGCTGTTTTCCACAGCTGTGTTTTTGTTCAGCGTGCACAAGTTCCAACAGAATTCATTACTTTTTGTCCCTTAGTCTCTTCCTTGAGTGCCTCCCCCTCCTCCCCTCCCTTAATCTTTCCCTGAGGCGGTGTCAGTTGAGGCGCAGAACAGGTGCAGCCTGGACTGATATGAACAGAGGTCTCAGCTCCAACAGTTGGCCCCCATCACATTATATACAGTATTTAATGTACAGGCCAGGCCGTCGCTGCCCCGCCATTCACGTGGAAAGAGAAAACAGGTTCAAAGTGCTCAACCAGACCAGATGCCTTTTCTTGTTAAGCACTGCTCTCACTGTGTTTGCTCTCCCTGCCCAGGGTTCAGCTGTATAGGATTATAGATAAAGACACCATGTATGGCGCAGACTAAGACCTCATAGTGTCTTTTACCTTAGGCTGAGGACAGAAAAAGACGCTGGTTTACAAGTTTAATGAGTAACACATCAGCGAGGATAAGTAGGACTGTACAGTACGTCTCAGTTGGAGAAAGTGGGTCATTTTGCTGCTCTCGCTCTCAGTGAGGACATGTAAGAACATGCTGGCTCATATACTTCTATACTGGGGGGAGTTTATGGCGTTCTATAGTGCTGTGTATGTATCTTGATCTGATAGTGCACACTCAGGCAATCTCCACTAAGCTGAGGACTTGATGAGTTACTGATTATTCAGCCTATTCAAAGAGAAGCCTTTCACTCTGAAGTCAAACCCCAGTGGTAATTTTGTATGCAGTTTAATTGTTCTTATGCTTTAATTAGGTTGCTGTTTACAATAACAGGGTCAAATTTCACAAATTACAGTTATTCTTCCGCTTCCTGATTATTCAGCATCTGAAAGGAAAACCTATGAAAATCAGCAGAGGTAGGGCACTGATAGCCTAGTGGGTTTGTTACGCCCCATGTTCAAAGCTCTCGTCTTCAAGTGGGGAGTGGCCTGGATATAGTTCTGGCATGTGGCTTCTTATTCATGTGCCATCCCCCCCCCCCCCCCATATTTCTTTCTCTATACAGCTTATTTCGAGAGAGGGCACAATAGCATACAATAACATAACATTGTTCAAAATGAAGCAAAAATAGAGAATAAATAAATATGAAAACCACGGTAGATTAAGTGAAATTTCCCAGGTTCAAATTGTGTTTACATTAGTAGCAGACAACAGCCAATGATTATGTCTGAAATGTAAAAAAAATGTAAGCTAGTTAAACAGTGACCCTGCTTCAAATGTATTGAGCCCAAATTAAACAGAATATACTTAATTTCTTATGGAGAGTGTTGTGACATATTAGTTGTTAGCTAATGTGTTTTTAAGGCATTTAACATTCAAGCAAGTCCTGACTAATACTATAATTCATAAGTTTACAAAGCAATGTGGGAAACTGTTGCAGCTTAAATATATTGATAGCATGTTGTTTAGGCTAACCCGTACAATGTTGTACTAACATATAACAGCGTTAAGCTACCCCCTAGCTTACCCTGCTGTTTTGTTAAGTTTTATTTAAAACAAAGGACAGAGTTGTGACCTTAATGCTGTTTCTAGTTTTCTGTTTAGGCTCTACCTCTTAAATTGCGGAACTAACAAACATCAACATTTAGCCACCTTCTTGCTAACATGACTGTTTTTTATTTAAAGTAAACTTTGCCTTCTCGTGCCATGAAGTGTTAGCATTTCACCACTTCCTAACCAACACCACTGTTTTAGGGTTCTGCTAGTGATGATTTTAATAGCAAACAAAAGTGTTGGCCAGGAGTTATGATGCTTTTTCTAACTGTTCTGACTATTCTGTTTGTACTAAGTTAACGCTGTGGAAGAACAAGCTTTTAACCAAAAAAATAACTCAATCTGCTTAATGTCACATATAAATGAGCTTGTTTTACTCACTTGCTCACTCAGGCTTTTTTTCACATTCCAGCAGTAAAATCCTAAGTGTGTCATCAGAGAGAAGTGCCTGCTGTGTGAAAATATATAATTTAAATCTCCCTTCTGCCCAAGTAGTCTTTGTGGCCACCACTTTGATTGAAAACAAAAGCCCTTATAACTGGAGCTGGCATGTTTATTATGACCAAATTGCCATAAACATGGTTACAAAGCTCTGGACGCACTGAATTTATCCATAATGAAGACCAGACTCTATTCCTGGAGGGGCAGAGGCATAAAGAGATGTGAAAAAAACACAAAGAGGAGAAGCAATGTGACGGAGACTGCAGGGAAAAGAAGAGCAGAAACGGCTTCATAGCGGTGGTGGTGGGCAGCATTAACCAGTTTTGAGTGGGCATTCCAGCTCTTTTGTTGTCCGACCGCAAATATTCCAGCCTTCCCGGCTCGCTCCTACTCCTCTGCCTCAGAAATAAAGTGAACTTTGGAGGACTCCAATAAAGGCGGGGAAGAGTATTTAACGCCTGGGGTCAGAAAGGCTGGCTGGCTGCACACAGTGGACACTCTTGTGGCTCTCCACATGGTCCAGACTGTAAGCTCTACTACGACACTTAGCACAGTCTGGTTTGAGTTTTATGCAGCTGTGTGGGAGAGTTTTGGAGGGTTTCGGTCTCCTTACATGCACGCTATTAAAGACAGACGAGAGGAGAATGAAGCCATTTAACATAGTGGATTTATTAGACCACCTCCTCATGCATGCAGGTTAATGCATGCACAGAATACTTGGATGAAGTTTTCCCATATACATCGAGAGCGAGGAAAGGCAGAGGAATGCACCTTCTTACCTTTTGTACTGTATTTGGATGAGTTCCAGATCAGCGAACCATGCTCTGCACCTTCTCATTAAAGATGCATTTCTGTAAGCCGTCTTGCTGGTTTCAACATGCCATGTCAAGCTCGAGCTATACTGGGACATTTTCCCTCCAATGCAGAGGCCAGAAGTCTAACAGAGTTTTATAGAGCGATAATAAAGTTTGATCACATCCACACTTCTGTTTTATTTGACTTGACAGTTGGTTGAACATTAACCTAGCGCAACTTTTACGGCCTGAGTGTTATTATGAATGATAATGTAGTGATACAGGAGCCTAGATTGAGAGTGCAAGTATAACTCATATTCTCAAATTCATCAATCTTAAATGGCTGGAGGATCCCCATTAAATATACTTATTTTAAAAGCAATTATCTTTGCAGTTTTTGTGCAAAGTTTAAAAGTCTGTAGCCTAAAAGTGAAGTACATGCAAATACCTCCAATGGATCTACGTACATGCATTATTTACTGATTTTGCTCTTCTTTTCTACATGTTCCACATGCCTCTAAAACATTTGTAAAGTTAAATCCCAAAATATCGTCTCTCATATTTAATTTTGGCATACCTATAAACCATAATGGTTCAGCCCTGGTCAGAACAGGCTGTTTTAGGTTGCTATCACACTTTTTGGTTCAATTCAAACAAACCTTGGTTCTGTTTCTGAAAAGTTTAGTTTATTTGGGGTAGTATGAAAGCTTACATAAACTCCGGTGCAGACCAAAAAGCTGGACTCTGGTATGTTTGGAAACTGTGGTCTTGGTTTGCTTCTGAGGCAACCGTAACTTATGTTTTCATAAGAGAACCAAACCAAAAAGCAGTGCACTGTGGCTTTAATTTGTCTGAATATTCCAACAGTAAGCAAAGAACACAATGTGGAAACTAAAATCAGTAATTAGCAGTGTGGTCAATATTAGCATTGTTAGAACCACAAGCTTCCTGTCCTCTTAGTAGATTAAAGTCTACTTTGGAACTCAAATTTCAGTCAAAAATTTCAAGCTAAAAAATGTAATTGTTCAATACTCAGTTGTATATGTCAAGATCACAGTGCAACAGAAGACTGTAAAACAGGAGCAGACATAGCCGCTACAGTGTTATTGTAAGGCCGCTACATTACAAGACAATTATGAGGCTTTGACTGGCTTGTCAACATGCAGTGTGAAAACCACCTGAACAGGATAGCAAAAGTGTTGGAATTTCACCCCTAAAATGAACCGAGCCAACCAAATTTAGATATAAAAGTGACTTTGGTGTATCATTGTTAGCTACTGTGTATCAAACCTTGCCCTTTCAAGAGGTGGATGTTGTCTCTACTTCCTAGTGCTGTGCTTTAATGTTTACTGTGGCTTCATAGCCATGGCATAGTCCTTCTACAGGCTAAAACCCAGCTTAGGGAGTGGGAAAGAGGCATCTGGGGGTTTCAACTTATAACACTGTTTTAGGAAAATGTTTAAATGGATAGTAAGAGAACACATTAAACAGAGGGAGAGGAGGGATTCCTTTCATGTTGGGATTTTGTAAGTAGGCAACAAACAAATTAAAAAGTGGATGTTGCATGATATGGGACCTTTTACGAGTTGTGGGCTTCACATTTACATTAAACCAAAAAAACTTGTGCTCTGATGAAAGAGTCATCACTCTATTAAGAAACCCCTAAACACAGTCATGCCTTTTCATTAACTGTGTGGACAGATGGGCAGCAACAACCAGCACATCAGGTGGGAACCTCCCTTTACTGCTGCTTCGTCTGAATATTCCCACGGCATCTCAGAAAGGCCAGACAATGAGCTATAGTGTCCCACAGCCACTCACCCCATGCCAGCTCTGCTGCCCATGCACCATGCCAGTACAAAGACCTACTTTGCCTTACCTACCCCTTCCCTTGTCAATGATGGCCTAAACAGCAGCGCCACCTTCAACGGACCCGAGCTTTGTGTAAGCTTCAGGTGCAACTGCCCATCCAGCTACAAACATACTCAGCAGTTATTAGTTCTAACATAACACATATGGGAAAAAGTGCAAGGAGATGCTGAGATAAAACAGACACAAAGAAAATCTAAAAAGAGAGTTGACAGCATGGGAAATAGAGCTAGGGTGTGGTGCCCTGATCTGGGCTTGCATTCATGCGTGTCGGATCGGGATGTTGCTCCATATCACTTGATAAGTGGAGAGTAGAGAGCAGTGAGAAAACGAGTTGTAATGAGTGGTTGTCTCCTGTCTGTGTTGCCTCATTATAGGCATTATTCTACCCCACTCAAATCCACAGACCAGATTATATAGGATCATCTGACGTCTTGTCAGCCGTCCTTCACAATTGATCCTGCATTCCCAACTTCCTGAGGTATTGAGACAAGTTATCTCCTCATGAACACCCAAATCCTACTTCTAAGAATAATGAAAGAGGGCTTCAGCTGTGTGGTTTTGATTCCTTTCTCATGGGCACCTTTATGGTTTTCAGTACGTTGAACATGTTTCAAGTTTCATGACCAGTTTGTAGGCATGATCTGATAGGGACTTGAACCTGGGACATCCCACTTCTCTTGCCAAATTCCTTTAGGTTGCGCCACACTGAGCCTGTTGGGAAAATGCAGAAATGCATGCAGGTGCTTGTAGCTTTATGTCCACATGCCCTGTGTTCAGGAGAAGTAGTTTTTGTTGCGAATGGCATAAGTCTGAGCCCCCCCCTTCTCCCCAGTGACCAACTCTGTCTACTGTCCTGTGTTTTATCAGTTGAAGACAAGAAATACCAGCAATTCTTCCTGAATTGTCATTTTCAAGAAACCAGTTTGAGATGATTTGAGCTTCGTGACATGCCCTTGAAAGTAGACGTCAGAAGATGGATATGCTGTGGTCACAACAAGATGGACATTTTCTGCAAAAATACTCAGGTAGACTTTGGCTTTTAACCAATGCTCAGTTTGTACTGAAGGCCCAAGAGTCAAAAAAAAAAAAAAACCCACACCTTTAAACTACCAACAATAGCCTGAACCATTTATACAAAATGGAGGGGTCCTTGCTTTCATGTTGTTTACCCCAAACTTTGACCCTGCTGTCTGAATGTTGCAGCAGAAACCAAGACTGAAGGACCTTCAATCTTCTATAGTTTTCTTCTGGAAAGCGCATTTAGACTTTAACCTGTTCTTAGGTGACAGAAGTTGCACTTACTGTCGTCTTCTGCTGTTGTCATTCATGTTTTGTGCTTTCAAAAATGGTCTTCTGCATTCCGTAAAATACCAAATAAACGCCGGGTTCCAATTAATTGCACGGTCCCAAATAAACGCCCGGTGTAATTTATTCGACACAGCCTAGGAGCTACAGTCGAAGTTTACAGAACACACATGTGAACGCTGAGTTCACAACTGACAGTACACACTTGAAAAGAAACATGATCAAACTGTAACTTTACAGTCCACATGGTTTATTTGTCTCTTTGGATGCCCTGTCAGCTTCTCCTTCCTCTGTATGTCAACAAATGCAGGTTGGTGTGAGGCGCTGTTTCATGACAGTGCAGTTACACTCAACATCCACAGAGGCCACTATAGAGCAGATACTAGAATCTTACAGACTAGAGCTTTACAAATCCAAAGAAGAAGACGTTGCCACTGCCGCTGTTTGTTTTTTGTCCTTAACTAATGTCAGAAGGCCAGTCACGTCAGCTAGCGGTACATTGCTGCTTATCTCCATGGCCCTGGTGATCTGTAATCTTGCCTTGAAAATGTACAGGTGTTATTCATATTGATGAAAATTTTGATTATATCTACCATATTTTTTCATTTTTTCTTAAGCAAGATTTTTGTGCAAAAGGAATTAAACGCCTGTCCCAAATAGTCGCCTGGTCTGCTCAGTGATTGAAGCAAATAAACGCCCAGGCTTTTATTTGGTATTTTACCTTACCTTGGTTGCTATAATTGCCTTTTCATCATCGCAAATCACTCTGGCCTTTCTCCTCTGACCTCTAGCGTTGAAGGACTGGATATTTCTCTTTTCCTGACCATTCTCTGTAAACCGAGAGATACTTGTGAAAATCCCAGATCAGCAGTTTTTGACCAGTCCTTCTGTGCCACATTTATAGTCACTTAACTCACCACTGGTCCCCTTGCTGATGCTCAGTTTGCACTTGATCATGAGTATGAGCCTAAATTAATTGAGTTGCTGCAGTGTGATTGGCTGAAGAGGCAGTTAATGAGCAGTAGAACATGTACATAGCGAAGTGGTCGTTCAGTGTATATCCATGCCACGTTTCTTTTTTTAAAGTGACAGCTCAGGTGTGACGATTGAGGCGGAGTGCTTGAATGTCTTTGAAATCTGTTCGTCTGTCTTTTAACCGTCCAAACATCAGTGGTGTTTTATTTCATTTGCTCTTTGATGGTATTTACGTTCAGTGAATTTGTTTGATCTCACTCTTCACTGCCAGCTGAGGTGTTATCTCTATTACATAAAATTACCCATGTGCCTTTTGGCAAAGCACTGCGTGTGCAGGAGCTTCTGCCAAGTCTGTCAAGGTTAGTTTAGCTGAAATTGTGCCAGTGTGGTTTGACACACCTGCCCGTGCGCGTGTGTGAGCGTCTGTGTGTGTGTGTGACTGTGCTGTCAGAAACTTTGTTAACTGTTTGGCTGCTTGTCAGAGAGGCCTGCATGCTAGAAATTCCTTCCCTTTGTTTCTGTTTCTGAATGCTAATCAGCTTTTTACATCATTTAATAGACTTGAGTTTGACTCTTGACTTGTGTTCTTTGGCTTTATCTGTTTTAGGCTTAGAGTCTGTCGATACAGAGAGCTGAAAAAACCTTAAATCTCATCTCGCGTCACCTTTGCCTGAGGTTGTATCAATCAGATGCTGTTTTCTTCATGTTCCCTTGACCTTACCATCACTTGACAACTCCTCAGTTTTAATTAAAGTGGCATTTTCCTTTAATATCACACATCTCATTGTTCATTTTAATGTAATAGATTTTTGCCCAAGGCTTCACAGGAGAGTTTTTTCTGTCTTGCTGCTGCTTCCCCTTAAGCAAGTTCAGTTCTTTTAATAACAACTACAGTTTTACATTCATAAAAGTGGACATTATTTGTTAACTACATTGGCTCAAAGTACAAAAAAAACAATGAATATTTTTAACGATAAATCAAAAGCACACAAATAAAACGAAACACCACATCAGCCAATCAGAAAACACAACAACAACAAATGAAAAACCCATCAACAAATCACAATCTTCAAAAATCAGAACCCTATAAGAGATACCAACAATGGATATAAACAATCAACAAGTTAAAAGTACACTGAAAAGAAGATGATAAAAACTCCATTCAGATAACACAACTAACATACACAACAAATCAACAAAAACCTCAGCCACATAGGAATTTTTATGAAAAAAGAGCAAAAAAGGTACAAATTAAAAACTCGTCAAAAAACAGCTTATTAAAAACATTGAAAAAATATAAATAAAAAAGCAGAACTAACATTCAAACAAGTCCCAAAAATACAAAAACTAACAGAAGACATATGACAAACAACTAATAAAGAAACACAACGACAAAACAATCTGGCAGTACAACAACAGAAAATGTTAAACAAAACAAAAGTTTCCACAGATCAGAAAACATGGCAGCAGATAAAGAACAAAGTAAAAAGCACAACACAACAACAATCAGAACATTAAAAAAAAACTTCAAATAGGAAGTACAACAACACATTTGAAGTCAGCATCAATCGAACAAAAACACAAAGCTGGAAGTCAAACAATATATAATAGCCAATCAGAAAAAAATGTACAGGTCAAAAAATAAAAAAAAATATATTAGAAAGCATCACAATTAAAGTAACCAATAACAAAATATAATCTCAATAATTAAAATGACAACACAACATAAATGCGAAACTTTAACAACAAATTCTTCAACACAGCAAATTAGAGAATATCAGCATATGACTTGACAACAAATTAAAACACCAAATATAAAAAAATTCAACGACCAAACTGTTCATTTCATTCGTATGTTTTTTTGCTTTGGTGTTGAAACAAAAGCGACTGCAGTTAAAACAGAAAGCATTTTCCAAATTTAGCAAATAAATCGGCAAATGTATCTGATAATTCAGGGTTCTTGTCATAGTTTTTCTGCCATTATTGTTATTAAAAGCACAAAAACATCTAAGTCTATAATCATTTGGATCATGTCTGGGACTTTGCTAGCAAGTATTGAGATAAAAAAGCGAATATATTGTTCCCAAGGACTTTTTTAAACAATCAACTTTTATTTTCCTGACATATAAAATAACAGTTTACTTACTATCAGACCAGCAAGCAAAAAAAAAATGTAGCGTTAGAATTTTTGGTTATATTTACCAGGCAGTAACAGTGCCAATAAACTAGCTTTCCATTCATGCCTCTGCTGCCATTATCCCTTTCATGCTGTCTCTTTGTTTACTTCTTTTTAGTTCACCTCTTTATCAGCTGTCTGTGTGTCCGTGTTTATGAAACATGCTATATATAACCAAATATGTGTGTGTCCTCGCCTGTTTGTTTCTCTAAGTGTGTTTGTGTGTCCTTGTGTGGCGTCTCTGAGTGCGTCCCTCTGTGTTTATTAGCATGTGTGTGTCCCGGGATCTCAGCTAATGTGTGTGCGTGCCCGAGGCCATGCGAGCCCATTTATGTATCTAAGAGTGTGCATACGTGTGCGTGCGCGCCTCGTCCTGTCAGAATGATTCCAGCGCCCTCCGTACGCTCATGCGTGCAGCGGTGGTAGACTACGGCAGCGGCATGCCCGGGGACGTGGTCAGAGTCAGACGAGGCCCTGCGTTGTGTGGAACATACTGTACTGAGCCGTGCTGCTGCAGTAAAGGTGCTATAAATAGAAGGTGCTGATAAAGAGGAAGAAAAAAGGGGGGCTCGGAGCGAAACAGACTCACCAAGCCGGTTCCTGTTTGAACGCTCAATCAGGGCGAGCGCAAGTCCGGGCTGAGCTAAAACCAACACTTGGGTGCTAAGAGCGTCAAACCGAGACCTGGAGTTGAAGGAGCAGTATTCTCAGATTTACTCAAGATTTATGTGTTTGTATTGGGGTCACGGTTTGAGTTTCAAGACATGAAGTATTTACGATTTCATCAGGAAAGTTACATTCGGGGAAATCTGTTAAGCGTCTCTCACCGTGACCACATCTGACACCGTCATGGAGGTCTGATACACAATCATGTGGACTAATATAACTGTCATGTGACTAAAAACACTGAGGGATGTTTGTGTTAAATCTATTATTATAAAAACCTGTAAAATGATAAGCTTGAATATACTTTTCCTCACTTAATTTATGTGACAAGGAAAAGTACTTAACCCTAACTTCTAAGTGTCCAAGGATCAGGTTTGGACCCAGTCCATTTCAGACCCTCGGAAACCCAACCCAACCAAAAAAGGCAGAACAAATTTTTCAAACTCGGACCGATCAAGGACAGTCATGCCCACTTTTAAACAAGCCGCCTTCAAGTGGTACTTGTTTGCTTAGTGCTCAAACATGGGAGGTCGACAGACTGCAGGTGTTCCGTTAAAGTTGTCATGCAGTGCGAACATTGCTGCTAGGAAACAGCAGCACAGTCGCCTGAAGACTCACTAATGAGTAGATCATAACAGTAAAGACAGGGCATGATTGTGTTATAAAGATGGGGCCATTTCTTACAGTTTCTTTACCAATTTTTTAAAAGAAGAGAGAATCTTCCCACAGTTTTAATTACACTCCTTTTCTTACCATGCTTTCAATAATGACCTTCCATTGGCTGACCCAATGTGAAATAATCAAATATCTAAAAAGTATAATAGTTCTCAAAGTACAGTCCTCCATTCAAAATTGTTAGCTTTTATTTAAACATTCAAACATGAAGGCTGTCTGAGCAGCAGGGCTTACCAAGGGCAGTGAGATTCACCTTGAAACATGTTTTCTTTAAATGTTGTTATTTCGCTCCTTGATAAGATATGGGAGGACAGAGCAAAATCAAGTGGATTTCATTTTGTGGACTGTCTGATTAGCCTTGTCTTGATTTTCTTTTTTTTAATTTTCATTGAATGTTGAGTTCATTTTTGTTCTCATAATTGCCTATGGTGTGTTTATGGCACAACACGTTTATATATATATATATGTATATATATATACATATATATATATATATATACACATGCCAAATGTATGTGTGTGTGTGGGTGTGTATGTGTTTTTATGTATGCAGATGTGGATATATGTGTGTATATATAATTGTGTTCATGTATAGGCATATATATGGTTGTATGTGTTTATGTATGTATATGTGTGTATAAATGTGTCCTCACCACCATTATCAACTACGACAATGTCCTAGAATCCAATAATTTGATTTATTTTTGTTTTTTGTTTATTTATTTTTCTTTTTACTTTCATTCTTTTTTCTTTTTTCTTTGTATATGAACTATATATTTTTTTACTATTTTAATTTCTCTTATGTTTTATTTTTCTCTCTCTATTGTCTGTCTTATATCACTGTTTATGTTACTTTTCACTAATGAAATCTTTAATATAAAAAAAATTATTGAGTGTATTACCCATTAGGAAAGCTATTAATAATACAAGACAATACAGCTTTATTTGTACAGTGCTTTCATGACCTGAGTGAGCCAAAGTGCTGTACAGAAATGAGGAAGAGAATATAAAATACATTAAAATACATACAATTATTTACAAAGTGAAATGCACAGGTTATAAAATAAATAAATTACAAAGAATGGATTTAAAAAATAAGAATTAAAATGAATAAGATACATTGACACACAAAAAAACATCTCATGCAGCGCAAATGACACCAATAATGCTATTTTGATGTTTATAGCACTTTTAAAAACAAGTATTTACATAGACATAGAGACAGAGAATTTGGGAATAAAAAATGAAACAAAAGTCAAAGCAAGACGCAAACTCAAACAATGTCGGTACCTTGAAGGAGTTCTGAAATGGAATTTGTTGTCGATTCCCATCCCTATATATATTATCTGTGCTGTGACTGGCGTGCTTTTATTCAGTCTGCAGGATAAATATTTGAAAACGCAGCCTGGTCAGACTGTACTGCCAGTCTTTTGCAAAGTCAAAGAAAATTGCGAGCGGTCTTAACCCGGTGGTGGCTGAATCACTCTAAGGAAGGGGAGCGTATTTAAGGTTCTCAAACAGATTGTTTGCCCTGTGATCCTGCAGGTCATGTAAGAGCTTTACATGGGAGGATGGAGGCAGGGGAGCAGTGTTGGTTTAGCCTTAAAGGTGAATCCCCTGAGGACGTCCGAAACATGGACTATGACTCCCTTGCTGGTGGATCGGTGACTTTCTCTCTTTATCTTCTCTTGAAAAACCTTTTCACTGTTTTGGCCTTTATTCCATAATGTCAAAAGTAAGGTTGATCTTTTTTTAAAACACGAGCACAAACTCCTCAAGGCATTCAGCTCTAAGGTCAAACCATTCATAAAATATGAATGAAGCGAAGGTCTCCTTCCTCAGTTTTCTCCAAGGCATCCTTTGCAGGAAATTTGTGCAAACTGAATAGTTATTTTAATGTACCATAGACAACATCAAAGTGGTGAACATGTCAATTCCTGTTTTGAATCCATGTAACCAGTATTGGCTTGTTTCTTGTTTTTGAATAGTGCAGGAAAACCCCAACTCAGCTGGCAAAAGTCTGAATTTAAGACAGTGCAGGTATTTATCGGGCTTTTTACAAGTTTTGTCGTTTTGTATGAAGTTAATGCTATTTTTTTCATTTGTTGTCACTTTAAGATCCTGTCATTTGTTGTTATTTAGCTGGACCAATGTCAACATTTACTTAGAATGAGAATTTATGATAGACTTTAATGTAAAAAAAAAATATTCTAGGGATTTATACAGCTTTCAAACTTAATAGTCAAGTCAAAACTAGTCAAGCTAGACAAGCTAGTCTAAATGGAAGGGGAAAAATAGATAAACAAACAAAAGGAAAACATTTAAACATATGAACACTTATTCCTGATTGTCAGTTGGTACTCTGTGCTGGATTGGCTCAACTATTGTTGCTAATATTAGCTGTGCTAGTGAGGCTACTCTCAAGTCAGAGGGACATCCAAATGTCTGTGCTGGATTTGGATACAGATTCTTTTATTGCTGTGCCAGCTTGCTTTGTTGTACAAAACTGCTTGTGCAGTTACAGTACAATGTAAATATTTTATAAGACAATAGCTTTATGCAATTTGTGGCACTTGCTCTGTATTGCAGTTCAGCCTCCGGCCTCAAGTTGGCAGCAGGCATACAGCCAATCTCCTTCTGTGTCACATTTCAGGCTTCTACCTCTGCCGTAGGGACAAACAGATATATTGCAGGGACTGTGCTTTAAATAAATAACCCTGATTACAAATTGTAGCTTTAACCAATAATATTGGTATCCTGATAGTATTGAAATTATAACTGCTATATTTTACTTAACGTATATCCTGATATATCGCATTGTCACCCCTGCAACAAGTGTCGTAACCTGTGGGTTTTGCCAGTGTACACAGCTCATATTCAACACTGAAATTCTGCTGACCTTTGCTGCTCATACAAGATGATTTTATCTGCTAATTTTGTTTATTTACATCCAAGTAGTAGAGCCAAAAGATTGGGCAAATTGGCTGGAGATGCAGCCAGTCTATGGCAAGCCCCAACAAGTGGTTGATGGCTGTTTCACAGTTTGACCACAGTTTTTGACCAGCATTTGTAAGAATGACTATATTTAGTTTAACTTATCTGTAATGTTGGTGATATTTAAGAAGATTGTAGACATTAAACCACTTCGTCCAACAAATGCGCACATCCTAGCCCGCCATAGGGGCCACTCTTTTGTAAAATGTTTACTTTTGCACTTTGTTTCTGACCCCTTTTTCCTCTTTAAGGGCATTTTTATGTAGCTCTCCCTTGAAACCAAGAGGCTTTATGTCCACTTCTTATTAACAGTTTATTGCATTAGCCCAAACGCAGGTCCAGTGGCATTGTAAAGATTCTTTCTCACCCATTCCCCCAATGTGTACTTTCTTTTTCTGTCTGTTCACTGCATGAAGGAGCAAAATCCTCAGTTGACACCCAGTCCTATTTAAACAGCACTGTAACCTGGTTTATGACCTTGTTTTTCCACTATTCTTTGTCTTCTCGGTTTCCTCAGTTCACCTCCTTTCCTCCTGCACTCATCCTTGACCCTGATCTTCGGTCTGCACCATTATTTTGTCTCAGGCTGTTCCTCCGTAACAATCCTTCAAATGTCCTTTATGACTCTATAATAACACACAAGGGCAGACTCACACACATGTGCACATGTAGAGGAATAGTTTGGCTCCATGCACACACTGCACCCCCAGCGTTCCCATTTGGAAATCCTCCCGTTCCTCTCCATTCCCAGAATCCAGTTTCACCATAGCAACACCAGCATGCCGCACTCACACACGCCGACAGACACACTCACACACATGTACACACAGCTATTTTATATTCACCACATTCCCTTTTTTTTCCCCTTCTCCATCTTCTGTATTTATACCCCAAGCCTGAACCGGTTTTTATAGGCGCCCCCCTCCCTCTTACTGTGTTCCTTCAGGAATTTTGGCTCGGGTTCAAAAATTCTAAATGAACTACAGGCTGCTGCAGCACCCTGGGCCCCCTCGCTCCCCGTCTGTCACCCCACATGTTGACCTCAGGGGGTGTTAGTGTCTGAGAGGCGAGGGTGGACAGTCAGGCCACGGACGACCTGTCCACACAAGATTTGCTGAGTGTTTGATAAACTCCTCTTCCCCTGTATCTGTCAATGTCTTACTCATAACTCTTCAGTTTGACGATGGGCAAGACGTAAATCAAAAATACAACTTCCTCATTTGCTTTTTTGCCTGTTACGTCGGTTCAAAGTTGTTAGATATACCAGGTTGTAAAGAAAAAAAGGAAGTGTAGATGACAATGAAGTGTCAGTGCATGTTACTGTTAACCAGAAAAAGTTTGAGGTACAAAAGAATAAGTACAAATTTAAAAGTGTTAAAATTTCTAGAATTAAGTAAAAGTGGCATGCATAACTGAACTGAATATTTTAAATGTATTAAGATTATCTCAAAAGGTGGTATGTCCAGAATATTTCAATGTATAAAGGACAAAGCCAAAGGAGCATGATTAGTCAAAGAATTTAGAGAAAAGTCAGACACTTCTGGATGTTTAGACAGTGTAGAATCAAATTCAAGTTTCCTAAATGAAGTTAAATTGCCGTTACAGTAAAGTTAGTATGTCCAGAATAAATGAAAGTATTCAGTATAAAATTGAGTATTTTTTTTTTAAATGGGGCGTTCTTAGGTAATAGAGGCTTTCAGAATAAGTTACAAGTTATAAAATGAAGAATAAAGCAGAGATATCCAATTGTAGCTGTTAAGGTTGTAACATGTGGAGTAGCGTTGGAATATTAAGATTAAACAAAATAGATAGACTTTATTGTAATTTTACCACAGCACATTGGAGTAATGGAAAAGCTTCACCTCAAAGTGCAATACATGCAGACTTACAAACTACCCACGAAAATTAAATTAATCTTTAAGTAAGTTATACAAGATAATGTAATCGTTTGATGTGCTCAGAATAATGTTAGATAATAAGAGTAAAGTATCTAGGATAATATTGATGGTTTTGGAGAAGAATTTGCGTATTTAAATTAGAATTTAAATTTTGAACAACTACAAGTACTTATAATAAAGCAACCTATTAATACTAGGAAGACATATCAATAAGGTTTTATTGTCTAATATGGTGTGAAATAAGCTTATATTGAGCCTGAAGTCAGCCATCCCTTTCCCTAAACATTTCAGCAAAATCTGTTCTTTAGTTTTTTAGGTAAACTGTTCACAAACTGTTCATAAAGGAGTTGTTAAAAACTGTAGAAATAGAATTGATGAAGTTAAACAAATGGTTTGCCTTAAATAAGCTATCGCTAAATGAAAGTAAAACTAAATTTATGTTGTTTGGTGGTAAAAGGACTAACACTGAGGTAAAACTGAATTTAAATAATGTTGAAATTGAAAGAGTATATGAAACTAAGTTTTTGGGAGTAATTATAGATGATAAAGTTTGTTGGAAGCCTCACATAAAATATGTAAAACAGAAATTATCCAAGTCTATTTCAATTCTTTACAGAACAAGATATTTACTGAATAAGAAAAGCCTTCATTTACTGTACTTTTCACTTGTGATGCCTTATTTGACATATTGTGCTGAAATTTGGGGAAATGCATATAAAACGAACCTAGATCCGATAATCAAACTACAGAAAAGAGCTATTAGGTTAATAAATGAAGTTGGGTACCGTGATCCTACAAATCAGCTTTTTATAAGATCACAAGCATTAAAATTTATGGACCTTGTATATTTAAAAACATTAGAGATTATGTTTCGAGTAGTAAATAAGACAATTCCTGTTTCAATTCAAAAAATGTTTAAGCTAAGGCAGGGCATCTATAATTTAAGGGGGTTGCTAATGTTTGAAACTCACAAAGTCAGAACTAATCTCAAATACAGATGTGTGTCAGTTATGGGTGTAAAGTTATGGAATGAACTAAATAATGAAATAAAGATGTGTAATTCTATATTTGTCTTTAAGAAGACTTTAAAATGTAAAATTATCAAAGGTTACAATGAAATTTAATTGAATTTGATATTTCAGTTTAAGCCATGTGTTTGAAATAATACAACTACTGATGTTTATTGTGAATTATTCAAGTATTCCTATGGTGGAACAGGGTAGGCTAAAATAAGCCTTGGGGCTTCAGCCTTTCCCTTTTTCGGTTGCTGTCTGTTTTCTTTTAACAATGATTTTATTGTTTTGTTTTGTTTTTTTTTAAACCGAAAATAAAGCATTCATTCATTCATTCATTCATTCACAAACAAACTTAAGAACACATGCAAAACCACATCTTTCTAAGCAGAGGTTACGTAAAGTCCAGACTTAGGCTTAAATATATAAAGTTAAAGAGTCAAGACTAGAGTTAAATATCTAGAAATAAGTTGAAGTGTTCATAATGAAGTCAGTGTATCCAGAATAAAGTGGAATGGTTAGACTTCTGTCAAACTATATAGAATGAGAATGAAGAGTCTGAGCCAAGTTGAAGTTTTTAGAAATAGGTAAAAGTATCCAGATTCAAGTTCATGTATCCGAACCAATATTGGACCATCACCAATAAATCTGTGTAGTCTTGCTGTAATTAAAGTATCAAGAATCAGCAAAACTTAATTCACTGTTTGTAGAATTAAATCAAAGAGTCCAGACTTAAGTGGATGTGTCTACAATGAGTTTGAACCATGATGGATGAATCAAGAATGAGGTGGAACTGTCCAAAATAAAGATTAAGGATAAAGAATGTCTAATAACAATGTACACCGAAGCTTTTAAACCCTTTCTTACAGTACATTCCCCAAAATATTTGCACAATCCCCCTCAGAGAACTCCGTGTCTCTTAGACCTCCCTTATTATAAATGCATTTCTAAAGTCCAAAACATATGCTTGCAAGTTACAGATCAGACATTGCATCATATTACAGCTGAAAAGTTCTTGTCCCTAATAAAACATAATCCAGTCATCCTCCAAAGCCCTTTGCATTCTCAAATACTGCACATAGTGTAAAGGAGTGCTTCACTACTACTCTACAAGCTGTTAGACTGTTCAAAGTGTGCTAAATTTTCCAAAAACAACCACAGGCACCCTGCAATGCATCTTCTCTACAGCGAGGCCGAAGGGAGATTATGCAAAGGTTCTATTTTTAGAGGTGTACAACATTTTGCTTTTAAGGAAAGGAGACATTTTTAAAATTCTGAGATCACAAAGAATTAAAAAAAGATCTTCTGGTCTTGTTTTTTGTTTGTTTGTAGTTGCGTTCAACAGCTCTCGGTGTAACCGTGTGTCTTGTTCATCCTTTTCTTTTTTAGTTGAAGAAAAAAAGCAGGGGAAGAAATTTGCTCTACAGATGTGCTCTCTCCTGGAGCCCAAGGCATGCAGTCGGATAGAGTATTGCTCTCCCCCCGTGACTCGTCTGCAATTCCCTCTACCTCTGCGTGACCCTGATTTCTCATTTTCCCATCGACTCCATCTCTGCTGCTCCCCTCGATGCATGGCGTCCATGCTGATTGACAAACTGCCTTTAATTGATTCCCTGCTCCGGCGTGGTGTAATGCTCAGATCTGCGGGGCTCTGTCAACACACAGCTCCCTCCATGCTGCTTTTATGTGGCTTCATATACATAAAGCTAGCGTGTATAGAGCTGTTTTTATTCATGTGCGAGATGCTCATATGACAAGCCTGCTGCACATTAGCCTGGTGATTTAGGGAGTTTGGCTGCGGCGCCAACCTCATCCCCCTCCTGCCTCGAGTCCTTCATCCCGCCATATCTCTCGTCGTCCGTTGTGTTTGGTCTGTTCTGGATTCTCAGTTTGGTGGCTCTTTGGAGAACATGTGCAGAGCGGATGTGTTGCATGTTCACAGCGAGGTTAGCTTTTGTTGTCATGTTGAAAACTTGAAGCTTGTAATTTTTTTCTTTCATTTTATGTATTGTGTCATTGCAGTATTGCACGTGTAAGCACTTAAAGTACAATTTAAGGATAACTGTTTTCATCTGCAATCTATAGCAGGGCAGTGTGGGCCAAAATTCATATCTCCATATTTTTAGCTGAACAACTGAACAGAACATCGTAATATCTTCTGTAAAGACTAACAAATGACTTTCACTAAATGACGGTCAAAAGCTTTCATCGACAGCTAGGTAAGTCAGAGGAACATGTGATGTCATTCCAACTCTAATAAAACCATATCACCATAACAAATGTTTTAACATATTTTTATTTGAACATGCTGTACATACCGTAGATTGTAAAAGAATTGGATTAGGTCATATCAGTGTAACCATTTTAAGGTTGTTGATGCTTTTTAATGGAAGCTGCCAAACAGCTAGTGCAATCTTAGCCGAACTTTAGCACAATGTCCTTACAAACAAAGAGGCTGTGAGTTTAAGTCAGACTGAAGGCCATCTGACCATCTTAAAATCTTAAACTAAAGAAAAAGAGTGATATACCTTCATTATTCCCACTCACAGTGAGAGCACATCAATGTGTTATACCGTTTTGTTGAACCAGGCTGTACAGATGTGTTAAGGTTGTAAAAAGTGTGTTTTCCCCACATACAATCATTAAGGTGTCAGATATCTTCAGCCAGCTCCAAGTGGATGCTTGGGGTACTACAGCTTTTCGCACTTCCGCATAATCCTCTATTTACACCCCTGAAGGTTGCCGCCTAGTAGCTCATAAACCATATATATTGCCCAGCTCTACTATAAAATTTTATCATACCTAATCCTCAATTCCGGAAACTGAGTACAAAGAAATATGCCAAAAAAGCATGGAGATTATAATTTCCATAATTTCAAAGGGGTCCCAATCCTGTTAATACATGTGGTTGTATATTTCTGTGCATTAATGCAGCATTTTGCAAAGGCTTCAAACATATTTAGGCTTCAAGGGATTGAAAACAGAGTTTTTCCCGCTCGAAGAGCTTTGAACATCACAAGTCTTCTTTGGAAGCACATCCTTTGTTACGGAGAACTGATCCTGGTTTCTGTTTTCAACCACTAAAGCTGTCCTAATCCACCTATCAGCCCGCTCTGTTCCCAATCAATTTACATTGAATGCAAACTGCAATGTGTTTATCCGGCGTGAGCCCGGCGGGTCTATGTTGGAAGCCAAACATGAGTAACAGTCCCCTTCTCTAACTTGTTTAGGAATCACATTTTTCCATCATTATTGCATTAGAAGTTGTCCCATTTGATCTCCTATAGAACCGCTGCTTATAGAAGTGTGTTTGTTTGTTTGTCGGCTTTACGCACAAAGACGGTCTGTTCCTAGAGGCCTGAATCACCGCCTGCATCCCCAATTTATTCAGCTTTTTCAAAGGAGTCTCATTGACGTTTCCCCCAGTTAGAGAAACAATTGACAAATTCAAAGCTTTGCAGGCGGGATGTAGAATGCGGTCAACAACTTCCTACTGTACAAAGCCTTCTATCAACAGTCAAGAAAAATAGAAGGGTCGTAAACGTAAGACATAAATAACATCACTGATATAAGCATTTTTTTCTTTTATCTTCAGTACTGTGGGCTATTACAAGCAACCACAAATGAGGGTAGGTGGTGTGTTCATTGACACTTTTGACAGTGTCAGTGAAACAAAAGTTATATTCAAAGCTGTGCTGGCTAAATCAAAAATATAGGCTCTAACTAGTAAATGCTAAGGGCAAACTACACCCACGTAGAGAAAGCTACAGTAAATTAAACTACAATTTAAATGTGATAATCCAGAAATTTCCCTTTACGTGTAGTTTTTTTTTCTGAGAGACTGTACTGCAGCAGCCGTATTGGCAAATAGTCTGAAAAGTGCTTCCATTGTATATTTGTTTAGTGGTGCTAGCTGAGTTAGCTTCCTTAAAAAAGATAACAGGTAAGGCTTAAACTTCTGTGGTTGCTCTTAAAAGTAAGTGACATAGTGGTAGTGTTTGTTTTTGTTAGCATGTTACATGTCTACAGTCAACTGTTGTTTACCTTAGAATTGTTGTTATAAGTGGCTACAAATGTTAGCAGCTAATTAGCAAACTAGCTAACCAGCGCCACTTCTCTCTGTGGTTGCTTTTAAGGCTTAAAAAAAAATGGCCAGGGGCTATTGCAGAGGGTCAAGTTTACTTGATTGAAGCAAGCTAGCTAAGTTGTAAAGGTAAAGTGAATCTAAAATGGCTGCTCTAGCAAAAAGAAAAATGGTATGTCAGGAAAGACAGAAACAAAACTCAATTTGAGTTTAATACCGAGGCAAGAAAAAAAGTGAATGAATACTTTTTATCCCAAATGGTATTTTTACATCGTAACTTTAGAAATAGTGGCCGCATGAGTACAATCTTCCTGTTTTGCTAAATTGTTATGGTGGCATAGTAGGCTTTTAAGCTAGTAATTATCAATGATTTTGGTTGTTTAAATTTGTCCACCCAGCTTTTAACAGAACTGCTGAGATTTATCAAAATGAAAATCCACAAATGTGAAGCATTTTTATTGTTGTATCAACAGTTTGGTGTCTAACAACTGCTAATGCTCTTTTAGCTAGCTCATGAGACTTGGTCATAAGGTGGCTAACTAAGCTAGTAAGAAGTAAAGTGCTGCTGCTTTGATTGTCAATTTGATCAAGCTTACTTTAAACTGGAGCCTTATTTTCTGATAGTCATGAAATCAATATCAGTATTTTTAGTTGGAGTGGTACTATGAACTAATACATGATTTGATGTTATTTTTAAGGACATGAAAAGCTTTTCAAAGACATTGGGAAAAAAAGTCACACAGATGAAAGTCAAATGAAATGCACCAGCAGCTCAGCCATATCATCAGGCTTCAGTCATGCCTCTTACAGAGCAGTTGAATCTATTGCATCAGATAGTTCGAAGCCCCTTAGCTGTTACGCAACCTTACATTTGAGCAATGATGTATTCACACGAAGTACCGCAGAATGTCCTCGGGGCCTGTTGACTTATGTCTTTGAAAATCAGTCTGTGTTTAAACATCTCAAATTCTCTTCAAGGCATCACAAGACTAAATTGCTTTTACATTGTTCTGCTGGCAACTATCGAGCTATTTAATATTCCAAAATGGATGCACAATACACCCATTGTCAACCGATTTTAACAAAACTTCTGAGAAACTTTCATGAGATATCTGTGTGCTATAACACATCACGCCCAATCATGAATGCATTATTTCATTTCATCATAGACTTGACCTTCTTATATCTCTGGTCTGCAAGCCAAAAAGTGAGCGTACAGTTACGCTACAACGTCCTGGAGACACTTGATACCGGCAAAACATTGTAACTTATATGGTAAGCCATTAATTATGTACAGTGTTAATTGTAATGTAGCCTTGTCAATGCAAGATCTACAGTGATAGACAAGTGTTGCTCTTACAGGAGACAAAATTAATCCACAGTTGATATGCAGTGATGCTGTCGCTGTCTTTAGATCACTTTAAGGGATGCTCAGGTTTTCTGATTTTAAACCCTGTACCATCAAATGATGATCCCCGAGTAATAAAGGAGCATAGTTTTAGTGTAAAAGTAAAAGCTTCCCTTCATAATATGATCAGATTTTACAGATTTTGTTGATATAAATAGCTAATTAGCCAACCACATTGCAGCAAGCCAGTGCAATTAGTTGTGTGGACATTGTGAAGACAGCCTGCTGAATTTTAGACCATGAGTCAGAGTGTCGAAGAAGGGTGATTTAAGACTTCAAACATGACATGGCTGTCAGCCAGGGGAAGGTCAGAGTATTATCAGAAACTGCAGATCTACGAGGGTTTACTTTCACAAAAATCTCTAGGTGGTGCAGAAGACAGTCCAGAAAAGAGAGAATGTCCATGAGCAATAGTTTTCTCTTGATGTCAGAGGTCATGACTGAAGAGATCTCGAATGATAAAGAAGCAACAAAAACTCAAATAATGACTGATTTCAACCAAGGCATCCAGAAGATAATTTCTGAATGCACAACACATTGACCCAGCAGAAAAGCCCACCAGGTGCCACTCCTGTCTGCTGAGAACAGGACATTGAGGCTACAGGCTCACCAAAATTGGACAAAAGAAGACTGGAAAAAAGTTGCCAAGTTCGATTAGATTGTAGAGTTGGAATTTGGTGAAAAACAGAGTGTGGATCATCTTGCATTATATCAATCATTTAGGTGTTTGGCTAAAATGCTGACATGTTTGGGCCCCTTAGTACCATGAGTGTCATTTGAACACCACAGCTTGCCTCAGTTGTACTGCTGAACATGTCTATTCATTTATAGCCTTGGTGTAGTCCTCCTCTTCTGGCAGGATAACTTGTCATATAGCTGAAATCATTCAGAAGTATTTCTTAAATATGAAGATGCGTTGCTGCACTCTACAGTAACTGCATTTCAATCCGATAGATCACCTTTGCATGTTTGGAATAAGAGATTTGCTTTTCTGTTATGTCAAATGATTTTTAAAAAATCATTAAAAATCCCTTAAAAACGGCATATTCCATTTCTGACTGCATTTACATTTTGTTTATTTACACATGTTACTCTATGTTACAATTGCTTCTGATGAGAAAAAAAACATGCACAAAAGATAATTTTTCATGAAATGGTTCTGGGATTCAGCATCCATAAATCCTAAGTCACACAATTATGATCCTAAAATTGCTCCTGGGTGTTGCATAGACAAGCGGCACATTTTGTTCTTCATATAGTGCTCATGTGATCCGCTGCCTTTTTTTTAACGTCATGAGTCATCCACTGTACTGCTCTGTTACCAAGGAAATCAAATCAAAAGGGAGCCTTCATGCTGGATTTCCCCTGATTTAAGCTTTTCTTTGGGATAGGGGATGAAAACACTAACCCACAGAATCAAAGAAACTGCTGTATGTTCTCTTTTAGTCTTTAAAACATAAATGTACAGTAATGAGAGCTACATCTCCCTGTATCCGAAAGTCACGGGGAAGCTGCTCCTCTACCTTTTATCAGGTTTGACACAGTGCTGTATTTGTAATAGCTGTGAAAGCAAAAAGCAGCACATGCACACAGTCAGAGAAGGTTTTGGCAGCCATCAGTCGTACTCCAAGCCTGCCAGTAGCGACGCTTTTTCTAACGGCCCGTCAGGCGCCCGTCTGTTCCCCCGCCAAACCTCTACTCCACTGTTGTTGTGTGAGTATCTGGCAGCCGAGCGGAGAGGAGGAAGGAGGCGGGAGTTGGCTTGAACTTATGACAAAGTCAGAGCGAGTCCAGATCAGCTGCGACTAAGCTCCTGAGTGTCTGTAAAGCAGCCACAGTGACTGGGAAAGTAGAAACAAATACAGCAGAGTATTTACTCCGGAGTTTATTTACTGTACTCCTGTTTGTTTTGGTTACCCCTTTGCAGACTTTGCAGGGTTTGTAACACAGATTTAGAGTCTGAGGTTAAGTTGTGACAGGAAATGCATACAATGTGATCCCAGTGATTGTATTTCCCGCTGACAGCATCTCTGATTCATGTAGCATCTGTTTCTTCTTTCATAAAAAATAATACTAAGACTTAGCTTTGCTCAACTGTGGCTTTCACTTTGAAGACTCTGCTTGTCAGGCCATTCTGTTTGGATGCCCTTTACTCCCTTTTTAAAAAGCGTTTTCTTGGAAAAAGTTATTTTGATATTGATGCGAAACCTAGTCTGTTAATATCTCAAATATAAAGTGATTCACTTGTTTTAACATTGTGACATTTTGTGTCATTCTTACATTCTTACACTTCATTTTACTTGTTGCAAAGATAGGTAAATATTGTGTTTTTTTTTTAATTTCCTAAATTCCTGTTTGAGAGGACATTTACTCTGTTTTTACCAACATAAAAAAGAAAATGTGCCAAATTGTCTGCCTTGTTTATCTTCTTATTGTGTCATGAATAATCTCTGGAAGTTGTAGCTCTGGTTATGCGAAGTCATGTAAGATGACGAACACATCCTGTTTCCTACAAATTCTCCGCCACAAAAGTCTTCCTGTCTTAATTTGACGGATGAAAGATGGAAAAGGCTGACAGGATGAGGATGTTACGAGCGGGGAGTAGAATAAGAGGAACACACTTCAGACCGGGGAAAACAGGCCAATAACTTTGTCAACAGTGACTTATAAAAAAGTTTTCTCTGGCAGTGATTCCCAAACATTTTCGAGGCGGTAAATAGATCTGTTGTGCTGAAGGTATTAAGTGACTACAACCCGACCACTTTGAATGTGACAATCACCTTTAACAATTTTGTATAATCATCTTCAATTTTTTCTTGAAATGTTCTGCACATCCCAATCACTTCCTGTGGGATGTTGTCCAGGTGGACTTGAAATGTATCCCAAAGATATGTGAAACAGTCCATATGGTATGTCTAGTAACTCCCTAGGTAGATTAGACTATTGTCAAGCCCCTCCACCCTCACCATACACTCTAAACAATAACATATATCAATAAAAAATAGGCAGACTGTCAATTATGCTTGTTGCTAACACATTAGGGCTGTCACGCTTTGCCAAAAATCAAACTCCATGGGTTTTCAAGCATAAGTAATGATGCAATGTCCTAGATTTTAGGATGTTGTTCAGCAGCCAAGAAAGTGAGTTTTTGTCTTTGTTTTGTTTTGTATTCATAATATCTAGTATAGTTATTAGGCCTGTGCTCAAAATATCGATACGACAAAATATCGTAATGCACACCTTGGGGATACATGTATCGATGCGGATTCTACAGAATCGATACAGTCTCAATGTTTGGACAGTTGTTGTAAATACTCTTTGGGTACTGTCAACAATGGCACAGTTCAGAGTAGAAGCCAAGCTACATCATGATACACAGTTCCAAATTTAAACTTAGGTGTCTACCATCTTTGGGGACCTGAATTAAAGTTCTTAAGTTGTAGAGCCATTTAAAACTCATTCTTGTTCTTTTTCTTCTTGCTGGGAATTCTAAAAGTGCGCAGTCAATGTTCACAACTTATGTGTAACGGGATACATGTCGTATCGTGGCCTCAGTATCGTGATACGTATCGTATCGTGGGGTTGCTGAAAATACCCAGCCCTAATAGTTATGTGGAAGCCTTAGGTTAACTTACAAAATCTTCTACAATCTTTGCCAAATATTTGCAAGGAGTATGTCACTGATGTTGTTTTTATGTAAGCTTCTCATTTTTTCCTAGCTGGACATCTGCTCTGTTGAAACTTTACAGATAGTTAATCAACTGTCAGCCATTGTATGCAAACGAATAAATAAATTCTTCCTCTTTATTTGTGTAACTGTAAATAATATCTTTATTTATCAGTTGAACATAGGCTAGCTCAGTGAAGCTCACTTTAGTTGCATCACAGCTGGTTTGACATGTTTGGTATGGCAACAAAAGCAAAGTTGTGTAAATATTAATAGTTTTGTTTGTTGTGTTCTTTAATTATTTTCCTACAAACTGATTTACTTGGATCTCCAATCTACAAATTGACCTTCAAAATAAATTTTGGTGCTTTATTCCTTTACGTCAGATAGGTCAACATACTGCGTCAGAAATCAAGGGCTCAGAGTGGGGTATGACAAGCTTTTAAAGTCAGGCTGTCTAGTCAAAATGTCAATGTCACTGATCCCCTCAGTCCACCATGGGGATGTCTAAATACACCCAGACTCCAGCTAAGGTATCTATATTGGTATGTGAAGTGTAGCTCCAAAAACATAGACCTGCTCCTTTACAGTAAGTGTCTCAGGTGACTCGGGGTGACATTTACTTCTTGCTGCTCCCCTGGAAACCTTTAACGGGAAAAAAAGACTTCCTTCTTTTCATTTAAATGTCCACAAAGACGACCTATAGCTGACTTTGTGGCAGGAAACATGACTCGGCTACTTTGATCGTCCTTTATTGCAACGTTAGACCCACAGAAATGCCACTGCTCCCTGTAACCCTGCCCGATGCACACAGAGCTCAAACACAGACGTATATTTGATGAAGATCTCCCAGTGTTTGTGGGACAGAGCCACCTGGTGTCCCCTCTCCTGTGGGGACAATGCACTTCCACATCAGAGTTCACAGACGCGCAGGCGGTGAGGTAGACACCTTCCTTATCTGTGTCCTCAGTCTGACAGTCAGACAGGATTACTGAGTCTGGGTCCAAGGCACAGAGTGCAACGCCACGGTTAAGCACATCATGTCCTGTACACTACATACACACGCTATACAGTGAACAGCAGGCCAGCATGTAAAGCTGGATCCAGGCTAACACAAATAAGGGCGTGTCTGCTCTGAATCCTGCAGCAGAATTCAGCTTTTATTACAGGACATGAGATGAAAAGTGTTATCATGAAGCAGAGCCGTTTGTGTTGGGTTTGCACGCAGCAGGGGGAACTGTGGAAGATGTTATCTGTGAACTGATGCAGGGTTTCAACATGTATGAGAGAGTGAGGCAAGAGTCTTAAGGTGGAACAACAGAGGAGCTTCTGACTGAGCTCAGTACTTCATTCTCTTCTCTGGCTTATACATCTGCAGGACCAGTGGACGTTATTGAAGCTGTGTCTTTGTTTCAGCCTGTGGAAGACTCAAAGCCTGTCAGTTTACCAAAGCCCAGCGTGAAATCCTAAAGCTGTTCACATTCTTTTGTTTAATCCTTGGCTCTGGATATGTTTATTCATTCTTAGGATTCGTTTTTTGCCCAATAAATTTTGCATTCATGATATAAAACTGCTGAAGATTGACATGAAATCACAACAAAGTGTGAAGGCTTGCAGAGTACATGGTATCATTTTTTTACTGACATCAAACATGCCGTTAATGTGCTGGCAGTCTTTCTTTTTCTGTTACAGTGGGTCTACAATTGGCAATCCAACATTTTTATGCAGGCTCAGTGATTTTGTCACTGTTGATCATTAAATGATTTATATTTTACCTTAAAGTATTTTCATATCTTCATTATTGATGAGTGGAACCACTCCTTCTCAAAGGGGTCTACTCTGATCTGATTGGTTGGCATGTAAACTTCTGTGGTATTTGGTTAGTTCAGCACTGCTCTGTGCCAAATTGTCAACAACTCTGCATTCTTTCTACAATCTCTGAGCATGCTAACATGCTTAAAGGTGCAGTGTGTAGAACTTGAGATTTTAGTGACATCTAGCGTTCAGATTCTAGAATGAACCTAACCGTAGCCAAAACGTCACATCGCTGAGCAACGGAATCCTGTGAAGACCAAAAAGGATCCTGAGCACAGCACACAGTTTATGTTGTGTTTGTGTTTGTACACACAGTTTGAATCCTTAGGACAGAGTAAAAACTTTCTATGCATCCACTGCCATCCTCTCCTCTTCTTCGCCTGCATTCCAGGTAGATTTCAGAACCGGCGGACACATTTGTGTTTTGTTCTTTTTGTCCCTACAAACCACCCGTAGACAACACGGCGGAGCAATGTCGGCCTACATGAAACAGCGGCCCGCAGTAATGTAATTTTTTTTTTATAAAGATTTTTCTAACTAAATAAAAATAATACAAACGTTTTATGGGGATGATTGTACTCCTATTTTGACGAACTTTACATACAAATAGAAACATATATCTCCTATATTCACCGTTTCTGCTTGGCGAAATGCAGTGGATGTATAAAATGCCACATTCTGCACACTGCACTTTTAATCTGTAAGTAGGATGCCACACTGGTTGGTATCTTCAGGGGGCCTGGTAACGATGCTTTAGGCAGCTGCTGGTGCCATAAGCATGGGCAGAGGGGGAAATCCGGATGCAGCAGATGTTTTGTCTTGCACATAAAGGCTGCCATGTTATTCACCCAGGCCCATTACCCTAACCTTGACATTTGTGTCCAGTTTCATGAATGTAATGCCATTTGTTTTTCCCCTTTGCACAGCCTAACAGTGTAGTTGTCTCCACTGTCATTATCACTAACTTTTATTTTTCAACCACGTCATCATCTTAATCCTTACAGATGATGAGTTAAGTTGCAACTTTCAGTTCAAACATGGCTTTTGCATTTGCAGTATGGAAGGGGAAGACCCATTAAAAGACAGGGAATTCAGCTTTGCATATGCTTAAGATGTTGAATTTCATAGCACTGGTTCACTAAATAAATACTTGTCATAACTTGCTGAGTCAAAGAGCTATTAAAACCACAGGAACACTTTTCTCAGTGGAGCAGCAGCAAGCCAGGATGTGACATAAAGATTTTGACTCCATGACTCTGTTTTCTGTCGTCACACTCTCACATGTACCTTCTCTCCCTCTGCCACTTGAATTTGTCTCTAAAACTTGTCACACTCACTGTATCTGTCATGCTTTATTTTTTTTCCTGGTTGACACTTAAAATTCAGCCTCCCCCTCTGCTTCCTCCTCTGCCTCCGAGTGCAGTTAGATCTGCGGAGACACATAACAAAGCTCGCACGCGCAAAAACATGACAGAGGGAAACCTCACAGGGCTTACAGTGCGTGCCACAGCTGTGCACTTTCATGCAGGGATAAGATGGAAACTCTACAGAGGGAGCAAAAGGCAGAATAACACACAGAGTTGTGCATGGATATGAAAGAAGTTTGGGGCTAGAAAAGGCTTTAGAATCTGTGTGGTATCTGTGTTACTCCCCTGACAATGTGATATCAATATCACCATACTGCTCATGCGCTGGTTTACAGAGAAATGAAAGCTTTGTGGAGAGAAGTCTAAAGTTTACTGTCTATGATTAAGTTAAATCTGGTCCCTGGTTTTTGTTTGTACACTTTTATGAAACATCAACGATTACCTTATAAATCTTATGTTTCTTTCAATAATATGATAACTTCAATACTGAACACCAAATTATTCTGATATTTACTAAAAAAAAAAAGGAAAATCTGTCCAACTAAAGTCAGCGTGGTTGAATTACCAGAATATATTTAATTGGTGTGATACCTTGCCTTTTAGGTCAGTCATACTTGAATGGCTGTCAGTTTCTGACCCAGGGTTTAATCATTCCCTAATATATCTCTATTAGCTGCTAACAAACCAGCCAATCAAGCAACATACCAACCAGCCAATCAACAGTCTTAAATTCAAAATGATCAATGAAAGAGTCAGTCAACAAACTAACAGACAAATCAACCAATCAACTAACTTACTTGTCAGCTCATGTACCAACCAGCCAATCAACTCACTTACTGACTGATGAACATAGCATCCAACCAGCTAATCCACCTGCCAACCTTCAACTTACCACCCAGCCAACCAACCACCAAAACTAACTACTAAATTATCATCATACCAACCCTCCATCCAACCAGCCAGTCTACCGACCAGCATTCTGTTTGATCAACCTACCAATATCCCAACCAGTCAACCAACAAAACAGTCAAGCAACTACCATATGACCTACTTCTTGCCTTCCAAATTACAGACAGACCAAGCTATTCACTTGCCTATCTATCTTCCAACCGACAAATGAACCAATTAATCAGGAAACTAGCTGACCAACCAGTCAACCAACCAGCCCACCTACCTACCTACCTGCCAATCTACCCACCCACCTCACTATCTTCCTTTCCCCCTCCGTGTGCTGGTACTTACAGTGTACCAATTTGAGTAATGTTTGTGTTTATTGCTAAAAGCAAAACAAAACTTGTATACCTATTTGTACTACAGGTCAAGGCTGCCAGATTTTACGTGTTTATAACAATGCAAACAACTTCTGAAATGAATTTGCATGCCATTTTGTCAATGGGGTGGGGAGTGGGGGGCATCACAGCCATGCTAATGTAGCGGAAAAGCTACTTAGCATAGCGTTGTTTTGCTTTTACAGTGATTATTCTTGTTCTTACCCTTAATGACTTTTTAATGTGACAGTTTCCAGCAGGATTTGGAGCCAGTGAGCAAGCTGGATACTCTGATTGAGTGATCAAACACCCATTCACATAGATCGACAGTCAAACATTGATGTCAAATTAAGGGAATGCCTTTAATTTGAAATTTCTGCTGTGCCTCTATGAGATGGTTTCTGCCCAGCTGTGCTCCTGTCAGTGCAGTCATAAAAAAACAGTGGTAAATAGATCCCAACAGTTAACAGCTGAGTAAAGAGGATGTATGTGTGTTTCTTTTTTTTGGCTCTATTGAAATATAACAGACTGCACTAGAGTGGACTCCAGTTTGATTTGCCAACTGTGCTTGCAGTTTTTCATTCATATGTAATTAATGTTTGGGAGCCTCTGGGGATTATATAACGACATTCCCTCCCTATTTACGTCAAATTGCAACATTAGCTTATTGTTAATTTTCCTGCCATTCTCCTGACTAAACGTCATTAACAATAGCATGTCACATATTCAGAGTGCAGCAGTTTTACGTCCCTTTAAGTTCAGTCTCAACAGTCTGCACAGAAATACCATGTAGCTCCTAATGGATGTAATAAATTTTATTAAAACAGCCATATGTTTTAGAAATTCTCAAACAGGGCATCGGAAAGCACAACATTTCTGTTATAACACTGTTGTTGAGGTGTTTCTTTCTTTTGTCACAGTTATCTTGAGCTCCTTGCTCTGCCTGGTAGATAAACATGCATCTGTTTCATCACCAACTGACATTTAAATGACAGCGCAGATGTGCTGATATCACTTTGTGTACGTTAAGGCTCAGCCATTGTGTATTTAGGATTACTGTTTCATATCTCCTGTGTCTTGTTTGCTATCTTTGACCCTTCCAGAAACTCCTGGCACCTTATTATAGAGTATAACGCAGCTGCTATAACATTATTAGTTCTTTTTTTATATTTCAAGAAGCAGTTTTGGGGGTGTTTTATAGTTCTTCAGCTACACAGAAACCAGATATTAATGTTTCATTGGGTTAGAGGGATTTTATATTTTGTGTGTTGATTTACAATCCCTTTCTTTTCTATGCATGGCTTGTTATCAGTTTGTGCAGACACAGTAAATAAACCTCTGCTTGGGTTGGATTATATATTATTTAAGCGTCTACATCATAATTTGAGCTTGTTAAGTAATGTTTTGCAGGTAGTAATTTGCCAGATATACTCAAAAATATGTTATGCTTCAAGTTTTAGTTCACTGCTTGGTACAACAAATACATGACAAAAATGAATAAAAAAGAAACAAGTAATTTTTCTGATATTCCAGGTTCAGCCCTTTGATAGAGCGTAGTGTGAACTGATGGAGTTTCATCATCTTCCTCTATATATGCACAGGACATAGCTTTTCTCACAGATAGTGTGTCCTGAAAGCTCATGGCAGGTGCTGAGTTACATCATACGGCTTTTACGTGCAGGGTTTTCCCAAACCTTCAGTACCCCAGGCACTTTTCAGTTGGAGAAACTGCTCAGAAGATGTTTTTAACAGTAATGAGGAGACATTGAATGTTTACTATCTATCTATTGTATGTTGAGATCACAGTTTTGAAGCTGATCAATCACTGATTTTGTACTAAGTTGCTGCTTAATATTTATATGATTAATTTCCCCTTGTAAAGCAAACGAAGCTATGTAAAATTCTGACAGATATTGTAAGACTCTTTGTATTTTTTATGTTAATACAAATAGTAAATGTCAGAAAGCCACATACTCTACAAGATAATAAAAAACATGACTGACTTATAAATTCATTGTAAATGAGGCCCCTAAATGATTTACTGAGTGTGAATAAAGGTTGAATAAATGTATGACAGACACATAGGCATATTAAGACTTGAATAACGCAGAAAAAGAGGCAAAATGAGAAGACTTAACTGCAAAGATATCACTGATAAAATAGTTTTAAACATTTATACATACAGGTTGGAGCCCGCTTTGCCCTCATTTTACAGAAGTGCCATCTCATGGGCGGGTACAGCCTGTAATTGCAGGAACAGGCGTGGTTTGAAGTAGGCTGATAATAAGCTGGTAACTGGCTGGCTGGTAATAAGCTGGTAACTGGCTGGAACTCCACTTGCATTTGGCGGGGGGGGGGGATAGAAGCAGATGCATCTGCAAGTCTAACTATTGTACAAAATAGAACAGACTTTTACAGTGCTATACAGTGCTTTACCTTTGGACTTGGGGTGTATTTATCCGCAGAGCTGGATACAGTGAAGCTCCTTCGGCACACGGAACCTGAAACTCTCGGTATTACTGGAAACACAAACGTCCTTTTACAGTTTTTAGTGTGAACTACCCTCAAGTTTCATTTCTATGCTTGTGAGAAGCTAAAATCGGGATATTAAATGAAACTTAAGTTATCATGCGCTATGTGGCAGTGTTATTTTTGGTAGCTGCGTGTAATTTAGTCTTTGGCTTTGTCTTTTGTTTTAGTTGTATTTCAGACATTTTTGCTCTCAAAAACTTTGATTTAGTTTTAGCTGACAGAAACTCAAATACATTTTACAGAGGTTTTAGTCAAGTTGTTACATTTTAGTTCATACTTTCGGTCTTAATATATTATTTCTTAAGCTAACTTAAGAAGCCTGTTATCTTAATGCACCATCCATTTACTTCAAATCAAATAGAAAAGCCCCCAAAATAGAAGATTTTAATGATACCACTGTCATGACTTCTTTTATTATTTAGTGATGGGACTTTGTTTTTCTGAGAAAAAAAAATACAATAAAAAAATTAATTAAATGGTATTTATCATCATATTTTTAGCTATTGGTTGTCACTTTTGACATTGGAAATAAATGAAAAAAACTATTTTAAAATATATGTTCTCTACAAAACTAATTTTTGTGGTTGTATGTAGTGGACTAGATAAAGATATCAATTTCAGTTAACCGCTATCGTGCTCCCTTACTTCAGCTTTTATCGTCACTTCCCCATGTTTGAATGTGAACTGTCTTACTGTTTACATGCAGCAGAATGAGGAATGTTTCAACTTGATCCTAAAGTAGGGCTCATGCTAGAGAAGCAGAAGCAGATGAGCCTGACATGCTAACACAGTCACAGATAACATATCTGTAGCCACATCTGACATCATGCGGTGACTCACATGGTTCCTCTGTGTTTTAGTGTGGCAGCCTACATAAATGAATTCAGCCACCAAAATCTAAATGTGTCTCATTGTGTCATAAAAATACTGAATCTGAATGTGGAGCGGGTTAACCAGTCAGTGGCAGTGTTTGTGATTATGTGTGTAAATATACGTCCAAGATTGCATACTACATTCCTGCAGCTTATTTATGGAAATGCATGTGATTGCATGGGGGATAATAACTCATCTATTTAAATCAATGTGTGCTGTGGGCGAGGCTACTTCTCAAAGGTTAATGAGACTCATGAAATTACAGCCGTTAAAGTTTGAATGTTAAACTCATCATGCGGTGAATTCTGCAGCATCAGACGGCGCTTCGTGTCTCACGGCCTCTCATCACGTATGTTCTGAAGGCACCAACTAAAAGCAGTGGGTGCAGCCGCGGCCCCTGCAGCGTGCTGGGTTATGTTAATGACATGGCTGCACAAAGGAACTGTCTGCTTTAATTATGGCGGAGTGTTGGGCTCATGGCTCCTGCTCCCCTTTTCTCTGTCTTTGATATTCCTTCCTCCTCTTCCTTGCAGTTCCTTCCTTTTTCTCGACGCTCCCCCGACGTGGCCTCTTTGATACGCCCTCCTCCCGCACAGCGAGCAGAGGTGGACTAATCCTCTGAATCAAAAGTGTCACCTACTCTAAGCAGGAATGAATAGGCCGTAGATTACCACTGGACACTAATCGCATTTAGGCTCCACGATGATAGCTTGTGTTGTTGTGGGCCGGCGTTGGGTCCGAGGCCCGGTGATTTAATGCTCTTCTCCAGGTGTTTGGTGGGGCCCAGCTGTTGTCATGCACCTGTTGAGCTTCCTGCTTCCTTTTCCTTTCTGGATTCAGTGTTGCGAAGCTCCACGCGGGATCAGGAGCATAATTCATATCTTTGACTGACCACTGGGCTGGGAAATATGGAGCAAAAATCTTACCTCATGTCATTTTTATTTCATCAATTTGGATTATTTCTTGGTTGCATTATCCACCCACTGACACAGACTCTTGACTTAAGGCAGTTAATGCCAAGCTGTGTAAAATTAATCTACAATGACCATAACTGTCTCCTGTTTGCTCTAAGTAATTCATTTTTACTTTTTTTGTCGTCATTTCTGCTAACTGCCTCTGATGAAAGCTAGCTATGCACTAGTGAATTCGACAGATTCACAGCCCACAAGTCTCTCCGCCCGCCTCTACTTGTCACTTGTTTTCTTGTATTGTGTACAGGATTTAATTTCTTAGAGGTTACCGTCTTCATCTTTGATTACAAGATAAAAGCCTGGTAAGGGAGAAAAGCTGTTAAGAGTCCAACCCTTGCCAGCTTGACCTGTGTATATTTGTAAATTCAGGACTGGGATATAAGGCCTGAAAATGAAATGCCTGTCTTTTTCTCTTGAAATAAAATTAAGATATCAATATGTTTTTGTTTTTTTTTTCAAACTTGATAAAATAAGAGCGTGAGAAAATGTTTATACTCAATTATACCATAGTATTTTGCAGTGCAGTACTGTATCAATATTCCCAGTGCTATATTGTGATATCTTACTGTTCAATATTGTATTTATAGAAATTTTTGACTCTTCGTTTTTAAGTAATACACTCAACACCAAGTTGGCAACAAACATTCATCCATGACTTTCCTTCTTTCTGTTCTATTTCTCTCTATTATTTCTGTCACTGGGACATGATTAAGTTCATGAATACAACAGATATTAGAAACTGAGTTTTTCTTTCATACAATGTTGTGGGTATCTGTATGTCCTAACGCTTCTATGCTAACACATCGAATTGCCAGATTCTTGAAGATACACCCAACAAAAACAGAACAGCAAACTTCACTAAGATAAAAAAAAATCTGATCAAAAACAAACTGTATGTCACATAGGCCTATCACGATAATCAATAAATCAGTTAACTGAACAATAAATAAAAACGTCGGTAAGTTTGCCGGCTTCGACAAACTGACACGTGCGTGTGTGTGTGTTTTCCTCCTCTCTTTCTACCAAAGAGGCTAAATGAGAAGATGGCTCACTCTGTCCATCTTTCTTAACACCGGGGTGCATCGGTTCTATAGTGAATTTAGCGGATTTATAGCAGAGTGAGCATCTGTCAGACATGCAATCTTTGGGGGGGAGGTGGGGCCGCTTGCGCATACACACACAGAGAGCTGAAGTGAGCTTTGTGATTTTAATAATAATTTTTGGACAATTATCGTCCAGCAAAATTTGTTATCGTGACAGGCCTAATGTTCTATAAGTAGACTGAATTTCTGTCCAGAATTTAAAGTGCATGCTGTTTTGCTCTGGAAGGATGTGCAGGTACGCTATCTAGTTTATATGTAGGGAGGTTGCCTATATTACCACTGAAATCTACACTATTTACAAATCATTAACAGAAATGCTGGTTGATTTAAAAAGTTACAAGACTGTAAAGCCCTGCTGTTATAAGAACAGGTGAAAACTTTCAGCTGTTGTGTCTCTATCATAAGCAACCATGGGGGGAGGGTGTCAACTTCTGTGGCCCAGAGGGAGCAAAATGAGCTGTGGGATAAGTCATGGGAAAAACCATGGGAAATTTGTATTTTAGAATTTTCCACAAGAAAAATGTAATATTCAATTTAATGTATTTGTCGTACACACTTGCTGTATAGCTTTATATATAGACATACTGTTAGCAGTAAAAGCAATTTTTTTAACAGCATGAGGTCTTGTGCAATGCTTAATGTAAGCTGCTGCGTTTGTGGCCATGATAGTGCCTCAGCTTTTAATCATAGTGTGACAAATGCACAGTTAAAGAATAATACCATATTCTGAGGAAAAACAAAGTTATAAATGTGGGCCATATTCAAGATTCTTATTAACAGCCTGTTAATAATAACAGCCTGTATCACTCAATTCATGTATGGTATCAAAATGTAACAGAGTTTGAACACTTCAGATCTTTTGTCATATTTGAACCATGTAATTTCACAAGAGGAAGATGGTCTTAAAGGAAGATCTTGTGGTGCATGTTGTTGCATCTGTGTTGTTTGTTTTGGTGATGCTTTGGCAGTATTGTCATTTCATACCAAAAAAATAATTAAATAAAAAAAATAAAAAAAGACGTTTAAATTGGAAGTAATAAAATTCAAGCTTTGTTGCATTTTCCTGCCATAAAATAACTTTATTTACAGCCTTGACTTTTAGATTTTAATGACTCTTTAATGTTGTGTTTGTAAAGGATGCCTGTGCCCCTGTGAAGCACCATAAATTTGGCATATGTTGCTGTTTTCCAAGCATTTTCTTCTGCAAGATCATAAAAGATTATGCTAAATATTGCTTACAGTAAACATTCAGGCAGTTATAATTTTTGAAGAGTATGAAGACAGCTGTAATTTGAAAAACAACTGGTCTGCATTATAATAATTGAAGGGAAAACTGCCATGGAGAAATTTTGTGTTCCCTCACTCTACGCTGCCACTAATGTTAACAACATGTCTAAAAAGGAAAATTTAAATCACTCCAGGCTGTATGTGATGAGTATAAACACAGACTGCAGAATCTAAAGGCAGGGTGCTCTATTTGAATGGCAAATTTTATACACAACCGCAATTCAAAGTGCTTCAGGTTACACGCGTGAAGCTTTCGGGAAGCCTTTTCAGGAACAGGTTCCAGTGCTGTTGAAACATGAATGTTTTAAATGTTATCTGATAAATCAACATGCAAAGTAAATTCCCTCTTGTCGTTGCGATCTTATACTTTTAGGTCTGTCACACCACCAACTGTTTCATCCTCTGGGCTCTGCTGCTTGTGTTTATTGAGACATGAATGAAGACAATGTTGACTTATCACGGTATTCTGTCATTGGTCCAAAGTCCCAGACAAGCAGCCCCCCCCGCTCAAATATTTTAGTTTAAAAGTACAGATGGTCTACTTTAAGGTTGTTAAACTTATAAAAAAAAAAACTAGCACACTTTGTCGCTCTTTGATGCAAACATTGATAATGTTAATGAGGATTGAGTAGCCTATTCCAACTTGTTAATTTAGTTCTGTCCAAGTTCTAGTATTGGGGGGAAAAAATACATTGATGTATTTTCCTTGTTGGATATATATTGTAATTTTTTCAGGGCCTAGTGCATTACATTAAGTTCAGATTAATAACCTCTCTATCATGACTTTTTCGGAAAGGGAGGTTAACAAAAACATAATTAAACAGCTCAAGCCCTTCTTTATTATATGACCTGGTTCATGGTGTATAGTAAGTCACCATTCTCAAATTATCACTCCTGAAGAGAATGACTACTAGATATCATTGTGATTAAAGCTCCAACTAACAAAAATTGAATTTTTCAATGCCTTAGATGATAATTCTTATCATTAATTTATGAGTCAGATATGACCCAATAAATGAAAAAAACATGTTCACCTTTTTTTGTCTAAAACTGTGTTCTTCTTCTTCTCATTTTTGGGTCCCAAGTCTCTAAGTATTTCAAATCTCATTTCACTCAGTCATTTGTGGTGTTAGGGGCTAGCATATAAGGCCTGTTTGTGGATAAGTTTTAAAAGAAAACATGATATTAATCACACAAGTTTGTGCTTTCCTCAAACCCAGGGATGGGCGACTCGCTGCCTGGAGCCCACATGTGGCTTGAAACATGTGGCTTGAAGTTGTAAATAGCACAGGTCTAAGGACAGACCCTTGAGGAACTCCTGCAGTGGTAGGGAGAAAAGAAGACTGGATTTTGCCTAACTTGACACACTGCGGTCTAATTGAAAACTAATTTTAAAAATCACAACTAATTTAATCAAAACCCAAGTCATAGTGTCTCAAAAGCAGACTGTGTCCAGTTTTGTTAAGTGTCTTGGATACATAGTTGTCATCTATTGGCCAGAAAGGTTGCAGGTTAAATTTTTTCTCTTTGCTTTCACCTTAAAACGTAAGGGCTCCATCACCTAAAGAGAAAAAAACAGTTTGTGGTTGCGACATTGAGTGTAAAGTATGGCTTATCCCTCAATCACACACATGTACAGATAAGTATTTCTACAACAGCAGCTTCCTTCCGCTCCCCTCACCCTCATTTTCCCCTTTTATCTGTCTCAGCACATATTTCATACATTTTACACACATGCATTTCCGAGGGCGCCCGGCGAAGCTATTTACGGCTTGACCAACACTAAATTTTATTTTGACAAGCCCCGTCACATTGTATCTTTCCAGTTTTCTGTGGCCTCGTCACCCTCACCAGCACCCTAAATTTCCTTGAACCATCCAGCTGTACAGTCTCTCATCAACAAGGCCTTGTGTCCCTCCGTCTCTTTGGTCTCAGTGTCTCTCAAGTGTCCTATCTCTCTCCTTATTGCCATCCTCTTCCTCATCCCTCTCAAGTCATCTTCTTCCTGAGTGCTGCATGTTTTACGAGCGGACATATACAGAGTTCAGTCTTTCACCATGACCGAACGACCTCCCTTGGTGGTGACATCGTGAGATATAGGACTTGGTGACATGGGCCAAAAATCAAATCTGAATATTTTTTGGGATGATTGGAGATGCTTTGTAATTAACTCAGTCATTTTTATTACAAAAATACAAAACTGAAAATATTAAGCATGTGTAAGATTTAATGAATAATTAAAAAGTGTTGATCCTCGTTTGGTGCTAAGGCAACAAATACAGAATCTCTACACAAAAAAAAGGTATTAGACAGTTTCCATCCTGTGCTTATCCCTTTCTCGGGGGTGGAGCCTATTTCAGCTGACACTAGGCTAGAGGTGAGGTACACCCTGGGCTGGTCACCAGCCATTCATAGGGCAGACATAGAGAAACAGTCGACCATTCACACATACACACTTAAGGGCAGTTTAAAGACACCATCTAACCTAATGAGCCTATGTTTGGTTTGTTAAAGGACTGAAATACCCAGAGAAACCCATGCATGTCAAACCAGCAACCTTCCTCCCGTGATTCATGAGCACTGCCTGCAGCACCACCATGCAGTTTGGGTTAATATTCTGTTTTTACTATCAAAAATTACAATTGCATACAGTCTCAATTGTGCAAAATAATTTGCATCAATCCTGCATATATAAGTTTAGAAAATCTTTATTATTAAATGCCGCATGTTTCATAATCAATGATGGGCAACTGATGGTCTAGGCACCATTTATGTCTCTCTAACTCAATAATGTGGGCTCCAAGTCAATGACAAATGTTCCAAAAAATATAAAAAAGGCAGGAAAACAAATCTGCCATGACATATTGGAGTCTGATTTGCCACTAAAATGCCATTTAGTCTGGCAAAATTTATTGCAATGTGAAAAATAGAAAATAAATCTATTTACTCTCTTATAACTGGTTTTATTTGATTCTTTACAACAAATCAATCAATAGCCACAAACAAAGCCATTTTTTTAGTGCTTAAACTCTCAGAGTATAGTTATCTTGCAAAACTCTACATATACATAATGTTGATAAAGCTTTGATTTTTGCAGTTCAGTTGGCTGATGTGTTGATCTCTACTGACCTCAATATTTTGTGATTATCTGCAGATACCAGCATCATACTGATCACACTGTGCATGCCTAAAGATTCATCATATTGCCCTGCCAACTCTTCATAACATCCATGTTTTGTGTGAATAATTCCTTAATCTTGCTTTACACCCTCTTCCCATGGCTTGAATATTATTTCCCGATGTTCTAGACTGCATCCCAAGCCTTGCATGCTTTCAAACCCTGAACATATTTTGTTTTGAACTACATTAAAGGTAAAGTAGCATGAAGGAACATTTTGTGTGTGTCTTATTTACATCAGTTCCATATGGGAAACCATATTTCCCCCATAAAAAGTGCTTACATGTGTGCTCTGTGTCTTGCAATTCCCATCACGCTGTGGTTCCTCCGTGATGATGCCCTCACTGACTGGCACTGCAGACCACAAATTTGGGATATTCAGTAAAAAGGGCTGTTATTGAGGGCAGCAGCTTACATTCATGTCACAGGGTTTATTCCTGACTGTGGGTGTTTCCTGGTTTGTTTGGGTGTTCTAATCATACCCTCATCATACCATAATCAAGACATTTTAATTATGGACAAACATCCAGTAAAGGTAGATTGTAGAGATACAATTACGATTGCATTTCTTCGTTTCACTTGAGAAGTTTTGCTGTCCCTATATCTACCTACTCAGTAAAACTTGATTGAGATGTGCATTTTCGTATGACAAATACTATATTTTATTATTTGAAGTGTTTTTCCACATTATACTCAAATATCATCTCAGTTTAAAGATTAATACTGGCAATTGAAGCAAAAATCTCCTGTGAATGCATAACAGAATTATAAAGCTATGGAGCAGTGCCTAAAGGTACTAGGTTGCCCAGCTTGCAGTGCACACAAACAGATAGTATCCTGGAGCTGTCTTTGACTGTGCAATCATCCCAGATAAATTCTGAGGAATACCTGAAAGGTCTGTCAGAGTTAACCCATTATTTGGATGGGATTGGGGGTCAAAATCAAGACATTACATATTTCCCCTTGTATTACTACGGGCTTGTTTTAGCATAAACGCACTGCTATATGGCTAACAAAGAGGGTAAACAACTGGATATTTGTCATGGAAGCACCTTTGGGCCTTTCTCACCTGACATGTAGTTATATTTCGTTTGCTTACTAGTTTTTATCACGACAATTTCAAAACGGGTTTCATTACTTGGTACCACCTGCATGACTGGGATCAGGCTACACAACCATAAGCATGCTAAGAGTTGTTAAATTGCCAACCAGCCATGAAAATTACTAATTTCATCTTGTGTAGTGTGTCAAACAATTTTAAAAATTCCCTCTGAGATGCCTCAAGACAGCCTGACAGAAAGTCATGCATTTTACATTTGTTTCCTGTCATCTACAACTTGTTTCCTCACTGAAGATATGCTGGCAAACGAGAATGCTCTGACCGGATTTACGGACAGAAAAAGTGTGTCAACCACCGAAAACGACACCTTTGTCTTCATTATGAGTCCGAGTGAAACCAACAACAGACAGAGAAAAAGAGAAATGCTGGAGAGAATAGCAGAGCCATCTTAGCACCTTTGTCAGTAACGAACATTTAGCATCAAGCTAATGCATCATTCATCAAAGCAAAGCTGTAACCTCCTGTGCTGACAAATGAAATGGTTTTGGATCGTTGGGGACATGCTTGGTATGATTCTAAGTCTGTGCTGTATCCATATTGGACAGGTGCCTAACTTTGCCCCGGTAGGTTGATCCAAAGTTTGGTTAGAAGGATGTTAACAAGATGACAGTATGATATCAGCATGTGGCTTTTAAACACAACAAATGTAGTAGCGTAAATACAGGATGTTTCTTTGCTGTTCTTCGTGTCAACCTTTATTCACCTGAAGCCATCATGTTAGCCGTACCATCTAATCGGTCATGCTAGAAAGTACGACTAACCTTCTAGCATGACGGAAGGTTAGCTGCCATGCTAGAAGGTTACTAGTTTTAAATGGATTTGAGCTGATATAGGGCTTTTCTGGTAATTTTGGTAACGAAGAGAGCTTTTACATACATCCATGGAATCACACCCATCCACTGTCACGTTCACTCACAGATGGTACAGAGTTTCAAGGTAAGTTAACCGTCAGTATCAGCTAACACACCCACACCTTTTATACCCATGTACACGCCATTGATGCAGCAGTGGCAGCTGCTTGGTGTTAAGCTTCTTGCCCAAGAACACATCGGCATGTGACAGTTGGAGCTGGGCTCAAACAGTTTTATGGGCCTGTGATTGCTTAATGTGATGAAGTCCCCATTGTAACAGCCCCAAAAAATTAAATAAAGTCAAAAGCTTTATTGGACAGAGAAGTATTTATGCAAAAGTCATGTGAAAATAAGATATGACATGAGTAAGGCTACAAATTCAAGTTACAGGAACCACTGAACAAAAAAACAGCATCAGTAAGCTCAAACATGATTGATTTTTGGGTCTTAAAAATCGAGGACCACGCTCTTATGGTGTCAGATTTTCCTTCAACCCAGCTTACAGATATATAGATGGGTTCTCTCATATTTAGGAAGTTGGAGGTTGATTCCAGAGTCCTGCAGTCTGCAAGTTGAAGTGTCCTTTTGGAAGATTTCAGCCATATACGTGGACTTGAATGTGGAAAATTGGATGCTTATGTGCAGATTGGCACTTTGTAGCCTCTGCTATCAGTGGATGGATATGTGTCAGTGGGTGAATGTGAAAAGAAGTATTGAAGCACTTAGAGTGGTTGTGGGAGATTGAAAGTGCTTTATAAGTGCATTTTCCATTTATCAGAACTGTGCTGCTCTATGACCCCTTTGAAACAAATAGAAATGTTCACTGTTTTAAACTCAACATGGTCTTCACTTATTTTTTCAGTCTTGCAACAGGTCGTGCAAAACACAAAAATGTCTACAGCATTTATATTTAGACTCTTAGAGTACAAGACGAGTAATACATCTGCACAAAACAAAGACAAAAAGATGACACAGATTTCACACCACTTTCCTCAAGCCAACGGAAATCGATGTTTTTCAGCCGAGTCTCTCTGTGACGCTCACACATTTCTCTCTTGTTTTCTTCCTTGTGCTCTCTTGCCAGACGAGTTTGTGTCCCCTCGGGCTGCTGGCTCTGGTACAGTAAATTGCTGCAATTGTTTCACAGTATTTTCTCATCGTGTCTTTGGGTCCTGAAGGTTGTTGCTGTTCTTTCTTCTCCTAAAGAAGATGAAAAGGGGAGTTTGGCTATTAGATTTAATTGAGTGCTTATTTGGGCAAAGGGAGGTGGTCCGGGTTAAATGCAAGAGGTCTCGGTGTGCAGGTGGTGACAAGCTGGATTAAAAAATTAAGTTCTGCTAAGGAGTCCTGGTTTTTGTGAACTCTGCAAAGCCATTGGCAGGGGATCAAGCAGCTACAGATTGGTTTGGAGCTCTTTCCCACAAACAAGCAGCATGAATATCTATGATGCAATGTGCAGGAGCAAAGAGACCAGCGGATTCTTGGCCGGCATCCTTGCTGAAATAACTCAAGCTCCTCTCATTCAAACTCAATTACCAGTGCAGTGTTTGCTGAAGATTAATTATATACTTGACCTGAATTAAACAAGGGTGGTTATATATAAAGGTTTGGTTTATTTATAAGCTACCCTGAGAAGGGATTAACAGGAAGGACAGGAACTCAACTTTTACCAAGGTAGAAGTCAGATAGCATCTGAGCAATGTATGACTCTTTTCCGTCATCATTCTTTTCGCATTCTGTTCTCAAGTGTGTCAGTTGAAAGCCCCAGATTACACAACATTTATGTAGAATCAAATTTCTGAGTTGTCATCTTGGTGGGAAACTTGAAATCACGTTTCTTTTGATACCTGGGCCTAGTGGAGTGAACCTTTAAGGTATCAAAAGTTGGTGTAACATGCACATTGGGTTGATATCTGAAAAAGATATGTTAATTGATGCAGTGTGTCAAAGAAAAAGTTTTGTTATTTTGTAGGAACATGCAAGTAGAGGTGAAAACAACAAAACACTTAAAAGGAAAAGATTAAGTTGATAATGTTGGCTTCTTTATATTAACGAAGTACCTAATGCCTTCATTTTTTGGTAGCTGTTAGTTGTGTAAGAGTCTTGGGCAGCCACTCCAAATTACTGGTTGGCAATGGATGCACCTGCATGCCACAAATACTTTACCTAAGACAGAGATGTGCAAGAAATGCAGTAAGTGAATATATAAAATAAGATGATCTAATGCACACCCAGTTCTATGTGCAGGCTGTGTGACCATCAGGTGATCAAAGAGAAAGAGAGAGTGGTCCACTACTACATCTCTCTTGAAAAGATAAAATGTAAGAACACAAAAACGGTTAATAAAAGCAATAATACACTTTGACAGCCATTCATATGTGCTTTGGCAGCATGCCTAGGTTAAAGTTTTTTTGTGGGGAAACACTGCAATTGATCAAAACCAAACGTAGTAAATCAACTCTTCTTTGACTTTACAAGGCCATCCTAAGCTACATCGTAAAGACAGCAAAATATCAAAGTACTTCTGGAGGCAACAGATGGGTCTAAACTCCCTGCCAATCCTATGGTTGATTATGATCTCTTTTACTCAAATTGCAGGTGTAATTGGGGCCTTTGTTTGATACCATGACACTTTGAACCCCCAGAGTGAAATGCTTTTTATGACTTACCATGTTTAGTATTGCATGGCTCGGCCGGCACCGTCAGAACACACATGTCCCTGAAGGCAGAACAGCGAGAGAAGGATCTGATTTTTTCCATCCGCCATCACTCACCGCTCTGACATGCCAGAGAATTCCCCTCACCCCCTCCCAGTCCATAGTTCAAAGCTTTACGTTTGCCACCAGAGAGGGGGTGTATCGGTGAACTTGGGGCCCTCTGCCAGAATTTACCCTCAAGATGTTTTCAGTTGAATGCCCTCTGAAGTTGGAAGAGTCTCTCTGCTTCTGTTTTAGACTTCCTTGAAACCCGCTGTGGATATTTTATCTGCTGAGATTGTGCTATTGGTGGTTTGGATTTGGCGTTTTCAGACTCAGAAGAAGCGAATGTCAGACAAAACATCCTTCTCTTGCATCAAAGCCACATCTTGAAAAGTGTAGGCTTGCTTTCTCCGTTGCTTCAGTGTCAAAAACAGTACTGCCTTTTGATTTGTACCAACAAAAAATTGACTCCATCCTTTGATTGAATAAAACCATTTTTGGCCTCCTCATGTACTAAACTGGCATCTTATAACTCTCCCTGACAAGAGCTTGCGGTCATTTTGTTCAAGCATCATAAACTGTTAAGAGGCTGGATTTACAGCCCTCTTTGAAATTTTAAAGATGTGGTGGTAATATTGGGACTTGGAGGGCAGGCTTGGTCAGATAGGCATCAGACGATCTGTCATGGTAAGTACAAGACTCAGTCTTTGATGCATGATTTCAAAGCGTTATTGGTAGTCTGCCCTGGATCACCTCCAGGCTGGTTTAGGAACTGTAAGATAATTAGATAATCCTGTTACGGGGTGTCTGTACACTACATAAAAACTTCAGACTAAAAGTTTATGACTTTCTCATGATACAGAATGTTCCATCCATACATTCCTACATAGACCTATCTGTCCATAAATTTGTCCATCCACTTATTCTGCCAACTAACTGATCTATCAATAAATCCTTCTACTCTCTGTACCCGTACACATAAACCCATTATATTTGGATTTCATCCATACATCCATGGACACTTGAGAAATTAATCCACCAATAAGTCGATTAATTCAGTTTCCTGAACAAAAAAGCTGTTCATTTATTCAAAATCTGTTGTTATACAATAAAACTACCTGTGATTTCATGTATCTAGACCATTTATTGACCAATAAACCTATTGATCTAAAATTAATCTATCCAATCATATTCATCCATCTACTCAGCCAGCCAACAAGCCATCTAGCCATCCATTTCTCGACCATATGTCAGTAAATTTGCACAACCACAAAAACATTTTATTGATGCATCAACTAATTTATCTTTTCAATCCTTTTTAGTTGGAAAGGGGCATTCTTGGATTTCCTGTATACATCAATAGACTCCGCCTTCCATTTACTTACTTATAAAAACATCAACTTAGTTTCCTTTAATCTGTCCAAATAACCATACTTTCATTTATTCATTCATTAATTTAACACAATCTACCCATCAATCATTAGACAGTCCACCCTGTCATGCACAATCTCTTGATGAATTTAACGTTGCTGCTCCAATCCAACCATCTATTCAGCCATCCTGCTAGCCAGTCAGTCTTATTCATGTGGTCACACGTCCATCCATCCATCAATAATTTATAAACCATTAATCAACAAATCCAGGGGTTTGTTCCAATCAGTTAATCAGTCCAAAAACCATTTACACATTGGATATACATCAGTTGGTCATCCCTATGTAAACAGCCCGTCCAGATCAACTGCCAACCAGCAAATTCGTTTCAATTAACCTCCCTGCATACACCATCCAAACATAATATATCTATAGATTAGCCTTTCATTAATTCACTAATGCATGGATTCTATCCAGCAAGTCCATCTGGGTAACCAGCTATTCCTCCAAAAAGTGTACATCATCCATCCATTTGTCTGTTTAAACTTTTAAATAAGAAGTATCATCAATCACACAAACATAGTTTGTTTACTTAACTTCCTGAGGTCACATCATTGACAGGAAAAAGGAAAATGCCTGTTTTAAGCAGCTTCCTCTCAAGTCTGCCTAATAAGTCATTTTCAAGTGTTTTTTATGGGTAATGCACTGTTGAAAGAAAGCATGTTGTCGATCAGACATCGATTTCTTTATTTATATGCAATGAAAGGTTTGATTTGATCAAAAGAAAGGAAAGCATCTACAAGCAACACATTGGTAAAGTTTTTTATTTTATTCTGTGGAACATTATGTGACCCTGCTTCTGTGTAGACTTTGATACACTGAATAAGATATCTATCCAGTCAGTGCAAATATAGCACCAGTATGTGATCTCATGCCAAGCTGGCGCTTCTGAAATCCAACATGTCATGGGACACTGATCAGCATAAAACACTCTCACGTCACAATTCTACAGTCATTTCTAATCTACAAGACAAATATTAATATATCACATACCTTTAGTTGTATCTTTAAAACATGTAGAAATAGTATAATGTAATTCAAACTTTTCAATGAAAGGGGTCTTCCTGCAACATACATACTCTCCTGTTCGGAAGACAAAGTGTGATTTGTATACCACGAGGATTAGACACCTTCAAACACTAAAAATACACCCCATATTGCATCTTAAAGGCACATGTTTTTAGATAATATTTGCCTTTTATGTGCATTTATCATTCAAACTGAGTTATTAATGTACATTATTTGCCCAGTATTTTGAAGCCTTAGTCAAGCTAACCAAATGGCATCACCAGGAGATAAATGCCACCCCAGTGTAATAAAATTAAATCAGTTGATGCTTTTGTGTGGAGTTGGTCATTTTCAATAAAAAGTGATTCAATATTAATATTACTAAATTTATCACTATCAGTCATTTTGAGAAAGCTGTAGTCCCCTTAAAAATCTTGTTCTCTTTATTTTAACACAGAAAAAAAAATGCCCCAAATAATGAACTTTTCTCTCTTACTGTGTTGGATATTCACACTGGTTGTTCCTTACATTAGACAGAGTCAGCCATTAATGTAACTTTTTACTTGTTTAAGATTTGATCCACAATGCACTCTGGGATATTTTCCCTGATTTCTTCACCACTGGTTGTTCACTACTTTCACTTTGCATTGTAAAATGTAATTAGTGCACTATTTAGGGTATGGGGTACTTATGTATGCTAAAACAATGCTCATCCAAGCAGCTGAATGGTTGCACCTTATAAGTGATCAGTGAGTGTATATCCCATAGATGTGTGAGACAGTCCATCTTGCATATCAGGTTAATCAAACATCTCTCTTTTTTACCATCTCCTTATATTAATTCATTTCATTTTTTTCTAGTGGGTTTTATTTTTTTCATGGCTAAAGTAATTTTGTCAGCTAGCTAAAGTTCTTTACTTTCAAAAACAGATTTGAACCAAACAGGAAGTAAATTTCTCTCTGCTTAAGACAGTAGAATTACAAAGTAAAAGCACAGCAATTACCAGTTTAGCGATAAATGCTCCTAGCTTAATTGTTAACTTTACTTGTCTATTTTTAATAACGAAAGTAATAAAACTAGAAATCCTAAAAAGTATAAACGTAGTAACATAAATCATGCATTTTACTGTCTGATGTTTGAAGCAGTGTCCTACTTTTAAATCGTGGTTACAGATTGCACTGGGGTTACAGTGCAGCACTCATTTTCATTTTGAATTGGAAAAGTCAGGGCCATGATTAGTTTTTCCCAAAGCAAGAAACTGGTTTCATTTGTCAATGTATAGGACTTTAAAAAAACCCTCAGGATGATGATGGGAATTAATCATGATTCACTTTCAAGATGTCACATTTAATTGTGGCAGTGAAATGTAGTTGTTTGACAATCCTCATGAAATGCGAAGGATATTGAGCCAATCAGCAGCTGTTGACAGGCAGAAAAATCATCACATTTTTGCCTGTCAGCCACTCCCAACAGTTAAATACAAACCCTAAGGGGATGATCCATTTTGGTTTTTGACAACCAAGTGCTGGTTAATCACCTGTCAGATTCCTACTGTGAAAACTAACACTGCACAAGGACTGAGAAATGCATTCTCTCACAAACACTCCTCTTCCCGGTCGTTTCCCAACACTCAAATTATCCTATTGGTTAGTCTTGTCACCAGCAGGAGGGCATCATATGACCACTCTTCCATTCAGGCTCCTTATTGTCTGCCCAGTTTCCACTCGCAGCGAGCTACCTCTCCTCTTGTGCTCTGTCTTTTTTACCCATGCAGGTCTGCAAGAGAAGAGCCCTCCAGCTAATTAGAGACTTGCCAGTGGAATTTCACTCCGACAAAGGAAGCTATTCATGTCGGCAGGATGGTGAAGAGGCCGCACTGGCAGTGGCGATAGCATGGCTCAGAGGAGTTAGCAAAATGAAGAGACTTCACTTTAAAGCTTGTCCTCTTCTGAAGATACCGTGGCTCTTGAGTCGAAGCAAAGCTGCTCAGTCTTCAGGCCCTCCACAGCCCCACTTGCGGTCCTTCTGTTTTGCCATCTATCATCTTCTGTTGCTCTGTGGAGTGGAAGGGTTAGATCAGACTTGGCCTCTGTCACAGACTGTCAGCGCAGGGGGCTAAATAGTTGACCTCCAATCTTTACGTGTTGTCTTCAGTGACTTGATGTGGTGTCTTTGTGACAATTCTGACCCATATTCCTTTGATGCACTTTTCATTTCAAATGTTGTACTCTGAATGGACACAATCAATTTCACTGCCACACTGTTATTCCCCAGTCTGTCTTCTGGAGCCTATAAAAGAAAAATACATGGACACACTATAGTTTTTTTCCTGCATAGTGAAGCATCGAGTTTGCTTGCTTATTTTGGTCTGTTTCTTGAGGGTTTTTGAACCAGAATTGTCATAACAAAGACTAAAGGTCTTCGTAACATCTGACGTTTAATGATGTAAAAAAAATGATGAGGGTACTCTTTTCATTTCTTGCTTTTATTCATCATACCGTAAAGAGAAGGGCTACAGAAACATTTCAGTACACTGAGAGAAGAGTTGTATCAACAGCATCAATCCAGGGTGATTTGGGTTGTGGTTTTCGTAACCTCTTACTTAACCACTGTGAAATAATGAGGAGATTGTTAATGCCTCCTATTTTACACTTTAGTCTGAATGTCTCTCTCTTATTCAGAGAAGCTTTAGCTTGATAATTTGATTGTACATCTTTACCCATAGCTAATCCAAGTAGCAGCTGGACTGGTTCAGCTTCTGGAAGACTTTGCCACGTCTTCAAAAGGCCTCTTCATTTCAATGAGTTTCCATTGCGTTTTCACCTACTGTTTACACGAGACCGGTGCATGGAGTGCCTGAATCCACAAACTTTTGAAACCAGGGTCCAGAGTGGAGAGTTTTGAAAACACACTTCTTGTAGGTTGGATTAAGTTTTTTAGGTTGAAACACTGACACAAACAAATGCACAGTACTCTTTCACATGAAAACTGTGCGCACAATCCAAGAACAGGAACAACAGCTTCGGCTGTCTACCGAGCAACATGTGTGCTGCTTACCGTGCTTGGTTTGCTATCCAGACAGGTTTGTTGCCGGAGCAAGAAACTACTGCATCTTCACGCGTCCACTCGCCATTGTTATTTTTGAAAACTTCATCTCCACCGGTTTCTCTACAAACCTACAGTGCCATCTACTGGCCTGGCATGCAGGCTACAGCATTTTCAGTCTTTGTTGCGTCTTCGAGTGGACGTTGCTCGTGTTTGATAATCTAGAGGGAAAACCTTTCTGTTCCTGGTCAAAATGTTGTCGTGTAAATGTGGCCTAAGAGTTGACTGGGGAGAGCCCAGAAATATAAAAACCTTTGTTGACCATTAATATGCTAATTGTCTGGTGGTCACCTGATAGTCCTTAAGGGTGTTTATTGGGCACTTATTCTGCCATTTGGGTTACATTTTGTTTGATCCTTGTTCTTTAGTGGAAGCGTTTGGATTGTTTATGAAAGGAATCCAAAACTGCATTATATGTAGGAGATAAAAACATTTCTGAAACCCCATCTCTGCAAAAGTGGTTTTCCATCTCAACAAAAAAAATGGCCGCCTTGACACCTCTATCAATCCAACGGTCTTCTCTTGATAAACGGCAGACTTTGTAGCAATCTATGTAACCTGTCATCATTTCTGCCAAGTGAATGACCTGATCAAGTCTGAGCTTATGGTTGTGGCTAAGATGTATGCTTTATGGTTTATGAAAAAGGATCACTACTAATGGCACATGGATCTCTGACCATTTTTGCAGTCCTTGTTTGTTAGCAACCATTCTTTCAAAACACAAATTCAAACTATTCGTTATCAGACATATTCTGTAAGAAGCCTAAGGGGCTAAAATTCTAACTCACTTCCATATTTTTAGGCTTGTTCCTACACCATTTGATTCACTAATCCTACACGATTCACTACACTGCACACATGGTGCTTCTCTTGGGGGGTGTCCATGCTTTTCAAGACTTCAAAATGCAAAATAACTCATGATTCTGTCATTTTAAATGTATGATATCAGCAAAGTACCACTACGTTTGATTGTAGTAATTGTATACTTGCCTGAATACACATGAAGATGCTTTGGTTGTGTTTGGCAGGATAACAGTTTTATCACATGTAGCCATTCCCAAAATATAATGTTGTGTATTTCACTTAAAATAAACACAAAAAATAACGTCATACTTCATTAGAGAGGACTTGAAAGCTGGAGATCATTAATAGACTAAGAGAAAATGTCTAATTTGAATTATTTTACAGCCATTCTTTCTTTTGCTACCGGGGTTTCATTTGAAAGACTGGAGTGTTCAGGCTCTTTGGCACCGGCTCCGCTTCAAACCATTAAGCTGCAGTATATAACCTCCTTCCCTGGTCTATGGTCTGACAGCATAGAGTATTCAATGAATGACCCTCGGCTTATCTATGTGTAAAATAAGTCATGTTTAGACGCTTCTGCACTTCCTCTGCCAGACTCTCCATACTGCCAACCCCTCAATCATCCCCCCTCCTCTGCCTTTCTTTAGGAAAATTGATTCTTTATGTTCTGACAGAGGGGGAATTCCCTCCATGTGGCATGTGAAATGCAACCCACCCGTGGCTTTTTCATCCCCTTTTCCACACACTATACCATCAAGAGCATGCTTGGAGTGAGCTGTATGGGCAATTTTCTGTCACAGCGGTTGAAAGTTGAATCATAGCATCAATATATTCAGGGTTCTGGCACATTTTCTGGATTTACAAATTAGAAACTTATGGGGGAAAGTTTATTCATTTGACCAGGCTGTGATTGCTTCTCACTGTGGTCCTTGTGGAAAGTATGCTTAGTGGAAATGTCCAGAAATATAGGTTAACCGAGATTTATATTTATAGAATATCATGATCAAGTAAATGGCAAATGTTTGCTTTGGTGGAGGGCAAATATAGATACTCTTGAAACCTTCTAATTTAGGTTTTAAATATGATTATAAGAATTGCACATTCATTTTTTTGGTGTGTGTTTTAATGGCTTATGAGAAGAGAGCTGTGGGCAGAGATGCCAGTTGATGGGCAGGTTTTATTAAATTAATTCACGTAACGATTAGGATTACAATTAGACAATCTGGTTTCAGACATAAATGGAACACAAACAAAAAGACAAGAATAAAATAAATATTGTGGGTCTTGAGGTTCCCAAAATGTACTGCAAAATACTGAAAGTGGCTGTTTTTCATGATGTGTCCCATTTAACCCTTAAAAGCCTCAAAACACAAAGTATGGCCAGAAAATTGTATCTTTTTTTTAGCTGAAAGGTCACATTCTACTAAAATCCCCCCCCAAAATAAAGAAATCCATAAAATTTAACATATATAGTTTTAGTATCTCATTTAATAGATTTGGTGTTTTGGAACTGATAATCCATTTGAGGACCTTTTTTTCATTTATATGATTGTATTCAGATGCTCTTAATAATTGGTTGATTATTGATTAGATAGAGGTATTGTAAAAGTATGGATCAAATAGTATAACAGACTTCAAGGGGTTAAGCCACCTATATTAATCTGGAGTCTCATTTATAAAACATTGCGTAGGATCCGTACTAAAAGTGTGCATGTGCCCAAAAGCTGAAAATTCTGTGCCCCATGAAAAACTGGTTTGTAAAACCGTACGTGCGCTCACAGTCCACCCAAAACATTGTGCAAGTGGATTCACCTCAAATCTCCCACAAAAGAAGGAACCCTGATGAATCGACTGGTCATCCAAAAACAGCCAGCATTATTGTGCTGAGGAATGACTGCAGTATCCCCGACCTAAGGACAGAATTTAACTGTTATGTCATATACCCAAAAGAGGTTTTAGACAGAAGATGTAACATTATATATTGTTAAATATATCAAACACATACCTGTCCGCTGATTCCTGCTGGTCAGCCATTGTACACGCACGGGGATGGTTTGGTTCCAGCAGGTGTTTTTGTCTCACAGGGCCCAGTCCAGCACATAGATCCAAGAGCACTGCTCTGGAGAATCTAAATTGGCTTATTAGAACCATCATCATGGGCCAGGAAGTCTTCATGGTCCCTAAAGACTCTCTCCATCCTGATTCTACCATTTGTGTGAGCAGTACCAGCGCATCCATTGTGCAGCACGAGGGTCACTGCACTATTTATATGCTTACTCAGCAATTAGACTGATTATTACACACCTTGTCACAGCTAATACTGATCAATCAGTGCTATCCAGCGCTCTATGTCATTTGAAGGTGGAAGCATGGCACAGGAACATTGTGTTCAGTAGTAGGCCTAATGGTTCACTTAAGGAACATGACTGTGACTCTGCAGACTTGTGTGTTTATGGCTACGTGGGTCTATTCGTCTGATATGTGATGACATCAAATGTATGAGATGAATCCAGCTTCAATTCACCACCTCACCATCTGTGCCACCAGTTTACCCTGTTTCTAAAATGTCCACGCAACAAGATCAAAATTGACTCATCAATGTCCAGATTCTCTGGACAAGTTTATTTTTACAAATCTCAACCTTTGCGTGGGAGGTGGCCGACACGACTTTCAAGCCCCGTTTTGTGCGTGAGCAAGCTTTACAAATTAGGCCCCAGAGCTGTAGTAGAATCAGCTACCATGGTCAAAGCATTGAATAAAATATTGCACTTCATACAATATTTAATCTCACATTCATGCCCAATGTTTTGCCTAACCTTGCTCAACTAAAATGCAACATACATGACCAATGTGTACTGAAACACACAAATGGCTGCAACATGAGACACAGACACTTCCTCATTTCACAACGCACAGACACACACATGTCCACATATAGAAAGCCTGACACACACACATATGTGCATGCACAAGCATAGCTTCCAGCACATTCTGTCCACTGGGAGCATGAAGACATTAACAGCTTCCTCTCTCCCTTCCTGTGTCAGAGCACCTTTAGAGTTCAGACAGTTGGCCTTCCCTCAGTCCTCTCACTTTCACAGACTTTCTAACACATTAAGGATATACATTTCTTCACATTTAGACCTCTGTTCTTCTTTTGTCTGTTTCTTTTCAGTCTCTTGGCCCTGGTTAGTGTTGCGTTTTATCACTCATACAGCCCGTTGATGGAGACACAAACCATAATGAATTGCAGCAGGGATAATTTGCTATAAAAGCTCACATTAGCTTTGTCGTTACAGGGGAGTTTCCTGATTTGGAGATGCAGTTATTGAGAGAAAACATTTAAAGATAATAGACAAGTAATACAGAGCAGTATCAGCCCTGTCAGCTTTTCATTTGGGGATTAATTGAATGTGAATGATTGGATCTTAAGATGCCAGGGTGTATTGATGCGGAACTACATGTGCTGACAGATCTGCACCTCTGTTGATTATCATTACACTGAATTAAGGCTCTTTTGCATAAAGCTGAGCACAGTTTTTTGTTAAGTATACAAAGGTTGCGCAGCAGCGATAAATCTAGTCCCACAGCAGTACAGTATGATGGATGTAGAGACTTTGTTAGGCTTTTGCTGGGGAGGATGTGGGGAATAGAAGTTTCAATAGCCTTAATTCACCTTTTGTTTATTGTTTTGTGTCCAGATAATCTCACAAGTTTTCTTATAAGCTTATATTTGTACATATGACATTTTGCACCAGTGTTATCTCAAATGGTATGATTTGGCACAGACCTACTGCAAACAGTACATTCAATCAACATGAAAACACCAAAAAAAGAAATGAAGTTACTGAAACACTCATGAAAAGTAAGTGCAGCTCAATCTGTCATTACTTTTGCGTGGTAACTGTCATACAGTATTTTCATATGAACTTTTAGGCCTGTGCAAACAATACCAATACGGTAGAATATTGCCATCCACTCTTTGCCGGTACGTGTATCGATACTGATTCTACAAAATGGGTTCAGCCTCAAATGCTCTGACAGCAGTTGTGGATAAACTTTGGGGGATGTTTTCAATGCCACATTTCAAAGTAGAGGTCAAACTTCATGAATGAAGCACATGTTCAAAATTTTAACCTGGGTTTTAAAACCTTCAAGCACCTAAATTTAAAGCCCCAGTCACACATTCCCGTTTCTCATGGCGATTGTGCACGATTGTCATAATCCTGATAAAATGTGCTTTGGTCGGGGTGCATGTGCTACTTGTTCTGGATCAGCCTTGTATAGTCATGGATGAAAGGGGGGAACCTGGAAGGGTCCCGACAGTTTTGAACAGTTCAAAACTGTCGGGACCCTTCCACGTTCCCCGCCGCTCTCTGTATGGCGGGATGGAAGCCTAATGCAGTCCTAAGATGAACGGTATTAGCATGACATGTACGGAGCTCAGTCGGGCTGATCGTGGCTCAATCCTGAAAGCTTTATGAGGACAACTGACAAGGATGTATCCGTTTGTGCCCCGACTGTGTCCTGTTCAAGACGACGCACGCGACGGGGCTTACGTCACGCTAACTGAGTTCGAGAGGGGCTGACATTATGTCAGTCGGATGAAAATTCTTGGAATCCTCATCATATTGCTGTATTAACCTAACTGGAGCGGGACGAACGCCCCCAAAGCGTTGTGAAGCGCTACTGACGGTGTATTTACGGGGTGTGTCCAGGGGTGAGACAGTCATTTCATCCCGTATCATAACGATCACACCAGCCTCGTCAATCTTGTACAGTCATGCACAATCGCCATGAGAAACGAGAATGTGTGACTTAGGCATAAGTGTCTTGACTTGGAGAATAATCTTTTCCTTTTGCAATAAAAAAAATTATTTAAAGTTGTCAAGAATTCTGATAAAGGCATAAGAAATGTCCATTATTTACATGTCGTATTGTATCCCCAGGTATGAGACAATATAGGTATTTCTTCATTTTAAAAGTTGGAGCAACTCAATTTTGTTGTAGAAAATAATTTTGATGACGAAAATAGGTGTAGGGAGCAAGAAAAATATATACATATAAAAGTTGCATAAGCTAAAGACTCTTCAATCTGTTTGTGATAACGTGTGGCAACTACACAAAAGCTATAGATTCTGTTGAGGAGGGCAGCTTGAAGGAATTTCTTGTCTGATGAAAAATAGACTGTTACACAACTGTACCTCAAACCACAAGCTGTCATGATGATTTTTCTGGCCGGATTTTGGTCAGTTTTGAAAAGAAGAGATTGTCTCAATACTAGAATATTAAGCTTTGATCTCATTCTAGGAAGAAAAAGAACATCAATCAGTTATTGTACTATGGCAACAAAAAGAAGCCTGAAATACCCAAATTGGGTAATATTTTATTTTTTGAAATAAAAAGTTAGAGCCAGTCTCTTGGACACTTAAAGTGCTGCAAAAAGCCCAAAATTTGCCTTCACACTGGTTCATATTTTTGTCTTTAATGACTGATTTATATTTATAACGAACCAAGTTTTCCAGCTGTGTATTCACTTTATCCGAGGTACTCTATTGGAGCCCCAAAGGTCCTTTTCCCCATGTGGACAAAGTCTGCCATGATTGGTCAATCCATCTTGTTTGATGAGATTGGCCAGTTTGGTTCTATGTGTCATGTTGTCAATAACTCTTCATTCATTCTACAATCTCTGCTCTGTAGTAAGCTTACCAGCCCAAACTAGTGGGCTACAACTGTGGACAACTTAGTGTTAGCATATAACACTGGTAGGTGAACATAGGTGGCCATTGTAGGCAGCCGCTGGTGCCATAAAGCGGGGGAGAGGGAGAAGTCTTGATGTGGCAGACCTTTGCTTTGTTCATGGAAGTGGTCATGCCAAGGAGACATGTTAAACACAATAAAGGATACATTAAACTCATGTAAGCTCTTTGATGCTAAGCTAGACTAACCATGTTGTGGCTCTGTGCTTGAATCGTTTGTTCTTGAAAGGGTAGAACATGAGAAGACTTCCCTTATATAAACTTATAACTCTTTTGTCCATAAGGAAATTTGACTTCCCATCGTTAATCTAGCTCAACACACGAGTTCCGCCCTTGCTTCTTATATAAACAGGTGTGATATCAACCATCAAAGTCAGGTTCGTAGCATGCATGCTAACCCCCACCTCAGGTCTGTCAAGGTCTCCAGTTCCAGTGCTGACATTAAAAACCAGTACTGCTGGCTGAAGGAGGATGTTTCTGCACCCATTATAGCATGACTGTGACCCAGGCCCATAGATAAATGTTTGCCTTTCATGTCTGTCTGTGAGGTAAACAGGCCGAGGCTTCTGAGGCCAGAGCTTCACTTTCCCAGAGGCAGAGGGATGTAAGAGGGAGCGAGGTAGGATTGGGAAACCTATTGAGTTATAAAGATATGGCAATATTTTCAGGCAAGATTTTAGAACCGTGTTGTTTCGAGCAATTTAAATAATGTTAATGTGGACTGCTTTATGATACAAATGACCTGGTTTTGAGTATTCAACATGATGACCAGACTGGGTAAAAAAAGACTGGGTTGAGGAGGAATAAAACTGAACAGAAAAGATTTTAAAGAACTCTGCTGGAGATCCTAACCCTTAGTAAGATGACTGTTAACAGTAAAAACAAACAATGATCTGCTTTACAAATAGTAGGAGGCTCAATCGTCTTCAGATGCTGGCCACAAGATAGGTTATTTGAATGATTGAGTCTAAATGGAGCATTATTGTATTATTTTTTTATTTGATTCGGGTAGCATTTTTTATCCTTAGTTAAAATATAAATAGGCTGAAACAGCTTTTGCAGATAGTGTCTACACAGCAGAAGAAATTTGAACAATGCTCTCTCTTGTGAGAAGCTTGACACATTATATTTTATGAAGATTTCTCCTTTTTAAATCACAGGCCATTAAAAGGAAAGAAAACTTTGACAAACTGTAATGGAAGTTTTTTCAGTGATTTGTATTATCGAGTCATTGTAAAGGAGTTTGCTGTTTTTGATGATCTAAAGCAAACAAAAATATCAAATATTGGTCATCTAGGATCTAATTTGTTTTCGTTTTCACTGTTTCTTTGCCAAATTCATCGACTTTTTAAATGTTGCCTTTATATGTTAGCTATTTAGACAGAATTGTGTCCCAATAACCTATGGAGACAATAATGAACCACCATTACATTTTGATATCAGCAGTCATTAATTATTCATAAAGAAACAGATATTACACCATTTAGTAGCATAAAGTGTTTGCTCGAAAAGGCCTACCAGTGTGATGTCCTATCATTGTTTTGTTGTCATTAAGGCCCATTGGCTTGTGGTAGTAAGCTCAGTGCAAAGCATGGACTGTAGAATAACTGCAGAGTTGTTGACAACATGGCACAGAGCAATTTTAAGCCTTCCTATATACCAAATAGAGGGGGAATAAAGGTGGATCAGGGGTGCTTGGTGTATGAAAACTTGACGTTTTTTCCCATTAGTGGTTGTGAATTACTGTAGTGGTGATAAAAATAATAATTTCTGAACGAGAGTTAAGACAAAATATATGCTCTTTAAATTTTGACTGAAGATCATGATGTTTCTGTTCTTGCTGTTATCACCAATAATTCAGATAATAGTGGTTTTATCATGGTGAAACTCATGGTATCTAGGAGAGTAAGACCCCGACATATGAGAATTCTTGTACTTTGAGAGTCATTTGTTTTTTTCTCTTTCTAAAAATTTAAAGGTATTCTAAAATATTGTTGGCATCCAGCTGAGAATGTATGGAGACATGATTTTTGGTGCATATTTCCCAGCTCTAGAACAAGTTTAAGAAGTAGAGAATAGAGGAAATGGATGAGGAAAACCTTAAAGAAATAGGAAATCCGACCACAAAGTGAAACAGGGTCTTCAAACTTTGAAGAAACAAGGGCAAGAACAGATGAGAAAAGGCAAAGTGGAGAGAGCAGAGTGAACTGAAGAAACAGCTTGAGAAGTGAGCATGAGGAATGAGGACAGAGGGAAAAGGGGGATTTCAGGCGGAGAGAAGGTGGGAGGGGTGTTCTTGCTGGCCTTTGTACTGTACGGCCTTGTTTGTTTTCTATATGCTATATCCCCGCCCTTCCTCCTCCCTCCTCCCCCCTCCACCTCCTTTTCTCAGCTGCTCACCCACCCTAACAATCCACTTTTTATTTCTTCCAGGGCGGAGACAAGGCGGACCACACAACGCAGGAGGCCTGGGGAAATCATTAACTGCACACAAACACATGCAACATGACTGGTAGGTTACACTCTGCCCATTCAGAACATGTATGTTTTATGCTACATGTGCACATATCACTGGCTCAGCACATGGCTGTGGTCAACACTGTCTGAGATATGGTTCACTATTGTCACTTCCCTTAGTCTTCTCTGATAGGGCAGTGCAGCAGTGATGCGTGTTTGTAGGCCAATCAGGAAGTTGGTTCCTTTGAACCAACTTCCTGATTGGCCTACAAAAAGCCTACATGTTTTTTTTCCCATTAGTTTCTGGATTATTGCTTATTATAAGCTCTGTGATGACATAAAAAGGTTTGTGACACTTTGACACTATTCTCCGTCAAGTTTCATATCACAAATGAACATTAACACCTATGATTTGAACCAAAAACTAAATTGGCAGAAGTAAAAAGCTAATTTTAAGATTTGAAGGAAATACAGCTCCCAGATTTCATTTTTGGCATAATAATGACCCCAACAAACTGTAGTCTCGAGGTGCTTTTTGACTGCATTAACCAGGAACTTAAGGTTTTAGAAACTCCTCTGTAGGGGCATACCTCCTGCAGGAGACTTTAGTCCTGAGAAGATCATGGAAATCTTAAAAATCTCGATTATTACTTACTAACACAACAACACAGAAATGAACAAATTAAAATCTAGCATGCTAAGTTATCAAAAGGGGCTAACCAACAACCAAAAGCACCATTCAAAACAGAGAGCCCTCACAAACTTACTGTCATAAGAACCAAAACAATACTAGAACCAGGAATGGAGCAGAAGGAGCCACAAGCTGTTAAGGCTAACTGCAAACTGAACTGGCACAGTGATTTAACCTGTATCCTACAAGGTCTATCTGCTAAGGAGCATGTCTCTGTTTTTTTTTTTTTAATCTTTTTGGCACAATAAGATACAACAGATAAAGAAGCACTGCTAGCCTCTTAGCTTTTTGCTTATTTCCCCTGATTAAATACTAATACAAGCTGCCAACTAAATGTTAGTTTTGCCACTTAGCCACAAAGTAAAATTGGCTCACAGTAGCCCCCTTAACAGCTTTTCTTCCCTCTTTGGTGAAAAATATGCAACGTAAGTGAACCATACAACATTGTGAAGTAAAAAGGAGCTGTAATGCTGTTTAGTTAAACATGAAATCTACTCACAAGCATTCATAAGAGATGAGTCATTCATTTAGGAGCAGACCATGGCCTCGGGGCATTGTGGGCTTTGTTTTTTTTCTATTGGCCTGCAGCAAATTCGATAATAATAAAGAGATGCATGCCCAATATTAGGATTAGAAATACATAGTATTATCGGATCAATATCTATATCTATATATCATTGTCTTGACAGCTGATTATCGTACGGCCACGTATGACCTTTTTTATTTGGCCAAACAAACTGGCCATATAGGTCTTATATATTGACTGTAATGTTGGCAGAATGTACAAATACCATAATAGTACAGTAAGTATAGTCCAAGAAGTATAGTTTATTAAATAATGAATTGTTATTTTTCTTGCTCTAACACATATCGGCTGGCAGCATAAAAATAGCAGGTCAGTTTTAGTAAAGTGGAGGCTTTGTGCACTAAACGAACATGTTGGTAATAATCCCAAGAATCATCTGCACTTGGGATATCTGCATTAATCTAAAAACATGCTTTCCTAATAAGGGTATGAGGTTCGTTCTTTTCAGTATTTTATTACCTGATTTTATCATATGTCTCAAATGAAGGGGGCAGTTTAAATGGGAAGCATATTTGCCGCCTTCCTGTACCTCAAATCATAACACTGCTGAATGAGTGTTGTGAATGTATGACATATACATAGCAGCATAAATTGTTCTTTCTCCTTCTGCTGGCTGCTTGGTGTGAGGGTCTGACTCACAGAGCATCTTGCACGGAGAACATTATATCACCAACACTTCTGCCAAGTTTAGCAGTTTTGTGCCATTTGCTCTTGTTTTCTGTCTGAGTGTGGAGGCACATGGTCAGCGTTTCCCCTCTCTGCTGCACAGAGCGTACCTCTCACCAGCGGCAGGTCCTGTGGTAGCAACTCAAGAACACATCCCCTAAAATCTGACACCTCTCATTTAAATAATTATTGATTTCTTGACCAATCACAGATGTGCCTCACTGCAGGCATGCCTTTACAACGTTCCTGGACACTCTAGATACTGCCACTGCTACTGATCAGGAGATGTCTAAGGGTTAAATATTTTATCTGAATTTTTATCCTAATCCTGCTTGTGAAATTTTTCAAAGTCTTGAATCAATTTATCAAAGGAGAAAGAAAACTAAAGAAACAGGGTCTGGCCAAGCCTAAAACCAAATGAAAATTCACTCAACAATCCCAAAGATTTTGACGAGATAGAACCAGATGTGCTGCATAAAGTCCTTATATTTTAGGACCCATCACTGCAGCACTCTGTCATAAATGCAGCTCACGCTCTCAGCAGCAACACCTTTAACACTCACGGCTCAGTCGCTTACAACCAGGAAGCCTCAGTTTATCCCGCTGATGAGTTTCCACAGGTATTATAGGGATGCAATTTCCGCCGGATACGTGGGCGACATCTTCCCATCCCTTTCTGTAATCCTGTTATGAAAAATTTAAGGTTTCCGCTCCTTAAACCCCCTAAAAGAAGGTCAGCCAGAGTCCAGCTGTTGCAACTTAAACAGAAGGGGAAGCTCCAGTTTTTTAAAACTCACTCATCTGGGTCACCTTGAGTCTCCACTAGCATCCACGCAGAGGGACATCAAGCTTTTGAGCAGTGGTAATGGCTGTGGTGATCATCTTACACAGCGTATTGCCTGTCTGGCTTCATTCAGGTTTGTATAAATGGGTTAATTTAACAACTTTATTTTTGATCTGACAAGAGATCAGAGGAAAATGATGCCGCCTGACAATGACGATGCCATTTAGTTGAGCACAGGAGAGAGGCTGGGATCGATATTTTCAATAACACTGTGTTCAGTGACAGAGAAAATGTGGGATTACTTATTGTGTTGAACCCTTTGTGTATGATCATCAGATGCTGCAGCTTCTTTCAGCCTCATTGAGCTTCTTGATGGGTGTCAGCTCATATGTTTTTGGCTGTCGGTGAACTATAGTGTTCACATGAAACTAAACTGAGCTCTAAAGATCCTAGAAACAAGCTCCAAAAAAGAATGCCTCTGGAGTTTGAGGATATGGATAACAGATATAAAAAAATATTGGGAATACAAACCATGTTCCAAGCTTCTTACATTTTTTTCTCCTTGGCAAATGCTTACATGAATCATAAAGCATGCAAATGGCTCTTGTTAGTTGCTTGAGATGTTGATAGAATTATATATTATTACCATTAAATTAATCAGGTAAGCTCATTTTTGCAGTACACACTAATCCATAAAGGTGCAGCATAGCCGGCAAAGTATTTTATTTTTCTGTCTGAAATGTTTCTTTAAAGAGACTATGAGGAGTTTCTAAGTAATTACAAAAAAGTCTCACTTTTAGATATATGCCTGATCGAAATACACACTTTAAGATGAGTTTTATAGCATCAAAATAGGTTATCTATAAATGCTATTCCTTAGCCTTCTGGTCGGGTCGGACAGAGCCAGACTGGCCTGGATACTCAACTTCAGGAACAAGACAATTAAAACTAGAGCAAATTTATATTATTTTATTATTTATATTACACGTCTTAGAGCACTGGGCTGTAAGTAGCGATATATAGCTGGCTACAACTACGACACTAAGTTTTCCAAAAATTGCTTGTTGTCACACATCAAAAACTACCGCTACGTAACTAGAAAGAGATACATTACTTCGTTGCTTTGCATCCCGTAAGTTGTTGAAAAAAGAAGTTGTAAAGCAATGCAGAGTTCTGAGGAAGGTCCGAGCTGCATTTATCATGACAAACACACACGCTTTGGCTTGGGTAACGTCTTTTGGTGCGTTCCAGTTGTAGTCAGAAGTAGGAATTTTGAGTTCCGAGTAGGAAACTGCAACTGGAACGTCCCCCGAAGTCGGAATTTTCTACTGGGAACTCGGTGAAACCTCGCCACCCCCGAGTTGACAATCGAAGATGGATGCCCCCAGTGTGAACAGTTATTTAGCTCCTGTAATAATATTTTTTTTGCACTTCTGACTGGGGTGTGTCGCTCTAGATCAGCTGTATACATAGTATTGTTAGACTTATATTTACAAAAATGCTGCCATAGTGATAATCACATTCTTCATACAACAACGCAGAGCGTGCTAACAACAGCTAACAATAGCCTGGTAGCTCGGCATGGTTTTTTCTGACTTCAACTGGAACGCAGATAAGTCAGAGATGATGTCACTCCCATTTCCGAGGTTGCTGGAACGCAGCATAACGACAGTCGGCGCGCTTGCTCATGGGTAGCAGAGTCTTTATTTTGCCGGTAATAGATTCTCCTCATAGCACCTTTAAGGTTGAACTTATGTGCCTTTAAAAATCTGAACAACTTGAGGGCAATGGAGACAATATATGAACATAAGGATGCTAAAAATGTGTATATTCATTATACTAAGTCTTTGAAAAATGTGGTCAATTTTAAAGATAAATTCCATATTTTAAATTTGTACATTCAACTAGCAACTTTGTTGTTGGATGTCCAAAAATATTTAGATACCAGTCTATTTTGAGCCACCTTAACAGACAATGGAGAAACAATACTTCACTGTGATTGGCTGGATGTACTCTACCTCTCACTCAAAGAAAGCAGAGAGCCACACAGAGACCCCAAAAGGGATAGAGAGGTTAAAATAATTATGAATGGATAAGCATGTCAAATTCAGCTCTAACAAGGTGGTGCAGGGAATGAGTCATTAAATGAGTTAGCATTTAGCACCTCCAAATCCCAGTACTGAAAGTATGTGGGATTTTACAGAAGCTTTTGTGACAAATAAATGGAGTAAGGTCTATGATAAACATGTGTAAATGAGACATATATATTTTATTCTGCTTATAAATACATCTGTTTTCATGCATTACTGTGATTTTAAGAAGGTTGGTTGCTAGAAAACAGCTAACAAGGACTACAAAAATGGCTGCAGATCCAAATGCAATCATTTATTATTATTTCATTAAACAATGATATCAGCACCATAGTTGCAGCCATGGACACAAACGTGATCAGGAGAAAATGATTAAACGGGATTAGAATGTGACCTTGGCTGTCGGGTGTAATGTCGATCTGCCAAGTTGTTGTTCCATAATATCTAAGTAAAAGCTTTTTACTCTTGCTGAATTTGTTGAAGCTTGAACATTCATAAAAGTCAGGTTAGTTTGCAAAGATGATCATGATGGACAAAACATGTGCATGTTCTATATTTTGTTTGCCAAAGATTTTATTACCAGCAATGATAAAGGGACAATGAAATATTCCATGGGCTTTCAGTTGAGGGAAGCAGCATAATGCTAACAAAAAAAACATCATTCATGCACCGCTGTGTCATGTTAATATATCATAGCTTCATATTATCACTTCTTCTAGATCCAAATACTAAGAAACCATGCTGAGCTGCATAATGTTATCTGTTCACAGTGTTCGTTTACATCTGGGCAGTAGAGCAAAAAGAGAAGGCCAGTTGACTGGCTGCAAGGCAATGACTTAAGTCTTAATTAATTGTCTTTATTGAACATAACATTTGGCTTGTATTGAGGGTCCACATAACAAAAGCAAACATATTTTCTTTAATTGATCAGCAGAAATGTTGGTACTTAGTTGACCAGACATGAACATTAGTGGTCAGAATGTGTCATACGACTTCTGAATATCTCTGATTAAGTTACAGTGTTACTGTAACTTTTTTCCTTGCAGAAGAATTTTATTTTAGGTGTTTGTACCTTTGTGTTTGCTGTGCCAAGAAGGGTTTATGTTCTTAGAGTCATGATAGACATGTGTGAAACACTATAGGAAGTATGTTGAATGTGTATTGCTCAAAACATTTTGTAGTCTGTCCCAAGCACTGACAGAAATTTTCCTTTGACAAGTCTCAGGCAGTAATACAGGCATCTTTCTCTCTTATTACACAGGATAGAGATTCTTTTAGTGCAAGACTTTATGCAACACATAAGCAAGTGTATTTTTTTTAAATATGTCTTTAAAACAAATTGCCAATGACCATCCAACTTTTCTTTTCCAGACAGACCTTTTATTCATTTTTCATTTTCATTCTCCTGTCTTCTTTGAATATTTTAGATGAAAAAACTTTATATATCTGGTGCAGGTGATGTATATGTGATGCTCTATTGTATTTATCAATGTCATATAATGCTAAAAGGTCATTAATAAAAAAATGGTCAGAAGTAAGAAGCTTTTTCCCAGGGGAAAACAGCACAGGAAATTAAAATAAGCATGTGAGGGCCAAGGTCAGAGGGCACCATATGCTGATCTTGGATTCAAAGAATTAAACTTTTGTTCGACTTCCGTTCTTGGTGACTCTGTGCAGAGCATCATGGGCCAGCCAAAGTCCTGCACAGCAGAGTGAGGCAGAATATCCCTCTTATTTGTTTTGACAGATGTTTGAAGGCTTATGGTACAGACCTTATACTGGACCAAGGCAGACCAGTGTTGGTTCTAGGTGTAAGCTCAAGTGCCACTTCAGTAAACGGAAAACAAGTAAACGAAGTCATTATTGAAGGTGATTATTCAAGAATAACAAAATACAAAAGCTAGTTGTATCTTACAGTTGACATAATTAGTTCTATCATTCTGCTAAAGTAAGAAATTACCTGAGGCCATGTTTCCTCCCAAGATCGTGTTTATGTGAAGTTCATATTTAAACTCACTTTGAATGAGAAATACGTTTATCATAAATATACGACATACTGGATGATGGCAAAGGTTCAAGGAAAATTTTGATAAAGTAGATTATATTTTAAAAGACCATATTATGTGTTTCACCTTCATACTGCATGTCTGTCAGTGTGTAACTGATGATGAATTTTCAAAACCCTTGTCTAATGTTTTATAAAAACATTATCTTTGCTCATTTTTAACCATTATCGAGATATTGCATCGTAAATCCAAAATGGCTGACAAAGGGCAAATTGGGTATTATGCCTGCATTCAGATTTCACATCAGTTGTATTTTTTATTTGACATTTTGTGGTAATTTACGGGTGAATAGTTTGATTAAATAGCAGTAATGCTCATACTTCAGATTTTGTTTCTTCTTTTATTTACTCTTTATAGATGTTTGTCAAAGACATTTGTTTGTGGATCTTTAAATTCCACTAAATTACTGTTTACACTGTTGATGCATGGGATCCACTGTTGTGGACAGATGCATAACTCCCTCAAAATATAACATTGAAAAAAAGGAACCACATTTTAACTTGTTCAAAGTAGAATTAAAGCATTTTGGAAAAAAAAGTATCCCTTTGTGATTTTTTAATTCATGCGTGAAAGGGTTAAACTACTTTGGCAGTTATAATTTCATCACTTAAAAGAGTACAAAATTGCAAAAAGAACCCTCCTAAAATTGTCAAAATTCAAATTTCACAAGTGGAAAGGAAAACTGCCTCCATCCTGCTTCCCCCCTCTTGCCCAGGCTTACCAAACGTTGCCAACATAGTGCAATCAAGCCTGAAGTTGCTCTCTTCTTGGTTGCAAATATGACTGTAGACCTTTAAGTTTCTGTACTACAAAAGCCCTTTAACAGGACTCGCTCAGATGCTACGATTGCTTTTAGCTAAATAGGCTAGGGCCTCCTTTTGTCCTTTTCCTGGGGCCTCCAGTGGACTGAAACCACCCCTGATTATAAGAAGACCAACAGGGTCAAAAGTCTCTCCTGACAGGCAGGAAGAGCTTGCAAAGACAACTATTGTAGGTATTTAGCTGTGATATAATTGCTCATGATGCTGCCGTTAATGTCTGACACCAAACACATCTGACCTCTGACCTCTGTTTATTGAAGAGGACAGTGACCTCAGCTGACTTCGAGCTAAGCGTGCCTGGGGTTAACCTTCGTTGTTGCATAATCTGATGCTGCTCATACGCTGGTGTTATGGGCTGGAGCTGCTCTTACGCAGCCTGTTAATGGAAGGTTTCTTGCACTGTTATTTCACCTTGTTGTTCTGCTGCAAAGTTCTACAAGTTGAAGTAGAAGAAGTAGAAGAAGTAGAAGAAGTAGGGCAGTCCTGAAACAACCTGAAAATGTCCTGAATTAGGTTACAACAGGAGTTTGTGACTTTCTGAGAATAGACGGAGGACATGAACCAGACTTGGAGAGTGTATGACCGTAATTAGTGTAAGGGGAGGTCACGCTGCTGCCTCTATATGTATGCTATCTAAGGATGAGACAGAATAGTGATTTGGCTGATTTCTTTGCACTGACCGGTGATGTACAGTTTTGAAATTGTTTGTGCCAAGTATTAGTATTTTAATAAAAGAAAAACAGCCCTTAGAATAGCTGTCCTTACATTTGGACTCACTGAAACCCTCTTGTTCCCTGTCATGTTGAAGCTAAAGTAAGCTCAATGTCAACATAATGTTGGACAGCTGTAGAGGTTAAGCTAACTCCAGGCTGTAGTGAATGATGCATTAACTCTGCTTTTGTTGTAGGGGACAGTGTGTTAACTTCACTTAACTAAGTACCTTGATGCATCACCATATGGTTGTTTTGCAGTTTATCAGTTATGGTGGAAATCTTTATCATAATATTATTGCTATCAGGGCAAACATAAAGTATTTTTTATATTCTTTCATATTATAACAGACATTGTATTACATTGTATCTCAGCTTATCACATATCACAGTAAATAGAGAGGAGTTCTTATTTTACTGTTGGTAGAATTAATAAGTTGATGATACTCCAAATCAGGAGTGAGGAAACTAGCAGCCCATGGACCTCAGGCAGCCCTCCACCTCACCAAATTTAGCCCATCAGTCATTTCCAAAAGCAACAAATTGAAAACATGAAGAAAAAAATGACAGAATCTTCAGAATGGGTCTTAAACGAGATACCAGTATGACTCCAAGCACAAATTGGGGCATGTACTAGAAATGTTTCTCTGTTTTTTTATGAGTATTTAAACTCAATCAATCACTTCTATGAATAGTTTATTTTTTTTTTTTTAAGTTATTTTTTGGGGCTCTTTATGGCCTTTATTAGGTAGGACAGCTGAAGATGACAGGAAAGCGGGTGAAGAGAGGGGGAATGACATGCAGCACAGGGCTGAGGCCGGGATTCGAACCTACAGCCGCTGCTGGGGGTTGGGAGCCCCCGTACATGGGGCGGACGCTCTACCAACTGAGCTAATGTCCGCCCCATATGAATAGTTTATTTAAGATAAAATCTTGCGCGTAATCTTGGTAAACTCTCATTGTTTTGTCACATTTAAAAAGAAAAATTAAAATGACTTGAATTCTGTGTAGGTCAGCTGAGTTGGTTTTAATTCTAGGTCAATCTAATGTAGTTTTGCGTTGTTTTTGTGTTTGACTCCGAAAACATTAGTGTAATTTGTTTACACAACAACGTTATTTTGTAGTTTTATATGCATTTCTTCCCCATCAGTAGTATCTGATAATTTGTTGCAGCCCTCAGACAAAGAACAATGGTGCTACATGTTCCTTTTCGTAGGCATAGTTGCCTATCCCTGCTCTAGATAGAGTCAAATTAGTGTGGTTTATTTTGGTTGGTTGGTTGGGGGTTTTTTAAAAGAAAAAACAACCACAAAACCAGGCATTTACCTGCGTAATGTCTAAATACGTCCATACATTGGCAGTGTATTTGTGCAGCTTTGGCAGTGCTTTCCCCTGCAACTCAATCCAACAATGCAGTTTTTTAAGGTTTGGTCTTCTTCTTGCCATGAGCCATAAAATAGCAAGCTGCTGGGTTTTAAAACATGTAAAGGAGAGTATTGATGTATTTTGAAAGCCTTATCTTCAACACAAAATGGTGCCTCAGGCATCCTAATTCCCTCAACTGTAAGATGTCATGCTCGCCACATGTTTAAACATGACTCAAATTTCCTTTGCTTTGACAAGTAATCTTCAAATAATTTAAAATCTGTCATTTTATTTTTACATTTATTGTAGTTGAAAGAAATCGACAGCACTGTTATGCTGCTTTAAATAACCCTCTCTTTACATCTAGGCCACCAAATTCAGAAATCCTTTGCCAACCCAAATAATGGGATTTGGGCCAGCTCCAAGTCCATTTGTAATGAGCCAAAGATATTTTGGGGGGCAGTCAGCTTCTTGTTACTGTAACTGCACTGTCTAACTGTGAAACGACTGTAGACTTTGAATGTCAAAGCAGCTGTCACATCAAATTTAAGGACCCACAACCATCACCCGATCTGGATGTCTCTGGTTACTGTTCCTGCATCCAAAATACACAGAGTAACTACGTGTTTAAAGAGCATTCAGCTTCTGAAGTAGGAAAAGGCTTTACCGTATAGCGTATCTATACTGTGTGTTAGGGCAGAGAGTGTCCTCAATGTCAACCCATCAGTGTGGGTGCCAGGGTGATTCATGAGGCTTGTAAAAGCTGTGAAACGTGCCCCCGTCACTGACTCCGGCACTGACCTTTGGAGCTGTTTTCAAGCTGGATTTTTCTATCAGAGCAGCCCTCACTGGACAGGATATTGAGTCTCTTTAGTGTCTACATGAAGGCCAGATATATGTCTGACTTCTTCAGGGGAGCATGACGTGTTGTCAGTTGAAGAATAAACCATTGAAGCTTTTTTTTTTTTTTTTTTAACTGTGTTGTAAGGAGTTTTTTGGACATGTTTTTCACCCCAGGAAGTGAGTGTCTTCAAGCCTGGATGGGGGCGGTGCAGACTTTGACTCACACTTTCAGGTTAAGGGCTTGCATGTGCATTAATGTGTAAAGGACCCCAGACTAGGGCTGGGAATTTTGACAGAATACAAGATGAATCACTTTTTTTTCAAATGCCATGTAGATATGTGTTCTTCTTGTCACTGCACTTTATGCTGATGTTTATTAGAAATTGGAGTTAGCTGGTAGTTTAATAACTTCTTTGCCAACTTAGCTGGCTTAGACGGCTGTTTCAGCATGTTTGCATTGTTAATAAGGAAGGCAGGACAGGGAAGGAAAGTGAAGCGTGCATTGTCCCCATCATTAGTGACCCCCTCGGAGCATTTTCCTGACAGATCCGTTCCTTTTCAGTCAGAATAAAAGCTTTTGCTTAAAATGTCGTCCATTTCCATAATATTCCATCTTTATATTGAATTACGCATTTAATGTCCAATTCCATGAATCTATATTCAATTCCTTAATTTTGGATTCTATAGGGCCCTAAGTATCATCGAAATTTTGGTGAGGGTACGTTGCCTGATGAGGAGGACGCTAAGGCGCTGGGCTGAGCCTTGCACATTATCAACACACCCTGGAGCCCAAAGTGCTTCCACATAGCACTCCTCACATGTTTCAGTGTTGCTGTCTGCTCAGAGTGGCTTTGCCGGTTCTCCATTTTCTCAACGTGTCCTCTTAGTCAGTTTGTTTCCACCAGACAAAACGCAGCTGTTGTTTAAGTCAAGAGAGTCAGAGGAGGGCCCTCTGCTGGATCAAACGGTTCACTGCTCCGGGCATCCCAATGTACTGTTGTTTACTTTATACTTGAATATTTATTTACACTTGAGGTATTGGTTTTTACCCCATGCATGAACGGATATGCGAATGTCAGTCATAAGGTGAAAACCTTGGTGTGAAAATTGTGACAACCTTAACAAACAGATGTCTTGCCAAACTTTTCTATACAATTAGTGATGCGAGGAGTTTGACAGCAATTTCTGACGACCAAATACATTAAAGTATTTTTGTCATAGTTTTTGTCAACAAACTTTTTTCCTCTGATGAAAATTAGACTAAAGCTAAAAAACATGTTCACATGGACAAAAACTAAAGCTAACCTGACATTTCTGTCAACAAATAAAAACTAGACTAAAATCTCTGACAGAGACTAAAGGCCCTTTTCCATTAGCCCTACTCTATTGTACTCGACTCTACCCGGCTCTACTCTACTCGCCTTGAATGCTGCTTTTCCATTAGCCCCAGTCGCCTGCCCAACAGGGTGCAGTGTTGCTGTAAACAGCTGAGCGGCACTGCGGTGACGTCATTTTGAGTGCGACACAACAAGCTGTGACTTTTGTCACAAACCGAGTAAAAAAGGAAAGCAGAAGAAGGCTGCAGGTGGCAAGAAGAAATACCCTTGAGAAGCACAGGAGAGTTTTGGAAGCTATACAACAGAATGAAGCTGAGGACGAGAGCAATCAAGCTGTAAAGAAAAGACGTATGAGGGTAAGCTCATGGTAGCTACCGCTAGCATGCTAGATCGTCGCACTCATGACTCATCAATGACGACATTGTCTGACCAATCAGTAGCCGGCAGTCTATGACGTCATCTTTTAGTATCGACTCAGCTCGCTTGGAACCAGAGCGGAGTAGGTACTAAAACTAGCTTGTTTTAGGAGGTAACAGGGCTAGTGGAAACACGCCGCAAATTAAGTAGGGCCGAGTAGAGTAGGGCCAAGGCGTGCTGTGGAAAAGGGCCATTAATCCAATCAGACCTAATTCTCGTCATGTAGAAAGCAGGAACAAGTTTGGAATGTATACAATCACAGCTACTGTGTGAAAGCGTTAGATGAGCTAATAGGGATATCCAGTCACAACTGCCTTAGCTTCATGGTTTGGGGATCCAAGTGTAAAATATGACTTCAGAAATACAGAGAAACATAAAAATGCCTTACATTTACATATTTTAGTCAGCTAAATTTACAGTGGATTTGTGAAATGTTGTGAAATTTCACAATTAAAAATAGACTTATTTGAAAACAATTTGGATGACTTATTAGTACTCAAACTCAAATATTTTAGGCAAAAGGCTAAGACTAAATTTAAAACTGCTGTCCAAATGAACACTGCTTTACATCTGGGTTTGTTAGCATGATGCTAAAAGGTAATATAGATTGTAAATAGCTGTCTTGCAGATGTAGCATTGCTTTATGCACATTTTGTTAGACACACTGATATGATACTGTGCTTACTTTGTAATTTCTGAAATCACAGAAATGCCCAATATTTAGTGTCTGGGACTTGTAGCTTTTTAGATATTGTGCCGATATTGTTGGGATTTTTTTAGAGTTATTTTAAAATTAATAATTCAGGTATTATAAGAACTGTTTGTATTACCACAGGAAAAACAGTGTTGATTAGTGATGCACCAGTTGTGAAAATTAGAGTCAATGCCAACACTAATGTATAAATTAAGCATACACCAATGCTAACACTGAAGAATTTCTATTTATCTATTTTAATTGTAATTCTCCCATAATACCTATATGCTATCTCCTGTCTGATCATGAAAGCAGAGCATTGGTACAGTTTAGCTGCTGTAAATAAATACACTTCTCCAAATCAGCTGTAACTGGGACTGGATGTAAGCACTAATTTGGCATGACACAACAAACAAACTTAAATCTTTTCACCTCCTTGTAAAAAGGACTTATATCTGCTGATACTGTTGTAGAACCGCCACCAATGTGCATCCCTAGTGTTGGTAACGTATATGTATACATTATGTAAGTGTACTTAGAATGCGATTTTGGTCCATATTGCCCAGCCCTATGCTCCATGCAGCTGTGTGTCCATCTGTCTGTTCCCTCATGTGTGTGTCTTTAAGAAGGAGCAGGGCGGGGTGTTAGGCGGGGGCAGAGGCAGGCGAGGAGGTGGGATCAGTCTCCCATCACCGGGCTGGAGGCTAACATTCTTAACACCCCATAAATCTCACCTGGTGCTACAGGAGCGCTGCTGACACTGCCTCTGCTGCGGACACACTTACACACACTTGCATGCACACACTGGAGTGTAACAAGTGTGTCACATGCACTTTATTTTTTACTGGGTGCATGCTGTATGCAGCCGTGTATATATGGTGTGTTTTATTGCACACATGGAGTACGGTGAGAGTGGGAGAGTCAGCCTTGTCATCAGCAGGAGTGAGAGTGGGAAAAATAAAATGATTCAGTAGATTTCAGCCAGCATGGACTCCTCAGACATTTGAAGAAGTAGAGTTAATCCGAGAACAGTTATAGATGCCCTGAATCCAACAGTTTGAATTAATTCTGCTGCACAGTGCTTTATAGAAGACTAATCATCCTCTGACTCGTCTGAACTCTCATCACAATCTGGTGACTTTACGCTTCTTTAGTCACTAAGGTGTCTCTCTATCCTCATATGCTGTTCCACACAGTCTAAAACCAGGGAGCAGTGCTAGTTGTTGCTCTTTTCAAGCAACATTTACGATCAACCTTAAACAAAAAGTACAGTAAGGTTTGAATCTCTGAAACTGTCAGATTACATCAGTTTTCATTTTGACAGCACTTTCTCATTTAGTTTTTTAGTCTTTTGCCTGATCTGTCTTTTAATTTTTTGCCATCATTTAGTCCTCTAAATTGTTTTAATTTTAGATGACTAAAATACTAGTCAATTTTAACTTAAGTCTAGTTGTAGTCGAAGAAATCAACTGTAAATTTAGTCAACTAAAATATGAAGTGCAAAGTGTAAAGCATTTTTTAATTACTGTTTCCTTTAATTATAAAGTCATGTTTTACATTTGGATCCTCCCACTATGAAGCTAAGGCAGATGTGATGTCCCTCTTAACTCATCCAATGTTTCCACACAACCAAAGTAGCTGTGATCCCTAACTTGTCTCTACTTCCTACATGACCAAATTAGGTCTGATTGAATTTAGTCTCCGTTAAACATTTTAGTCGTTTGTATCTGTTGACGAAAATGTCCGTTCATTTAGTTGTAGTTTTTGTCCAAGTACACCTTTTTTTAGTTAAAGTCTAATTTTTATCAGGAGAAGAAAGGTTGTTGACGAAAACTTTGACAAAAATAATTAATCAACAACATTAACACTGGATTATTTTAGGTTTATTTTGCTTTTTTCAGCTCATAAATTATTTGTTGTTGAGTTGTTCTATTGTTGTTTTGAAGTTACTTATGAAACATAAGTCATACTAAGATTTCAGATCACTGTAAACTAGTGTTTTAATTTCATCTTATGTTTTTCTTAGTGTTAAAAATCCCACTTTATACACTAGTTTAGACTCATTTTTTTTATAGTTTATTGAATTTCAGCAGAGCAAAATAAACACACAAACAAACAAAATGATCAAAAGGCAATGATAATATGACTATGAGACTGGATAAACCAAAAACAACAACATTGTGTGATTATATATAGAATAAATAAGTAAAAAAACAAGGACATTGTGCTTGTGAGGGTTTCAAATTCATTACCTCAATACAGTGACTCTCAAATAACTCTGCAGATAGTGACAGAAGTTTAATTGCCTTTAATTCTGTTTACAGTACACGTCATGATAGATTGATGCCTTTTATAACACCTTGTAAAACACTTTGATTTGTTGGATGCTGCATTATGAAGGTGAGGTTAGTATGCATTATGAAAATGAAATGTTTATGTGCATGGTAGGTAGAAGATCCATGTTCCATGACCAACTTTCCTAGAATATTGCAATAAAATCTGTTGCGTACTTTTTGAGTTATCTTTCCCCTCGAACAGAAAAGGGATGAGAGCGAGAAGGGGGGGGACTTTTTGCTCATGGGCCTCAGGACAGACTTCAACCCGGGCTGGCAGCAGCACAAACGGGGCCTGGTTGCTTACCACTCCACCAAACCTCCATGCTACCTGATCTTTGAGAGAAAAATAAACACCAAACCTTGAAAAAGTAAACAAATAGAAAGGAGCTCTTAATTGCCACTCATGGCTTCCATATTAGACAAACAGCTTTTACGAGTGATCCGTTTTGATTGTGTTACCCAGTAACACCCAGGCTCACATTGCGGCACAAACACAAGACATTTTTTCTGCTTTACTTACAAAAATATTATGCCTCTTTAGTGGGAAATTACACTTAATCTCCCCTGCGTTTTCTTATTTTCCTATCAGTTAGAAATCCGGATCTACTTTTTGCTAATAGCGAAGCAAATTACTTAAATAATCCTCTCTGAATGTGAAACAAATCGCTGGTATAACTGCAGTCATAAGACAACAATTACCCACGTGTGACATTAGGGCTCTTGGTTTGTTATCTCTGCTGTTGTTGAGAATGTGTGCACCCAGTGAACTGCTATAGGAGGATATGCCGAGGAGCCAGAGCCCATTATATGTATTCCATAACTTCATGTACTCTATCTTCTGTGTGCAGCACCACAGGCGACTTAATGCACATGCAGGTATATATGCTGCAGACTCCCCTGACCTCATGCGTTCTTTGTGTGCAACTGTTTTTGATGATTGTCATGTTTTTACAGCAAAGCCTCCGACAAAAGCAGGGGATTTAGACGCAAAGAAAGATGTCTGGGCATGTGCAGAAGGGTATCGGAAAAAGAAACATAATCAACTTTCTCCATATATATGGTTGCTATGTGCACCTGTTCTGATATTTAATGAAGACTCAAGTGCCCACTCAGCATGCTAACACACCTAGCTTGACTTCAATGATCACAGGGCTGGGTTTAAGGGAAAATATGACAAGTTATTTCAAGTCAAGGTAAAAGGCTTTCACCTGAGGCATCTTTCCAGTTTAGATTTGGCAGCTTCTCTCTGACAGCTGTTTATTCAGTCCAAAAGCATGACTTTAACAGCAGTCCATTATTTCTATTATTGTAGGGCAGTGCAGTGTGAGCCAAGATGATGTCTCCATGTTTTTGAGCTAAATTGTGAGACACAATGTTCAATCTAAGGGTGTAAGAAAATATCAATACACCAATATTTTACAATAGTTTGTTCGTTTCAAGTGCAGTGTCAGGATATTTTGTTATTGTATTTAGAGGTCCCCAACTATCTGGTTGCATATATTTTATTGAATTAGCATTCACTAAAGACTGAAAGTTTTTATTGTTTTGTTTTGAGGGAATGTTCATATTCTCATATATTTGCCTATTTAGCTTTACGGCGAGGCCCACATACTCTCGCCGCTGTGATGAACAAAAAAGCATAACAAACTCATGGTTAAATCTTGAGCTCATGCTCTATACCATCAGCACTCTGGACATAGTTGGGATATATTTCTATGTTACTGTCAGACCCACTCGCCCTCCTTGTAGCCCTCAAGGAAAACATTAGACAAAGAGAGAAGCAGCAATATCTCCTCAGGGCAAGCATTGATGTTGATTAAGTCAGAGAATAGCATAAAAGAGGAACTGGGTTGGAGGAGGGTTGCAAAGCAGCTTGTTGCGAGAGCAGTGAAGAGCAGGCAGGTAAGAGCAGCTTGAATAAGATGGTCTGGGCTCATTTAGATAATGGCAGCCTTTAGGCAATCAGCTGGCTCTCAGCTAACTTGGGCTAACTTTGGATAAGCTGTTTTACAATGGGATGCAGGCATGTTAGCAACCTTGAACCTGTGTCCTGCTAAATTAAAAATGCCTGTTAATTATCAACGGAGACATCAGATCAGCTCTGACTGATGATCAGTGGGTAGAACACTCACTGTCAGCCATGAATACACTCTTTTTGACAGCATTTATCTCTGGGCTGAAAGGTGTAGTGGTTCAGTTAGTTAACTTTCAGCCAACTTAAGCAGCTGATAAAAACAGAGTGAGTGCTCTTTATTGTCTCTTCAATTGGGGATAAGAAAAAAAGCATGCTTTTTTCTTATCCTTCATGATGAGTTATACTCTGAACCTGTTTCCTTTTTTGTCCCCGTCGTCTACTAAGTCCCCTCTTGCTCCTTAATGAAGTCAGGTTTATTTTATTTCATAAAACTGGTTCTGTTTTGAAGACAACTCAGCATCTTATCCACCCCCAGTCCTGTAATCGTGTCATATTTTTACATACTTGACCATTCATTTTCTTAAGGGAAAGTCATGACAGGGTAAGTAGGACATCAGCTCACGCTCACTCACAGCTGAAGTGTTGAGAGGACAGCACATGGTGTTACTGTCGCTCTCTTCTCTGTCCTCTCTTTCACATGACTCTGCAGAGCACACACCGTCCTGCGAAGGCCAGAGACACCAACTCATCTGCTACGCCCACGCTTCACATGGTTTTCCTGAGGAATTAAAAAGACTACTCTGACTAAAGTGAGATCAGAAGCACAGAACTAAGATATAGAAATCTCAAACTGAAGCCTTACAATTTATTGGAAATATGAACTAAAACTTAGATTATGGGTTGAGAATATCAAAAAAGTATGATCAGATTTTCATACGATGTGGCCAATATGCTGCATTTTAAGGTTCCAGGGGATCATTTATCCAAAGTAAATTAACTTCAGTTATTTTTCTAATGCCTATTTACAGTTAATTTTGGCGATACCAGCTGAGATCAAAAGGTCTCATTTTTTTGCACAAAACTTGTTTTTTCTTTTTGCTTCTTAAAGGGGAAAAACTACAAATGAGACAGAAATAACACAAACAGGTTCTGCTTTAATTTCTTCAAAACACTGCAGGTCACCCATGTATATGAATTACAATGCATTTTATTGCAGACTGTGGTTTGCAACGTTGAGGTGCACAGGTTCAGTATGATCCAAAAGGGCTTGTTTTAAATCAATGAGAAATGTGATAACTTACATCATGGTAATACTCTGTGATAAAGACTAGAGCAGCATATGGTTGTCATGTGACTTAAAAAGCCTAAATTTTCAGTTGACTTACAATTAATGTAAAGCTTCAACAAGCATTAACAATGAGTTACAGAAAGACTCCCTCTGGCCCTCACATGTTCAACACACATGACAAACCCACACTTTTAACCGCACAGTCAGGCAGGGGGGCTTGTCGCCCGTATCAGCAGCAGAGCAGTGCGAGCAGTTATGTTTGAACTGTCAGTCTGACAGCCTCTGAGTCTGCAGACATGCAGACACATGTAGGGGATCTTGGCTTGATCAGACTCAAAGTGTCCTTTCTGCTCTCTGTCAGAGCATTATCAGCTGAGCTAACTAGCTGTCTGCGGCCCCCCTGTCCTTGTCTCATTGATCAGCGGCTCCCCCTCTGCTCAGGGCTGTTTGCCTGCAGCTCCAAGGGAACGGTTTCCTGGCAAACAGAGCAGACCCTGGGCAGCAGAGAGTGTGTTCTGTGTGGCCGGTCTCTGACAGGCGTTAGCTTAACGAGAGATGGAATACATTAGCACAGAAAGTACACAGAGCCGACCCTGCAGCTGACCACCGCACTTCACTGCTGCTGCTGCTGTTTCAGAGCCGCTGTGGTTATTTGCAGCTGTCATACACAAGTGAGGCCCTATTTTATGGTGGTTGAAGAGCAGACTCATTCATTTCTCCTGCGGCGTTTTGATTTGTGTTTGTGGATGTCAGCTCCCCCAGCCTCGCCCTCCACTTTCAGATGCTTTTTTTGGTACTTTTTTGCTTTCTATTCCCAGAGCTGGTCAGCATTAATGAGCTGTTATGTTAGCCACTAACAGTTGTGCTTTGGCCACATCGCTCCTCCTTGGCATCATGTCAAAATATATAAATATAAGCAGACTTAAGGTTCCTCATTTAGTGTATTGCATTGAGTATTGACTATACTGCTGCATGAATTGTAAAAAAAATCTGGACATAAGGAGCAAGAGGAAGGAATTTTACAGATAAGGCTGTGAATTTAAGGGTTTAAATTGTTTATTGTATACTGTCAGTTGCAGCAAAACCCATAAAGAGACATAATACAAAATACTTTCTCATCATTTCCAATTTTCCTTACCTTTAACCCAGCATTTAGCGATTATACCACTTCTTCTCAAGACATCCATCTGTATTGATTGGATAACCCTTAATTTGCTTTCTGTATGGAACAGGCATTTTGACATACAGTGGGGGTAGGAGCATGAGATGGATATGCTTGTTTATATGAAACATACCTGAAGACATGAGAGTCGCATACTCATGTCATGCAACCTTATGCTCCCTTGCAATGTTCATTACAGTTTCAGGGGAATTGCACTAAAAAATGTTCTTCAGTTGACATTTTTGAACAATAACTTAAACAATAAGTAACTGTTCCAGCCTAAAATAGTAGTTTCATAGTCAATCTAGTAAAAAAAAAAAAAGGTGCTAAGAGAATAGCTCCTATTCCAGTATCACAGGGTAACCAAGTGACCTGCATGTAGCACTATGTAAGTTTGGCAGCAAGCCGCAGCAGCCATCTTGCAAGAAGAGCTTCCTATATTACAGCTTTTTCCCATCTTTGTGCTACGTTGAGTGAAGAGTTTTAAACAAGATGAAAGAAGACTATGATGGATGAGGCTAGGAAAAGAAATAAAGAATAACCAAGCAGGAGATAGAGAAAAGTAAATATCGGGCAGGCTTGTACATATCATATCTTTTATGCAGAACAGGCTGCATGTCAGATCCTAAGCTGGCTATGTTGCTATTGGATTTTTTTGTCCTATTTGTTGGATCTGGTATCATATGATTGAGTTGTCATCATGGTAACTGTTGATTAGACATGCAAACTATCAGCAGTTAAGGTGAGAAAGTGTATTTTCTTGCAGGCAATAATGATACTGTCCCCTATCAGTCCGTTTGTTTCCCGCAACATCTAAAGTAGCCGGCTTCACCACCCTCTGTGTGTCAACAAATGCATGTTGTGGGTAAAGAGGAGGTTAATGCGCTGTATTGTTATTATGTTACATGTTATTATGGCCTGTATTTATTCGGAATAAAATAATAAATTAGTCTCCCAAAAACATTTTCATTAATGCCCACTGCAAGGTTTGCTTGAATAATATTCTTGTTTATAATGCTTGCCCTCTTAATAAACTTGGCAGTATATTTAGCAGATTCACTCAAACATGTCTAAATAGTGCCCACACTCTGGGACTATTTTCAGCAGCGCATTAATCTACATATGGTGCCCCACTGAGTATTTAGAGCAGCAGGAGTCTAAATTTAGGATAATCCCAAAATAAACTACAGAGTGTGTGTGTGTGTGGTAATGAAGGAAGATAGCTCCCTGTGTAGTAATATGTCATACTTAAGTCTTTAAACACTTCTGGACAACAAAAGAAGGTATAGCAGACAACACTTTGAAGAAGGATCATGTATTGCTGTTTGTCTTTACAAAGCAGTGGTTGATAAAGGGAAATTTAAAGACTTAAACTGCAGTGATACATCAATGAAGTTCTTTTGATAAGTCACTTTTCTGCATTTATTAATGGATACACTAGATTAATGGCTTTTTAGAGATACACGTTAAGACCAACATTTAGCTTTTCAGATGTTCAAATTCTTTCCTTTCGCTTGTCATGACAGAAGTGATGGAGGGTAAGGTGGTATCAGTAGCATAACAGGTGCCACAGAGTGGATTTATTGCAACACTGACATCACTTGTTTTAGCACTCTCATATGGTTGTACTTCAAAGACAAAACTGACACCACTAATGGTTAAATCCACCAGCCACATGCAAATTTTCAGTATCGATCTAACCAGCAAACCCACTCACCCACTTTCTCACCAAACAGCACTGCCTCCTTCTTGTGTCAGAGCAGGAATCAGTGTTTACATTTTAATTATTTCTAGCAATCATCCACTAGTTTCACCTACATTTCAACAGATTAATCAACGGCTCGAATTATGTCTCAAACAAAGACTCACTTGGTTCAAGTCCAAAATGATCCCTAGAGTGTTTAAATCAAATAAATAGCTGTAAATACAGTAACCCAGTCCGCTAGCTACTAACCATTGCTTTAAAAGCTTAGTTAATTTCGCAAATAAAACATAACAACAAGTTCTTCACGACTGAGGTTGGCTGAGGGATGTAAGGGATTGTAGGATTAATCCAGGCACACAATCCCAGTCAATTGCTCTGTCTGAATTGTTAGCAGCAACCCATCATAACTTAAGCCAGGCCGACTAAGTAACACAAAACCTAACAAAATAAAACTGGTGACACAATTCAAAAAATCCACCCTCCATACAGTTAGAGCACTTAGATAGCACTCAATCTTAGCATCTTAAGCCCCGTTTCCACCAAGTGGTCTGGTATGGATCGGCACAGTTTGGCTGAGGCCGGATCTGGAAAGCCTGATCACGTTTGCAGTTCCACAGCCAACTGGACCCTACTTGGTAGGCAGCGTATAAGCTGGATGCTGATAGCATGACGTCATAGCAGCGCAACACATGCACCCAGCTATTAAATACAATGAAGAAGAAAATGCGACACAGTAAACAAAAAGCAACTACAGAAGACATCCAGAAATTATTATTATTTTTTTTTTGTGATTAGCATGTGGTTACAAATACAAGTTGTGGTATGCTGACAAATAAATAAACAGAGAAATATTAAAAAATCTTTTAGTCTTAGACATGTCAAATTTTCAGGTATTGCTTCAGAGGCTTGTTTTAGGTGGATATCAAGTGTTTTAGTGATTTTTTTTTTTTTATAAACACATTATCATACTGCTACTGCAAACAGAAAAAGAATACAGTGACACCAGTGCCCGTTCATCTGCCTGGGTGCCAATGGTACAGAACGGTACATAATGAAAATACCATTTCTTTTCACCCTGAACAGAATACCCAGAGAGTGTAGCACACAGTTGCATTGTAGCTCAGCATGCATAAATGGCATGCACACCAGCCTCTGTCCGTCTCTACCAGAATAATCACAGATAATTAATGGTGTAGTAATTATTGTTTGTTTTGCATTTCCCTCCAAAATCCCTTTGAGATCAGAGACTCAGAACCATTTTCTCTAAGTCCATTCACATCAGATAATGTAGTGGAACAATAACCCGCCGCCCCCTCCTCCAACTCCATCCCACTCTCTCTTTTGGTCTCCTGCTGTGGGAGTGTCAACTGTGATGACTGGTCTGCATCCTTCCCTGCTTATCTGCCCTCTCGTCTCGCTCGTCCTCGCTTCTGAACCATCATCTCACATCACAAGCTGAAGCACACTGATGCTCAGCGGGAGCGTCTGCTTATCACGGCCACCAGGATTAAAGAGTGCCCGGAAAGAGACTGTGTCTTTGGTTAGAATGCCTGCTCAATGCTCAAATTTAAACATTTTCTTAAGCATGTGGAGGCATCCTTTTAAGAGTACAATCCTCATATCTAAAGTTTTTTAGATTCCTTTGTCACTGTGCTTCATCTTGAACAATGTCCTACATATGCCCAAAATAGAGCTCTGTAATCTGGGAATTTATTAGAGAGCAAGCAAACTCCCCTTCCTCTAAAATTCTGATTTAGTTTCAGTTCAGTTTTAAAGAGCTTTATTGGCATGTACGTAGAAGAGAATTATTTCCGATTTTGTGGAAAAAAAACTCTATTTATAAGTCAAAGTGCTCCAAAGTGCACAAACCCCCTTCCAAGTCTTTTCTGGCATTGTTATTTCAAAAATGTCTTGTCCAGCAAAGTTAACCAGAGCCCTTAAGAAATGCTGAATCCTACACCATCAAAATCAAAAGACCTTTCCTGTATGTCATGACCCAAATTCCCTAAAAGTGTAATCACAATCTGTTAAAAAATGTGTAACTAATTGGTGAAAATATGTCTTTCTTCCTGTGGGATCCAGCTCTTTTATATAGATCTATAGCAAATCCATGATCACTGTGTCTGCACCTTATCAGTACTTTTCTCGGGGAAGGATCTTTGACAGGTAGTAGCTCAGGTAGTCTGTCCGTTTTAGGGATTGAGAACCAAATAACATTTAAATTTGATTTGTTTTTGGATTTGTGCTTTCCAATAGTCCACACAGATTTGGTTTTAGAATGGAGTTTCTCTCGAAAATGGAATAGCAACGTATGTTATTTTTCTAATAAAGTATAAATTCAGACCGAAGTAGTGGACCTATCACCTGATGGACCACCTGAACGTGGCTCTAGCATGATAGCAAAATGTGGAAACTATTGGAGTAAAGGTTTGAATATACCACTCAAGATAGCTCAGCAAAATAGAGCATGATAAATTAGCAGTTGTATTGTTTTTTGTTTATAAGTACAACAGTCATGGCAGGCCTATTCTTCCTGCTAAAATGTTAAAAGGAAGTGAGAAGACACCGTAGTCTAGTAGGTGTGAATATGAGTGAAGAGTGGGAGCAGTAGCAGTGAGAGTAAAAGTGTGAAACAATACAGGAAATACCTTGCATTTTGTTTTCTAGAAGTTACGTTCAACAACACAAATATACACGCCCACACCTCCACACAAACATGCAGGAAGGTGCCAAATCTTTGCTAAATGTGACACTGGTTCTATCACATGCTGGCTTTCCTTGGCGTTTCCTCTCCAAAGTCACTGATTTCCAAACACACAGAAGTGATTTCCCTATTAGGGGAGACAAATTGAAAAGTAAATTCAATGTCAGAGGCTTATTAGTGTGCTGCAGAATCCAGCAGTGCCATTAGAGCCACACAGCAGATATACTGCACGCTCACACACATGCAGACACACACAGTCACCAAGTGCATTAACCAAATACCCTCATACCTAATGATCCGGATTATTAGAGCCCACCCACAGCATGAGTCTGGTCCACTGTCTATCTGTTTGATCAGCTAATTACCACCATAATACACACATATACATACACACACTCTGAACACACACCACCCAAGAGACTGGTTTAACGCATAGAGCTGCTAGGCTTTAACTCCCCCTCTCCCCCCTTCGTCTTTTCTTCTCCTCACCCTTTTTTTTCTTTACCCCTGGCCTCCCAGCAGCCTTGGCAGCGTTTGAGTTATTGAAAATAAAACAAGGTCTAGAAAGTAAGGGAAAAAAATGGGCTAAGTGGCCCTGAGACCTGTTAAATTTATATCAGCCTGCAGCATGGCAGTCTATAGAATTGGAGGCATGGTGCTCACTGCTGTGTATATTTCATGAAAAGACTGAAACTAGAATCTCAAGGTTTGAAAGGTCAGATATACTGCATGTAAACCTGTTACAGACTGAATTAGTAGGGTTTTCCTCATAAAACAATGTATGGACTGTTGATACAAATAATTCCTGCCAAGCTTTCTGAGAATTGATGTGTCTCGCTCTGTAGAGTTCGGCCTTTGCTTGCATGTCTTCTGTTTTCTTCTAATGTTGTTGTTTGGAATCAGTACTGTTGTGGGAGGTGATGTGAAGCTCTGTGCCAACTACAGAGCATAGAACAGGAAACTTAGTTTCCTACGTACATGAGAACGTGGCAAAGACAATTAACTGCCTCACTTTTGCACTTTTGAATTTGTCAAAAGCTTACAATATGTTGTATAAATCAACAAATGTTAAATATGCATGATAGGGATGCACAATATTATCAGTACAATTTTTGATTTGGCAGATATTGGCTTGAAAGTTTAATAACGTATTTTAATTCCAGACGACCTGTAGCTCAGAAATCTCCCAGTTGAAATCTCAGAATTTCGACCTGATAGCGTTCCAGGCAAATTACAACTTTGGTTTGAGCGCGTGGAATCCTGGTATGTAAATTAACCAACATGGCAGGCATTATAAGGTCTATGCTTTATCAACTTGCTAATTTGAGTGAAACAGAAGCGGGGAAACGGCGCATAAGGAAGCTTATACCTTACAGTGTTTGTCATGATTTAGAGGCTGCTATATTGTTTAGGCAGTGATGTGACGTCAGAACTTGGAGTACATCAATCTGGTACGAGTTCACGGGGGAGGATTTACGAGCTTGACTGGCGTTCCAGTGCATTTTCGCGAGTTACAGGTGAGAAAAACAGGAGTTACAGCTGATATATACATAGATATATCTTTTGTATGTCTATGCACAGTGACCGTACACATGATTAGGCTTGACATTATTTCCACCAAGAGACCTAATTGAGTAAATATTTATTAATTTAACAAGTTTGTTTGGATGAAATGTGCCCTGTCTTCATAATTAACATCTTTTTGGCAATTAAACTCCATCATGATGCCTTCACATACTTCAGGGAGCTGAGGTCAAATGCAAGATAAGATAGCTTCCTTGTAGTCTATACACTAATGTGGTTAGGGATACAGGATAATATGAGGAGTGGACTTCTGTGCTGCCTGCTGGAAGCCTGGTGTGATGGACTGAGGTGCTGATGAAGCCTGCAGGATTAGGTGAGGGACCAGACTTTTGTAACCGGACAAGCCAGATGGACAGCTCCATATACCTGCCACAGAAATATTTCACTAGTCCATCTGGGTAGGAGCCCTTTAAATTTGTTTTCAGGGGCAGAACGTTAAAAAAAAACAAACACACAAGCTTGTTATTGGACAAATGTTTGGCTCGTCACACAGACCAATCCACATTAAGCAAGGTTGCCTCCTATAATGTAGCATACATAGCGGCTCACTTAGCCGCTAACAGCTAACAACAGTTAATGACTGTTAGCCGTAAGCCGCTAACTTAGCCACTAACAGACTTATACTATCGTCTTACACTAAATTGTACCACACAGATGATTGATTTAACACTTATATGTGACATGAACCTCGTCAAAAACAATCCCTACAAGTAAACTTCTGAGGAGGGCAGATTTCTCCAAGTTTCACCAAGTGTCCATGAGGACAATAGGCTAATCGGCATGTCTGTTCTCAACTTCCGGTTTTCGACACGTCCGCGTTCTGCTGCTCCCGCCTCTCTTCCCTGCATGGGCCGTAAGAATTCAGCCGAGTGAATTTGTTGGACAACGGAGGCTGGCAAGACGGACCTGCTGGATTTCAGAATCAGGCAGGTCTGTCTGCTCTGCAAGGCTAAGACTTTTAAGGAATTGGACCTGAAACCAATGAGACGACTGGAGGTGCCTGAGATGGAGGGGGGCTGCAGAATGCCTCAACTCTGACTGTGAAGAAACAAAGACACAATATTAAAATATTTCTGCAGCAAGATGATTGGCCGGATAGGTTGTGGCAAATTCTGGGTGGCTCATGGCATAAGTGATTGGAAGCCCCTTATCAGCTTAGAATCACCTGTGCAGGAAGTTCATTTTGACAGCACTTTTTAATTTAGTTTTGTCCTTTTGCCTAAAATATCTTTTAGTTTTAGTCATAATTTAGTCATTAAATTGTTAACAAAAGTTTTAGTTGATGAAAATGCCAGTAGATTTAGCTGTAGTTTTTGTCAATATGCCCTTGTTTTTTTAAATTAAAGTCTTTTTTCATCAGGAGAAAAAAGGCTGTTGACAAAACTCAATTATGAATATAATTAGTCAACAAAATTAACACTGAAATGAGAGGTGACTGAAGTAAACAGTTGAGTGACTGAATGAATATGCAGATTACTGCTTTAACAGAATTGTTATGCTTGTCCATTTTCCTGCTTCTGACACGCCAAATTCGAGGACTAAATATTCACTTGCTGCCTGATATAATAATTTCTTTGAATTAATTAAAAAGAAAACACTTGCACTTTTTGTTAAGTGCATTTGTGGTCCTATAATTCTTTTTAATAATTAAGAAATTAAAGTACAGCCCTGCAAACACATACTGTAGAGCTGACGAAGCTATTTCAATATCTGGTTCATTTGTAAATGTCCAGAAAATGACCCCTGGCATATCAAAGTGGATCAGTGAAACTTAACTGTTCAGAAAATATTTCAGATATGTCTGATTCACACCTAACACTTTGGATAAACTCGTCATGTGGGAACTGACCAGACGCAGGCCTGCAAACCAAACAAGGGCCCCAAAGTTGCTAGTTAAAGAAACCAGGCTCTAACTTATATAACCTGGCTGTGGAAGGAGGGAGGAAATATTTACCTCCCACTGTGCCGGATAAAAGTCCTCTCAACATGTTTCATCTGCCACGTCTCACATCCTCCTAATGACATTTACGAGCTGATTGATTGGACGATAGCCAGGCTGCCTTTTGTGTTTGATCAGCACAGTCCCACCCTGTGATGTCATCAAAGGTGGACAGAGGTGGATGGAATACTGTGTATGTAAGAGGAGTAAAAACATGTCCAAAAAAAATCTTCACCCTGTGCTCTAGTGGAAGGAGAAGAGCTGTGGCGTGATTTGGCAGCTGAACAAGGATTTCTTTATGCACTTTTACCAAATGTATGTTTTTAGTTGCACAATATTTGCTCTAGACGATGCAGCTTGGCTTTGGGATGAAATACAGTGTGTGGATATTTACATTCTGTCACACCTTGGGGATTGTAAATTTTGGAACATGCATATAAACATGGGCATGCTAAAAACACAAGTAGGGGCATTAAGCAGGATGCAAAATTATACACAAACTCTTCATGCAGAGCATTTTGGACTAGAGATTATACCTTCATAATATTTAGCTGAATGGAAATACAGGATACATACACTCAACAGCAGTTTTATTAGGTACACATTGGTAGTATGGGGTTGGCCCCCATTTAGCCTTCGTTCTTCATGGCATAGATTCAAAAAGGTGATGAAAACATCTTCAGAGATCAGGGTCTATTTTAACATGGTAGCCTCACAAAGTTGTTGACGTCACATTTTTGATAATACTCTCTTCATAGAGGTGGTCTGTTGGATTGAGATCTGGTTACTGTGCAGACAAGTTGAGTTTTGTGACATGGCACGTTATCCTCAAGAAGTTACAATCAGAATATGGGTCATAAAAGGGTAAACGCTAGAGCTGTGCATCTTCACTGGTTTCACAGTTTGATTCGTTTACGATTATAAGTTAAGATTTGATATCACAATGAATCATGATGTGACACAGCGAATAGTATCCTTGATTTTCCATGTAACTGAATCAGGCTGCTTTTTTTCATGAAAAAAATACAAGCACTCAGATAAATAAGAGCTCATTTTATTCATTAGAAATGACTTTTGGGATCAACCGCAACAAAAATATGTTTTCATTGTAAGTCAAAACAAATGCATTTCATAGATTTCATCTTCCTTTACTTGTTTTTTTCTTCCTCTGAAGGAAAACTGGTACTGAATTTAGCAGCAGCCTCTGCAAGATTATAAGATTACCGACCATCTCTGCATCAATGCATCATCTATGTCCATATCACAAAGCATTAGGGGTGGGAGAAAAAATTGATTCACATAAGTATCAGGATTTTTTGTTTAACTATTTATAGATCGATTTCTTTCCAAATTTAAATGCTTCATTTTAGTCTATGTTAATAAGCCACTTTTAAATGCAATCCAGGCTTTTGAAGAGAGAGTATAAACAGCTGGTTAAAATATATTACTGAATAAATCCTAAAAACTGACTCACATGTGAAGTGTATTATTCCTGATATAGTCTGTAGGCATCATCATTGTTCATCTTTTTTACTGGTGTTAAAAAAAGCTAACTAAAGATTGCAAAAATCTGCAATATTGTAGAATCGCAATTTAAATCGAATCGGCACCTAAAAAAAATTATAAAAATTTGAGTCCGGAGAAAAGAGTATCGTCCCAGCCCTACACAGCATATATTAAAAGATTATTTCTGACACCCATAATGGACACAGTCAGCGACAATACTTAGGTAGACTGTTAAAACAATGCTCAATTAGTACAAACTGGGCAAAGTATACAGAGAAATATCACTTTCAATGTTTTGGTATCTTTCTAATTTGTCTTCTGAATATAAGAATCACATTTTGAAACAGTTTTGGATTCAAGCTGGTGGCTTGTGCAGCTGAATGGTGTTGCGCCCCTTGCGTGAGGAGCTTGGGGCATAGGGTTTGCACCCCCTCAAACTCATTGTACAGGAAACACCTACACATGAAGAAAAGTAAACATTACTGGTGGTTCAGAAGTGTCGTCAATATGAAGATAAATAGTGACCCAGCACATGATCCCATACCTGACCTAACCATGGAGTCAAGACCTGATCTACGCTGCGGTCAAACTTTTCTTTCCCAGAATTATTTTTGCCCAACCTGGGAGTCGTGGAGTTTCAGGATGTTTTAATAACACTTCTCAGCTGTTCATCTTGTGTAGTTCACCATCAAAATCCTGTTCAGGATGCCTAATAGCTCTCTGACAGAAAGTCTAGCATGTTGAATATTTGTCCTGCCTTCAAGGATTTGATCCCGCAGAGCATGGGCAACACCAATGGATGTAAACATATACAACAGCAAAGCAAAAGGAAAGTTGTTGCCTCAGATGTAATTTATGAGACTGAGGAAAAGTCTGTCAAGCTCTGAGAATAACATCCATGGTGTTTTGATGTGTCAGAGAGGTGCAACTACAGACAGGAAATAGAAGAGAAACACTGAAGAGAGATAACAGAGACACTTTATCACATCAACAAATAACTGCTAGCATGTAGTTTAAGTTAGCATAAAGCTTATATTGTTGGAAAGACAACATAAACTATGTTTTTTTAGAACAGTATATTTACTCACATTCTTTGGCGTCATCTCTCGCTGTGCTAATGTCATCAGATTAGTCGTCTAGTTAAGTCTGTGGTCACCTGATCTGACATTGAGATCATTATAACCTACAAAAAAGTGATGCAGTCTGACCTCGGCGTTAGGTGGTCCAAGATGCAATGATATCTGGGTCCTTTAATTCGAAAGAGTCCAGGCCCAATCTATAGGCTGTACCGGTGTTGTTAATAGCATCTTAGCACAGAAGGAAGAATGATTAACCTTGAAGTTTAAGATATATAGAGTTTAAAGGAAGGCTTACTTTTCACTTTTAGTCCAGATTTGTGGCTCAAAGATTTGTTTTCCAAAAGTTTAACCTTCCTTCTCCCCTGTACTTCTCTACAGCTCTGATGTCCTTCCCTCCTACTCATCCATCCATCTTTTTTAACAACCATCTCTCGTGTATCCTTTCTTTCCATCTATCTTTTTATGTTTTCCCATCACATCTGCCCCCTTCTTCTTTCCCTGGCCCCAGTCTCTCCTTCATTTCTCCTTTACCTCGCCGCAGAAACACCGAGGCACGTTTCCTCTCTGTTAATTACCATAATCAATGGCGGCTCCGCTGCTGTGTTGCCCGTACTGCTCTCTGCTTTCTGCTACTGCACTCTGGCCCATATGCTCCCTCCCTGACTCAGGGGAAACACATTACCATGTCCTGGAGCTGTGCCTGCTCGCCAAGATTAAGGTCATTACCTGGCAGCGGGGCCACGAGCTCACTCTGTGCATTATAGCCTTAAACTTTAACCCATATCAAGTAACTGTAGCACGCACAGAAAAGAAACAAACTGAGCCCTTAGCAGCTCCTCTGGTTATGTGTTTCCATAGGGAGTCAAGAGTTTTGCAGCAGAGCCAAGAAACACCCACTTTTAAAATAACCTTGCTTTCGTCTTATTTAAAGGTTATTTAGGTCCCTTGGATTTCACTTGAGGAAGGGAAATATGTGCATTTGTAAAATTTGTCTTTTATTTTTAGACAAGCGAAGGCAAAGCAGTATTGCTTTTAAGAATTGGCCAGTTATGCTGATACTGGCTCCAGAAAACATCTAGAAATAAAAACAAAATTTAACATCATGTATTTGGGATATTAAGTCTGATTAGTAGTGTGTATTATACCACCAATTTAAATGTTTCATTTTTTGGTTTGCAATGATCAATCTTTATTTTGTTTCTGTTTGATACCCTGGTCATAAACACTTACGATTGTAATGTAGGATAATCTACAGTTAATAAAAGTCAATAAAACTGCCAGTAAACTCCACCTACACACTGAACCTTTGCTCCTTGCTGGTTCTGTCTACTTTTCCAACAGTTGCCATTGTATTTGGGCTATTGAGACAAGGCTCTCTTTCCTTTGGTAATACACAATAATATGATCATAACATGACATGAGAGATGTATTATCTTTATGATACCATTGATAACAATGGGGATTTAATTATTTGAAACACATAGCATTAAAGCAACAATATGTAACTTCCTTAGCTAAGAGTGGCGTCAACCCCACTCTCGTGCCCTGGTCCCCTGCATAGACGATAACAACGATGACAAACACATATTCAGAGTGTGATTAGAGAGACCCATTGGCTCATTTTTAAGCCTTGCTAAAGAGACAGTCATAAGCACTCACTCTAGCTGCATTTCCACCAAGTGGTGTGCATTTCAGTTCGGTAAGCTTTTGAAGAAACAGTAAGCCCTGATCACTGCTGCTGTACCTTCACTTAGGGGAAAGGATGTAAGCCAGGAAGACAGGTAAGTGCCAGCTATTGGTGTGTCCCAGTTGTACCAGGAAGTTGGGATTTCCAAGTTAAGAGTGGGAAATTTTATCTGGAACTACCCCTGAGGTTGGAATTTCCTACTGGGAAGATGTTCACCACCCTCAAGTTGGCAATTAAAGATGGCTGAACAGTTCTTAAGCTCCTATAATATTCCACTTCTTAGCACTTCTGACTAGTGTTTATCACACTAAATCAGCTGTATACTTAGTATTGTTTGTATATATATGGAAATGCTGCTAAGTGTTATTCACATTCTTCATAAGGTGTGTTTGAACTACAATGCGGGCATGCTAACAGCAGCTAACATAGCAGCTAACGATAGCCTGGTAGATTAGCACATTTCTCTCTGACTTTGTAACCGTAACACTGATAACTCAGAGATGACGTCACTCCCACTCCCCTCTCCCCAGTTCTGAAATAAATGAAAAGAAGCAAATATAATTGTGTAACATCACAGCAGTGCAACACAGTTAAGTAGGATGAAGTAGAGCATAGCTGCAAACAGAGAGCAATGATGTGGTACCTTCTTCAGTGCTCCATGTACTGTAGCATGGTTTGTGCTTACATTCTTTACAGCAACAGCAGTGAACAAATCACTCTAAATCCATGGCTTATTTAAACATTCTGTATTTATTTTCCATTCAGCTGCTGTTACATTGAACTTGATGGTTTTGTGACAAATCGAGAGACTGCCGAGTCCTTACTCAGAGAGATGCCAAAAAGTAACAACACAGGCTGTTATTTGGGTACCTTTTCTCTTTATTTGTTACCTTTTGAATAAGCGATACAAATCAGTCGTCAGTCTGTGCTGTTCTGATTTTTCTGTTAATTATTAATGGGTATTTTATTAGTTCTTGCCTCTAAATTTAATCCTACATCAAGAAGTTGAGTTCCTTTGTGTGCCTCAACGTCCCTCCACTTACGCACATTGTGCAAAGGAAAATATGTATTGTTTTTCGGCACTGCCCTTCCTTTTACCTGTGTTTCTCATCCCCTGAATGCACAGTCCTTACAAGCTGTATCATGTTGTAAAGGTCACTAATCAGGGTTGTCAGCATGTAAAATATAATGCCAGTTAGTTTATTAAAGGGGGAAACATGTTTGAGCAATATAATTACTATAATGTCCAAAGCATAGATGGATGAGCACATACAAAGACAAGGTTTAACCACAAGTTCATCTCAGGTTATACTTTTTCATTTGTGACAGCAGTGACAAAATTAGTGGTTCCTTGCAGTCAAGCTACCCTGGCAAAAACATAAAGATCTGGTCGTCCTTTCAAAATAAGACTTTCTTCGTTCTCTGTAGTTCCACAAATGATAATTAAATTAAGTATTTTTGTTTCTCTGCTGCATGGTACCAAATCACTTCAGCCCAGTGCTGGTCCACATTCTGGTGGTTGTGTAGAGCTATAAAATCAAAACCCCAAGTCCTAATTTTATTCAAAAAAGAATGCACTGTCTAAATTACACAAATACATAGGCAATCATTTTGGAAAGACAGATTGTCAAATTAGTTTCCAAATTTTTTATATTTGCCCAGCCATTACTGTAGTGGGATAAAGGTGAGTATGCGCACCTCACAGCAAGAAGGTTTCAGGTTCGATTCCCAATGTTGGTTATTGCCTTCCTTTTTGGAGTTTGCATTTCCTCCCTGTGCTAGTGTGGGTTTTCTCAAAGCACACCCAAAGACCAAAAACATGTTCATCAGGGTAATTGTTGTTTGTTAATTGTGTGTAGATGTGGGTGTGTGCGTGATTGGTTGTCTCTCTTTCTCTTTGTGGCCCTGTGATTGACTGGCAACTGGTTCAGGGTGCACCCTACGTCTTGACTAAGGTCAGCCGGGATTGGCCCCATCCCCCCACAACCCTGAAGGGGACAGGCAGTAAAGATAATAGATGGATGGATAATTCTGGTATTGTTACAACCATCTGTTTTTTCTTCAAAGGAAATAAATCTGGTTTACTGTGAATCTTCACTCAGCCATTTTTTGTTTTTGGTCCATCTTGCTTGACCTGTATTTCACTCCACTGATTTACATTTCCTGGTGCTTAAACCCAGATTTTTTGGAAGGGCAGTGCTGGAATTCCCCCCATTCGAGGCTTTTCCTTCTGAAGCCTTGTGTTTACTCATCATATAAAACCCAAGTTTTACATTTCCTATATTTAATTTCTCCCCGTATAAAAGACAGCTGAGCAGAACGAACTAGATCTGGCATCCAAACCGCACTGTTAGCTTTCTAATTTTAGAGGATCGTTTGGAAATATTTCCTCCCCCTCGCCCTCTTTACCCTCGCCATTTAATCTTACATCCACAGAGCTCATGCAGGTGGTCTACGATAAAGTTCCCACTATGAGCTAAGTGTGAGGTTTAAAGGGCGGGCACTTGGAAAAGCCACAGAAAGTATGAAAATACAACCCGTACAGGACTATAAAAACCTCTTTGACTACGCTGAGTTTTAATTTCCTGCTTTGGTCTTTTTTTCTGCATGTTTTTGGACATCTTTGGTGCTTTTTTTTTTTAAATCACAGCAGCCATCCCTTCTTTGAGGTTTTCCTGCATTTAGCACCTTTAGCCTGCAGTATTTCTCAGCAAGCCTATCAATGAAATAGCAGTGAAATAAAACCACAGTGAGTAGGTGTGAGCAGCGTGTTTTGACACAGCCAGTCACTCTTGGCAGCTGTCCTCTGCAGCATAGCCCAGGTCTGACGTTTGCTAATGCGCTGACTCCAGCACCAGTGTGTGTTTGTGTGTGTATTCTTCATAATGTGCATCGGACATGATTGTATTTTTGTGCATGTGTATTTGTGTGTGTGCGTGGGCGAGTGCACAGTCGCATAACAGAGATGCAAACCTCTAATTGCCCGTGCAGAAAGGCCAGAAACTAGTGCCAGGAACCTCAGTGAGCACTTCAGAGTGGGTGTGTCAGGGGTATGTGTCGCTGTCAGCCAATCAGATTGAAGATTTGACAGGAAGTTGTGGTTAGGAACACGTGTTGTTGCCGGAGCAAGGGAGCTGAGAGGCTAACGGGCCTGGAAGAGGAGAGGAATATTCAGAAGCAGAGAGCAACCTCTGCAGTTCATCAGATGATTTCAATTTGTCATAAATATTACAAAATGCTCTTTCTCTAATGCAAGTTTGTGAAAATAAAGGGCTGGAAGATAATTTTAGAAATCACACTCATATGATTTATTATCAGTGAAACGCTTATTTTCACCTAAAAAGAGATGTGTAATGTAAATGTAGGTTTGAGATTGATTAATGTGAAAGAACAGACTAAATTAATTTCATGAGGCATTAAAGGGTGTTTGTATTGCAGCATTTATTTCCCTCAGCCATAAGATGAAGACCTGAAGTGACTGTAACTGGGATTTTGCTGATGTGCAAGTTAGATTGGTGAACCCAAGTTTTCTTTGAGTGACACATTGTTGCCCCCCGTTTGTTTTAATATGATACCTGAACTAGTTGAAAACCTAGTTGAAATGATGGAAGTGATACTTGTTCAATTAATTTATCAATCCAAAGTAAAATCTAGACTAAACTATTGAAAAGATTTATTGTCAAACCAGTCATTAAAATTGGACTTATCTGGGTTGTAAGGAGGCATCAACCATGTAAACATAATCTATAAATCTTCAGCGCCTGCAGTCAACATCAGATAACAACATGTAAAAGCCTGCCCAGTGCTAGCTGTCACTCTCCTTTTCTTTTCCTAAACTCATTCATCACATCTTTTTTTGTTTCCAACTCTGTCTTTTTTACTACTTGTTACTTCAGCAGCATGAAAACTACCAACTACTGTGGAAAAGCAGTACACACCCAAACTTACATAGTGCTATATGCTGGGGACCAAGTTGACGGAAGATAGGGGGATTGACGCAGTTCACTCTGCTAATAATTCTGGAGCTATTAGATGGCTTTTCAGTGGAAAAAGTTCCTTATTGACGCTCTAAAATGCTCACATTCAGCTTTTCTATGTGCCCAACATGTCACCAGGGTGTGTTGGGGCACTTCTATGAATAAGATAAAAAAAACTGTGTCTGTAAAACTTCTCCCTATTCCCTCAATATGCAACACACTGTCTTACTGGCACCTTACTGAGTTAAAAGCCTGCTAATTTGTAGGATGTTAATCAGGCAATTTTTCACATGTTAAGGGTGAGATCAGTGCAGGTAGAGCTATCTGGCTGCACTATCATACTAATGTTACCCCATTTTAAATGAGAGGACTAAAACATAAATCACCTAAGAAGTTGGGGGCTTTTTTTCTTATAAAAAAAATCAAGAAATAGATTAAGCATGGCAACTGTAGTTGTGATGGATAAAAAGGAAAATTAAAGGAGAGACAGAAACTTAACTGCGTGGGCAGATGGTGAGAAAATTAGTGTCACCTTTCACAGCAGAGCATTGTGCAAAACCAAACAAGTGTCTCTGGGCTGACATCCTCCCTGCACTCTTTCATTGTGAACTAATGGACCGGGACAGGATAAAGGCACATCCCTGCAGATGTACACAAATCCTGACACACACATAGTCACCCGAACACTCACAAAAGCCATCACAAGCCGCCCTGCGTACTCAGTTAACCTGCGAGAAGATTGAATGACATAAACCATTATTACTGAGCCTGAGTAACGTCACACTATTACTGCAGGTGATGCACAATGATGCAGGTAACAAGCATAACAAAAGCCTCACAAAACAACAGCACGGGCAAAGTAACCTTGACATTCGCAGGAGGGGACATAATACACAGGTTGCGGGAGTAGGTGATGGAGTTATTGCAGGAAAATATCACCTCGGGGAGAAACAGACACTGCTGACATTCAGTCTAACATTTGGAGAATAATACTGCAAACATGACACATATAACATCCTGTTGATCCCAGGCCATAATCTGACAAATTAATGACTTAAATGTATAATATTGCTTCTTCTTGGTTTCCCTTTGAAACCTCAAAATTTAGATTACAACCACGATTCAGTATGTTTCTGATTTTCTGCCAGTTTCCTCACCTCTAAACGCAGCGTTGATGTCTAAACTGGTGTAAAACCCCCCTGCTGTGTCTCTGCTTCCTGGTATCTGATACTATCAAATATAACATGGTGAAAAATTGATTGAAGCTCTACATTTGCTCTTCCTGCCTTTGTTGAATGTATGTTCACTATACTCACAAGCACAGCTGCTGCTCTCCTCTTATGTCACTCTACAAAGAACTTATATGTTCAAATAATATTGCACTGATGCTCTTCAGGTTTGGAAGTTGTTCAGGGCTCAGATTTCAAAAGGGAAACATAGTTACACTTCAGGGAAACAAAAAAATAACGAAAATGAAAGACGATTTTAGGGACTTGAGCTGTGTTTTAAAATCAAACAAGATCTTTGCAGTTCACCACTCATTGTGGTTCGTATGCTAACATATTACCAGCTAGCAATTTCATGAATGTCATAGAAATGTTTTTTTATGACAGAGACTTTCTGCTCAGTCTACGTAAATGCTGTTTGACAAGTCATAAACAGCTGCCAGCACAGTAACAACAGTGATCGTCAGCATACAACAATATGCTAATGATGCCAACACATACTTATAATTGTCTCCGTTCTCTCCTTGGAAACTCATATTTTAGCTAGGAGGAAGTAGAATGCTTATTACAGCTGCTTTAACAAATCGGCACATAGCAAAGCTACATCTCAACTAATAGCACTAGCATTCAGCAGATTTTTTGTATACTTAAAGGATAAATAGGTAATGCTTCATGTTTTTTTTGTTGTACTTACTTTTGTAGCACTGTGAACTGGACTTTGTTTTAAGTATTAGCAAGGTATGAAAACACGTAACATGTATGTTGGATTATTTTAATGATTGCTGAAAGTGCTTTCTTTGCCAAGATGCTACAATCTAGCCATTAGTTGATAACCGACACAACTGTTTCTTTGATTTGAGAAACTTGCTTTAATATGTCAATAGCTATTACCCGAAAAGAGGGAAGCATTACAGTTTGGATATGCACAAATGATAAAGCTAATGGAGCTAATTATAGAAATGGTAAGTGTTTATCTGATTGCCTAGAGCACTCAAATGTTAGCTAGAGGGTTGTAAATACGAATGGAACCTTTTCACATAGTAGTACAAAGTGTTGTTACATCACAGCAACTAATATAAGCATTCAACATAGTCCTAGCTTATATTAGAGGTATTTAGCTTAAATCACAATGAAGTTTAAAAAATTATATATATGTACACACATAGTGAGAGAGAGAGAGAGAGAGAGAGAGAGAGAGAAAGAGTTGTATCATTTAACACCAGAAGTGTTTGTTATAAGGGGATATTATGCTAATAGCTGAAGTGTTTGAATATGTCACCCCATTTTACCTTTAGTCATGGCACTGCACTTTTCCCGTCTGTCTCTTGTAACACTACGTTAGCTTGTAGATCATATTATGCTAACACTATCTCACAACAATCTATTTTCTTGTATTCAACCAAAAAAAATGGAGCTACAACTAACGAAGCTACTTGTTTCTGTAGTCTTGAACAGCTATTTATTCCAAGTGATAGTAAAATGCATGGCATAGCTGTAGTGCAGCAAGAAACATTCACATTTAACAATGTCCTGACTCTTATGTTTTGTAACCTGTGGTGCCCAAAGATATCAAATCACATATTTTCATCATCATCAGATATCTGCAGGTTGCAAACCGGTCATATGAAATTTTGATCGAAGCTTTTCACCTAGAGCTGACCTTAGAGAAGTCGTTACTCCATAAAAATAGTTTTAGAAAATCTTGGGTGAAAAAATATTTTCTTGGCTTTTATTAGAACATCTCATTTAGAAGATCGAAACCTTGCATCTTAATATCACAGCACGTCTCTTACTATTCAACCCACCTTTACACATTGCTCACATTAGAATACACAACCACTTACATTAGCATAAAATGTTCTGCAATAATCATGCTGCCAATTCCCCATCCTGTCACACTTGTCAGATTTATATTAATTTGGTTACGCAGTTAATCAGGTACACCTTATTCCTGCTAATGAGGTTTGTGCTTTGTTGGAGAACCATGTACTGAGACTTACGGGTAGAGGGAAAAAAAGCAAAATAAAATTAGTTTACAAAAGATGATGGAGGAGATCAGGCACCTTCCCCAGCAGAGATGGAAAAAAAAAGCGTTTTATTAAATCAGATCTCCAGTTTATGCTCTGTGTGCGACCACAATAGCTGTCTTTCCCTGGAGAAGCTTTCTGGCTGGCATTTCCTGCTCCGGGATGGCCCTGTCCAGATTAGAGGAAATTGATTTAATGGCTTTGGTATAATGGCTCAAAGGCCTCCATCCAGTGCAGATACTCTTGTTCTCTCTCTCTTGCACTCTCATCTTTTGCCTGCTCACACTTTCTGTGTTTTACTTTTTTGTGCTATTTATGAATGGGAATTTTGAATATCTGAATAGCGCTTAATTTATGAGAACTTAAATATTCAGGTCAGTTAAATATATGTCCCTTATATTTTCACCCCTGCCTTGTAAGTCTGCTAGCTCCTAGATGGATAGTTTCTAATTCAGCTAAACACGTTAATATTAAGTTAAAGTTGTAACATGTAGTTTTATCCCCCCACCCACCTTCCCAATGCCCAGTGAAGTTACTAGTAGTTGCCTCCGCCAAGGAGGTTATGTTATCGCCAGTGTCTGTTTGTTTTTTGTTTGTTTGTTTGTTTCTCTGTGAACAACTTAACTCAAAAAGTTATGGACGGATTTCAATGAAATTTTCAGGAAATGTTCTGATTGGGACAAAGAACAAATGATTAGATTTTGGGAGTGATCCACATCACCATCTGGACCCAGGAATTCTTTAACATTGCGAGATAGGACCATTTTTGGCATTTGTGCATATTACTCCACCAAAAATAGTCAGGGTATTTGGAAAAAAAATACAGGACAAATTTGCAACAGGTTCTACAGGATATCAAAGACTGATCTGGACCCCGGCAAAATACGAATTCTCTGATCCAGAATAAGAAAAATGCAGATATCCTTGGAATTTTCGTGATAGCAAGGGAACAAATAAAGGCATAGACTTGCAACAAACGTGAAATACAGCCAAGATTCTGTGGAATCTGGAGTGTTCAATCTGATTTGGTGTATCTTCAAAGAATTTGGAGCTAGATCCAGAAGAAACCACCGTGCAATTTTCGTATATAACTACTGAACTAAAATAGCTATCATTATGAATCAAATTGCTAATGATATGTTTTCATGGTCAAGGAATCTAAATATTCAGATAAAATAAATTTGGGACCAATTTTTATGATGAAAATCACAATGTGGGTGATGACTGTGGTGCTGGCGGAGGTCTGCGCTCTCCATGTGCTTTTGTAGTTTATTTTGTGACATGTAAGATAACAACAAATAAATGAATAATATGGATATTGTAATCATACAATAAGGGACAAACATAACAATACATTGCAAAAATGACAAAATATGAAAAAAAAAATATGAATATGAAAACTGATCTACAAATCGGAAAAGGAGTGGGAAGAAGTAATAACTATTTAATCCCACCCTTTTCTACAAAATATTATTTGGCTTCTTTATCAATATAAATCAATAAAATAACAAATTACAAACATAAATATAGACATATACACGGATATAAGGTATCAACTTGACATTTTTGAGTTAAGTAGAGATGTGCTGCTCCACCCACCTCCCCTTCATACCTGCATTTTTGAATAAAGGACTTTTTTTTTTTTTTTTTTTTAAACTCTCTTTTTTTTTTTGTTTTTATACAATATTGCAGACCAGCCTTGGGGGGCAGGATGACTCACAATCAGGGGGGCGCCATGGGATTTTTTTCTTAACTCCTGATGAAGAGACATTCATGAGAACTAATTGTGTTTTTACCAGCTGTGGTGTGTTTTCCATTTCTATATCTATGTTCTTTATCATGTCCTGTGTGAAATAAGGGTTGGGGGAGGAGGCAGTGGGGTAGCCACAGCCATATTGAAAGAACTGCTAATGACGTTTGAATCATAACTTTGCTTGAAAGTACATTCCCAACCCTTCGACTCCCCCTCATTTTCTACGCAGCAGCTGTGTCGATGTGTGTATAGGTATTTGTGGATGCATGTGGGAGACAGTGTAGCAGGCCGGGCAGGCAGGTGTTTGGTTTAATAGAGAGACAGAGCTGAGATCAATAGCAGCAGTAAACCAATACGTACAGCCTGAGGCCCAGCAGGGCGTTCAATTAACTGGAGCTGGTACACACAAACAGAAACCAGTGTCTCTGCTCACCATCGATGCTTCTGGACCGCTGTAAAACAGACGTCCAAACTTCCAGGAATGGTCGCACATAATGGAAAGGTCAGTAATGCTTGACCAGTTTCATAAATGTGCTCCGATTTCCACTCCATCACAGGTTGTCTGAAGAGAGTGGTCTAGGTTGTGTGGGAGGCTCTCAAAGGTTAATGCTGCTGGTTTGTTTTTGTCCCGAGGGGGTTAGTACAGGTTCACATCACCACCTTTACTGGCTGTGAAGGGTCCATGTATCTCTGATCCTGACTGAGCAGCTGCCTTGGGGGTAAAATCCTTAATAAAAGTATATTTTGAAAAGTATGATGATGGTTGAATTTTTCATGTGCACATAGAAAACAAGCTAGTAGCCACAGGACAGAATGTCCAAAGTTAAGACAAGACTTTGTAGAGCTTGACAGGATCTCACTTTGATGTTAAGCCAAAGTGTTAAAGTTTTAGAAGAAGAAAATTGAGTTATATTAGAGATCTAAACATCAATATGTGTAATTGATTGCATAAAGAAAGGGAAATGACATGCAAGTGAAGTTACGTCAAAATGGCTATGATAGGTTTATCCATAGGCTTATCTGGTGTGGTATATAAAAACGTGGGAGTTGAATTTTCAGATTTGGTTGCAAAGACACGCTGTCATGCTCACTCATGAAACCCACGCACACCTTCTTGTATCTCCACTGGCTTAATGCTTTCTAAGTTTTAAAGAAGTGGTGTTTTACAGTCATAGAAACCAACTTCCTGTTTCTAGAATTGTATTGATTTGCTGTAACAGTAGCTCGTAAGCTTCACAAGACAGAATCTGGACACATTTTGGGTGTAAGGAATTTTTTATGTTTATATTGTCAGCTTATCTTTGAGTCAGAGTGGGCATTTGTGCTAGATTTGAGAAATATTTTCCTTATCCCTTAAACAAGGAATTCTATGACCCTGTTGTTTGACCAAAGCTAGTCAACGTCCATAAGCTTATTACTGATTTAGAGTAGATATACATATACAAGGTATTAACAGGAGGTCCAAGAACATGAGCTATGAGCTAAAAGTAAAAAAAAAAAAAAAACTAAAAGCATTGAGGTGACTTGCTTACAGTAATGACCATGACGGACAGATGATCCAAAAATATGCCTGAAGTCTTTATAATAGCAGGTACAGAGGCATAAAAAGGGAGAATATTTGAATAGTTTATTGTAATGCCAAGAAAATTATTTTTTAGAATAAGTAATAACCAGCCAATTATGGCTCAGACAGAGGCCTTTTACAGGGCTGAAGGACCTTACAACAAATATTCCTGGTTTTAGGAATTAGCTATACCAGATAACAAAGCATTTTCCATACTATGTGCTTTTGATAGAGTTTGTTTTCCTGGTTTAGGAGGACAAAACTGCAGATAACTCAAGACTTGTAATTGTAAGTGGCCATTTGCCAGCTGCTCCTGCATTGCTGATAAAATTTAATAGAAGTACGCCTTTGTAGCCACACAAAGATGTTTAGACAGATTTTAAAGGGTAACTCCTAAGTTCATAATAATTATGACTGATTTTTCCTGAGGTCAAGCAGAGATTAGAGAGTCATCCGTCAGTGTGTATGCTAATTTTAAATTCATCTTAAACATAGCCCGAGTTAAAATGTTGCTAGTTTTAAGAACTGATAGCTAGAAGAAGCTTAAACATAAAGAAATGTGCTTGATTGAAGACAGAAGTTTGCACATCACCAATTAGTCAGTGTGACATTTTGAAGTGGAAACAATTTTAACATTAAATATTTACATACGAAAAAAAAAAAAATTGTCATCTCTGGAATAACAAGCCACTCCAAACACATCCATAAAAACACAGGCAATGTTTTTTTTTTTTTATCACTCTCCAACTGCGTTGTTTAAAATTTTGGTTTTCAATGTCCAGCAACACCAAATTCTCAAATCATGGACTCCCAGTACTCCCATAACAGTACTAAATTGACACAGGCTTGTTCCCATGCCAGAGGTATGGATTTTGTCTGCAATTCTTCCATGAGGTCCACGTCAGATGGGTGTCATACCTTGTTACCTCTGGTTCCTGACTGTTCTGAGCTTGTGACACTGACAGACATCTTAGTTTTTGAGGGCAGTAAACATGATGTGTCTTTCATCTGCTGCTCTGTTTCTTTGCCAACTACTGAGTCTGCAGTCCTCAGCATCGCTGCTTCTTTGTTCTTCAAAAGAGCTTTAACCTTTTAAGGCCCAAGACCATAGATTATAGCCAGAAAATTCTAATTTTTTGGAGCTGAAATGTTTGTTTCACTTTCTGCTAAAATCCATAAAATTCAACATATAGATTTTTTCGTATCTCATTTGATACATTAGGTGTTTTTTGCAACTGATAATCCATTCAAGGACATTTTTATCATTTATCTGATTGTATTCAGATGTTTTTTATTTTGTAATTTGTTGATCATATTAAGTAGATAGAGGTATTATAAAAGTATGTATCAAATATGATACAATTGGCTTTATAGGGTTAACTTGAAACCCCAGTTCGCTTTGAAATCTTTGCCTGGGAGAGACCTTGCTGACGTAGTATAACTGTGTAGGGTCTTATTTTTGTGTTTATCATGTCACTGTGTATAACTCCTTGACATGAAAATGACTAACATACTCACCTAGGTAGCAGAGTTTGGCTGCTTCTTACCCAGTTTCAAGTCTCTCTCACATTTGTGTCTGTTCAAGTTGACAACTGTGTTTTACCTTCATTTGAAAATAATGATCTCCAGCAACTTTTTGGTATTATTGTTTCGTCATAGTCTTGTCTATAATTCTACAGAAAATCTGACTTTGCACAAGTGTTATCACTAAGAACAGTAGCTGCTCTGAATGCAGAGGGTAGATACGCCAAATATTGATTTGACTCAGATTTTGCTTCTCTTGGCTCACTTTGCATTTTGTAAATGATAAATATGAAATATTGAATACTGTGATCTGTAATACATTTACTTAATATTGTTCACACCTGCCTAAAAAATTGTGCACAGTACTGCATGATGTACTTTAGAATGAAAACTCACCTTTTGTTTGCCGGGTGCAACTGAATTATTAAAGTTAATGCAGAAATTATGTCTTAAGTGTTAGTCCTAAAGCAACAGAAAGTAATTGTTCCTCACAAATTCTATGACAAAAGTTGAAGTTTACTGAAAAATACGACCCTTACCAATAATAATATAGTTATGGCTGTGTTTCAGTACCTGGATATACCTGCTCATATTTCATATTCTGCCTATAGAAGTTACATCCCCGAAGAAGGAAATTTATGAAAGTTGATACCATTTTTCTTGCTCTTTATGAGATGAAAATCCTTTAGGGAAGTATAAAGGAGCAAAGGTCACACATAAGACTTACCTGTCTGCGTGATTTATGAAAATCACGTACAGATTTATGATAAGTAAGATAAACAACAGAGACGGAACAGTTAAAACTTTTTTATCCCGACACACCCAGCATGTGTTTAAGTTGGAACTTGTGCTGTATATGTGGACCTATAGAGAGGGTGTGTATCCACTATCTGCAGCATGTGAGGAATGTGTGAGAGCGCTCAGTTTTATGAGAGCCCCTTTCAGCGCTCAATGGAGATACATGACAGGTGGGAGGCAAATTGTCAGCTCAGGTCAGGGGGCCTTGCAAGGACAAAAAATCTTTTCAAAGTAAAAGACCCCATTAGCCATGATATCCAGGCTTCTGGGGGTTTGTTTGATTAATTATTGATAAATATATTGGGCTTTTATATTGATATATATATTGGGCTTTTATATTACAGTACAGTGCAGTATTGATATTACTTAGTGAATAATAATTTATAAGATATTTGGGACATTCTTACAGTATACAACCCAATTTTGAAAAAAAAGCAAAACAATCCAATTTGCATACCCTTTGTTTTGACCTATAAACTGTTGAATGCACTACAAAGAGAAGACATGAAACTGATTATTGCCTCGCCCCATTTTTTTGAGACCTGTTGCAGGCATTAATTCAAAATAAGGGAATATTTGCAAAACAAAATAAAATTTATCAGATTGGCCATTAAATATTTTGTCTTTGTGGTGTATCTAATTTAATTTAAGTTGAAATGAATTTGCGGATCACTTATTGTGTTTTATTTTTGTTTTTCACTGTTCCAACTTCATTAGAAGTAAGCGTTATATAGACAAAGTCCTATATCATTTAAGACTTTTTCAAATAACAGCTACAATTCAGTAGTTTGTCATATAGGATAAGAAACATCCGGCACTCAATTCATAAAAAAATCACACAACACTTAAATGTGGTAAGCGAGTGCACTCTAAATCTTTGTGAGTGTTCTGTTCTCCTTGGCGGCTTTCTTTTTCTACATGCATGTTTGCGTTCATAATGACTCATAATAGGACCTTTCAAATGATTGCTGGCTTGCATACACATGCAATCATGTGTACACAGACATGTACAAATTAAACATTTATAAGCTTGAACATGGGATCTAACGTTCCATGTTTGTGTTTCCGTATTTGCACATTCTGCTGAGGGTCATATAAACATGAGAACGGCCAACACATCCCTGCGCTGTGATGAAGAAAGATTTATTTTTATCTCCTCGAATGTAAGAATTGCATTGTATACCATAAATGGCCTCGTATTAATTATCCTGCATGGCTATAAGGTGACAGACTACAGGGCTTGCAAGCATTAAACAGCCTTGCATGGCATCCATTCAAGCACTATTAATTAAACATAGACACAACAATGACATGTGCCCATTCTCCAAACACAGCGCATGGCAGTTAATAAAGATAACCCCGGGCTTTTGACTAATGAGCAAGGTAATTATATAGCCACATACAATGTGATTAGCTGTACCGTACAGAGGTCAGTAAGGGGACACGCACACACAAACACAGGGACTCATGAGGGACTGGGAAGCAGCAGGATGGCTCCAATCCTCTTTCCGCGGTCCCCTAAGGTCCCATGTTATTTTAATGTTTCCCATCTGACAGCGGCCATGCATGTCCGGCTGTGTTAGCAAGCTGCGTGGAGAAAGACGCCTTAGCCTCTTTTGCCTTCCGTGTTTGCTGGCGTGATTGTGCATGTGTGTTTGAGCGTGACACATGAGGGAACGCGCTGTGCTATCTAGGTTATCTATTTAGACTCCTTGTTTAGTGGCAGAGAACCCACAGGGATGTGATTATGAGTCACAGCACTCCAGTTTGAATCCTCTCCTTGTTTTCTTTTGGACTTTTTAGAAGCTTTGATAAGATGCTATGACCTTTTGGGTCTTAACTCAAAGCAAGGGTATTCTGTTGGATAAAGCACAACCTTGTATTTGATCAGATTTCACTGTGTTTATGCAAAATTATTTATACTTTCATATGAATGAGCTGAAGCCTCGTTGAAGCTTCTAGGCATTAGAGGTAGGGCAGGGCAATATAGACAGTTTTTAGCATATGTTGATATATTTTCATAGAAGATATAGAGTAGGGCAACATTGTTTTTCAATTTATTTGTCAACATTTGGGCTACTATATACTTGGGTTGTCACTTCTCACAAAAATTGAGCTTTGTCAATTTTTAAGCAAACATGCTCATGACAGAAGATATTACAACTGTACATGATAAACCTTACAACTTATAGAGAAAGACAGCAACATTTATCAATAAAGCAGGACTCTCAGCTTTTCCAAAAATCATCTTGGGGAGTTTTTTAGCATACGTGCTCATTACCATAGGTATTTAACCCCACTGCTGGCCTGGCTATAACACAACAACGAGGCATTTCCTGGACCACAAAACTCCACTTCAAAAAACCTGAACTATAGCTTTAAGGGTATAGACATTCTTTGCTAACTCTATACTATGGCTGGGAAATAAATTGAAAAATAATCAAAACTGACATTTTGACCCTCTAATCAAGCTAATTTTGCTCATGTTCCTCCATGCAGTTTGTGTCCAAGAGCAAAGGACAAGCTGCCAACATGGAGTAGACAAGCGAAATGCCATCTCTGTTGTTTGGACACATTTTGGATTCTGTGCAGAGGACATTTAGCAGAAAGAAGTTAAGTGTAAATACTGCAGGAAGTCCATTTCAACAACTGTCAGTAATACCACCAATTTGTTCCAGCATCGAATAAAGTAATCACTCATTAATCATAATCAAGGTAGGAGCTTCAGTTAATCCAGATATTGAGATTAGGTAACATTTCCCAGCCCTACTCTATACACAGAACCATTACCAACATATTTGCTTTTCTATGAAGGTGCTCTTTCTCCTCGGTTTAGTTTCTTGGACTGTGATTTTTGTTTCTTTGAAGTCAAAGGGGGTTCAGAGTTGCTCAGTTTTTAATAGAATTATATTAATGTTTATATGTCTGGTATTGAATCATCATTTGTTAAATCTTCACATTAAAAGTTTAAGTTTTTTTTTACTGCGATGCTATTTATCTAAAAATATAATATAATACTATATGGTCCAGATTTCTTAGCCATAGCTAGAGGGTATTCATGCACGCATAACATAGCAGCCTCGCTCTGATTGTGGATTTTACTTACATCCTCTCATGCCCTTAATATTTTTGAGAGGATTATACTGTATAAAGGAAGTCTGCTTCATACATAACTGTATGTTTCGGCTGATCAGAGTCAGATGTGGAGTGGTTTTGTTGGTTGAATAAAGTCGTAGTTTCAGGACTTTATTCCTCCCTTGGATTAATGCTCGTAATAGGTTATGGTTCACAGCTACTGCCATCATTATATCAACTTCACAAATAATGCATAGGTTTTCAAACGCTCCGTAAATAACATCCCACTGGGGGTGCTGCATTCAAAGCGCTGGCTCAAACTTCAATGGCATCAAAGCCCACACGTTTGCTTTATGGCCCAATTACACACCAAGATAAAAAATCTGCGATAGAGAGTTCCCTCCATAAACAAGCCACAAACTTCTCCTGATTCTGTTGATTTATAATTTAAGTTATTAAAATGACACTGATTGACTGTGAAACTTTTTAAGCATTCAGCTCTGGTTGCCGATGCAGGTGCTGGAATTCGAATCTAAAAGGAAATAAGATGAATATGTCATGTTGCTGTTGGCAATTCATTAATAATCATTAAACACTATACCCATGGAGACTTTAATATTTTACTCCTTCTCTAAAAGTGGAGCGATGCAAAATAGGCACTGTGCAAACATAAAAGAGAATTTCTTTAAAAAAAACCTTCAGTTTCACAAAAGGCTTCCTCATTTACTTGCACAAACAATCCTTACTTATACATATTTGCTATAGGCAATGTGAAGGCTAACCTTACCTATTTTTTTGTTTTTTACCCCATTTGATGTTTTTAAGCCTCTGCCGTTGTGTAAATCTCCCTCTTTTATGGTGGTTGTGTTGGTTTACTCTATCAGCACAGCTAGAGATAGCATGAATGATTGTTTGCGTTTGATAAGCAACTGTTTGATGTCATTCAGATGTCTAAGATGGAGAAGGCTTGAAAATGTCCCATAATGGATAAATCATCAATTTGTACGATAACTTCTTTTCTGTTCCGGTAAAAGTTTACATTTTTCTGTATTTATGTGTGTATTTATGGAATATTTACCCATTTAAAGTGCAGTACACACAAAACAGATTCCAATTCTTGATTTTTTTCAAATGAAAAAAGCCATCTTGCAAGTTTGGTATGCATACCAGCTTAGTATTTCTTTATGTAATTTACATCAAAGTTTTTAGAGAATTTTGTATAGAAGAATTAAACATTTATTTATATTATGCATATATGATCTCACGGTCTGATAAATTTGTTTTTCTGCCAGTAAAAAGGATGGTAAAATTGCATACAGAATGAAAGCTTGAAATGAGAAATGTTCTTGTTATTATATGTTGTCTAACATGTGGGAATACAGCAGGGCAGCCTTCTGGTCCCACTTGTTTTTCACTGAGCTCTCAATGATTAATGCTCCTGTCTGCCTGAATATACCAGGGATATGTTAATTCTGTTTGACAGGAGGGACGTGACAGTAATGCTGAACACTGCCTGATGCTATGTTTTTGCTGATTTTAAGATACATACTTCAAAATACACCAAATTTAGCAAATCAAACATGCTGGTCTCATGTGATTTTTGCTAGTTTCAAGGTCGACTTGTTCTCTACTTTAAAATAACTCATGTAAAACACTCTGTATTTATTCTCTGTCCCATGATACAGGTTGACGTTGTGGGAATGTGCTTTTTATGCTTAACTACAGTTAAAGGAAATATTTGTTTCCCCTTTGAATTTTAAAGCCACATTTGGACAAGAGGGCGATGCCATGCTGATTAGTGTAAATAAGATCACTGAAACAAACAGGTGTAATCAATGTCTGGATTAGCCTAACCTTTTAGATTAGACGAGGAGCTGAATCTACTAGAGGAGATCACTGCTCTGGCACTGACAGGAGTCAGATGTGGTGGATGATCTGATTAGGGTGCTTCCTCCTGGAAACCTCCCACTGGATGTTTTCCAAGCATGCCCAGCTGGGAGAGACCTGGAACACATTGATGAGATTAAATGGCCTGGACTTTTGAGCAAGTTGGCATGACAAAATATGCTGAGTAGGAGCTGCCAAGGCTGCTGGGAGTGGCACTCTTATTGCAGGAACTATTGTCTGGTTCTGTAGAGTTTCGTAAAGATTCTGAAAGTAGATTAAATAAACATAATACATGATTTACCAGCAAGCTGTCTCAGTGAAGTAGGGTTTTTTTTGCCATTGTTCAAGCTATATTAAGCCAAAGTGCCTTGTACTACTGAGTAATCACTAGTGATGTCTAGAGGATCCCTTTCTAAAGACTCCAGCCACACATGCTGGCACATACAGACAGGAGAAAAAAAACTGACTGATTTAGTTTATCTTTTACTTTTGTTATTTTGTAACAAAACTTTGTATGGAATATTTTAAATAAAAATCTATCTTACAAAAAGTATGTTGGTGGTTAAAAAGAATTTTCAATTTCAGATTATCGGACTGATCGAAGAGCAAGGAAAAAGTGAAAAACAACAAAAGAAGTATGAGTAATGTGATTTAACAGCACATCCCATACTCAGTGCAGTAACACATGTCCCAGGTCATTTTTCCTAAATACATTATAATCTTAGTTTAATATTAATGCTTTCCACTCACTGTGCTTGTTTACATCTATGCAGTAGAGCAGTCAGACGAGACCATTCAACTAGAGCTCCAATCAGCCACACAGTTACAATTCTACCACAACTTAATCAAGGATTAACCCATGAGGTTATCAGTAACTCTTCCAAATGGCAGGAGTGTCAATTTTAAACCGTTTGGATGGCTTAACGTGCACAGAACAACTTTCAGTATGCTTATGTTACCTGGCAACATTTTCACTCTTCCTTTCTTTCTTCTTTTTCCAAAGGTTTTCCACCAAGAATCTGTTGATGGCTGCAGAAGTCTCGTCATTGCTCTACAGTTCTGAATCCCTCAGCGCCTTGGCCGTTTTCCCAACAGCTGGTAGAAAAGCTTTCTTTTTGTTTGGTTTTTCTATGACGGTTTATAAACAGCTTCCAGATGCACCACAGTTGTTAATGCACCACATTACGTGTTATTTTACTATTTGGAAATCATGACCCAGTCTTTGAATTGACCTAGTACTTATATCACTTGAAGTCTCTTTGTTTGAGTTATTTTATGTCATATTCCTATCTCTACATGCCCCATGTGTGCAACGTTACACTTCTGCAGGTAGCATCCATAACTTCACAAACAATAGTAAGAAATTTGGTCGTCCTCTCCATCGTTACCTTCTCATTTCTTTACTTATGGAGATCACGGCTCAACTGTTGCTAGGCATGAGATCAGGTTTCTATTTACCTTTTGACCACTAGATAACTGCCATTTTAATTACTGTTATTGAAGAGTTCATTTAATTTTGGAGTACTTCCATGCACAAGAATACAATGTCTTCAGTCTTGGGAGTTCACCCGTTGCCTACAGCTGCTTCAAACAGCTGATTTCATCAACAGTCCCAAACAGACGTGTTGTAGTTCAAGCCGCCGGTTGGCTGCCAATACAGAGCAAAAACTGTCGAGAGAATGCAGAGCTGTTGAAAACAAGCAGCTGACATGCACTGAAAAGACCAATCATCCCAGAGTAGACAAATCAATCATTCAGAAAAGCCCAAGAGGGAGAGGGGGCATTAAAATGACTGGAGCTTACTCGTGCAGTCGTAACATCAAGTTTATGTACCAGAGATGAGGCAGAATATGACCTCTTCAGCTTTTTCAAGGTCAAGTCAGAAATGAGTCTTTAAGAGTCTTAATTATGGGGTCAAAAAGTATGTCAGAACTCTGGTTTATGTTTTGAAGGAGTATTTGTATTCTTGGTTTCTGTTTGCAACCAAGAAAATAGAAATGGAAGTCATACACGCCTAATTTGTGTTTAATCACAAGTTTTTATTTTCAGAAATTAAAGTCAAGCTTCTTCAAACTGTCTAAATTGCACATATACTGTGTGATGGCAAAATTAGTTAAATTGATGGAAATACCAAAGGGGTGTTATTGCTCCCCAGTTCCATCATAGTTTCCAAATTTTGAATCCAGATGCTGCTAAATTTTGCCAATGTTTTTGTGCAATTAGCCCTTGTCTTAAGGTTAAATTTCTGCTCGTTTTATTCCACCAAGTACCACAGAAACTTTGGCCTGACAGAATTTACATGGATTTTGCCAAAGTGTTTGTATAATACAGTTGGATTTTGGGAGTTAACTTGCAATTCCTGACGAGGAAAAACTAAAAGCCAATACCTTTTTGAACATACAAAGACACAATCAGAGGAAAAAATAAAACATAATATATAATAATCTATAAATATATGCAAAATTTAACCATATCATTATCACAACAATGCATGCTGTCATTTGGTTTAAAAGCAGTGATAAGAAGTACTCATATTTATCCCAAAACTTTCTCCAAATCCAGCTCCTTGATGAATTTAAACTTTTATTCTACTAGCAGATTATCTTGTAATTACAAAAACAATTGATATTAAGGATAAAACATGATAGAAGACTTCATAGATTTCCTACACTTTTACAGCCCTGTCATCCAATTCCAGATATCAGTACCATGTAATTTCTACGAGAGCCACAGTTCATGTTTCAGGTATGGTGACAGCCATTGATTTCTTTAAATAGAAAATTTGAAAACTGTACTTTATATCAGGCAGACAGCTAGAAAATATCAAGATGTGATTTTTGGTCTATTTTTGCTCAGCCAGAGGCTTCACTGCTGAAATATATTATGCATGAAACTCTAGACGCTGACCAATATGGCATTTAAGTCTCCTTCTGCACTTTAATGAGCTGTTAGTAATGTCCTTTGTTATAGTTCTTTTTAACCTGCAGGTCAGATCAGGACGGTGACCAGCTCAAGCTGTTATCCGATATTCGCTAAATTTATAAAAACAGGCCTATTGTGTGAATGTAGCCTTGGTAACCTGATTTAGGCCTTACAGGATCAATTCATATGGACTAAATAGAGGGTGTGTTATAGATTATGCTCTATATCTGATTTGTCCTCCAGCAACCCTTTTTCTGTATATCATGTTTCCATTTCCAAGCATCGGGGAGCAGTTACGTAACGTCACAAAACAAGACAGAAATTTAAGAAGTCATGTTAAAGAAAAGAAGAGAAATGTGCGTCCCCGCCTTGGATTGTCCCGTTTTTTTTTTTTATATCCGCAGTGTAACCGTGGCTGACTCATGACAAAAGAGCAGGAAGAGGGATCATTGTGTGATTGAGAGAAGTCCACAAATGAAAAGTGAATCCCTCCCCCCAGCCCCGAGCAGGAAAAACACGCTGCTAAATTCTATTATTGATGACTCTGCAGCGACCTGTAGATCTCCTGATATGAGCTCTGCTGGCATGTTAACATTAATCGACGGCCCATTAGCGTAATGACAGGTCACATGAGCTCCGGGCAGCTGCTGCAGGGCCTGCTACTGCTGATTAGGGTGCTGGAAACGGACAGTTTGTTTTAGGCTGCAGCTGGAAGAGGAGCCGCACTATAATGGGCTCCTTAAGCTTTTAAATCCATGGCAGCACAAACTGACATCCAGCCACTTATGGATCTTTTAAAGTTTATTCTCTTATCTCTTATATTTTATTCTTATTGCATCCTTTTATGGAGATTTGAAGGCCGTTTTTAATGACTGTAGATACAAATCAAATTGAATTACTATTCAAACTGTCTTCTACAGTAGCAATAGCATAATAAAACCATAAAATAAGATGTGTTTATTTTTATAACTCTATAAAAATAAATACTATCTGACCTTCTAGTTAACCCAGACAGTGTAATTAATATAAAACAGTGAGAGTTCTTCTAATTATTCATTTCACAGTCCAAAGCAAAGGCGCCTGTCTTAGCTGTCACCAGCGAGTGACATAATTGAGCTATGCTGCATGCTATATAAAAAACGTTACAGCACATTAATGGGTGGAGGCAGCTGCAAACAGGCGGGGGAAGTTTGATGTTTGTATAATTCAATTTAAATTGATCTTAAACAAACACGGTGATCACTAGAGCATAACATGACAAACGAAGGGTGAGTTGTGTAATATTCTGGTTGTACAGTAACACAGAGGGTAGTAGCATGTAAAGGAATTAAAGTATTACATCACAAAATGCTCTTTAGATTTAGCACTTATATGCCTGTATAGAATGGAAAAAAAATTAGGCCATCAGGACAAAAAAAAGCTTTTATTTAGTTTTGAGAAAAAAACGTTTTGGTGGACCACCCATAACCACAGAATAAATGAACTTACCACAAAATTAAATAGTCTGTGAGTATTTCTGAATTAAAATGAGACATTCAAAGGAGCAACAGTGTCCTTGGTTTGTGTCACTGTGAGAGCAGGGAGGGCGCTTTGGTGAGAAGTATCTGGCAGGGGTATAGAAACTACAGTGTACCGTAAATGACAAAACACTATCCAATGACAACATTTGACTCAATCATTTTTTTCATTGGAAATAGTACAGATAAACTAACAGACACAGTTTTATATTTTTATTTCATAAACACATCATACAGAACACTGACATATACGTAAAGTGTTCCTGACACACCAGATAGACTGTTTGGTATATCAAGTACGGTTTATATTTCACTAGTACATCAGAGCAGCAGTTCATAGAATGTGCTTAAAGGTGCGTTCACACCGCAAGCGACCTAGCTACCAAAGTCGCGTCGCCCACTGATGTAGCGTCGCGCGTCTATAAATACCTGTTTGGTCGCCGTTGGCGTCGGTCAGTGACGTCACGTCCGCTCGAGTTTTACCGCGATCATATCATATATCACATAATAGGATGTATAAGCGGACATTATTCCAGCTGTGTCCTTTTCACTCACTTATCAGACACAAAACTGCAGCTGATGATGCAGCAGCATCCTCTGTGAGTTTACCGTGGTCTGTCTGCAAATGTCCTCACTGAGATTAGTTCTGCCTAGAAGGAAGTCATCCGCCCTGTAGTCCGGATGAATAACGGCACCGTCACACGTACACACACCGCTGATTGGCTGATGCTGCACAGCCACACCGCATCGCCTGAATAGATCAACTTTTTTTTAACTTTGACATCGCACGACGAGTGAAGCGGTCGTCTTGTCGCCGGCTGTCGCATCGCGGGAGGGTTAGCCCCGCCCCATCGCGGCTGTACATTGACTTTGAATGGAGAGTGATCGCCGAGATAGTACAGGTAGCGTCCGGTGTGAACGCACCTTAAGGGAGGCAGCTCCTTTCAAACACTCCAAAAGGTGATTGGACAGTCATTCTGCCAGTCACATTCAATACAGGAAGTAGTGGGTGGGCACTGCAGAGGGGTCAAGTCAATTACACTTGCTAAATAGGAGGAGTGAAAGAACCTTTTTCGTGAATAAGCCTTTACCTTATTGTTGATATCACGAGTTCCAGCTTGAGGCTTTGCAAAATGGATCTGCCTGGTTACAATCTTTCAATCAGATGGATCCAGCTTCACTGCATAGTTAGGTGAAAATGTTAGTAGTCTGTATATTTTTAACTGAAGACATCAATCACACAATCTTTTACATGTAGAGTGCCGGAAACCTAGAATCATTTCAACTTTAAACTTTGCAAGATGGATCTGCCTGCTATTGAGCTTTGAATCAGGTGGATCCAGCTACACTGCTAGGCCAATACACCAAATGACTTGGTAAATACCATAATAGACACGTATGGTTAATTTCTATTCAAAGGACAGCTGAAATAGATGTCTAAGATTAGGTGAAATTAAACGGAGCTCTTGTTTTACTCTTTAATTGAATTGTTCTGTTCTGTTTGTTTTGTTTTTCTTTTACAGTCAGTTGACATAGAAACAAAATACCGCAATAAAATGAAAAAGGTACATCCGGAAAAAGAAACACATATATGTATGTAAAATAAAGTAGGAAATAATAATACAGATGATAATCGTAAATGAAAAGTTAAATGAACTTTTTTATGAATGATTGTGAATAAATCATTGTATTATTACATTTAGATGTGGTATCTAAATTTAATAAGTTATTGTTTGAAATAGGAACTTATAAAGTCAGGCCGCGGAATATTTTACAGGCTATTTTACATCACTGTGATGTGTTAGGTTGAAAAAAGGGCAACTAGTATTAGTTAATTATTAATAAAATGATAATTTTTACATCCTTTAAAGAATCTTTTAACCAGATCAGTATTGGTCTTTTTTCATAGAAGTGAAAACACAAGTAGCCTCCCCTGTTATTCATCAATTAATTAAAAACTTTATTTTAAAATTTATATTTCACTTGATTGAAATATGAATGTTGGGCTGTTGGCCTATTGTCATCTTGGCAGGCAACATGTGGCTCCTTTCCTGCTTGTTTTTCACTCTACAATTTCCCACTCAAGCTGAAATCCTTGAAATAGTGGACAGAAACAACTCAGAGAAAACAGAAACCAAACAAGGCCAAAGGGGTCACCAAAGACGCCGTCCTCAGGTAACTCTGTCCTTTAAACAACACAATTCAGTCTTTGTTAAGGATTTAGTGGAGACACTGTAAGTCTATACTGCTGCACATACTGTACATACTCTGAACACACAGCCGGAGTGTGTGTGTGTGTGTGTCAGTGTCAGTGTTACAGACTGGATGACCCTGAATGTCTTGCTGTTCCTGCTCTGTCAAAGGATTCGTCACGAATGCTCACGCAATGTGAAGTCACAACACGAACATGAGCATCCATACATGCCGTGTGCGTGCGCGGCTGTGCAGGAAGTTTATCATAAAATCTTCTGAAGGCAGAGAGAGCATCACGTGTTTTTTCCTCCCCACAGAATCTCTCCTGATATCTTCTTCTCTTTCATTTCCAGCTTCCTCCTTTTTGTACTTTATCTCTGCCACTTCCCTCAATGTTGAATCAGCCGTTTCAGGTGCAGGAGTAGATTAAGTGACAGATAGTTCTTGTCAAAAACGTATTTAGGACATTGTGTTCTGCAGGACTTATTTGTTTTATAGGAGAAGTAGGAAAAGTACACCAGTGAATCGATACTCCTCCTTGACCATCCTGCAGAGGGCTTATTGATTTTTTAAGAAGAGCCACATTAGAGAAAAATTACTTACATTTTGGTGGTGCATTTATAGCTCATACGTCAGGCCTTGAAAACTTTTAATGAAATAGAACAATGTGCAATTTAGCCAATAAGAGGAATAAGGTTGTTTTATGTCCAACTGTTCAATTTTAGGGTCCAACAGAACTTTTGAAGCCACTTGGAAAATAATTAGGGATGCACAATATTGGATTTTTGACAAATTTCAGAACCGATAACCATATTTTTCATCAAGAAAACAGTCTTAGGTTACACAAAGTGACTTGTTTCTTTCATTGTGGCAGTCTATTTGTCTAAGATGTAAAACAAGAAAAACAACAACCCTCTGTAAAAAAGGAAACCGGTAAATTTGAGAATATCTGCACAAAATTGGCCAGTACCAGTATTCAACTCTTTAGTCAAATGTCTGCTGATATTGATATCTTACCAATATTACTGTGCATCTTTAAACAATACTTCCGTTTTACCCCACCACCAGTGACATGATGTTTTGTTATTGTTTCTATTGAGTCTTCTGGTAGAAATGACCTTTTAGTGAGAGTGATATTACCAGAATCCTTTTGCGAGGGGTTGTAACGCACAAGAACAGACAAGCTACCCATGGAGTAGACAGTTAGCATTACTGATGATTCTCAAACAACTGTTGGAAACTAAGGCTGCGTTTACACGGGGCCGAATACAGTCACATCTGATAAGTTTTCATTGCGTTTTGGCCTTGCGTTTACATTGGAACTCATTGCATATTGTCTGAAAACGTTAGCTTTTGAAAACGGGCTCCAGAGTGGAAAGTTTTGAATACGCTCCCCATGCAGCGCTGTGTAAACCTGAATCAGAACGTTTCAGGGTGAAACACTGACACCATCACATGCCCAGTACTCTTTCATCTGAAGGCTGCGCATGCATACCTGGAACAACAACAGCTTCGGCCGTCTACCGAGTATCGTGTGTGCTGCTTACCATGCTCGGTTTGTTGTCCAGACAGATTTGTTGTCCGAACTAATTTGTTGCCCAGAAAGGAAACTCCTGCGTCTCGCCATTGTTTCTGAAAATTTTTCTTCTTCGTACGTGTATTGTAGAAGCGCTGCCTCTCAGCAAACTTACATCGTCATCTACTGAACCGGCATGCATACTACAGTGGTTTCATTCGTCTCCAGCGTCTCCGTCTGAATGCAGATCGACTTTGAGAAAACAAAGGAAAAATCTTTGCATTTTTAAGTTGGAGAGTTTCCGTTAAAACGTAGCCTAAGACGTTGTGTTTCCAACTGAATCAGTCATTGATAGCCTTCAGTTGTCTTATAAGAATGTTAACTAGCATCGAATATGTGGAGCTGCAGCACAAGCTTGTTAATTTTCATCCCATGTCTCATGGAATATGTCTGAAAAACCACAATATTGATACCAATCATAAGTTTGACACCTGTTTAAGACCCCAAGTCATTATTAGACACACCTAAATAAAAAAGTAGTTAGTTACATTATAATATTACTGTATTTGAAATGTAAGGCATTACTCTATTATCACATTACTTTTAAGTTACTCTCATCAAAATAACAGGAAATATGGATTTGGCATTCTAAATGTAGCTCATTACGCTCAAAAAGCTCATTACACATCCATTGGAAGGTGATGTGGAGGCTATCTGACTGAGTTCGGCTTAAGGCTATAAACAGTAGAATATAATAGCCACATTGATGGCTCATGACACAATACAAAAACGATCATAGCAAAAACAGACGAAAGGTAAATATGTGGAAAATTGTGTTAGACATTCTGTAACTTTGGGCCTAACTGAGGACTTTTTCCTCTGCTAGTCTCACAGAGGGTATGGAAAATTTGCATTTAAACAAACAGAAAAAACCCTCTTCATTTTGGAAATTAAAATTGTATTGTAACTTGCATTACTGTCATGAAGTTTGTACCGAGTAATACTACTCTTTTTTTGTAGTAGTAGTAGTAAAAAGGAATGCATTACTGTAATCACATTACTTTTGTTATACATTACTCCCAACACTGGTTACAGTCCTAAATTAATGATGCATGGAGCTCCTTGTCCGTGCTTCATTTTAGTTTAACTGCTGTTTCCACCAGCATCAATAAGCTTCATTTCAGAGATCATCACAGGGAAATCTCATCCAACACAAGCCTCTGCTCAGCCTAAGTAGAACAAATCCTCCACACGCTGCTCCAGCTTTGTGTCCCATGGCAACATATCATCACCTCCCATTATATCTCTGTCTATGATGCAGTGCGAGCGCCACGGTCAGATGTAGACCACAGATCCCAGTAGCCCCGCGTTCCCGGGCTGGGCTTAATGGTGCTAGGCAGAGCTTATCCACTATTTATGTCACTGGGGTTCTCCTGTAACACGGAGAAGAATAATAGCCCTCCAGTGAACTTTATTCCCACAGATATGAGTTAACCGCTTCTTTGAAACAATAAAGGCCACTTTTGATCTCAGGTTTTAACTCTTAATGGCAGTGTTGGCTGCATCCTGTTTGACTAATGGTTGCTGCAGGCTGTGTGCTAGATATTCTATCTGCTTTTACACTGTGCGGCTCAGAATAACCAGTTACTGTGGTTAAGTGGTTGTCTCTGAGTGACAGCAGATTTATCTTTCATGTCTTAGGTCATATTACAAGATAAATTAGTTATCTTAACAACAACAGCAGCAGTTACCCTCTTCATGACAACCAAATTCCAACCTTGCTATCTTTGGGTGAAACGCTGGGAATCTTCTCTTGGTATGTTTGAAATGTGCGGTATGTTTTTGATACATTCAGATGTTTTTCCTCCTTTGCTCTCATCTACCCTCTGTGAATAAGTCCTCTGTTAAGGTTCATGTTGCATGATGATGGCATTTACTTTAAGATTATTTGGACTTCAGCAGACCATGTTAATCAATAAGGGATGCCCTGATCATGTTTTCTGCAGTACATTCCGATCCCAATCACATTTTATGTTTAGGTAAAGCTGGTTTAGCGGTTGGTCAGTATCATGGTCATGTAGATCAGTGATCAACTGGTGGCTTGGGGCCCACATCAGGCCCTTCAAAACTTTCCATCTGGCCCTCTGAGTATCATGATAATCTGTTTAAGGATCAAGCTTTTTTTATGACAGAAAGAAATCAGAATCATAAGAAAAAGTCAGAATTATCAAATTAAACTTTGAATTCTCATTATTCCCCTTTCTCCACTTGTTTTTCTTATAATTGTAAATTTAATCTCAGAATTTGGACTTCTTCTCAGACTTTAAAACAAGTTCAGCTTTTAATTTTCTTTTCTTCTCTATCTTTCTTTCTTTTTGGCCCTCATGATCTTCCGTGTTACCAAAATGAGAGCACATACTGGCCAAAATGTGTTGTTGTAACGATAGATTTTGTCTGTAAATACCCAAAGCTATTTAAGACCTCATGTTTGTGCTTCAGGACTGGTGAATGGGGCTGATAAATAATATTGTAATGGACCAAAATATTTAATTTTAATTGTTTTGTAATTACTATTATATTAGTGTTTTCTGACTCCCGTAGCATTTGCCGAGAAAAGAAAATCGGCCTTGTGCAAATGTGGTTGATGATGCCTGATGTAGATTCCTACCAAAAGCTTGAATAAAGAGGTAATAAAATGTCTTTACATGTCTTATTTTAATGGTATTAGGTCTCTGATAAAGTGGTGCAGGGATGATGAGGCTTTGTTTGCCAATCCAGTAGTTAGCATCGAGTTTGTTTCAATGCTGGTTCAACAATTTATTTTTCATGATAAAATTTACAAAGAACTCTCCTTTTGTAATTTTTAAAGTGTAAGTGCAATCGAAAACAGTTGAATGACAAGGATATAAGAACAACCTTCATCTATAGAGCACAAAACGACACATGTAACAAATGGAAGTGCTCCAAGAAGACAAGTATCCACTGTAGCATTTCCAACACTGTTAGGTGAGTAATTGTCAAAAATGTGGAAAACTGTCCCATTTTACACTTTAAGCAATTCCTGCATCCACAGATTTGGATCACCTCCAAAGTTAAATCACTTCTCCCTTGCGACATGGTCAATCCCTGAAAATGTCCTTCTTATCTGTTAAGAATTTATTGAGCTATTAGAGAAATTGAGGAAAACCTTCCTATCTCCCTCTATAAGCAAATCATTTTGAAAAGTTCCTTGATTTAAGGCCAGCAAAAACGTAACCTAATTTGCGGAGGTAATAAGAAATATGTGATGCACAGACAGAAAATATGGTAAACAAAGGAAATGATAATCCACAGTGTCATTAATTCATGCATAAAAAGAGATTATCAAAACAGATTGCAGCCAGTAGGTCATTCCAGAGCCTAGGAGCCCATAAGACAGAGGTGTCCAAACCATGGCCTTGGGACCAATTGCGGCCCACAGTCTTTTTTTTTGGCCTAATCCTAGTTCTTAAATAAAGGGAAATGCCAAAAAATATACCCTGAAATTAAGGGACAACGTAACTACACTCACAACAAAAACTTGATTCATGGCGCCCTGATAAATGAAGACAAATTAATTACGAGCACAGAAGTGTGAATTAGGCTTATTTTCTCTGATCTCTGCACTACATCTGGACCCAATTTACAAAACATGTTGCCACGCAAGTATCATCAGCATCAGTCATACAAAGTCTTAACAGCTTTGTGCAGTTTATTCTTGTTTTGTATTTGAATGCGGGGATGACTTATCAGTGTCTCTCTGTGCTACAGAAAGTGTTTTCTCCCCTTTATCAGACCCTCCTGGACACATGGTTTTCACTTTCTCTCAATTTATTTTATAGCAGCCACTGAAAGAGTCCTCTCTGATAGGTTTAAACGTGAAAAAAGAGCTAGAGCCAGCTGGTAAAAGATCATCAATCTTGATGGAGATATCTGTGCCCCTCTGTCTCTATATCACATAAGGAAAGCTGGAGCTGGGAGGAGGGCGAGCACCATTGTAAGGCTCAGGGTGGAATTGCCAGCTGCAGTAATGACTTATCCAAGAAGTCCCTCTTCATGGGAACTTTTCCCAGGGGGAATTCCAGGCGCTCCAATGCCAGATGAGGTCTGATCCTTTCAGTGTATCTGGGATATATCCTGGGGTCTCCTACTAGTTGGATGTGTCAGGAAATCCTCCAGAAGAAGACCCCCAGGAGGCTTCCTAATCAGATGCTCAGAACACCTCACCTGGCACTGAAGGATTTGAGGGAGCAGCAGCTCCTCTCTAAATATTTAAGATCCATGGCCTATCTTTGAGGCAAATAATAAAAAGACCTGAAACATTTTTCAACATTTTATACGAGTCCTTAAAAGTAATCTCTTTACTCATCCCATAAAGGTGATATATATTGGTAATGTATCTCAGTTAGCTGCTAAAT